>CM065732.1:54127886-54130386 GCA_033310375.1 Conus canariensis
TCTGCACCCCAAAAAATGAACCATTTTGCACAAAAACATCATCCATTCTGCACAAAAAAATGAACCATTTTGCACAAAAACATCATCCATTCTGCACAAAAAAATGAACCATTCTGCACAAAACCAATAATCATTCTGCATAAAACCATGAACCATTATGCACAAAAACCATGAACCATTCTGCACAAAACCATCAACCATTCTGCACAAAAAACCATCAACCATTTCTGCACAAAACCATCAACCATTATGCACAAAAACCATGAACCATTCTGCACAAAACCAGGATCCATTCTGCACAAAAAACATGAACCATTCTGCAAAAAAACATCAACCATTATGCACAAAAACCATGAACCATTCTGCAAAAAAAACACGAACCAATTCTGCACAAAAACCATCAACCATTCTGCACAAAACCATCAACCATTCTGCACAAAAACCATGAACCATTCTGCACAAAACCATCAACCATTCTGCACAAAAACCATGAACCATTCTGCACAAAAACCATGAACCATTCTGCACAAAAACCACGAACCATTCTGCACAAAAACCACGAACCATTCTGCATAAAAACCATGAACCATTCTGCACAAAACCATGAACCATTCTGCACAAAACCATCAACCATTCTGCACAAAACCATCAACCAATTCTGCACAAAACCATCAACCATTCTGCACAAAACCATCAACCAATTCTGCACAAAACCATCAACCATTCTGCACAAACCACGAACCTATCTGCACAAAACCACGAACCAATTCTGCACAAAACCATCAACCATTCTGCACAAAAACCATGAACCATTCTGCGCAAAACCATCAACCATTCTGCACAAAAACCATGAACCATTATGCACAAAAACCATGAACCATTCTGCACAAAAACCACGAACTATTCTATACCAAAAAAAAAGAAACCATTCAGCACAAAACCATCAACCATTCTGCACAAAACCATGAACCATTCGCACAAAACCACGTACCAATTCTGCACAAAACCACGAACCAATTCTGCACAAAACCATCAACCATTCTGCACAAAACCACAACCAATTCTGCACAAAACCATCAACCATTCTGCACAAAACCATCAACCATTCTGCACAAAACCATCAACCATTCTGCACAAAACCACGAACCAATTCTGCACAAAAACACGAACCAATTCTGCATAAAACCACGTATTCTGCACAAAACCACGAACCATTCTGCACAAAACCATCAACCATTCTGCACAAACCATCAACCATTCTGCACAAACCCAGGAACCATTCTACACAAAACCACGATCATTCTGATCAGTTTTACTTAGTTCATAAACCTTAATCAGCTTGTCTGTTTTACAGAGACATACGCTTGTCAAAGAAAGGCAAGTAAAGACAGAATTATATACACTTTCGGATTTGTTACTGTGACAATGCTTTTGCTTTCCCTTTGAGGGCAAGTAAAGATAGAATCGGACCAGCTTTTTTCTCTGCCGAGGACGGCGGAGAAAGAGCTGGTCCGAAAAAATAAAGGACTGGACCAAAATGACCATGCCAGATCTCCTCACGACAGCTACCAACAGAAGAGCCTGGAAAGAAACGGCGGCTGCCTCATCACGTCCCCCCAACGACCCTAGCGGTCAGGGGAATGACTGACTGACTGAAAGATAGAATCGCGCACATTTTCTGATTTGTTATCGTGTCTACGATTTTGCTATCGTTTTTGAGGCCAAGTAAAGATGGAATCACGTACATTTTCGGATTTGTTATTGTGACTATAATTTTGCTGTCGTTGTACATCCTGTGTACTGCGTCACAACTGTTGATATGTCTGCTGCTGTTGCCCTTTTGAACATAACTTTGTGGATTCCAAATTCAAGCGGTTACTAAACCCTCATTTCAAAATAATTCATAACAGTATTCATTCAAATACACTTCCAACACCACAACCTCTCGCCTCCTGTCGCAAGAACAGGAAAAACAGGAAAAAGATGTGTTCAAATGTTAAACGGGTGGAGAGAGAGAGAGAGAAGAGAGAGAGAGAGAGAGAGAGAGAGAGAGAGAGAGACAGACAGACAGACAGACAGACAGACAGAAACAGAGGGGGGGGAGAGATACAAACAGAAAGGCAGACAGACAGACGCAGAGAACAGACAACAAGACAGAGACAAAACATGAAGGCCGAAAGACAGACTTACCGACCGAGGCGGACAAACAAACGGATGGGGAGGGGGGGGGGGGAGGGGGGGGGATATTCCGAGTGACGGAGAGACCGGCGCGAAGTGGAGTGTGATCATAATTTCCCACGCTCTGTCTGCCCCATGTATTGATTCCGCTCGCCGCTGTTGTTGTCCACGCAGTTCATTAAGCGACGACCTCCCTCTGCAAGTCTGCTACACTGCCGCTAACACCACCACCACCACCACCACCACCACCCACTACCCGCCACCCTCCCTCCTCCCCCCACCCCCCACCCCTCACCCCTCCCTTCCAGTCCTCCTCTCTCCT
>CM065732.1:54142886-54152886 GCA_033310375.1 Conus canariensis
GCAGAGATGGGGATGCGAGGGGGGGGGGGGGGGGGGCTGGAGGGGGGGAGTCGGGGGTGGGGGGGGGGGGGGGGAGGGGGGCGCGCTGGCTCCTACCGACCGTTGAACCCCTCTCTGCCATCGCGTGGCACGTGCCTGCAGCTCACAAGGCCGGAAGCTGGCTTACACACAATCAATACATATTAATACAGTACCAGCTATTCGCCGCTCCACAGGACACACAGAGAGAGAGAGAGAGAGAGAGAGAGAGAGAGAGAGAGAGAGAGAGAGAAGGGATGGAGGGAGGGAGAGAGAGAAAGAGGAGGAGGAGGAGACAGAGAGAGAACAAGAGAGAGAGGGAGAGGAGAGGAGGGAGGAGAAGAGTGAGGGAGAGAGAGAGATTCAGAGAGAGGAGGTGGGAGAGAGAAAGAGAGAGAGAGAGACGGGTGGGGGGGGGAGGGAGAGAGAAGAGGAGGAGGAGGAGGGGGGAGAGAGACTGAGAGAGAGAGAGAGAGGGAGAGAGAGAGAGAAGGGATGGAGGGAGGGAGAGAGAGAGAAAGAGAGCGAGGAGACAGAGAGAGAGAGAGAGAGAGAGAGAGGAGAGGAGGAGAGAGAGAGACAGACAGACAGACAGACAGACGGGAGAGAGAGAGAGAGAGAAAGAGAGAGAGAGAGAGAGAGAAAGAAAGAGAGAGAGAGAGAGAGATGAGGTTGGGGTGGGGGGTGGGGGAGGTGGGTTGATGAGGCAGAGAGGAAGGAGGAAGGAGACTGAGGGACGCGATAGAGCAGACGTAGATCTTAGCCAGCGAAGCCAGGAATGGCGGAGCAGGAGGGAGGGGGGTGGGGGGTGGGGGGGGGACAAAGAGGTATTAACCCTGAACGGGAGGGCGAGGAGGACATGTGAGTAGTGAACGGTGGGGGGGGGGGGGGGGAGATGGGAGGGGTGGGGAGGGGGGTTGTAGAAAGGGTATTAAAGGGGGTAGAGAAAGTAGTAAATTTAAAAAAGAAAAAAAAAAAGAAAAACAAAAGAACAATATTCACTACAGGGGTAGGTAGGTGTGTGTGTGTGTGTGTGTGTGTGTGGGGGGGGGGGGGGGGGGTTATGTGGAGAGGGAGGGTGCATGCGTGACAAGGTCATTTTATGGGAGGATGGGGAAGGTGACGAATAATGAGTAAAGACAGGGAAGCGGGTGTGATCAAACCACTCAAACCTTACTCACCTCTCTCTCTCTCTCTCTCTCTCTCTCTCTCTCTCGCCTTATCAGCTTTCTACGGCACGTGCGACGACACCGACCTGCACACTAATATACACACTCACACACTTCCTCTCTGTCTCTTTCGCCTCACTTTTCCTCTCTGTCTGTCGGGTTTGTTTGCTTGTTCGTTTGTTTGTTTGTTTGTTTGTCTCATCCTCCGTGCCACTCCAGTGGTATTACCCCCTCCCCCCCCCTCCCCCACCCCCCGCTCCTCATTCCGGCCCCAGTCCAAGGTCACAACCTGGTGGCTTGTCCCGTCGCAGTGAGGACAATCCAAAGAGAGAATCAAAGTCAAGTCGCTATACGGCAACCCACCTGAGGAGACACTGCACCGCTGCCAGGTCTCTTCGGTGGTGTTCAGGGGAGTCTACTCTGATCCAGAACACGCAAGACAGACAGTCAGTCAGTCAGTCAGTCAGTCATTCCCCTGACCGCTGGAGTCGTTGGGGGGACGTGATGAGGCAGCCGCCGTTTCTCTCCAGGCTCTTCTATTGGTAGCTGTCGTGAAGAGATCTGGCATGGTCATTTTGGTCAGTCCTTTATATTTTCGTCGTCCTCGTCTGCGCCCTCCTTCAACGGTATCTTGGAGGATGGTTTTGGAGAGGGTGTTGTGGCGAATGACGTGGCCAAACCATGCCATCTTCCGTCGTTTGACGGTTGCCAGAAGTGGTTCGTGGGGCCCCAACTAGGTTAGTGACCAGGTTCCGCACATAATCAATGGTCTTGTGTTCTTTGTAGGAGATGCGGAGTAGTTTCCTCAGGCACCTGTCTCAAACGCCTGGATTCTTCTTTCAGTTTCGGCCATCAATGTCCATGTCTCGCAACCATATAGCAGGATGGAGACCACTAGTGACTTGTAGAGCCGGAATTTTGTGTGGAATTTGATGTTGCCCTTCCACACTCTGTTCAGTCTGGCCATCGCTGCTGATACGGAGTTAATACGCAAGACAGCACCTACTAAGCCCCCCCCTAATGACGACAGTCATCGTTCAGTCGTGGAGCCAGCATGATTAAGCGTATCCTTTTGTAAAGACACCGCCGTGTCCATCCAACAACAATCCCCATCAGCTCGGCGATACCAGCAACTTGACACAAACTCAGCGAGGGCCGAAGACAGTGGAGGGGAAATCGAAAGAGGCCAACATCAGAGCAGGCCACTGAGGGTCACGGAATTTCAAACCGTGTCTGGGTTTTGTTGTTGTTGTTGTTGTTTGTTTTTGTTCAAAGCCACCTGCGCAAGCATGGGCAAGGTGCGACTAACTCTATTTTATCCCTCGTGGAATTTTGACGTCATTACTGCGAGTCAGCACCCACCTCCCCCCCCCCCAACCTTTCCCTCCCCACTGTCCCTCCTTTCCCTCCCCACTCCAGTTTGCATCACCGACAAGGTTGCCGCATCACCCAGCCATACTGCTAGTGACTTGATAACCACCGGCTGGTCGGGTATTTCCTTCACCACCCCGCCACACCAGAATGGTAGGCCCTATGCCGCCACCCGCCATAGTTTCCCCTCTCGTGTGCTGGTGTTGCACGTGCGCTTCGGGGACGGGCAGCGAGCATTCACATCTCAGTGCTGGAGGTTGAACATCTCGGAGATCGAGAGAAAAGTATCTTACATCACACTACATACACATGTGCGAAAGTCCACTGCGCTTTTCCATTTACACGAGGTGACTCACACCCCCTTCCATTACGTCATCTCACTGTCTGTCACATTCCTTCACCTGCCCCTCCCCCCACCCTCACACACACACACACACACACACACACACACACACACACACACAATGTAGACATAACGTCACCGTCTGACAGAGGGACCGCACCAGCCCCAAATCACACACTCTCATCACGGGCCGCAAGACTGGAAACAGCCCATTTCAACGGGGAAAAAAGGAAAAACAAACAAACAAATAAAATCAACTCAGGAGTTGATCACAATGCCCAGCCTCAATCCCCACAACTTCTGAGATTCTGTGTCTGACATGTGTCACTGGCTGATCCAGAGGAGAAATCCCAGGACCCTTGCCACGGCAAGTGGCCCAGGTCCTGGAATGAGAGGAACCCATGCTAACATGGAGCCAGGTCGGCAGCAGCTTCAGCAGCGGGCCTGCATCAGGTGGTAAGGTCACCCAACAGAAGAGATATCCTTCAGCCTCTCCGATCCGGAAACAACAGAAAAGATGAGTTCACCTTATCCTAACGGACTGCAACAATTGAAAACATGCGGACAAAAAACGACCCTAAGCTTATAAAACTTAATGATTTAAAACTTATGTGTAATTTCCGCCAGTGCTATGCCAAACTGACTCTTTGTATATGATTGGTGAATAGTTTGTTCATTTTCATTTGTATCCAAGATCAAGTTTTATCTGTGCAAGTTCGCTCAGTTGGCATCAACCAAGGCATAGTTCTTACATCATTTGCCTTTTGACCTTGTTTCTAATGTTGTCTGTCACTTGGTGCACGAACACTTCTAAGTGCGTGAGCCTAGGGTGAATTACACTCAAGTCATTCTTGCGGAGTTTTAACTATCCCCAGAAAAAAAATTAAACTTTCAGTAACAAGCACCAGAACGATGCTCCTTCCACCACTAGTAAGAGATAGAGAGGGGATGCGAAATCTAATCTCAGATCAATGTATCAATTTTAATACTTAACGACTACCGGATTTAAACTGGTCACTCAGCTAGGAATAGCACTTACTTGGAGCTTTCGACAGACCTCCGTCCGTCTTCTTCAGCGGTGGTGTTGCTACTGGGTGAACTGGAGTTCAGTGCACACGACCACGGGTCGAACCCTGGTCATGTGACTGAACAATGAGGGTGTTGTACACCAATGGCAAGGTGTGTCTGCCCCGGTCCCGGTTGAGTGTGGGGTTGTTTGCGGCAATATGTATAGCCTCCTTCACCCCACGCTGAAACCATCTATTGTCACGGTCGAGAACGCTGATGTTGTCATAATTGAACTGGTGTTGCTGGGCGTGTAAGTGGGCGCCTACTGGTGATGATTCCCTTTTGTGTTCTGTCAAGCGTTTTCGAAGGTTTCTCTCAGTTTCCCCGACATAGTTCTCTTCACAGATTTTAATACTGACCCCCCACCCCCACCCCCCGAGTTCATCACTGAGAGGATCACATCTTTCACCCATACTAGTCATAGCAGATGAAAGAAAAAGGGGGACAGGAAAGATGATGAATTGAAAACAAACAAACAAACAATAAACAAACAAACAAACCAAAAAGCATGTATAGTGTGGCCGGGAGAGATGAATAAACGGTTTCAAAACGAATTGGAGGTGATGAATAAAGGGGTACTGAGCCGGTGGCGAGATGAATCAAGAGGCGTTCATCGTGAAAGCCAAAGGAGGGCGAAGGTTACGAACACAGAGGCATTCATCGTGAAAGCCAAAGGAGGGCGAAGGTTACCAACACAGAGGCATTCATCGTGAAAGCCAAAGGAGGGCGAAGGTTACCAACACAGAGACATTCATCGTGAAAGCCAAAGGAGGGCGAAGGTTACGAACACAGAGGCGTTCATCGTGAAAGCCAAAGGAGGGCGAAGGTTACCAACACAGAGGCATTCATCGTGAAAGCCAAAGGAGGGCGAAGGTTACGAACACAGAGGCATTCATCGTGAAAGCCAAAGGAGGGCGAAGGTTACGAACACAGAGGCATTCATCGTGAAAGCCAAAGGAGGGCGAAGGTTACGAACACAGAGGCATTCATCGTGAAAGCCAAAGGAGGGCGAAGGTTACGAACGCAGAGGCATTCATCGTGAAAGCCAAAGGAGGGCGAAGGTTACGAACACGAGGCATTCATCGTGAAAGCCAAAGGAGTGCGAAGGTTACGAACACAGAGGCGTTCATCGTGAAAGCCAAAGGAGTGCGAAGGTTACGAACACAGAGGCGTTCATCGTGAAAGCCAAAGGAGTGCGAAGGTTACGAACACAGAGGCGTTCATCGTGAAAGCCAAAAGAGAGCGAAGGTTACGAACACAGAGGCGTTCATCGTGAAAGCCAAAGTAGTGCGAAGGTTACCAACACAGAGGCGTTCATCGTGAAAGCCAAAGGAGAGCGAAGGTTACGAACACAGAGGCGTTCATCGTGAAAGCCAAAGGAGAGCGAAGGTTACGAACACAGAGACATTCATCGTGAAAGCCAAAGGAGGGCGATGGTTACGAACACAGAGACATTCATCGTGAAAGCCAAAGGAGGGCGAAGGTTACCAACACAGAGGCCTCAGCAGGAAGGGAAAGACGATGAGCAAAAGAGAGCTGATGATTCAAGGCGCACGCATTGAATGGAAAAGCCAGGAGAGATCGAAGGTCATGACCAAAAAGAGAGAACTGAACGGAGAGGGAAAGATGAGGAATAAAGCAGTACTGAATGGTAGATGGGGCCTGATGAATAAAAGGCTAATAAATGAGAACCAGCAGAAACGGAGGAAGAGGGGGGGGGAGGTGTAATGAATAAAACGGTATAAAACAGAAACGGTAGCGTGACGAATCAAAAAAGCACTGAGCTGGATGAAGGGGAGATCAATACAGGAGTGGTAAACGGAAACGCGAGAGAAGAGGGGAAGATTATAAGGGTAATAAACAGGACGGGGGGGGGGGGGGGGGGGAGGGGAGGCAATGCATCATGGAGTATTGAATGAAAGGGGGGGGGGGGGGGGGGGGGAGAACATCGATACTTCAGCAAGTAATTTGGGAAGCGGGGACAGTGGGGAAAGTTTTGACTAATGGCACATGCAAGGGGAAAGGCGGGGGGGGGGGGGGGGGGGGGGGGAGATCAGAGGAGTAGAGCATGGATCCCGAGAGGGGGGGGGGGGATGATGAATAGAGAGGCACTGAATGGGGAAGAGTGAGGACTAAAGAGACATTAAGATAAGAAAGATGATAGTTATTCATAGTTCTTCAACGGGAAAATGGATGCCAAGGCTGATGTGTACAGGATCCGTATGGAGGAGGGAGGAAGTGCTAAAAAAAAAAAGGGTATCTTCACTATCATCCAAGTGCTAAATAAAGGGTATCTTCACTATCACTCAAGTGCTAAATAAAGGGTATCTTCACTATCATTCAAGGGCTAAATAAAGGGTATCTTCACTATCATTCAAGTGTTAAATAAAGGGTATCTTCACTATCATTCAAGCGCTAAATAAAGGGTATCTTCACTATCATTCAAGTGCTAAATAATGGTTATCTTAACTATCATTCATGTTGATAATGAAATGAGGCAGGGAACAGTAAACAAAAAACAGTAAACAAGTAGGGTAACTTTGGCTCCCATAAGAAAACCTAACACAGAGTAACTTTTATTCAAGACTGGCACAGCCTTTTAAACTTGAATAAAGTCAGACAAATACAAAGACGAACAATATAATAGTGGGGAAAAAAAAAACAAGCGCAGGCCAACAAATCCTCTGTCATCATAGTAATGACTTGACAAAGATTTGGACTTGGGGGGGGGGGGGGGGGTGTTGAAGATGAAGAAAATGGGAACATGAAATTAAGAAAATATATTATAGATATGAAAACACTTCACTAGCTGCATGAGGAAACCGTCGTTATCTCCTTCAAAGACAGAGGTATTTGTATTGCCTGCTCCTAGGCCTTTCGTCCGCTGGATCGGAACTCATCAGGGACACAGCCAATACACGGATGTAAACATAAAGTGACCAATAAGTGGATGTAAACAGAAATGACCAATGAAGGGATGTAGATGGAAATGACCAACAAACGGATGTAAACAGAAATAAACGATAAAGGGATGTAAACAGAAATGACCAATACACGGATATAAACAGAAATGACCAATAAGGGGATGTAAACAGAAATAAACAATAAAGGGATGTAAACAGAAATAAACAATAAAGGGATGTAAACATAAAGTGACCAATAAGGGGATGTAAACAGAAATGAACAATAAAGGGATGTAAACAGAAATAAACAATACACGGATGTAAACAGAAATAAACAATAAAGGGATGTAAACAGAAATAAACAATAAAGGGATGTAAACATAAAGTGACCAATAAGTGGATGTAAACAGAAATGACCAATAAAGGGGATGTAAACAGAAATGACCAATAAAGGGGATGTAAACGGAAATGACCAATAAAGGGGATGTAAACGGAAATGACCAATAAAGGGGATGTAAACAGAATTGACCAATAAAGGGATGTAAACACAAATGACCTATAAAGGGATGTAAACAGAAATGACCAATAAAGGGATGTAAACAGAAATGACCAATAAAGGGGATGTAAACGGAAATGACCAATAAAGGGGATGTAAACGGAAATGACCAATAAAGGGGATGTAAACGGAAATGACCAATAAAGGGGATGTAAACAGAAATGACCAATAAAGGGATGTAAACAGAAATGACCAATAAAGGGGATGTAAACAGAAATGACCAATAAAGGGATGTAAACAGAAATGACCAATAAAGGGGTGTAAACGGAAATGACCAATAAAGGGGATGTAAACAGAAATGACCAATAAAGGGATGTAAACAGAAATGACCAATAAAGGGGTGTAAACAGAAATGACCAATAAAGGGGATGTAAACAGAAATGACCAATAAAGGGGATGTAAACAGAAATGACCAATAAAGGGGATGTAAACGGAAATGACCAATAAAGGGGATGTAAACAGAATTGACCAATAAAGGGATGTAAACACAAATGACCAATAAAGGGATGTAAACAGAAATGACCAATAAAGGGATGTAAACAGAAATGACCAATAAAGGGGATGTAAACGGAAATGACCAATAAAGGGATGTAAACGGAAATGACCAATAAAGGGGATGTAAACGGAAATGACCAATAAAGGGGATGTAAACAGAAATGACCAATAAAGGGATGTAAACAGAAATGACCAATAAAGGGGATGTAAACAGAAATGACCAATAAAGGGATGTAAACGAAATGACCAATAAAGGGATGTAAACAGAAATGACCAATAAAGGGGATGTAAACAGAAATGACCAACAAAGGGATATAAACACAAATGACTAATAAAGGGGATGTAAACGGAAATGACCAATAAAGGGGATGTAAACAGAAATGACCAATAAAGGGATGTAAACAGAAATGACCAATAAAGGGATTTAAACAGAAATGACCAATAAGTGGATGTAAACGGAAATGACCAATAAAGGGGTGAAAACAGAAATGACCAACAATGGGGATGTAAACAGAAATGACCAATAAAGGGGATGTAAACAGAAATGACCAATAAAGGGGATGTAAACGGAAATGATTAATAAAGGGATGTAAACAGAAATGACCAATAAAGGGGTGTAAACAGAAATGACCAATAAAGGGGATGTAAACAGAAATGACCAATAAAGGGATGTAAACAGAAATGACCAATAAAGGGGTGTAAACAGAAATGACCAATAAAGGGGATGTAAACAGAAATGACCAATAAAGGGATGTAAACAGAAATGACCAAGAAAGGGGTGTAAACAGAAATGACCAATAAAGGGGATGTAAACAGAAATGACCAATAAAGGGATGTAAACAGAAATGACCAATAAAGGGGATGTAAACACAAATGACCAATAAAGGGGATGTAAACGGAAATGACCAATAAAGGGGTGTAAACAGAAATGACCAAACAATGGGGATGTAAACAGAAATGAACAATAAAGGGGATGTAAACGGAAATGACCAATAAAGGGATGTAACAGAAATGACCAATAAGGGGATGTAACAGAAATGACCAATAAAGGGGATGTAAACACAAATGACCAATAAAGGGGATGTAAACGGAAATGACCAATAAAGGGGATGTAAACGGAAATGACCAATAAAGGGATGTAAACACAAATGACCAATAAAGGGGATGTAAACACAAATGACCAATAAAGGGGATGTAAACAGAAATGACCAATAAAGGGGATGTAAACACAAATGACCAATAAAGGGGATGTAAACAGAAATGACCAATAAAGGGGATGTAAACGGAAATGACCAATAAAGGGGATGTAAACAGAAATGACCAATAAAGGGGATGTAAACGGAAATGACCAATGAAGGGATGTAAACAGAAATGACCAATAAAGGGATGCAAACACAAAATGACCAATAAGTGGATGTAAACAGAATGACCAATAAAGGGGTGTAAACAGAAATGACCAAGAAGGGATGTAAACAGAAATGACCAATGAAGGGATGTAACAGAAATGACCAATAAAGGGATGTAAACACAAATGACCAATAAGTGGATGTAAACAGAAATGACCAATAAAGGGATGTAAACAGAAATGACCAATAAAGGGTGTAAACGGAAAATGACCAATAAAGGGGATGTAAACGGAAATGACCAATAAAGGGGATGTAAACAGAAATGACCAATAAAGGGATGTAAACACAAATGACCAATAAGTGGATGTAAACACAAATGACCAATAAAGGGGTGTAAACGGAAATGACCAATAAAGGGGTGTAAACAGAAATGAGCAATAAAGGGGATGTAAACACAAATGACCAATAAAGGGATGTAAACACAAATGACCAATAAAGGGATGTAAACGGAAATGACCAATAAAGGGGTGTAAACAGAAATGACCAATAAAGGGGTTGTAAACAGAAATGACCAATAAAGGGATGTAAACAGAAATGACCAATAAAGGGATGTAAACAGAAATGACCAATAAAGGGGTGTAAACAGAAATGACCAATAAAGGGGTGTAAACAGAAATGACCAATAAAGGGATGTAAACAGAAATGACCAATAAGTGGATGTAAACAGAAAT
>CM065732.1:54162886-54165386 GCA_033310375.1 Conus canariensis
CACCCACACCACCCCCCCCCCCCCCCTCCACCCCATCTCTCGCCATTCCGTCTGTGTGCCACACCCCCCCCACCACCCTACACTACCCACTTCCCCCCCCCCTCCTCTCCCCCCCCCATCCCCCTACCACCCTTTCTCCCCCCCGTCCCCATCCACCCCTTTCTCTCCTCCTCCTCCTCACCCCCACCCCCCTCCCTCCTCCCCGCAGTAAGAGGGCATTGACATGATAAACTGACAATAACATTCGTACCTCCAGGAAATCTGATGCTCCCTGCAGATTGGCTCTCTTGCAAACCTTCCCCCTTCTCCCTTCCTCCTGGTCTCTCTGTCTGTCTGCCTGCCTGTCTGTCTGTCTGCCTCTGTGTGTGTGTGTGTGTGTGTGTGTGTGTGTGTGTGTGTGTGTGTGTGTGTGTGTGTGTGTCTTTCTGACTGTGTCTGTGCCTGTCTGTGAGTGTATGTTTCTGTCTGTGAGTAAGATCATGCGTTCTTCTAGTTACAGACTTAATCTTAGGGAAAAGAAAGGGAAATAGTCTCCTTGCGTCTGTGTGTGTGTGTGTGTGTGTGTGTGTGTGTGTGTGTGTGTGTGTGTGTGTGTGTGTGTGTGTGTGCGCGCGCGCGCGCGTGAGAGAGAGAGAGAGAGAGGAGAGAGAGAGAGAGAGAGTGTGTGTGTATGTGTGTGTATGTGTGCGTGCGCGCGCGCGCGCGCGCGCGCGCGCGCGCGCGTGTGTGTGTGTGTGTGTGTGTGTGTGTGTGTGTGTGCGTGTGTGTGTGCGTGTGTGTGAAAAGCTTATGTAGTGTTATGCAAATTAGAAGAGAGGGAATCGAACACGTGAGTGTGGAATGTTCATATTTCTCTTTTTTTGTATTCCCAGTTGTTATAGAACAGGGAGTACTTTACAATGGGAACGAAGAAATGCTGTCTGTCTGTCTGTGTGTCTGTCTGTCCGTGGTCAAAATGTGTTCCACTCGCTCCAGACAAAACTTCTGGGCCGATCTTTCTGAAAATTTTGTAGGTATGTTCATTATGGGTCACGGATGATGCCCGATGTTTTATTTTACCAGAATAGCCGTTACTAACGGCTAAAAACGGCCCAAAACGGTTTTAATGGTTTTCTTCTTTATGGAATATCCAGAAAATGATATCGCAAACAAAAACGACGTCAAAGCTTCTTTGTGTCATAAGGCGAAGTGACGAAATACATTATGACGCATGTTTGATTGTGACGTCGTATTCAAGACAAACAGGGAGTACGGTTATATGCTCTGCATCTTGTTGAATTTGGCTTTGGAGTTGTTTGGTTAAAACAACGTATGGAAGAAGAAGCTTCCAGAGAGTTTTCAAAGACTTACAGACTGTACACGGCAGGAATGGAACCCTGTCAGAACAGCCACAGAGTTAGCATATAATTATCATCCATTTGGTCATAGTTCATTCTGTGTTCAAACTTATTTGATAATCGATGTGCATAGACATTTCAAATGTAGATACGACCACGTTTGCCTTTGGGGGTATTAGATTTAGCTGTGCATTATTTTCTCACAGAAATGACAGATACAGTAAGATGCTATGTCCCCTTGATAAAGAAACTGAAGAAGAAGATGAATTGCAGTTTGTATTATGGTGTCCTGTTTAATCTCAGTAAAAGAATTGCTGGTAGTAGCAAACTGCTACAGCAGCCCCAATGCTTTCAAATTGAGCCTTTGACGTAATCGAATTGTAATAAGTGTTATAAAAAAAAAAAAAAAAATATATATATAATAATATATACTTACAGAAGCTTTTCAGATGAGAGATAATGCTATTTTGTTTGTCTGGTTATGTTAATTGTCATGTGGATTAGTTGTTTATAAAGCGTGCACCTTCGCTGGCTTTCTATAATCTCTCTCTCTCTCTCTCTCTCTCTCTCTCTCTCTCTCTCTCTCTCTCTTCATGTCTCGATTTTCTCTCTCTCTCTCTCTCTCTCTCTCTCTCTCTCTCTCTCTCTCTCTCTCTCCCCTCTCCCCTTCGATAGGAGGATCGCTTTTCTATATCTGTGTGTGCTGATTTTTTTTTTTTTTTTTTTTTTTATTCTTCGTAATCAATTTCTTTATTCTTCTTTGTTGTTTCAATCGTCTCTTTCTTTCCCTTTTAAGTCATCTATGCCTTAAATGTTAATGGATGAACTTTTTAATGTTGTGAAGACATGTGTGTTTGTTAAAAGTTTTGTAAGTCTTAGTCGCTAGTCATACTTAGTCCCTAAGGCAAGGGCGGTGAAAAAAAGTGTGTTTGATCTTGAATAAGTCATCATTTCTTTCTGTCGTCTCGTCTTCTTCTTCTCTGTCTGTGTCTGTTGTCTGTCGTTTCTGTCTCTCTCTTCCTTTCTTCTCTTCTTCTCTTCTTTCTCTGTCCCGTTTAGTCCATAGACGTGGATTGAATATAACTTTGTTCGGGTCTTTTGTTGATGCTGTATAAATGGTCGTTCTCGTATTGAATGATGCGTTAATGGTCGTTCTGATGATG
>CM065732.1:54170386-54177886 GCA_033310375.1 Conus canariensis
CAACTACTCCCACTCCCACCCGGACCCCCCCCCCTCCCCCTCCACCACCACCACCATCTCCATCCCATCCATTCCACCCCACCCCTACCACCCCATCCAATCCCTCCTGCCCATGTAGCCTCCTCCCCCTCATGTGTTGTTCTTCAGTCTATGAATATGACAGTTGTCATCCTTTTCATTTTAGATAGATTGATGGACAGCTAGATAAATAGACAGACAGACAGACAGACAGTAGATGGATAGACAGACAGACAGACAGAGAGAGAGAGAGAGAGAAGAGAGAGAGAGAGAGAGAGAGAGAGGAGAGAGAGGTGGGTAGGTAGTAGGTAGGTAGATAGGTAGATAGATAGATAGATAGATAGACAGAAAGGTAGATAGATAAAATGACAGTAGGTAAGTAGGTAGGAAGACAGACAGATAGATAGATAGATAGATAGATAGATAGATAGATAGATAGATAGATAGAGAGAGAGGAGAGAGAGAGATAGAAGATAGACAGATAGACTGACAGATGGATAGATCTCTCCATAATAGATAGGTGGATAGATGGATAGATAGACTAAAAGAAAGATGCAGCCTATTTCTTTTTCTTAGTTACTGATCATATTTGCTGTCTTTTCTCGTTCCACAAAAGAGCAACATCAGAATTGAAACAGTTTAATTTCTCAGCTAAACACGAGTTCATGTTTCATAGAATTGAAACAGTTTAATTTCTCAGCTAAACACGAGTTCTGTTTCATAGAATTGAAACATTTAATTTCTCAGCTAAACACGAGTTACTGTTTCATAAATTGAAACACTTTAATTTCTCAGCTAAACACGAGTTACTGTTTCATAGAATTGAAACAGTTTAATTTTTCAGCTAAACACGAGTTACTGTTTCATAACACCGTCAGAAACAACCGAGAAAAGTGGAATATCTGAGACTGTGGAGGTATTCTGGAGAATTAGGTAACTGAACAGTTTTTAAAAATGAGAGAGAGAGAGAGAGAGAGAGAGAGAGAGAGAGAGAGAGAGAGAGAGAGAGAGAGAGAGAGAGAATGAAAGGACGAGGAGAGAGAGAGAGAGAGAGAGAGAGAGAGAGAGAGAGAGACAGACAGACAGACGAGACAGATAGACAGACAGACAGACAGACAGATAGAATGAAAAACGAGTGAGAAACGAGAGAGAGAGAGAGAGAGAGAGAGAGAGAGAGAGAGAGAGAGACAGACAGACAGACAGACAGACAGACAGACAGAATGAAAGAACGAGTGTACGACGAAGGGGGGGGGGGGGGGAGAGAGAGAGAGAGAGAGAGAGAGAGAGAGAGAGAGAGAGAGAGAGAGAGAGAGACAGAGAGAGACAGAGACAGAGAGAGACAGACAGACAGAGAGAGAGACAGAGAGAGACAGAGAGAGAGAGAGAGAGAGAGAGAGTGAGACAGAGAGAAAGGACGAAGGGGAGAGAGAGAGAGAGAGAGAGAGAGAGAGAGAGACAGACAGAGACAGACAGACAGACAGACAGACAGAGAGACAGGAGACAGAGACAGAGAGAAAAAGAGAAAGAGAGAAGTGAGGTGAGGGGGAGGTGGGGGGGGGGGTGGAGAAGAGGAGGACTAGCAGCGGGGAGACAGAACGGGGGAGGTTAGTAAGGGAGACGGGCGAACGCCAACTACTGTCCACTTAGCCAAGAAAAGGGTCGATTTTGTGTAAAGAGGGCTGGAAGCGATCGATGCTACTGGCCCCTTGCACGGGCCAGGACTGATTGGAATGATCGATACCTGTGGTTCCCTCGCCCGGTGCCAGACTGTCGCTGGAGCCAGGATCAGAGGCACGGGAAACATAGTGCGATCTTGGCACTGCCGTCAATCAAGAAGTGAAACCACCATCACTTTAAAAAAAAAAATAACGTCGCCATTTCAATTCGGGGGGGGGGGGGGGGGGGGGGGGGGGGGGGGGGGGGAGGGCTGGATGCTACCCGCTAACGGAGATCAATCCTTCTTCGATCGATGGAAACATATCTTTTTTTTTGAAAAAAAAATTCTTAGTAGCTTTTGAATTTGTTGTTTTTGTTATAATTATTTTTTTTTATTATTATTATCATTATTATTATTATCATCATCACATCACCATCACCATCACATCATTATTATTATTATTATTATTATTATCATCATCATCACTATCATTATCATTATTTTCATTATTATCATTATCATCATAACTATTACAATACAAAAACATTTTCCAAATTCAAAATATGTGTAGAGACAAAAAAATATATATATTAATGGAGACAATTCAATACTTGCTCACGTTTTTCTTTTTTTTTCTTTCTACTCTTCTTTCTTTTTTGCTCTCTTTCTTTCTCTTTCTTTCTTTCTTGCTTTCTTTCTTTTCCCTTCAGATTCTTTTCGTAACACAAATGCAAGGTTGTGTAAGTTCAACATTGCATGTGACTGTTTGATTTATCCAACGAACCTTCTTCAATAATGTATGAAGCAGACGCAAGATTAAAAAAAAGAAAAAACAACTACTGTTTAATTATGAGTCTACGATTTCATTAGTAATTCAAAAAGACATTAAAAAGGAGAAACCCTGAAAAACGTGACACTTCTCAGGCCGAACCCTCAACAACCACGAACGATAAGACTGTACCAACTTACTTCTTTCTCCGCTTGGGTTGAAAACATCCACTTCGCCCTAAAACACAGGACTTTTATTTCCCATGGTGTTTTTAAAAGAAAAAGTAAAACTAATGTTCGTTACTCACGACAAATGGAAATCTACAAAATGTTGAAGACGGAAACATTGTTAAAAAGACAGTATGTTATTGTACAGATGTCCTAGATGGAAACATTGTTAACAATACAATATGTCATTGAAGTGGAATTCAAATGGGAAACATTGTTATCAACACGATATGTTATTGGAGTGAAGTTAAAATAGAAAACATTGTTATCAACACGATATGTTATTGGAGTGAAGTTAGAATAGAAAACATTGTTATCAACACATTATGTTATAGGAGTGAAGTTAATATAGAAAACATTGTTATCAACACATTACGTTATTGGAGTGAAGTTAATAAGGAAAACATTGTAATCAACACATTATATTATTGGAGTGTAGTTAACGGGGGAAACTTTGTTATCAACACATTATGTTATAGGAGTGAAGTTATAGAAAACATTATTATCAACACATTATGTTATTGGAGTGAAGTTAATATGGAAAACATTGTTATCAACACATTATGTTATTGGAGTGAAGTTAATATGGAAAACATTGTTATCAACACATTATGTTATTGGAGTGAAGTTAACGTGGGAAACTTTGTTATCAACACGATATTGTTATTGGAGTAGAGTTCAAATAGTTATCAACACAATAGGAAACATTGTTATCAACACAATATGTTATTGGAGGATAAGTCAAGTAGCAAACATTGTTATCAACACAATAATTATGTTCTTGGTGTATAGTTCAAATAGGAAACATTGCTCAACAATTAGTTATTGGACAGTGGTTCAGGACGGACGCGTGATTAACAACGTGTTGCACAGTGTCATAAACCTTCTGTGTGTCTGTGTGTTGTCTGTCTGTCTGTTGTCTGTCTGTTGTCTGTCTGTCTGTCTGTCTCTCTCTCTCTCTCTCTCTCTCTCTCTCTCTCTCTCTCTCTCTCCAATATCATAAGATTTGAAAATGATACATTCCAGTTTAGTTGTTTGTGAGCGTGAGGGCTTGTACTGCGTTTGAGTCGGAACTGGGGTTGGAACTGCTTCATGTGATTAGGCCATTTTTGCCCATGTCAGATGGGTAGAGCGGGGATAGTAGGGTGACGGGGTCACAATGACTCTCGTCTTGGGAAACAACCACCGGAAAATGACATGAACACAGACAAAGCGATGTACATCGAATATGTGGTGTGGCATGTTCGCGCTCATGGATGTATGAATACAGAATTATTCGTAGATCATCAAATTTATCATATGAGAAGAGAGAGAGAGAGAGAGAGAGAGAGAGAGAGGAGAGAGAGAGAGAAGAGAGAGAGACAGAGAGAGACAGAGACAGACAGAGACAGAGAGACAGAGACAGGCAGACAGAGACAGAGACAGACAGACAGACAGACAGACAGACAGGCAGACAGACTGACAGAGAGGCGGAAGGGAGAGGGAGAGGGGGAAAAGGGAGGGGGGGGGGGAGAAAGAGACTGTACGTTTGCAAATAGTAGATTTGTTTCTGTGAGCGAAATCTTTCGCAAGAAAGAAAGGAAGGAAGGAAGGAAGGAAGGAAGGGAGGAAGGAAGTAGAAGGAAGGAAGGAAGGAAGAAAGGAAGGAAGGAAGGAAGGGAGGAAGGAAGTAAGAAGGAAGGAAGGAAGTAAGAAGGAAGGAAGGAAGGAAGAAGAAGAAACCAGAAAAAAGAAAGAAAGAAAGAAAGTGAGAAGAAAGAAAGAAAAACAGAAAGTGACATGAATGCTTTGACATGTGCAGACAGTAGAAAGGGTTCAGAAGCATGAGAACGGTCATGATGCTTCTTTGGAATGGACTGTTCTCTAAGACTCTATACTCAGGAACGTATCAGAATGAAGTGTGGTTCAGAGTCTTGCACATTTCAGAAAAAAAAAAAAACAACAACATATGACACATATCCTCATCTTTGTGTGTGTGTGTGAATATCTCAATCAATGTGATTTCACTGCGGACACGCCAAACTTGACTCTGGGAAGAGCTTGTCGTAAAACAGATTTCTTTATCATGTTTAGGTTCTGAGGTGGGTCATGGCAGCAGTATGAACGTGGAATACAATGTAAATCGATCACGCCAACTTATACTGCTCTTTCTGGCTTTCAGATGAAAGTCAAATAATCTCTGTTTGAAGTCATAGAGAAGAAATTCGTTCACATTTTTCATACCCTGATTTTCCAGAACTGAGCCAAATCAGTATCTGTACAATGCCAAACAAAGGCGAGGCAATCCGTTGTTCTTACTCCAACAGTGAAGGTCATACAACATTATAAGCCTCGAGTAAAATAATCTTTGAACAAATTTTAATACAATTTTTGCGGATTTGGATGTACAAAGAATATATTGCCCCTGTTTTACCATAAACTAATATGCTTGGTGTTTTTATGCTAATGTTCAGAAAACGTTTAACAGCAAAAAGATGTACCCTCCGAATAACATCAGTCGCCAAACTTCTGAACCGTAGGTTAACATGGCTGATTTTGGCGATCGAGCAGTTTAAAGAACAGTGTTGAGGCAGTTTTCAACAAAGACCAAAAAAAATCAACAATTCCTCTAACACCCTTTTTGGCTCTCGTGGACGTCAGCCAGAGCATAATGAAAATATCAAACCAGAGGAAAAACAAACAAACAAACAAAAGCCCAGACATTTGTGCGTGTCAACTATTTCGAGTTGTTCACCATCACTAAACCGTTTTCCTTTGAAGCAATGTGCCCATTTCTAAATACAAGGATTTTGTTTAAGGTTTACAATAAGCGGCGATTTTGAAGAGTCGTTTCATATATATAAATATTCAACTGACATTGGAGATCAGTAACTGTATCAGAGAGTGGAATCACATCATCTGAACAGAGCATGATCAGAATTTGAATAATATCATTATCGGATGATCATGCTGCATAATGCCATGGGCATCTTCATTAATTAAAGTGAAAACAGAACAGAACTGCAGTTATCACCTTGTTTTAAACCACGAGAACATTCAAAAATGGTTTATTTGACGTCATTATTCACTCGCACTCTCGCTTTTAAAACCATCAGACATGCTCTTTGTCAGTTTATGCATTTTTCCATGAATATCTTTTTTCGTAATGTTACAAAGAGATATGTCCTATCAACGAAATCAAAAGCCTTTTTGAAATCAATAAAGGCTGCGTAAAATTCAGATTGGCTCCATATCTGTCTCTGTAACCTGTTGTGTTACATATGAGAGATTGATTGATTGATTGATTGATTGATTGATTGATTGATTGATCTTTAATACACAAGGATGGAGATTTTAGGCCAAAGCCTAGTCTTACAATGTGTCCTTGTCATGCATACATTATTTCAGCACATATCATTCATACTGACAATTCAACATAACAACATGGTAATCTAATTCTACAATGATAAGCAAACAATTCATAAAAGCACTAATGAGATGGGGGATGGTAAAACAGAAGGAAACTTACAAACAAACAAACAAGACTACAGAGAGAGAGGTCAGAGGAGGGTGGGGAAGAGAGAATGGTAGATAGGGGGAGGAGAAAAGGGATGGTAGACAGAGTGGGAGTGGGGATGAGCGATTTTAACGGAGTAGGTTGTATGTTTAGACGATTTATTCAAAGTATGGTTCACAGAAGACTTTGCGAATGGGCGCTAATCATTGTAATTGAATAATTTAATTACTGAGACATAAAATGTTTATGCAAATGTTCCTTGAAAAGTTTTAAAGTATTCATGTTTTGTAGATTCGGTGGAAGTGAGTTCCAGACATATGGTCCAGAGTAAGCTAGGCTTGTTTTGTATAGATCAATGCGTGGGTAGGGAAGAAGGAATTTCGTCGAGCCAGAAAAGCTGTTCGATCTTGTAAAAAGGGCATTGATATAACATGGCATAGTATCTGTCAAGATTGTAAACATAAATGATGCCTTGTTGAATTCCAATTGCCTATTCAGAGGAAGTATGTTCAGCGCTTTTAGTTTTTCGTCTGTTGTTAGAGATACAGCTGGATGGAGTAGTTTTGCTGCACGTCTATGGAGAGAATTCAGCCTTTTTTGGTGGACGTCACTACTGCCGTCCCACACTGTTGAGGCGTAATTGATACGTGACATTATGTGTGCATTGAAGAAAAGTTTAAGCACAGTACTGTTGACGTAGCGCTTTAATTGAGATAACAGGAAAAGGTGTTTTGAGACTACCTTGCAAACGTTATTGAGATGAGATTGCCATTTCAATTCTTTATCTATCGTTAACCCTAAAACACGATGCTCGTCTACCTGCTCGATAGAAGTGCCATTCAACTGAAGTTTTAGGCAAAGAGGAGTCAACTGGTGTTTTTGGCGGGTAGCTATAATCATAGATTTGGTTTTGGCTGGGTGTATGACCATTGAGTTTGAATGACACCAGTCTGACACGTCGTTTAGACTTTCCTGGAGAGAAGTTTCTATTGTCTGTAGATCACTACCATTCGTTTGGAGTGACGAGTCATCAGCAAATAAATCTGTCGTGACCTTTTCATCTGATACGGATAATAGTAAATCATTGATGAAGATGCAGAATAGTAGGGGGCCTAGTACAGAGCCCTGTGGGACTCCATGTCTGACAAAGTCTGAAGCCGAAGTTTTGCCATTAAGCACCACATACTGAGTCCTATCGTTCAAGTATGATTGGAATAATGAGATTGTCGGGGTATGGTTCAAGTAGACAGATAGTTTCTTTAGAAGAATGGAATGATCAACAAGATCAAACGCCTTTTTGAAGTCAAGAAAGACAACCCCTGTCATTTATGAT
>CM065732.1:54197886-54215386 GCA_033310375.1 Conus canariensis
GTGTGACCCCAGGGTAGGATACCTCACCCTAACACTGTGTGACTCCAGGGTAGGATACCTCACCCTAACACTGTGTGACCCCATGGTAGGATACCTCACCCTAACACTGTGTGACCCCAGGATACCTCACCCTAACACTGTGTGACCCCATGGTAGAATACCTCACCCTAACACTGTGTGATCCCAGGGTAGGATACCTCACCCTAACACTGTGTGACCCTGGGTAGGATACCTCACCCTAACACTGTGTGACCCCATGGTAGGATACCTCAACCAAACACTGTGTGACCCCAGGATACCTCAACCTAACACTCTCACCCTAACACTGTGTGACCCCGGAATACTTCAACCTAACACTCTCACCCTAACACTGTGTGACCCCAAGATACCTTACCCTAACACTGTGTGACCCCAGGATACCTCAACCTAACACAGGGTGACTCCAGGGTAGGATGCCTCACCCTAACACTGAATTCTGGTCAATGAGAGGGAAAAGGAAACCAACAACAAACAAGATGCAAAGGATATAAACGTACTCACAGTACAGTGACAGACAGGGGAGACAATTTCCAGTTAGTGGAAGAAAAAACTCGACAGTGCGGTGGTTATTTCCCTTATCGGACTTGATTAAAAAAAAAAAATTATCATCGTTAGTAACGGCTATTCTGGTAAAATAAAACATCGGGCATCATCCGTGACCCATAATGAACATACTTACAAATTTTCAGAAAGATCAGCCCAGACGTTTTGTCTGGAGCGAGTGGAACACATTTTGACCACGGACGGACACACAGACAGACAGACGGACACACAGACAGCATTTCTTAGTTCCCATTGTAAAGTACTCCCTGTTCTATAAGAACTGGGAGTACAAAAACAGGAGAATGCAGAGGGTGCCGTGGATAGGGGGGGGGGGGGGGGGGGGGGGGGAGACCTTCTACTTAAATTCTCTGATCTGTCATGGGTTCATTTCTCCATTAGCTGTGTATTCTGCACAGTGTGGTCTCCTTTGAAACTGAAACTGTATGGACTTCAATTACGCATTGTTTCCTACATCTGTTCCTAAACACCCGTTTCCGCCCCACCCCACCCCCGCTCTCTCTTCTCTCTCTCTCTCTCTCTCTCTCTCTCTCTCTCTCTCTCTCTCTCTCTCTCTCTCCGATTTTCTTTATATAGAACATTCAAATCATTCAGGATCGACGTTGACAGACATCAAAATGTTATCTACCAACATTTAGATTTGGAGTAACATTGCGATACACATGGACCAGTATATCAAGGTGTCTACTAATTCTGTGACATGCCCTTTGTGCAAAGATGCAAAAGAGGATGAAGTACGTATTTTGTTTTCCCTTCCTTCTCTCTGTGAACCATCTGCAAGGAAACATTCCACGAACATTTCTATGCAAATTTGTATCTATTGTATGTGAGCTTACTGAAAAGCGAACAACGACAACAACATAACTGAAGAATGTATGCATGTATCTATCTATACAACGCATTTACAAGGTATGTGATCGCTGTTTAAGGATATGAATGTTGATAGTGAATCATATGCTTCTTGCACTGTAAAAAGTTTAAAGATGTTGGAATCTGTCAGCATTGTGTTGATGTATCTTTACTTCTCTTCGTTCTTAATGTGTCATTATGCATGGATCGCGCCCCCCCCCCCCCCCCCCCCCTCCTGCACCCCCCATCAGTTGGGTGGGGCGTGGTCTGACCTGAATAAGCCTTATTCCATTTCCATATGTCTTTCTGTCTCACGGTCTCTGTCTGTCTGTCTGTCTGTCTGTCTGTCTGTCTGTCTGTCTGTCTGTCTCTCTCTCTCTCTCTCTCTCTCTCTCTCTCTCTCTCTTCTTTTCCAAAGGAGAGTTTTGTAGCTTTTTTGTTCGTTTTTTTTTTTTTATTTTTTTTTTTTTTGGCTCGGAAATCTTCCATATTCCCCAACACCCGTCGATGCTAAGGTACGGCAACCTGTTGTTGCAGGGCAGACCCTGACTGGCAGCTAAAGGTGATCGACTACCTCCCCCCTCCTCCCCCCCTCCTTCCCCCCTCCCCCCCTCCCCCCCCCCCTCGGGCCTCCTCCCTTTACCCATCGCCCCTTCCTTTCAACATACACTTTAAATTCCTCCTGCGTATTTATCAGTCGGCCTGGAATGACGAGTGATCCTGACTCGCCTTACCTTTCAACATCCACTTTACATTCCTTCTCTGTGTGTGTGTGTGTGTGTGTGTGTGTGTGTGTGTGTGTGTGTGTGTGTGTGTGTGTGTGTGTGTATGTGTGTGTGTGTGTGTGTGTGTGTGTGTGTGTGTGTGTGTGTGTGTGTGTGTGTGTGAATGTCGTCCATATTGCCTGGCATTACGGGAGGTTTGAGGAGATCCAGATAACTCCTACACACACACATACACGCGCGCGCGCAACACGCTCACACACACACACACACACACACACACACACACACACACACACACACACACACACACACGCACGCACGCACGCACGCACGCACGCACGCACGCACGCACGCACGCATGCACACACACACACACACACACACACACACCACACACACACACACCGCTCGCGCGCCCGCTACTTAACTCTCCCTCCCCACCTGTCTGTCTGTCTGTCTGTCTGTCCTGTCTGTCTGTCCTCTCTCTCTCTCTCCTCTCTCTCCTCTCTCTGTCTCTTCCTCTCTGTCTGTCTGTCTGTCTGTCTCGTCTGTCTGCTCTCTCTCTGTCTCTCTCTCTCTCTCTCTCTCTCCATGTTCTCTATCTTTCCCCTCTCTTCCTGGTTGTTCCTACAAGTCCAGCGTTTCTCCCTACCTTTCCTACTATTTCCTACAGTTTTTTCTTTTCCTACCTTTCTCTTCCTATGTTCGACACTCTCCCATCTTGTTTCTACATATTCTGACCGCTTTTCCTGTGTTTCTAGATTCCGCTTTGAACATCTTCCGTTTTCAATCTTTTTCTCGTTTTTTTTGTTTTTTTTTTCGTTGTTGTTTGTTGTTTTGTTGTTTAGTTTATCATATTCTTCTACGTTCTCATTCATTCTTATCCTTTCCTACTTAATATTTTCTTTTTTTTTTTTTTTATCCTTCCTGTCTTTAGTTTTTTTTCTGCAGCTTTTCGTCTTTGCTACCTTAAACACACACACACACACACACACACACACACACACACACACACACACACACACACGCACATACACACACACACACACACACACACACACACACACACACACACACACACACACACACATTTTTCTAGCTTTTCGTACTGCTATTTTAAAGTGACTTTTTCGGATCTCAAATTTTACAGTGAAAAGATTTTTTTTCACAAAATTTCGGGTGGGTTTTTAGAAGATGTATTTTAAAGAGTTGTGTGAATGAATGATTTGTGAGTTGATTTCAACGTGGTGACAGCCCTGATATGTCCCTTTGCGGTCGGCTGGGCTATAAGCAACCTTACCTTACCTT
The DNA here is from genome assembly GCA_033310375.1 of Conus canariensis. Lineage (NCBI taxonomy): Eukaryota > Metazoa > Mollusca > Gastropoda > Neogastropoda > Conidae > Conus > Conus canariensis. The sequence continues at coordinate 54,201,369 of CM065732.1, forward strand.
ACCTTACCTTACCTTACCTTACCTTACCTTTCTCGCTCTCTTTTTTTTTTTTTTACCGTTAGTTTCCTCCTACTTGTCCTAGTTTTAACTGCCTGATCTTTTTTTTTTTTTTTTTTTTAAATCTCGTCCCCATCTTATTTTTAACGCCGTTCCCTATTTTACCTGATTTTCTACCGCTTATTCTACTTTCCTGATTTTTCCCACATTTCCTCTCCTCCCCCCCCCCCCCCCCCCCCCCCCCCCACCACACACACACACACACCTTTTCCTGCTTTTCACTGCCTTTTCCCTTTTCTCCCTTAACTTTTCCTATTTTCAGCTATCTTTTGTAACTGTATTCTTCCACCTTTTCCATTCTTAATTACCTTTTCCTGTTTTCCCTCCTACCTTTTCCTATTCTTAAGTATCTTTTCTTTTTCTTATGTGTCCTTACTTTTACCCACTTTGATCTTTTTTTGTTTTCTTCTACTTCCCCCCCCCCCCCCCCTACTTTTAACTTCCCAAAACTTTTTTTCCCTTTCTTTTCCATGCTTGTAATTATCTTTTCCTAACTTTTCCCAATCTTTCTTTACTTTTCACCATTTTTTTTTCTCTTATTTTCCTACCTTTTTTTCGTATCTTTTGCTACTCTTAGTTACTTTTTCCCAGGGGGTTTCTATATCTAATGACATTTTGGATTACTCGGTAGTTCTTAAAGTGTACGGCATAATACTATGTCGATAAACGCGAGTATCTGATGCGTGTTCATGAGTTTACATTTTGATTTCATTCGCTGGGTGTGTGGCGGTGACTATGAACAAAACATTTCCACGTTCCATATAACACGCATCTTTTCTAGTGTTTGCTGGTGACGGTTTTCCCCCCTGAATTAACTTCGTGAAAGAAAATCCAGAATGCACAAAATTATCATACCTTTATTGCATAGAAAATCCAGAATGTACAAATTATCATACCTTTATTGCTTAGAAGGGGAAATTGACCGATTTCAAGCATTGGCAGACAAGAAAACGACATGCAGGCGGGTCCGTTCATCTTGTTCCTACCTTTTCCTATTTTCCGCATGCATTTGCTACTTTTTGCTTGTTTTCCTGTTCTTTACGTTTTGTTCTTTAGCCTGTACCTTTCTATTTGGTCCACTTTTTCTGACTTTTCACAACCTTTTCCTTCTTTTTTTTTGTTCTTAATTTTTGTTACCTTCTCTCTACTTTCTCCCATCTTTTTCCTGTTTTTTTTCCCCATAGTTTTTTCTTCCTTTTTTTTTTTTTGTTCTCCTATGTTAGCGCTCATCATCTCGAAGTTATCTTTCCTAACGGAAAAGGTGGCACCTGTGTGAATCCTGCGCACTTTGCTGGTTGCTGGAGACGATTCCAGCAGACATCTGGCAGCTGACACCAAACGTGATCATGCACACTTTAATCAGCACGTTTCACAAGATTCATGCACTACGTTTAACGTTGGCAACGATTCATTGCACTACGTTTATCTTTCAACGATTCATGCACTACGTTTAACTTCCAACGATTCATGCACTACGTTATTCAACGATTCTGCACTACGTATTTCCACGATTTGCACTACGTTTATCTTCCAACGATTCATGCACTACGTTTATCTTCCAACGATTCATGCACTACGTTTATTTCCAACGATTCATGCACTACGTTTATCTTCCAACGATTCTATTGCACTACGTTTATCTTCCAACGATTCATGCACTAGTTTAATTTCAACGATTCATGCACTAATTACTCCAGGAGCTAATTAACTCATTTGCTAGAGCACAGACTCGTATCTGGTGATCCTGAGGCTGCAGTTTGAATCCCGCCGGGCTTCGTCAAATATTCTACGTCATTCCAAAATCCTTCAATAAATTTCGTAAGGAAGGCCAATTTCCACCTAAACCCTAAAGAGGAACCATTTCCGGATAGTATATACAAATAATGATAATAATAAATAATATTTGTATAAACGCAATTCTAGTTGAAAACTACGCACTGAGCTTTCATACACAACTCAGACCTTCATTCACATGTAACAATGATCTTACACACAGCAGGGAGAGAGCATTAGTCAACATGCTTGGCTGAAAAGAAGACAACTTAGTGGCTGAGGTTCCAACTGAACAACGCAGGAAATGACTGAATGCATGCAGCGCCGGCAGTCGGCTCTACCTAGGTAGGCAGTATATCATGTGAAGGGCTTTAGAGCAGATTTCCACCCCATGGTAGGCGCTATACAAGCACTCTTCTTTATTACTTCCACACAGTACCATCTTCACATGTCCGGCTGCAATGAAAAAAAGCGAGGAACACGACCAGCAGCGCCTGATCATTCCTCTCGGGTTGCACGTGCGCTACGTAACTTAGCACCGTCCTACATTTTTTTTTTACTCCGCCAGAAGGTTTGGGCCGAAAATGAGGAAAAGACCGGTGTGGACGTGGTGAATAGGGACAGGCGCTGATATGGGTTCAGGTTACCTTTAACTGAATGAAACTAGGCTGAGGTTAATGGTGAATGAGAAAAGGAAGGGTTCACACAAGACTTGGTTGACGATATCCTTTTGTGAGGTTAATGTTGGCTCTCTCTCTCTCTCTCTCTCTCTCTCTCTCTCTCTCTCTCTCTCTCTCTTCTCTCTCTCTCTCTTCACGCACACACACACACACACACACACACACACACACACACACACACACACACACACACACAGAGATATACACAGACACTAACACAGACATAGATACAGACACACACTCTCTGTGTGCTTCAAAATCAAAGTCAAAATTTTATTTAGAGATGGAAACATTGAATAAGCAGATATCTGCTTTTTTACATCAAGCCATCTATGAAAAAAGAAAGAAAGAAAGAAAAATCAAATCGTGTACAATGCCTTTCATCAAAAGAAAAGTAAACATACCGTCTTACCCCCTCCCATCTCCTCCCCTTTACCCACTCACTTCCATTCACGTAAAAGGTATCAATGCTCATCGCCGCCCCTATGGTTACATTCACAAAGTGTATATCTTTACCAATGTATTTCTTTTTTGCACAGGATGGACATTTTTTTCAGTATCATGTGTGGTTAACGATTCATGAGATAGTCTTTCAATTCTTTCGTAAATGTGTTTCTATTTTTTGTATTTTTTAAGGGTTTTGTGAGCTTATTCCACAGATTTCCACCTGAATATACAAAACTGGATTTGTATAAATTGTTGCGTGGTCTAGGAATGGACAAGAAATGATTATGTCTATGGCAGTTGACTCTAAATGTTTCTGTAGTCTTTTGGGGAGCTGTCCCATTAATAACGTTATGCATACAAAGGGCTTTATTGAAAAAGAGTCTGTTTGGGAAGGTTAATATTTTGAGTTGTTTGTAATCTTCATCAGTTAGGGAGCTCGATTTTAACAATACTAATTTCAATGTTCGTTTGTACAGATGATGAATTAATTTTAAATTATGTTCACTACAGTTGTCCCAAAGGGTTGATGCCTAATCAATTAATGACAAAATATGTGCACAGAAAAAGTTTTCGAGAGTGGCCATTGAGTAAATTTTTTATCTGAGACAACTGAAATTTTTTTTTTTTGAAAGGCGTTTTGCTAAGAATGTTATATGTTCAGTCCAAGATAAATCTTTGTCAATAATGACATCTAGTGTTTTGTGTGAACTGACTTCCTCAACTTTATTGTTGGATATGAGTAAAGGCTGAAAATTTGATTTCATTTTTTGTCGTTTTTGTCTTGTAGACACGTACATGCACTTTGTTTTAATAGCATTTAAAGACATATGGTTTAGTTGTGTCCATTCAGTAAGTTTATCGATATCTGCTTGAAGCTTAATTGTTAATTCATAGGCATCAGAGTCGTTTTCGTGAAGAGATGTATCATCTGCAAGCATTTCGCATTTACATTTAACAAAACAAGGCAAATCATTTACGTAAATAGTAAACAAAAGAGGTCCTAACACAGAGCCTTGTGGAACACCATATTTGACAGGCATAAATGTTGACAATTTGTCAGCTACAGCTACTAATTGTTTTCGGTCACATAAAAAAGATGAAATAAGACTTATGAATTCTGGAGTCAGTTTGTAAAGTTCAAGTTTACGGCACAACAAAGAATGGTTGATGACATCAAAAGCTTTTTCAAAGTCTACGAAGAGAATACCTGCAAATCTATTCTCGTTTATGCTGCAAAGAAGACACATAAGCTGTATGAGGGCTGTGTGGCAAGAATGATGTTTTCGAAAGCCCGACTGACTTTCGTGGAGAAGTTTGTTATCAGCGAGATAAGAATACAGAGACTTATGCATGTGTTTTTCGATCGGTTTTGCAATGGCTGATAAAATGGATATCGGTCTGTAATTTGACAGGTTTGAAGAATCCCCGGTTTTATACAGAGGAAGAACTTTAGCTTCCTTAAATTTTAGAGGGAAAGTTTGTTTATCTATGCATAAATTGTATAAGTATGTCAAAGTATCTGTGATAACAGGACATGACAACTTAAGTGTTTTTGTCTCGATACCATCTAAATCACGAGTATCTGATTGGGTTGAAGTAGACAAGGCTTTACTAACGTCTAAAATGGTCATGGGTTTCAGACTAAATGGAACACGAATATCCTTAGGAGGGATGTATTGTTCTAAATAATTGAGATTATTTTCACTAGATCTATCATTTAATATGATTCTATCTGCTATGGTTGCAAAATGATTATTTAGTTGATCTGCAGATATGTCTGAGCTCATTTGTTGACTTTTTGACACATGTTTATTAGTTAATATGTTAATTGCTTTCCAAATTTGCCTGGTATCTTTGGTAGAAGTTATTATTTTTCTAAAGTAAGTACGTTTCGATTTCCGTTTTAATGACGTCACTTTATTTCTTTGTTTTCTGAATTCTTCATTTGTTCCGAAATTATTCAAATGATTTCTTTTATTAATTTCTGTGTCAATTTCTTTAGTTATCCATGGAGGTTTGGGTTCCTGTTTAATCCTTTTCTTTATAAAAGGGGCGTGTTTATTATATACGGAGGTAAACGTATCAATCCAAAATTCAGCTGCTTTATTTGGATCTCTGATTTGATAGATGAGGTCAAATTGTGCTTCAGAAAGGTCAGTAAGGAAATCTTCTTCTTTAAAGTTTCTAAAGCTCCTGTAGTAAATAACTTTATGACCTACTTTTGGAATTTTTACACAACTTTTGAACCAAGTAAGGCAAATTGGGTTGTGATCACTGCAGCCATAGGGAGGGGAACAAAGTTCGATAATGGATTGTTTTGCATTTGTGTAAATATGATCTATTAGAGTAGCGGAATTTTCAGTTATGCGTGTTGGTCTATCGATTAGTTGTTCTAAATTATGTGATATATAGTTTTGATACCACTTTGATTTTGTTTTTAACAGATCAATGTTAAATTCTCCTAATATAATTGTCTCATAACTTGGAATGGTTACTTCATCCATTATTGCACTAAATCTGTCCTGCCAATCAGTGGTTTCTGATGGGTTTCTATAGACAAAGCCTGTTGCAAGCGGTTGACTATTTTTCATTCTTATTTCAATCCAGACAGATTCAACACCATAATTTTCAAAATTAACTAGCCTTTTACATTTTAATGAGGAAGCATGATATATAAGTAAGCCAGTGGATTTTGGTTTATAGGGGTCTAGTCGCATTATTTGGTATCCTGGCATGTCCATTTCTGCATCTGATATATGAGAAGATAACCGGGATTCAGAAAAACAAAATACATGAAAACTGCTTCCATCACTGCGAAGTATAGTTGCAATGTCATCTTTTTTGTTTGTTGCATTATTGATGTTAAGGTACTCTACACGAAGTCCATGTTTAGAAGGCCATATGTCTAAAGTCCTAGGCATGTTGCAGTGTATAGCACTAGGTATGGCTTAAATAGAATGGTGAGAGGGAACACTAAATAAATCACTGCTTATTCATTAAAAAAAAAAAAAAATATTCACTTTCTAAACCAGTGGCCTAACTATTGAAATTCTATTGATATGGGGGAAAAATCATATAAAAAATCAGAAGACAAGGTGAGAGTAATCAAACAAAGGATCAAATCTAAAAATCACAAGTACCAAAGAAACCACGAATCAATTTTTTTTTTTTTTTTTATGATTTGAAAATAGATTACAAATTAATTTGTGTAATTTTCACACAGCACAAGGTGAAAACCTATAGAGTATTTCAAAGACAAAAAAAAAAAGGAAAAACTACGTGAACAATACCAAGAAACGTTTGTACGAACGTAAACAAAACACTTTAAAGAAAACCAACAGGAAAGCACAAAACACTTTAAAGAAAACCAACAGGTAAGCACAAAACACTTTAAAGAAAACCAACAGGAAAGCACAAAACACTTTAAAGAAAACCAACAGGAAAGCACAAAACACTTTAAAGAAAACCAACAGGAAAGCACAAAACACTTTAAAGAAAACCAACAGGAAAGCACAAAACACTTTAAAGAAAACCAACAGGAAAGCACAAAACACTTTAAAGAAAACTAACAGGAAAGCACAAAACACTTTAAAGAAAACTAACAGGAAAGCACAAAACACTTTAAAGAAAACAACAGGAAAGCACAAAACACTTTAAAGAAAACTAACAGGAAAGCACAAAACACTTTAAAGAAAACCAACAGGAAAGCACAAAACACTTTAAAGAAAACCAACAGGAAAGCACAAAACACTTTAAAGAAAACCAACAGGAAAGCACAAAACACTTTAAAGAAAACCAACAGGAAAGCACAAAACACTTTAAAGAAAACCAACAGGAAAGCACAAAACACTTTAAAGAAAACCAACAGGAAAGCACAAAACACTTTAAAGAAAACCAACAGGAAAGCACAATCAGTCTGAACCCTCTTATGAGTAGGCAACTGCATCACACACCATGCGCTCTCTCTCTCTCTGTCTCTGTCTCTTTTCAGCGCCCCCTCCCTCTTCCTCCCTCCTCGCTCTCTCTCTCACTCCCTCTGACTCCCCACCCCCATGATCTCCCACCTCCCACCGCCTCCACACACATACGTACGCGCGTGTTCATCCAAACCACGCAGACAAAGACGCAGCAGGATTGTTCAAACCAGTAAAAGACATGCTGTGAATACAATAATAGGCGCTTGACACTGCTTAATGTAATGCATTTACATATACATTCACAATGGACGATTATGTTAAATGTTCAACATGTGGGATGTCATCATGTTAAGCCAGTGCAAATAACGGGTCATGTCATTAGTGGGAAACATGGGCTGGGTACTGGACATTGAGTTCAGTTCCCGCTGGGCAGGGAAGACATCCGGGTTCCGATCGTAGTACGGTGACCCTGACTCTATGTCAGGATGTACACGGGGGTTAGGCAGTCTGTGTGGGGGTGGGTTAGGATGAAGCATTGGTTCTGGCTGAAAGCATCGATTCTGATCATTAGGTTGCCTCACCAAAGAAGGGAAATGCTGCATGGACTGTAAAGGGGGTATGGCACGGTTTCTAACCTGGCCATTGTTGCAGCCAGGATCCTGTTGGCGCGGGAAGTCGGAACGATGGACAGGGGCATAGCTAGAGGCCTGGTTTGGGCCCTCTGTGTTAAAGGGAGATTGACAATGTGAATAGTAACTACGCTGGCTAACATTACCTATAGGAGTAGAAGGGTTATTTGACAAACGGGCATCAGGAGCATTCTCGTGGTTAGCTTGTGAGGAATAGTTGGATGGGTAAGCATACCAGGTATCACGGAAGCTGGGGACAGGCTGGGAGGTATGAGGAATACCGTGAGGAGCGGAGTGCAACTGCTGGTCGGGAGACATGTCAGAAAGGATGGCATCGTTAAATCTGACATTGCCAGCATTGAATCTGAAATGAAAATCCCGTGAATATTTGTTCCCTCCCTGCCGACCGTTTGGCAAATCCCGCTCTGTCTGGTGACCTCTGCGCTGTGGCTGTGTGTCTACCAGCCAGTCCAAGACAGTGCTCTTGAATTTAGAGGCCAGTTGAGCTGTACCCTTAAAACTGGGGTGGGTGAGGTCTTTGTACATGGCCAGATTAGGAGCACCAGAAGCGGCAATAAATGTATCAGTGTTGTCTATAAAAGTAACTTCAGACTGGAAACAAGCTTCTCTAAGATTTCGGTTTGTAGGGAAAACAGAATTATTCAAATTGTGTCTGCCCTTTGCTGGTATTAAGGAACTGGATGCTATTTTTGAAGTCGGGAAAGCTTGACGACACCGGTTAATCAACTGTGTCCATTGTTGAACTGTGACCTGTCCTGACGGGTAGTCATTTATGCCAACATGGACGATTAGGGCTTTGAGTTTGTGATTAGCTGGTTGACGGATAAGCCAATGCTCTAAGTCATGGGTTGAAATTCCTGACACACAGATTTTAAACATATTATAAGAGCGTAAGGCTAGTCTCTTGGGGTCCAGGTACTGCATCTTCACCAATTAAGATCACAGACACTTGATCATTCACAGATATAGAACTTAAGATATCATGGGAAGAGAGTTTGGGTCTTGTTTTATCGGATTGAGAGTTTACATTGTCTGCTTTAGCTTTCTGCTGATGTTGAGAATACATGTCACTGGATGTATTTTCACACAACTCACTACTAGACAAAGGAGCAAAAACATTACTGACAGGAATGGAATAGTCAGTCGTAAGACGAGCAGACGAGGGAGCGTCATCACAAACGCCAGGTTTGGCAGGAAGGACTGCTGAATCAGAGACTGAGGCACTGGATGTGTTTAATTCAGTGGGTATAGATCTAGTGCCTTCATTAGCAGGATCTGTGAGCGTGGGGGACTTGACAGGATGTGAGGAAAGCTCCCCACTCTCCACACAGCTGTTGTCACTGCCATGAACAGTTGATTGCTGAGCTGGCCGTGGGTTAGCAGGTTTGGCGAGAAGGCATTCCGTATTATTCAGGCTGTCAGTCGGAGAAGTCGGCTGAGAAACTGACAGACGAACAGGTTTAGATGTGTCGTCTGCACTCCCTGAGACCGCTTCTTTGAGGCTGAACTGCGTGCAGGTGTCAACTGTTGACTTCGTGGATTTTACTTGTTTAAGTTCTAAACAGAGGTTGCTAAGTTGGGATTTAAGCCATTTGTTTTCTTTCGTTAAAACATTAACGGAGTCCTTCAACTGGAAAATTGTGATTTCTAAGTCATCGATTCTTGAGTTGAAGGAATCCCTGTCAGATTTAATATGAGATTTTAGTTCATTTTTTGACGCCGTTTTTGCATCCTCAATCAATGAGAAAAACACATTTTTTCATGTCTTGCTGGGAAGCATCTACATCATCCACTTCTTCTTTCAGCTGGTGAAATTCTTGTCTGTACAAGTGGCCAGAGGAACGCGAAACTTTGTTTTGGTTTTGTCTGAGACAAAGTGTCCGTCTGCAAAGTCTTTTACTTCTAGGTCCTAGAGGTGTTGCCTTGAATGTCTTTGACTTTGTCTCGGTTGAAGATAGTAGCGCTGATGCGGAGGGGGTAGGTGTGCAGCACAACTTGCTGAGGGGTGCACTGACAGGGACCCATCAGGTGAAGGTCACTGACGGACACCGGTGGTGATGTTTCCTGTTCTGTGACTGCTCTTGGGTCTCCACAGGGACTTGATCCATCCTGGGGGTCTGTGCTTGCGCGCGCGAGTGTGTGTGTGTGTGTGTGTGTGTGTGTGTGTGTGTGTGTGTGTGTGTGTGTGTGTGATACACACGCAAACAGAGAGAGAGGACACACACACACACACACACACACACACACACACACACACACACACACACTCACGTACGCACGCGAAACAAGATGGCGTCTGCAGACAGCAACCGACTGTTCAGTGCTATGGATGCTGCTATGTTTCGTCCAAAGCAAACAAAAAGAAAACCACACCAGGAACCGGAATAGCTGCTTACCAATACTGTGTGCAAAAGAAGGCTGCATACCAATATTGTGTGCAAAAGAAAGCTGCATACAATACTGTGTGCAAAAGCAAGCTGCATACTAATATTGTGTGCAAAAGAAAGCTGCATACCAATACTGTGTGCAAAAGAAAGCTGCATACCAATACTGTGTGCAAAAGAAAGCTGCACACCAAGACTGTGTGCAAAAGAAAGCTGCACACCAAGACTGTGTGCAAAAGAAAGCTGCATACCTATATTGTGTGCAAAAGGATGCACTGAGGATGTGCTAGCAAAGCAGAGAATCGAGGAAAGGACAATTTGTAATTCTGAGTTGAGGAGGCCGTTCAGTTTGTCCGTTGTCAAGGATGGGCTGGAGTCTAGGCCAGGAAACAGCGATGCTCCTACAGACAACAACAACAACAACAACATCAACGCCGTGAGTACCACACAGAACTTTGCTAAGATTGAAGGCACGATCAGCTCTGTGTGTGAAAGAGTAGCGAGTCTGGAAGAGCAAATAAAATCTCTGCTTGCAAAAATTGATAGAGAGGACTCGGCTAGCATGGCAACACAGACAGAGCCTTTCCCCTACCTCTCCTATGCAGAAGTAGCTGGAGTCTCGCCACAGTTGAAAACAACTCCTCAGGATGCTCTGTCTGCCAAAGCAAACACAACAGAAAAGAAGCAGTACAGAAATGTACAGGAAAGTGACAAAAACAAAAACAAAACAAAAATAGAAGAAAATGATAACGCAAACAAAAATGACGTCAAAGCTTCTTTGCGTCATAATCCGAAGTCAAAGGAGCAGTGCAAGAAAAACGACGACAATAACTGTAAGGCCGGGTCCAGAGACAAACAAAACGCCAATGACTTAAAGGTCAAGTCCAGCGACAAACAAAACGCCAGTGACTTAAAGGTCAAGTCCAGAGGCAAACAAAGCGTCAGTGACTTAAACGTCAAGTCCAGAGACAAACAAAACGTCAAGTGACTTAAAGGCCAAGTCTAGAGACAAACCAAATCCAACTTTAAAGGGCCTTCCCAACATTTTATATGTGAATGACCCTGTCATAAAGAAAGTCAACACCAACAGACTAGGGAAGTCCTACGGATGTAACCTGCATCAGAGTAATGCAAGAACAATAAAGGACATCAAACCAGCAGTGGTCAAAGCAAGTGCATCTGTCAAGACACCTCCTGATGCTTTACTCTTACATGTTGGATCGAAGGACCTAGAAACAGAATCAGCAGCAAAATGCTCCGGAGGAATGGCAAAGTGCGTGAGGAGTATCAAAGAAGAAAAACCCTGATCTGGCCATCATAATCAGTAAGATGGCTCCTACATCAGACCCCAAGCTCAATATCAAAGGGGACTTGTACAACGCACTTTTGGTGTCGGAGCTGAATGATGACAAAAACATCACCTTCATCACTCACTCCAATCTACAAGCCGCCCGCTTCAACCTCCGTGATGGGTTACATCCCACTGCTAGAGGAGCTAGCATCCTATCGGGGAATATTGGCTGGCATCTGAGGAACCTCTTCTGGTAACGGCCCCCGTAGACAGCGCGACTCCACGGTATCTGCGCCCCACTCCCTTCCCTGAGGATTCCGTCTGTGGCTCTGCCTGGTCCAATAGGTTCAATGTCTTATACAGCTGGTGACATTTTTTGTTGTTTTTGTTCGGAACGAATGAAGCATACCAGCCTACGTCTGTGTGTATCTAAGCTCCAAGTGTGTTAAAGCAACATCTTTTTATTTGTTTAGTTATCTATTTTTTCAAACATGAAATTTAACAACAATATAAAAATACTGCAATGGAACTGCCGCTCTCTCTATTCTAATATTGACTGCTTACGTCAATTTTTAGTGTCATCTGACTGCCACGTTCTCTTATTCCAGTCTGTTAATATCAGTAAGAACAAACTACCAAGATTGGGACAGTACTACTATCCACCAGTGGTAGATACAGATAAAAATGGTGATAGAGTAAATTGTGCTATCTATATTCACACTGGACTACAGTATTGTGACAAACATTCACCTGTGCCTAGTGGATTACATGGGATTTTTTTCATGTGCTGTCTGTACTGTCAAGTTTTCGGACTCCTTAAAAGTGAACTGTGCTTCTGTATATTTACTTGAGGGTCCAGATGAAGCAAATACTGAATGGATGAAAAATATCAAGAATGATAATGGTAAATGGTTAGTAGGAGGGAATTATAGTGCTCATTCTCCTTTCTGGGAAAGAGTGCACACATGTCAGTAGTAATAGGTTTGTGGACAATGTTGTAGACTCAACTTTATGTTTACTTGGTTCTTATACCAGAGTTCCTGATGTATCAACACATAGACCTACTGCTTTTGATTTAACTTTGGTTTCACCTAAAATGGCTTTGTCGTGTGCACTGGGAAACATAGTGAAACTCTTAGGAGTGATCAGATACCAATCATCATTGCAGTTAATTGTGAAGACACAAAATCTGATGATACAATCCCAAGATTTGATTATAAAAATGCCAGATGGTCTCAATTTTACAATACACTAAAAGATCTAGACATAGGCTTGTCCCCAGATGATGATATTGATACAATGTTTTACACGTTTTGTACTTATGTTCTAAAAGTGTCTGGTTTATGTATTCCTAAATTGAAGAATCAGGGATCTAAAGGGGGTAAACATCTCGGTAATGTCTGGTGGACTGAAGATTGCGATAAGGCAGTTAATGAGAAAAAACGGTTATTCAAGGAATACGTGCACACTAAGAAAAGTTAAGATGAGAAAATGGTAGATGAAAAATTTAAGGAAATGAAACATTCAAATATACATAGTAATAGAGTTATGAAACGAGCCAAAAAGGATTATTGGATAATTTTGGCAAAAGAAACACATTCGATCATAAAGATAAAGAATGGTATGGAAAGAGATAAAAACGATAAAAAATGGAATCAAACTCCCAGAATATCCTATTATTCTTCACAATAACAAGTTACCATCATTCACAGACAAAGCAGAAGCGTTTGTCGACCAGTTTGCTAAAGCAAACAGGTAAGATGGGTTGTCTGAAAACCAGAGAAAATTCAGAGAGGATAAAGAATTTAGCCATGTTTTTAATGATGTATCTGATAATGATACAAGCGACATCAACGCCCCAATTACATTACAAGAGGTGAAAGATGCCATAAATTCTCCCCCCAACAAAAAAAAAAAAAAAAAAAACAGCTATTGGCATCGACGCCATTTCTAATGAAATGGTTAAACATTTCCCAGACAAATGGATAAGTACTTTACTTAGTATATTTAAAAAAAATATGCTATGGAAAGAATTAGTAATAGTACCGATTCACAAGGAAGGTAAATTGAAAGAAAGTATAGATAGTTACAAACCTATTTCATGAACTTCTCATGTCTGTAAACTTTATGAAATAATTGTTTTACATAGACTAAACTACTTTTGTGAAAGAACAAAGTTATCCCAACAAACCAAGCAGGTTTTCGAAAGGGTAGAAGAGCTATTGAACACTTGGTCAAACTTACCACTCAAATTAAAATCAGTTTTCCAGGAGAAAATGTTTACCAGCAACCTTTTTTGGTATCACTAAAGCTCATGATCAAGTATGGCACTCTCGTTTGCTTTATAAACTTACAGAGATTGGATTATCAGGAAACATTTATCATTTTCTTAAAGACTTCTTAGAAAATAGATATATTAGAACGAAGGTAAGGAACTCCTATTCTACAAGAAGAAAATTACACATGGGCATTCCACAGGGGTCTGTTATTGCCCCTTTACCTTTTAGTATTCTGATGTACGATTTACCCACAAAAATTACTGAAAATATAGAACTACCCCAATATGCAGATGACATATATCTGTCAGATCACAAAACTATATTAAAAGGTTATATCAAAAAGAATTAAATAGCTTTTCTGCTTACATGACTGAAAATGGTTTGCAAAGATCAATTGAAAAAACACACATGATGTTATTTAATACTGGATCTGATCCAGTTAATATGCCCTTACTTCAAGTCAACGGCATACTCATCAAATTTACAGAAATAGTGAAATTCCTTGGAGTAAATTTAACATCAAAGCTGTCATGGAATTTT
>CM065732.1:54222886-54225386 GCA_033310375.1 Conus canariensis
GGTAAAGAAGGAATAAGTGGGTAAAAGTAAGTAGGGTAAAGAAGGAATAAGTAGGGTAAAGAAGGAATAATAGTAAAGGTAGTAAGAGAAGGAATAAGTGGTGAATAAGTAGGGTAAACAAGGAATAAGTAGGGAGTAAAGAAGGAATAAGTAGGGTAAACGAAGGAGTAAGTAGGGTAAAGAAGAAAAGTGGGAAAAAATAAGTAGGGTAAAGAAGGAATAAGTAGGGTAAAAGAAAAGTATAAGTAGGGTAAACAAGAATAAGTAGGGTAAAGAAGGAATAAGTAGGGTAAAGAAGAAGGGTAATAAGGTAAGAGGAATAAGTAGGGTAAAAAGAATGAAGGTAAGAGATAGAGGTAAACGAGGAATAAGTAGGGTAAACAAGGAACAAGTAGGGTAAACAAGAATGGAATTAGGGTAAAGAAGGAATAAGTAGGGTAAACAGGAATAAGTGGAATAAGTAGGGTAAAGAAGAATGAGTAGGGTAAAGAAGGAATAAGTAGGGTAAACAAGGAATAAGTAGGGTAAACAAGTAATAAGTGGAATAAGTAGGGTAAAGAAGGAATAAGTAGGGTAAAGAAGGAATAAGTGGGTAACGAGGTAAGAGGTAATAAGGGAACAAGTAGGGTAAACAAAGAATAATTAGGGTAAAGAAGGAATAAGTAGGGTAAACAGGAATAAGTGGAATAAGTAGGGTAAAGAAGGAATAAGTAGGGTAAACAAGGAATAAGTAGGGTAAAGAAGGAATAAGTGGGAATAAGTACAGTAAAGAAGGAATAAGTAGGGTAAACAAGAATAAGTAGGGTAAACAAGAATAAGTAGGGTAAACAAAGAATAATAGGGTAAAGAAGGAATAAGTAGGTAAACAAGGAATAAGTATGGTAAACAAGGAATAAGTAGGGTAAACAAGGAATAAGTAGGGTAAACAAAGAATAATTAGGGTAAAGAAGGAATAAGTAGGGTAAACAAGGAATAAGTAGGGTAAACAAGGAACAAGTAGGGTAAACAAAGAATAATTAGGGTAAAGAAGGAATAAGTAGGGTAAACACGGAATAAGTAGAATAGGTAGGGTAAAGAAGGAATGAGTAGGGTAAAGAAGGAATAAGTAGGGTAAAGAAGGAATAAGTAGGGTAACTCCTGCGCCCATGATGAGATGAATTCACTCCCTTAATTCCAAACGATTGCTGCTTACGACACCGAATCGCCTCGCAAAAAAAAAAAAAAAAAAAAAAAAAAAAGCCAACACAGAGCACACAGAACACACAAGAAGATACCCCCCAAAAAGGCAAGGCAAGAGACAGGTTGGGGGGGTGGGGGGGGGGTGGGGGGGGGGGGGAGAGAAGCACAAACCCGGTCTAAGTCCCCTTTTCATAATCAGAGATGATTTTTTTTTTAATCTTTTTTTTTCTGTGAAATGGGAAAGAAAGGTCAGGATCAGTTGATTAAACACAATATAAAAGAATCATTTTTCTTGTGATCAATGATTTTAACAGTAAGGGGAAAGAAAGGATTAAAAGTACAAAATAACGTGGAATCTTTAATTAAAATTAAAACTACAGGCCATTCCCCCAAACACCAACAACTCACCTTGACCTTTTTTTTCTTTTTTTTTTAAATCAAGATAGACGGAGAGGGTTTTCAAGCCCTGAAAAGACGACTCCACGATGATTTGGAACTGATTACCGCCAGATGCGTCTCTTGACTGCTAGAATAACTATTTCATTGCTAGAGTCTCAAACAATTACGGATGAGTAGTGGTCAAATGGTTAAAGCGTTTGTCTTGCGGAGCTGATGGTCGTGGGTTCGAACCGCTCATGGGGTTGACTTATTTTTATGGTTAAAAAATCCTCTTTGTCCACGTAGCAGTAGTAGATACCTGGATTCGAGTCAGCGAAGGTTTAAGCGGCAGATTGAGAGGGGTGGGCTGCGTCTTCCGTCGTGTAGGGTAACCCTTCAGCAGTTCACTGTTTCTGAGTCTTTAGACTGCGGGAAATTAAGCCAGCATGTGTTTGTGGTGATGTTTGTGATTTGTAACGGCTACTTCAAGAGTTTGGCGTATTTTTCATTGGACACTTCCACACCCCCCACACACACACACACACACACACACACCTCTCTCTCTCTCTCCCTCACACACTTTCACACACACACACAGAGGCGCGCGCGCACACACCCACGCACACACAAACTCTCTCTCTCTCTCTTACCCTCACACCTTTACCCACCACACACACACACACACACACATCTTTTCTCTATCTCATACACACACTATCTCTCTCTCTAACACACACACACACACACTATCTCTCTCTCATACACACACACACTATCTCTCTCTCTCTCTCTCTCTCTCTCCTACACACACACACACCACACACACAACCTCATTGTCACCACACACTCCGTCGTTTCACACACTGTGATGTCCTCCTGCCTGTGGTCAGTCCACGCTACTGTCCTCCCCACGCTAGGCCGGAAACCTATCACAGTGGTAACA
>CM065732.1:54230386-54232886 GCA_033310375.1 Conus canariensis
ACAGACAGTGGCTAAAACAAAGGGTCAACAGACAGTGGCTAAAACAAAGGGTCAACAGACAGTGGCTAAAACAAGGGTCACCAGACAGTGGCTGAAACAAAGGGTCAACAGACAGTGCTGAAACAAAGGGTCAACAGACAGTGGCTAAAACAAAGGGTCACCAGACAGTGGCTAAAGCAAAGGATCCACAGACAGTGGCTAAAACAAAGGGTCAACAGACAGTGGCTAAAACAAAGGATCCACAGACAGTGGCTAAAACAAAGGGTCAACAGACAGTGGCTAAAGCAAAGGATCCACAGACAGTGGCTAAAACAAAGGGTCAACAGACAGTGGCTAAAACAAAGGATCAACAGACAGTGGCTGAAACAAAGGGTCACCAGACAGTGGCTTAAACAAAGGGTCAACAGACAGTGGCTGAAACAAAGGGTCAACAGACAGTGGCTGAAACAAAGGGTCACCAGACAGTGGCTAAAACAAAGGGTCACCAGACAGTGGCTGAAACAAAGGGTCACCAGACAGTGGCTAAAACAAAGGGTCAACAGACAGTGGCTAAAACAAAGGGTCAACAGACAGTGGCTGAAACAAAGGGTCAACAGACAGTGGCTCCAGACAGTGGCTAAAACAAAGGGTCAACAGACAGTGGCTAAAACAAAGGGTCAACAGACAGTGGCTGAAACAAAGGGTCAACAGACAGTGGCTAAAACAAAGGGTCAACAGACAGTGGCTGAAACAAAGGGTCAACAGACAGTGGCTGAAACAAAGGGTCAACAGACAGTGGCTAAACAAAGGATCCACAGACAGTGGCTAAAACAAAGGATCAACAGACAGTGGCTAAAACAAAGGGTCCACAGACAGTGGCTAAAACAAAGGATCCACAGACAGTGGCTAAACAAAGGATCCACAGACAGTGGCTAAAACAAAGGGTCAACAGACAGTGGCTAAAACAAGGGTCAACAGACAGTGGCTAAAACAAGGGTCAACAGACAGTGGCTGAAACAAAGGGTCAACAGACAGTGGCTAAAACAAAGGGTCACCAGACAGTGGCTAAAACAAAGGGTCACCCGACAGTGGCTAAAACAAAGGGTCAACAGACAGTGGCTGAAACAAAGGGTCAACAGACAGTGGCTGAAACAAAGGGTCAACAGACAGTGGCTAAAACAAAGGATCCACAGACAGTGGCTAAAGCAAAGGATCCACAGACAGTGGCTAAAACAAAGGGTCAACAGACAGTGGCTGAAACAAAGGGTCAACAGACAGTGGCTGAAACAAAGGGTCAACAGACAGTGGCTAAAACAAAGGGTCAACAGACAGTGGCTAAAACAAAGGGTCAACAGACAGTGGCTAAAACAAAGGGTCAACAGACAGTAGCTTATCTCTTCGATGAGGGAGCAGCATGGTGCCTTGGGGGAACGACTAAAACTACAGGATGGAAGTGAGGTTGAAGGGGAGATGATTCAGGTCCAAATCATGATAATGATCCCTCAACTGCTTTCACTGCACATTGCTCTTGTTCATCCCTGTGATTGAGAACAACATACAGTCAATGATCCCTCAACTGCTTTCACTGCACATTGCTCTTGTTCACCCCTGTGACTGAGAACAACATACTGTGAATGATCCCTACGATTGAGAACAACATACGGTCAATGGGCCCTCAATTCCTTTCACTGCACATTGCTCTTGTTCATCCCTGTGATTGAGAACAAACATACAGTAAACATGAACACACGAACAAGAACATATTTTATTGCCATATGAAAACCAGAGATTTTGTGGGGCACAGATGATCAAGTTAAGACATTCAATTAAACTAATTCCAACGTTGTCACATCTTGCAACATAACATTAATAGCAGAACGAAAAAGCATAGTGTGTATCAGAGTCTGATTAGATTTTCTGTCTGCTAAGAGAAAAACACAATAGGATCTACTGGGCAAGTACAGGTTGGAAGCAGTCCAATAACATACAGTAAATGAACCCTCAACACCTTTCACTGGACATTCCTCTTGTTGATCCCTGTGATTGAGAACAACACACAGTGAATGATCCCTGTGATTGAGAACAACACACAGTGAATGATCCCTGTGATTGAGAACAACACACAGTGAATGATCCCTGTGATTGAGAACAACATACAGTGAATGATCCCTGTGATTGAGAACAACATACAGTCAATGATCCCTGTGATTGAGAACAACATACAGTCAATGATCCCTGTGATTGAGAACAACATACAGTCAATGGTCCCTGTGATTGAGAACAACATACAGTCAATGATCCCTGTGATTGAGAACAACATACAGTCAATGATCCTCCAACTCCTTTCACAGCACATTGCTCTTGTTGATCCCTATGATTGAGAACAACATACTGTCAATGATCCCTGTGATTGAGAACAACATGCAGTCAATGATCCCTCAACACCTTTCACAGCACATTGCTCTTGTTGATCCCTATGATTGAGAACAACATACTGTCAATGATCCCTATGATTGAGAAC
>CM065732.1:54237886-54240386 GCA_033310375.1 Conus canariensis
GAATGTGTTTTTTGGCTGGCACAGAGAGAAATCCCTCACTGAACCAAAGAGAGAACAGCTGGTCTACTCTTTCTCACCACACTCGTCCCGTTGGAGACTGGCTGTGTGGTCAAGACAACAAGCTGGTCTACTCTTTCTCACCACTTCTCATCCCGTTGGAGACTGGTTGTCTGGTCAAGACAACAGCTGGTCTACTCTTTCTCAACACTTATCCCGTTGGAGACTGGCTGTCTGGTCAAGACAACAAGCTGGTCTACTCTTTCTCACCACTTCTCATCCCGTTGGAGACTGGTTGTCTGGTCAAGAGAACAGCTGGTCTACTCTTTCCCACCACTTCTCGTCCCGTTGGAGACTGGCTGTCTGGTCAAGACAACAAGCTGGTCTGCTCTTTCTCACTACTTCTCATCCCGTTTGAGACTGGCTGTCTGGTCAAGACAACAAGCTGGTCTACTCTTTCTCACTACTTCTCATCCCGTTTGAGACTGGTTGTCTGGTCAAGACAACAGCTGGTCTACTCTTTCCCACCACGTCTCGTCCCGTTTGAGACTGGCTGTGTGGTCAAGACAACAGCTGGTCTACTCTTTCTCACCACTTCTCATCCCGTTG
This sequence comes from Conus canariensis, assembly GCA_033310375.1. NCBI lineage: Eukaryota > Metazoa > Mollusca > Gastropoda > Neogastropoda > Conidae > Conus > Conus canariensis. The sequence goes on from CM065732.1 coordinate 54,238,493, forward strand.
GAGACTGGCTGTCTGGTCAAGACAACAAGCTGGTCTACTCTTTCTCACCACTTCTCATCCCGTTGGAGACTGGTTGTCTGGTCAAGACAACAAGCTGGTCTAATCTTTCTCACCACTTCTCATCCCGTTGGAGACTGGCTGTCTGGTCAAGACAACAAGCTGGTCTACTCTTTCTCACCACCTCTCATCCCGTTGGAGACTGGTTGTCTGGTCAAGACAACAAGCTGGTCTACTCTTTCTTACCACTTCTCGTCCCGTTGGAGACTGGTTATCTGGTCAAGACAACAAGCTGGTCTACTCTTTCTTACCACTTCTCGTCCCGTTGGAGACTGGTTGTCTGGTCAAGACAACAAGCTGGTCTACTCTTTCTCACCACACTCGTCCCGTTGGAGACTGGTTGTCTGGTCAAGACAACAAGCTGGTCTACTCTTTCTCACCACGTCTCGTCCCGTTTGAGACTGGTTGTCTGGTCAAGACAACAGCTGGTCTACTCTTTCCCACCACGTCTCGTCCCGTTTGAGACTGGTTGTCTAGTCAAGACAACAAGCTGGTCTACTCTTTCTTACCACTTCTCGTCCCGTTTGAGACTGGTTGTCTGGTCAAGACAACATCCTGCGCTCGTTCCATGAACGAAGCAGGCGAATGAAGAGATTGGGCGGGCGAGGAAGAAGGGGAAAGGGGAAGGGGTGTGGGGGGGGGGGGGGGAGGGGCAATGCAGAGGAGCGGGAGAGGAGCAGCAGGAAGTGAGGTGGGAGGCATTCTGGAACTGCAAGGTTCTTGTGTGTTGAGAAAGGAGTCGAAGTGATTTAGGTCTAGTAGCAAGAACGATCTGCCCTGAATCATGTGTACGTCACGGCCGCAGACTTGTTCCAGGGTTAGCACGATACTCCCCCCCCCCCCCCCCCCCCCCCCCCCCCCCCCCCCCAGTTTGCAACTCCCGATTCTTGTCAAAGGTGTGTGTGTGTGTGTGTGTGTGTGTGTGTGTGTGTGTGTGTGTGTGTGTGTGCGTGCGTGCATGTGTGTGTGTGTGTGTGTATGTGTGCGTGTGTGTGTGTGTGTGTGTTCTTGTGGTCTTTGCTTTGGTATTGGAAAGATTTCCTTTCGTGACCCCCCTTCCTCAGAAAACAAGAGCTTCTCTCCGTAATGGGCGGGGGAGTAAAAAGCCGAGGAGAATACACAGCAGAGGGAGTGTCGAACAAGGGGAAGATCGGACTCTAGGAGTATGGAGCAGACAGAGCATCACACATCAACAAGCAGGGAGAGGGGTGGGGAGTGGGGAGGGGGGGGGGGGTTAGTATCGATATGCTCCCCTTGTTTCCAATGTTGGTCCTCGGTCCATATTTTTAACGAGAGATATAACGGATATCTTATCTGATGCATCCATTTTGGATTTCCCCCACTTTCTCCTTTCTTGAATCCTCCCACAGAAGGCAATTGGTGACGCATTCTAATTATCATGTCAAGCTAATGTTGTAGCAGCAAGGCTGTTTGATTGGATACTTTGGTGGGGCTTCGCTTGCTGCATTCAGCACGTGCTACATTCCTGTTTTGTTACATTGGGCTATTTGTATGTGGCCAGTCGTTGTTCTAAGTAAGATATCAATTCACATCTCCTGCCCACGTAGAAATTGTATTCAATAGTCAGATGTTGGTAGAATTTAGTTTCATTCAAAAATGAGGTGACTGCAGGCGGAAATTAAAGCAAACTTTAAAGACAAAAAATCACAATTCCTCCGCACGACAGAGAGAAACAACTGACAAATTGTTTGCCTCCTTCGTTGGCCGGAATAGCCTTTTTTTTCTTTTTAAGTGTGATGGAATTTTTTTTTTTTTTTTTTTTTTTTTGGCAACGTGCGCACAAACTATCGTCTACCAATAATTTATAGTTGAACAC
>CM065732.1:54267886-54277886 GCA_033310375.1 Conus canariensis
CCAAGTTATTACTATGATGACAGAGGATTTGTTGGCCTGCGCTTGTTTTTTCCCCCACTATTAGATTGTTCGTTTTTGTATTTGTTTGACTTTATTCAAGTTTAAAAGGCTGTGCCAGTCTTGAATAAAAGTTACTCTGTGTTAGGTTTTCTTATGGGAGCAAAAGTTACCCTATTTGTTTACTGTTTATGTTAACTAGGTCTGTGATAGGTTCTGTTGGGATATAGAACTATGTTAACTAGGTCTGTGATAGGCTCTGTTAGGATATAGAACTGTGTTAACTAGGCCTATGATGGGCTCAGTTGGGACATAGAACTGTCTTAACTTGGTCTGTGATAGGTTCTGTTGGGAAATAGAACTATGTTAACTATGTCTATGATGGGCTCTGTTGGGGAATAGAAGATTGTTAACTAGGTCTGTGATAGGCTCTGTTGGGACATAGAACAGTGTTAACTAGGCCTATGATAGGCTCAGTTCGGACATAGAACTGTGTTAACTAGGCCTGTGATAGGTTCTGTTGGGAAATAGAATTATGTTAACTAGGTCTGTGATAGGCTCTGTTGGGAAATAGAACTATGTTAACTATGTCTATGATAGGCTCTGTTGGGAAATAGAACTATGTTTACTAGGTCTATGATAGGCTCTGTTTGGAAATAGGACTACGTTAACTATGTCTATGATAGGCTTTGTTGGAGAAATAAAACTACGTTAACTAGGCCTATGATAGGCTCTGTTGGGAAATAGAACCGTGTTACCTAGGTCTATGATAGGCTCTGTTGAGAAATAGAACTATGTTAACTATGCCTATGACAGGCTCTGTTGGAGAAACAATACTATGTGAACTAGGCCTATTTCTGTGGTGATCTATGAAAAGAAACCACACATCAGCCGGGTAAGGTTATTTTGGCGTAATCAGCATCCGATGTAGACGAGTCATGTCTGAACCTTTCCTTGTCCATGCTAGGCTGTACAGTGCTCTGTTTGCTTGCTTTTCGAGATGTTCTTTGCGGGATGTTCTTTGCGAGATGTTCTTTGCGAAATGTTCTTTGCGAGATGTTCTTTGCGAGATGTTCTTTTCGAGATGTTCTTTGCAAGATGTTCTTGCGCGCTGTTGTTTACCTTTCTCTGGGGAAAGGACTCTGAGATGTTTATACTCGTTTGTGATCTTGTTTGATCTCGGACCCACATTTATATAAAAGAGATATTTCAGGATCTGGTTCTCTTGAAAATGGCAGCTTTTGTACTTCCTTTGTTGGTTTTAAGTCCTCCCCATTCATTGCAGTACTCGTTAAATTTACTTAGCTTACTTTCTAGTCCAGCTTCGGAGGTGGAGTAAATTAACAACTCATTTGCATATAACAAGCATAGGAGTTTGGGTATAGTTGTTTGCATTAGACTTAGAAGAATAGCTGCGTATTTTATGAATACCTTGAATAGTGTTGATGTTAACGTGTTTCCTTGGAGAGCGCCTTGTGGGATAGCCTGCCTGTTGCCGCTGCACTGATTTAAGTGTTCAAATATAATGATTAGTTTCAAACGGGTATCCCCGATTCTTAGTCTGTATGATTTCATCAATACGGCTTCGACCCAAAGGTTATCAAAGGCTCCCTGAAAGTCAACAAAACAACTGCATAGTTATCCTCTCTGTCTTTAAGTATAATGCCTACAATGTTTTAAATGATGAAGACATTATCAGTTGTTCGTGAATTTTTTTTTTTACCTGAATACGACTGCCTTCCAGATAACTTGATATTCGTCTATTCATTAATCAGTGTTTTGTTCTTGTTGTCTCTCTTCCTTCATTCAGATTCAAAGGTCATCGTTTTGTGCATGGGAACGTTGATTCCTTTTTTCCCAGCTTCATGATGTGTACCCAATTTCACTGTAATTCTGGAATGTATCCTTACAGATAAAAGTCACTGAACTGTTTGTGTTCATAATCTGCTCTGTCCTTCCGTCAATCGCCAGAGAATTTTTTTTGGAAAATATGTGGAAGCGTTCCATACTTCTGTAGGTGTGATTCACCAGTCTAAGCAGAAATTGTTTTGGGGGGGGGGGGGGGGGGGGGGGGGGGGGGACGGGGGTGACGATTTGATTGGAATGTATGTCTTTGTCTAAAATCTTTTCCAGATGACTTATCCATCTAGTTACTTTGATGGTTCGACTTTTTCGTTTGTTTGTTAGTTTAAGTCCTTTCCATTGTTATAGTCATTTTGAAATTTTCCAAACACGAATTGTGTCTCTTATCAATATTGCAGTAAAGCTGTGAAGTAGTTTTTGTTTGTATACTTTCTCTTTTGTGTGGTGAGAGAGAGAGAGAGAGAGAGAGAGAGAGAGAGAGAGAGAGAGAGAGAGAGAGAGAGAGATTGGTGGTCAGACTAATGACCACAGTCACAGTGACTGGCTTGGTTATTGATCTTTCAGCAGCTGTGTACACACCTGTCATCCTGAATTGTTAGGCTCATGTGTACAGGTCATGAACAAGGGTGACATATTGACTGATGGTGTTAGAGAGAGAGAGAGAGAGAGAGAGAGAGAGAGAGAGAGAGAGAGAGAGAGAGAGAGAGAGAGAGAGAGAGAACGAACGAACGAACGAACGAACGAACGAAATTTGTTTAATGAGGGAAAAGAATAAGCACATGGCAGGCTTGTTTGCATCTTGCCCTCAAAAATGAAAAAGAAACATTTCAAACACAAAAGCCACCCTCCACACCCCAACCATTAACCAAACATCCACCTGTCACACAATCCTTTCCAAGCAATAATAATAGCAATAACAATAGTAATGAATGATAATGATTAAAAACGATAACATTGCAATTCAAATATAACACCATGCGACATATATACATATGCATTGTCAAACATTACATCTATCGAATAGTATGATCTGAAAAAGATAGAAATACAGAACACATAATAATCACAAATATAAATCAACATGATTGTAAATCAATATTAAAACCTAGAATCTGTTCCGGAAGGGGGCGTACAACACACATTTTTCCGCCTTCCAGATACGCACGCAATTCCCCTTTCCTCTCTTTCCCGTGTTTTCTGCAAACAATTCCATCCTCGCCCTCGTAACAAACACCCACCTCACCCATCTACCCCTCCGTTCACAACCAACCCTACTCAAACAGAGAGAGAGAGAGAGAGAGAGAGAGAGGAGAGAGAGAGAGAGAGAGAGAGAGAGAGAGAGGCCGGATTAAAAGTAAATACTCACTTACCATAAGGATCAGGAGATGCTGTTCATGTATTGCGTCATAAGGTGTGTTTGATATTTGTTTTTAAAGACTCGGAGGCTTGTATTTACATCGAATGAAGTTATAACAGAATTCCATAAACAGCCACCAGAGTACAACAAGCTTGATTTAAACAGATCTATTCTCGGAAGAGGTACTTTTATCTTGTAAACATGACGAATCTTCTTCACTTCGAATCTATTTTTCAAAGCCATAGGGGCACGGTCGGACACTATATTAAACATAAAGATAGCTTTGTTGTAAACTAGCTTCCATTTTAGAGGCAGAATTCCTAAATGTTTATATTCTGAGAAAGTAGGGGAGGAGGACTTCAGGAGGATCAGTTTAATGGCACGTCTATGTAAACTGAATAAAGGTTTTAAAATATTATCACTAGCGGAATCCCATATTGGTGAGGCATAGTTTATGTAAGATTCAACATAGGCATGAAAGAACAACTTACGGCTATGTTGATCTAAAAAGTGTTTCATTCTGGAAAGCTGGTAAATCTTTCTGGACACATTTTTTACATAATAACGCAATATGATTCGACCATAACAGATTGTTATCAATAATAACACCTAGGATCTTATAGTGATCAACTTCCTCGAGATTTTCGCCATTAATACAAAGGTAATGATTGCTACAAGAAAGATTTTGACGTTTTTGTCTGGTAGTAATTAATAAGTATTTAGTTTTTTTGGGGTGGAGTCGCATATGATTAAGTTCAGACCATTCAGACAACTTGTTGATACTTTCTTGTAAGGAGATAAAAATGCTATCTAATCTATCGTGACAGGTGTGGATAGTGGTATCATCGGCAAACATCTCACATAAAGTTGTAAAAAACAGAGGTAGATCATTTGTATATATATAGAAAATAGTATTGGCCCAAGGACTGAGCCTTGAGGGACGCCGTACTTAACAGGTAGAATGGAAGAATTTGATCTATTTACCGAAACATACTGTTTCCTGTCTGAGAGAAATGAAGATAGAAGTTCCAAAGCGTTGTCAGTTAGGCCATAGATCTTTAATTTCTCAAGTAAAAGACTGTGGTCGATGACATCAAATGCTTTCATAAAGTCTACTACTAGAACACCTGTGATTTTATTATTGTTTATGTTAGTAAGCCACTGGTCAACAAGATTAGTTAATGCTGTGTGACAAGAATGGTTGGCCCTGAATCCGGACTGGTTTGGATGAAACAGATCGAAGGAGTTGAAATGATTAAGAATGTGTTTGTTTATGTGATCTTCCAAAGGTTTAGAGAGTATAGACAAGATGGAGATGGGTCTATAATTTGAGGGATCAGCATAGTCACCTGATTTATAGATGGGTATAACTTTAGCAACTTTAAAAGCTTTTGGAATATAATTTTTTGCAAGGCATAGGTTGTAGATGTAGGTAAGCGTTTCGGCGATTACTGGGGCTGACAGTTTCAAGATTTTCCCATCAATGCCATCAAGACCACTTGTGTTACTTTGTTTTAGGCTACTAAGAGATTTATACACTTCATGCACACCCATAAATGGTATATTTGAAAGAGAGGATATATTTCCAGAATTGCAAAAGTCCTGAAGAATATCCAATTTATTTTCTGACGTTCTGTTTATTTTTATTGTTGAGTTAGCTATGTCACAAAAATGTGAATTCAAGACATCAGATGATAAATCTTTTGGCGATGTAGTATGACCTTTAACATTTTTATTAGTAAGCTCGTTTATCGCTTTCCAAATAGATCTGTTATCTGCTTTGGAAGAAATAAGATTTTGAAAATACTTTTTCTTTGACGATCGTTTTAGGCAATTGACTAAGTTTCTTTGGTTTTTTTTTATAGGAATCTCGACTCCCTGACACTAACAGCGACTCTCTTAAGTCGGTAGCAGTGTCTATATCTTTAGTTATCCAGGGTTTTTTTTAGGATTGTTACTAATACGCATTGTTTTAAATGTAGCATGCTTATTATAAACATTAAGGAAACTATGATACCATACTTCTAAAGCCTTGTCGGGGTCTGTGAACTGATAGACCGTGGAAATGAATGAGTTTATTAAATCCCGCTGAAAGGAGTCATTGTCAAATTTTGAAAAGTTTCTGTAGGTAATTATCTTGTGGAAATTTTTTGGAACTTTAATTCCTCGCTTGGACTACGTAAAACACACTGGAGAATGGTCGCTACAACCGAACGTCGGTGAGCATATTTCTATCATGGTGTTAACTGAAGAAGTATATATATGGTCAATAAGTGTTTGGGAGGTAGCGGTGACTCTTGTTGGTTTGTCTATTAGTTGGTCGAGGTTAAATGATTTGTAAGTTTCTGTCCAAGATTTGTTCGATTTTAGTAAATCAATATTGAAATCACCTAGTAATATATTTTCATAAGAGAATAAGGATGCTTCCTCCATCATTAAAGAGAATTCATCTATCCAATCAGTTCGCTCCGCCGGGTTTCTATATATAAAGCTTATAAGAATAGGTTTCGATTTTTTCAGCTGTAATACGATCCATAACGATTCTACTTGGTATTTTTCTAGAGAAGAGAGAGAGAGAGAGAGAGAGAGAGAGAGAGAGAGAGGGGGAGGAGAGAGAGGAACAGAGACAGAGGAGGTGGGAGGGTGGGCAACAGAAGGGGAGAGAACAGAAGATGCTGTCATATAATTGTAAAGAGCATGCTTTTTTTTTTTATTTATTAGGATTCCCGCTATGTCAATACTCGAATCATCATTATCATCATCATCATATCATCATCATCATCAATCATTGTGTGTGTGTGTGTGGGGGGGGGGGGGTGCAGGTGTGTGTGTGTGTGTGTGGGGGGGGGATGGGGAGGGGTGTGTGAGTGTTGATGTATTTTCAAATACATATACTAACACAGGCTTTATGTAACGATTTATAATGTCTCTTTGTGATGTCTTATGTACTTGTGAAATGATGTGGAGTAAAAGAAAAATTCCGATGGACAACAAAGTTGATTATTGAATCGTTGAATCTATTATTTTTATATGATTATCATTATTTATTATTATATCTATTGTATTATTATTATTATCATTATTATTATATTTTGTTGTTGATTATTATCATATCATGTTATTATTATCATTACATCATTATTTTTTTTTTGTTGTTGTTATTATTATCATTATCATTTGTTGTTGTTATTATTATCATTATCATCTTATTATTGTTTGTTGTTTTGTTGTTGTTTTTATTATTATATCATTATCATCATTATTATTGTTGTTGTTTTGTTGTTGTTGTTATTATTATCTTATCATCGTTATTATTGTTGTTTGTTTGTTGTTATTATTATCATTATCATCATTATTATTGTTGTTGTTTTGTTGTTGTTGTTATTATTATCATTATCATCATTATTATTGTTGTTGTTTGTTGTTGTTGTTATTATTATCGTTATCATCGTTATTATTGTTGTTGTTTTGTTGTTGTTGTTATTATTATCATCATCATTATCATTGTTGTTGTTTTGTTGTTGTTGTTATTATTATCATTACTATTATCATCATTATTATTATTGTTATTGTTAGCCGACGACATGGAAAACGACGACGAAGGCATAACAGCCAAGATGGGGAGAGAAAACCGGAACTGACGTCACCATGAAGGTCTCAGTGCTGACATGAGCAACGAGGGCGAGGAGGGTGACGATGACGCTGCTCAGTTCCGGTTCGGTCTGAGACATTGTGACAGCACTGTATTTTCTTGCTAAGACAGAGTCTGGCATCAGCCAGACCCGAGAAACACAAACACCTGCGGTACCGCTCGCTGTCATTGGAGTAATACTACCAGAGACGCAAACGCGAAGTGCACAGGACTGCACCGTTTGGTCGTACCCTTCCTGTTGGAGCTCAGATCATACTGAGATATTCAGAAAAGGACCCCCCACCCCCACCCCCCTCCTACCCCCCCCCCACCCCCCTCCCACTACTGGCCAGCAATTTCCACTGTCGCACCATTTTGAAGTCAGTATAAGTGGGTATTTCATAGGTATTTTGTGTGTATGAAAAAGCTTCTTCTCGGGCATTTGGGCGGTTTCTGTTGTATTTGTCGGTTTGTTTATTTTTTTGTAAATGTCCTTTTCTGTCATCCATTTCTGGTTCATTCCGTCCAAAATCTGAAAATCAAAAATTCATGACATGGGTTAGCTGCTTTACTTTCTTTACAAACAATGACTAGCCTTCCTGTAGGTCTTTACATATTGTACATATCACTGCCAGTATTTCGCGCATATAATTTTATTGATGATTAAAATCCATCCAATGTAAATGACAAAATGAACGACGTTATACTCAGTTAGTATGGTGTGTAATCGTTGATGAATTTTGCGGTTCGTTTTAGAAAATGTGTTCTTGCGTACTTTTTTTTTTTTCGTCAGTTTCTTATCGTTTAATTAATTAATTTCCTATTCTACTTCGTCACGGCAGAATAGGGGCTCAGCAAGTTCGCCCGGTCAAGACCGGACATAGTGCACATCAAAAGTATTCTTTCGGGAGGGAGGAGGGGAACGGTGCCTTTTAAAAACGCGCTGGCAAGCAGTACGTAGAAAAACAGGCTGATTCTTACATTGATTAAGACCTTGTTACAATGCTTTGATGTGTGTATGTCTGTGTTTTTGCCTGTTTTATATTCTCATCCATAAAAGTTTCAAAGCCTTTATGTGTATGACTGTTTTTGCTTGTTTGATTTTCTCATCCGTAAGAAAATTCAAAGCATGTCTGTATTTTCTTTTTATTTCGGGATGCATTCACCGTTACACTTCCGGTAATCTGAATTTCTTGGTCACCCATTGTATCACCATCGCCTATTACCCCTCCTGGGGTACAGGCCGCCGACCAAGGACCTCCAGGCATCTCTGTCCTGGGCTCTTTTCTCCAGCTGGTTCCAAGTCATCCCCATGTTCCTGATGTCTGCTTCCAGGTCCCTGCGCCAGGCGTTCCTTGGACGACCTCTTTTTCGCTTTCCTTGGGGGTTCCATGTTAGGGCTTGTCTGGTGGTGTTGCTTACACGCTTCCGCAGCGTATGTCCAATCCAACCCCAACGTCGTTTCTTGATTTCTTGTTCTTCGGGCAGCTGGTTTGTTCTCTCTCAGAGCTCGCTGTTGTTGATGGTGTCTGCCCACCGAATGCGGAGAATATTGCGCAAGCAGTTATTGATGAACACCTGCACTTTCTTGGTGGTGGCGACTTAGTTCTCCGCTCCGTACAATAGAACTGTCTTGATGTTGGTGTTGAAGAGCCTGACTTTGGTGTTGACTGACAGTTCCCTGGAGCTCCAGATGTTCCTAGCTGTACAAACGCTGCCCTGGCCTTTCCGATTCTTGCTCTGCGACTGGTCAGCCATTGCACCGACGAACAAACTCTTGGATTTTTTTTTTTTTTTTTTTTTTTTGCAGTGCTGTGGTCAGGTGAACAAGGCAACAAAATCCAAGGTGGACGAATTGACTTCCGCTCACGCTGACGTACGGACGTGTATGTGTCAAGACTCCTGCTCATGGAACATCAACAAACAACCAGCCGGACAAAGAAAAGACGGTTCCCCCTTTTCATTCTTAACTTAACTTTGACATTAAGTCAACTCTGACGTCACGAAAATGGCACAGACATACATCTGATTAAACACATTGACAGGTCCTCACAGATATATATATCTGATTAAACACATTGACAGGTCCTCACAGACATATATATCTGATTAAACACATTGACAGGTCCTCACAGACATATATATCTGATTAAACACATTGACAGGTCTTCAGACATACCTGTTCTTCAAAGTTTGACTCAACAACCACACAAAACATTTTTTTTTTTTTTTACAAATGCAGTTGCCTAGTCCTCACAGATCTGTAACAGTTTTTGTTTTGTTTTTTACCCAGTTTCGGCCTCAGCTCGCAAAATATCATTTTGATCTCCCCGACATCTTGTTGACTTGAATAAAAAAACATAACCTGTGCCAAATGCCCATCTCAAACAAACAAACAAACAAACAAACAACAACAACAACAACAAAAGGCTACTCGCCCCTACTCTATCCAGGGGAAAATTTTCCTGAAAGTTGACTGAGCCTAACATGGGCCAGTCGTGGCCTTTACTTTAAATTTACTATGGACACCTCACGTGCCTTTAAAAAGAAAAAAGAAATCCGGCATGCATCCTTACCAACGCCAGTCCTACCACACGGCGGACCAGTTTTCCTGTGATTCAACTGCCCTTCCCACAGGTGATAAACCAGTCACCCACAGGTGATAAACCAGTCACCCACAGGTGATAAACCAGCCACCCACAGGTGATAAACCAGTCACCCTGTGTTCTCTCTTTGTTTCACGTGCGGCATGCATGCATGCTTTCCATGACTCTGTGGGCCAAGGCACGAGACTTTAAAATCCTTCCTGTTTTTCGATAGCTTGCACATGCGATCTATGGTTTCCGTCGACATACTCGTTTCCCAAATGAACACACTTGAAAGCACCAGGAACTTGACCACAGTTCCTGACCGTTTGACCGGTCTGCCGACCGTTGAAACGTTCCTACTGCGCTGGTGTTGGTGTTATGGAGCAGTTCAAAAGACTGGCGAATGAAAATCTCTGACTATGCACCAGTTAACTCTAAATCCTGTGGATTAAGTTACTGTGTGGTTTAAAAACAAATCAGTCGTGTTTCTGCCAGTCTTGGGAAACACAGTGCAGCAGGCAACATGTTTACGTGTTTGTGGTGATGTGTAATAGTGTTTTCTGC
>CM065732.1:54292886-54310386 GCA_033310375.1 Conus canariensis
CCAGAAAGAACTTGATCCACAGAAGGGGGTTTAACTATCCTGCTTTAGTTTGACGTACTTCGCTAAATTCAACGGACATATCTTTCACGGTACTACACAACAAATTACAAAGGTTTTAAACATTGAACGTACTCTCCGATGTTGCTTTGCATTGTGGTTTCTGTTTTCAAAGGATTGGCACCGAGGGAAAAGTTCGGGAGGAGAGACACGCCTATTGTTTCATAAGTCTTTTACACCAGAAACGATGTCAAACAATCTTAAGGTCCGTCTAAAAACACTTACTGTGTAAACAAACTGTACATCAATGAAATGCGCGCAAAACACATGCAAGTACGCTCGTGTTGTGAATGATTGGTTAAGACGGACGTAAGATCACCTTGTGAAAGGATGTGCTGTTATTATCCTTACACTGTTGTTTAGTTATTCTGCTGTAAGTAGTGTATTTTGGTCCGTTTTTGCCTTTGTGGGGTAGCCTAGGGATTGTCCAAAAAAAAAATTGAATGAAGAACTCTGAAAGAAAATTTAATCCCCCCCCCCCCCCTTTTTTTTTTTTTTTTTGCACAACGAACGATGATCATTTATTTGAAAGATACAACTTTATGTGTATAGTGGTTCTTCTGGACAATTGAAGAGTTAACTTCTGATTGGGTCAAAGGTAGAGACTGTTTAGACCATACCCTTTAAACTACAAGTGACGTTGGGAGAAATTACTAATTCTGTTGTTGTTTTTTCTTCTTGTGTGTGTACTGAATAGCATTAACCTAACTTGTTAATCTGGTGTTGGAATTGTACTGAATAGCATTAACCTAACTTGTTAATCTGGTGTTGGAATTGTACTGAATAGCATTAACCTAACTTGTTAATCTGGTGTTGGAATTGTACTGAATAGCATCAACCTAACTTGTTAATCTGGTGTTGGAATTGTGTTGTGTGAAATATTATACATGATCATTGGTCTTTGCCCACTGCATTTCAAGCTGTCAGTCTGTTGTCATGTGTACAGAGGTGGAAGTCGTGACAGTGTGAATAGAAAGTGCGTAATTGGGGGACATACAGAACACGCACCTACACACCCACTTAGAATCTTCTTTAGTCTGTTTTTCATTCTTTTCAAAGAGTCACTCTTAAACCCCTTTCTGTAACACACCATGTGTGTGTGTGTGTGTGTGTGTGTGTGTGTGTGTGTGTGTGTGTGTGTGTGTGTGGTGTGTGTGTGTGTGTGTGTTGTGTGTGTGTGTGTGTGTGTGTGTGTGTGTGTGTGTGTGTGTTGTGTGTGTGTGTGTGTGTGTGTGTGTGCCTAACGTAGAACCTGTGGATGTTGCAGGTCAGAAGCAACACAGGGTAACACACCTCAGAGAAGAAAGCCGAAATCGGTCAACGATGCTCAGGCTGTCGTTACGCAGATGGACTGTCTACGCCGCTGCCAGTTTATGCTGTTTCACCGCCTTATGTCTGTGGTGGTACGATGCCCGGTACCTGAACCGCAGGTCATGCACATGCGCAGAACGCAATCATGGTCAGGCATTCCTCGATCCACAAAGCTCTCTTCGAAACACAACACGAGTGGCCAAGGCGAAAGTCAAAACAGACCGTAACGAAGAGAGGACGACGAAAAAAGCTCCACTGAAAGCAAACATCAACTTAAACGCCAAACTGCATCGCTTTCGAACAAAACCGCGATTGTGTCCGTGGAACATGTGCGCCCCGAAAACTGCTGCGGATGTTTTCAGAGTGATTTCCCCTTGCTGGCGGACCAGCCTGAGCTGTGTGAGGTGGCAGGAGGCAAGGCAATAGACCTGCTGTTCATGGTTGTGTCGGCACCGGCCAACAGGGTGCAGAGAGACGCCATTCGGAAGTCGTGGGCTTCCGTGACCCTCAACAACACCTCCTCCACCCTGCGTCACGTCTTCACGCTGGGAACGACAACGGATGCGGAGTTAGCGCGTCAGGTGGAGGAGGAAGTACGTGATCATCGAGACGTGGTGGTCTTTGGACTCCGCGACGCCTATGGAAACCTGACTCTGAAAGTCATCGCTTCTTTGCTCTGGGTCGTCACCCGGTGTCAACCAGCCAGGTCAGTGTGTTGCCATCGATGGTCCTCTGGAATGAATCATCATTGCCTGCCTGCTGTACACACCACTTTTAAATTAAGAAGTTTTGTTACCAGCCGCCTTGGCGAAGTGGTTAGCATCGCGGACTCCCGGCTGGGAGGTCGTGGGTTCGAATCCCATCAGAGTCATGTGGATTTTTCTGCCCCGACTGGCTCCTACCCAGAGTTGAGTTTGCTGCAGACTCAGCTGGGAAGACTGGGACCACACAGTCGAGTTTCATCCTCTTAATGGATGCGTTTCTGAGAGTGTTGCTCAAATTTCCTGACCAACAGTGTAGGTGCCTGTATCTCTCGGGCCTGGTTGATGCCGGGGTATATTATGAAAGGAAGCGTAGAGTACAGCCCTGTCATGTAGTCTCAGACCAAAATAGAAATCCGTAGCATCATATCTTAATCATCCTCATTCTCATCGATCGACATAAAAAAATGTCTCAAATTCTGTGACCCTTCATGCCCTGCTCTCATGGTGACCTCAATTCGATGTCCTCTCCACGTCTGTGGCCTTGGTTTGGTTCCGTCGGGGTCACCGGTATCAGCGAGTCCATGGGGGCTGTCGTTGGACGGACATGGTGGCGCCCTCCGGAGGGAGAGCTCACTGACACCGGCTCCGTGACTAAGCAATTATTGTCGTCAGTAGGGGGCTTAGTAGGTGGTGTCCTGCGTATGTTAGATCAGAACAGGCACCACTGAACACCACCAAAGTGACTCGGCAGCAGTGCAGTGTCTCCTCCGGTGGGTTGCCTCTTGACGACTTGACATTGACTGCTCCCTGTGGATTGCTGGTGCTGGTTTTGTAGTTTACGTTTACTTTTGTAGCACGGATGTTGACATCACTGTTATCCTTCTTCTTCCCCCATTTCCGCATCCCCCCCCCCCTCCCCTCCCACTTCGCCCTCCCACTCGAATGTTTTGAATTGATGACATCATTCCTACTGCTGCCGTAGCTGTTGTTGATGCACTATACCTGCTGCTACTGTTTACAGCTGCTGCTTCTGTTACCTACTCCTCCCTGTGATACTGCTACTTTTGAAACTGCTACCATTGTTGCCAGTGCTACTAGTACTGTGACAGTGTTATATCCATAATGTAGATTTAACCACGACTTGCCCGGAGCGCTTCCGTCAAGAAATAGAAGGAAACGCAGGGGCAGGTTCCTTTGGAAAACACGCTTGTGCGATGGGAAAGTGTGTGTTTGTGTGTGTGTGTGTGTGTGTGTGTGTGTGTGTGTGTGTGTTGTGTGTGTGTGTGTGTGTGTGTGTGTGTGTGTGTTGTTGGTGTTGTTGTTGTTGTTGTTGTTGTTGTTGTTGTTGTTGTTGTTGTTGTGTGTGTGTGTGTGTGTGTAGCTGCTTCCTAAAATTATCACTCAATTTAAGGCTATTTTGAAACCCAGCCTGAATCTCCTGATGCCTCTGACGGTTCCAGATCAGCTACATGAAATGCAGTGAATGAAGATTCAGTATTGTTGTCAGCCGGTAGGGGAGAGCCCAACTGGAAATGATAGAGACAACACACACCCTAAATCACTGCTTGTGATCACTGACCAGCAATATTTCTGTGGAAAAATCTGGAAATGTAAAACAACTGTCCAATAGTCAACAGTGATGGCAAGAAATCTTCATGAAGACAACGAACGCCAAAGTCAAAGGCCAGACCACACATTGTTTCAGAAAACTGGAAAGTTGCGTTCTTGACATAGACAGGAACACTTCTAATTCGCCATTTTCTTTATAAAAACCTGTTCATTTGTACTTATTCGGATAAAATCTGGGAACGAGGTACAAGAATAGTATAGAACATAGATAATACAACTGGAACGTGTAATACAACTGGAACATTGAGGTCAAGTCCAACTCTAACAACTGTGAATGTTCCCCCAGCCCAGTTCTTACGTGGCATGAAGGCTTGCTTGGGCAAAGTGTTTTACAACATTAAACTGATCAATGATGTTATAAACTTCCACTGGCGTCTGAAATGGCTATACCCTATACTTCCTTTGTGGTGTATACGCCTAATATCAAACAGGCTTGAGAGATACAGACACCTGCAGTGTTAGTCATGAAGTTTGAGCAACACGAACAGAGCCTCATCTAGGCTGTTATAATGAACCACAGCGGACGGTATGGTTTCGTTCTTTCCATGGGGTTGCAGGTGTTATAATGAACGACAGTGGACGGTATGGTTTCATTCTTTCCATGGGGTTGCAGGTGTTATAATTAACGACAACGGACAGTATGGTTTCGTTCTTTCCATGGGGTTGCAGGTGTTATAATGAACGACAGCGGACGGTATGGTTTCGTTCTTTCCATGGGGTTGCAGGTATTTCATGAAAGTGGATGATGACGTCTGGATCAATACTGCCAGTGTGACGTCATTGATGAGGAACAATGCCGACTTTTTACAGCTTGGCGTCATGGGAGAGTGCTCTGACACTTACCGACCTCATCGAAGCAAGAAATCCAAGTGGTTCGTATGACTCCTTCATGCTGGTCTTTGGTGATTTAAAACACACACTCTCTCTCTCTCTCTCTCTCTCTCTCTCTCTCTCTCTCTCTCTCTCTCTCTCTTCGCTCACACACACAACACACACACACAACACACACACACACACACACACACACACACACACACACACACACACATCACAAAATATCAATTGCGATGGTTGTTAGATGCTTCACTGTTTCATTACAGGAATATGTTTTTGGATTTGTACGTTTGGATTGCTTCGTGTTTCTTTTTTCTCCATTATTGTAATTGATATTTATTCTTTTGTGAGAGCAGTTTTCTCCATTATTGTAATTGATATTTATTCTTTTGTGAGAGCAGTTTTCTTCATTATTGTAATTGATATTTATTCTTTTGTGAGAGCAGTTTTCTCCATTATTGCAATTGATATTCATTCTTTTGTGAGAGCAGTTTTCTCCATTATTGTAATTGATATTTATTCTTTTGTGAGAGCAGGATGAAAAAAAGCTGTACAGCTTATCCTGTAACCCTGAATACAGATAATTTTGACTTGACTTCACACACACACACACACACACACACACACACACACACACACACACACACACACACACACACACACCACTACATTAATTTGTTCCAAAAATCTCTCACGCCTAACACAAACAAACAAACAAACAAGCAGAGGGCACACAAAACTCCACATGATTGACAAACATCAGTAAACAGAAGAACAGACAGAGGGGAAGTCACCACTTCGTGGCGCGGCGCCTGTCACTCCACTGAGTTTCTCATTGACAGAGTTTAGAAAGAGGAGAACTTTAGAAAAATCAGTCAAACGTCCACGTACGGAACGAACACACGTCGAGAAGAAATGGTCTGAGGACAAAGACACCCTAAAGTGACCAGGGAGACAGGAAACAGGGAACGAGGAAAGACTTTTTTGTTGTTGAAATTCTGTCTAATCATTCGTGCCATTTCTGTGGCATCGCACCCACCCCGCTCATTCTGCCCCCACCCCACCCCACCCCCACCCTTGTCCACAGCCACAACCTGACCCATCCCGCCACAGCCCCATCAGCGGCAATCCACAGGGAGCAGTCAGTGTCAAGTCGTCATGAAGCAACCCACCAGAGGAGACACTGCACTGCTGCCACCTAAAATTACTTCGGTGGCGTTTGAGGGGGTACCTGCTCTGACCCAACATACGCAGGACGTTACCTGCTAAGCTCCCTACTGACAACAGTAGTTTCTTAGTCGCGGAGCCAGCGCGAACGAGCCCTCTTCCCCCCCCCCCCCCTCTTCCCCACACCTCCCCACCCCTACCCCTGCCGACTGGGCGCCACACCACAATGTCCGTCCAACGACAGTCCCCAAATGAACGCTCCGACACCGGTGACCCCAACAAAAACCAAACCAAGGTCAAGGACGTGGAAAGGTCATCGGAACTGAAGTCACCGTGAGAGCACAGCATGAAGCTCCACAGAATTTGAGACTTTTTTTTTTTTTTTAAACTGTATCCGATCAATGAGGGTGATGGAAAAAATGCTTTAGATTTCTATTCCATCTTTCTCGTCCACACTTCCATCCCTCTTTGTCCACACTTCCATCCCTCTTTGTTCATACTTCCATATCTCTTTGCACACTTCCATCCTCTTTCCACACTTCCATCCCTCTTTGTCCACACTTCCATCCCTCTTTGTCCACACTTCCATCCCTCTTTGTCTGCACTTCCATCCCTCTGTGTCCACACTTCCATCCCTCTGTGTACACACTTCCATCCCTCTGTGTCCACACTTCATCCTTCTGTGTCCACACTGCCATCCCTCTGTGTCTGCACTTCCAACCCTCTGTGTTCACACATCCATCCCTCTGTGTCCACACTTCCATCCCTCTGTCCACACTTCCATCCCTCTTTGTCTGCACTTCCATCCCTCTTTGTCTGCACTTCCATCCCTCTTTGTCCACCTTCCATCCCTCTTTGTTCACACTTCCATCCCTCTGTGTCCACACTTCCATCCCTCTTTGTCCACACTTCCATCCCTCTGTGTCCGCACTTCCATCCCTCTTTGTCCACCTTCCATCCCTCTTTGTTCACACTTCCATCCCTCTGTGTCCACACTTCCATCCCTCTTTGTCCACCTTCCATCCCTCTTTGTTCACACTTCCATCCCTCTGTGTCCACACTTCCATCCCTCTGTGTCCGCACTTTCATCCCTCTTTGTCCACCTTCCATCCCTCTTTGTTCACACATCCATCCCTCTGTGTCCACACTTCCATCCCTCTTTGTCCCCACTTCCATCCCTCTGTGTCCACACTTCCATCCCTCTTTGTCCACCTTCCATCCCTCTTTGTTCACACTTCCATCCCTCTGTGTCCACACTTCCATCCCTCTGTGTCCACACTTCCATCCCTCTGTGTACACCTTCCATCCCTCTTTGTTCACACATCCATCCCTCTGTGTCCACACTTCCATCCCTCTGTGTACACACTTCCATCCCTCTGTGTCCGCACTTCCATCTCTCTTTGTCCACCTTCCATCCCTCTGTGTCCGCACTTCCATCCCTCTTTGTCTGCACTTCCATCCCTCTGTGTCCACACTTCCATCCCTCTGTGTACACACTTCCATCCCTCTGTGTCCACACTTCATCCCTCTGTGTCCACACTTCCATCCCTCTGTGTCCGCACTTCATCCCTCTGTGTCCGCACTTCCATCCCTCTTTGTCTGCACTTCCATCCCTCTGTGTACACACTTCCATCCCTCTGTGTCCACACTTCATCCCTCTGTGTCCACACTTCATCCCTCTGTGTCCGCACTTCCATCCCTCTTTGTCTGCACTTCCATCCCTCTGTGTCCACGCTTCCATCCCCTTTTGTCCACCTTCCATCCCTCTTTGTCCACCTTCCATCCCTCTTTGTTCACACTTCCATCCCTTTCTGTCCACGCTTCCATCCCCCTTTGTCCACCTTCCATCCCTCTTTGTTCACACTTTCATCCCTCTCTGTCCACACTTCCATCCCTCTTTGTTCACACTTTTATCCCTCTGTGTCCACACTTCCATCTCTCTGTGTCCGCGCTTCCATCCCTCTGTGTCCACACTTCCATCCCTCTGTGTCCACACTTCTATCCCTCTTTGTTCACACTGTTATCCCTCTGTGTCCACATTTCCATCCCTCTTTGTTCACACTTCCATCCATGCTTTACCATACTTCCATCCTTGATTTTCCATACTTCCTTTCATTATCATTATTATCAGTTTTATAATTATTATCATTATTATTGTTATTATTATCATTATTGTTATTATTATTATTAATATTGTTGTTGCTGTTGTTATCGTTGTTGGTGTTGTTATATTATCATTGTTATTATTATCATTTTAACTTGTGTTGTCTCCCTTTCAACCTTGGTTCCATCCTGTAGTTTTCGTTATTGATCCAAGACCAAATTTTGCATCCAGTTCGAAGAGGCAAGTGACTGCTCGTCCTTATTTTCATCATTTGGAATGTTATTTACCTAGTCTGAAGAAGTCCAAATAGGTCGAAACGCGTTGTGTTTGCTTTGTAATTTGCTCTCTTGTTTGGCGGCGCAGTGATTCTGTTTCTGCTCTTGCCATCAAATATAAAGTGAAGAGTTCCACATACCTCCTGCTTGAAATATTATTCTCCCGTGTGTGCGTATGTGTGTGCGAGTGTGTGCGAGAGAGAGAAAGAGAAAGAGAGAGGGAGGGAGAGAGAGAGAGAGAGGTGTGCGCGCGCATGCGCGCATGCGTGCGTGCGTGCGTGTGTGTGGTATGTATGTGTGTGTGTGCGTGCATGCGTGCGTGCGCGCGCACGTGCGTGCGTGCGTGCGTGCGTGTGTGTGTTGCATCTCGAACCACTGCCACTCTCAACATGACCTCACCTCCTATTTCCCCCCTCCCCCCACATACGTCACCAAGGACCTGTACCCGGCCGACAGGTACCCGCCCTATTGCTTAGGCTTGGCCTACTTCAGCAGCATGGGGGTGGCGAAGGCGGTGGTCGCCGTGTCCCCCACCATCCCCTTCTTCCTGTTCAAAGACGTGTACGTGGGCATGTGCCTCCAACGCCTGGGCTTCGGCATGAAGAACCACAACAGCTTCAGGCACCGCTCATACAAAGACGCCTGCCAGGGACCGTTCTGTGAACGTATCGGCCATCCACAGCGTGACCCCTTCAGGCATGCAGCAGCTGTGGAACGCCAAGTGCTAGGAGGAGCAGCACCACGCTTTCGCGTAACTACTATCATCACCATCACCACCCATTAAAGTCGTTTATTTATTTATCTGTTTATTGATTAATTTTCTTATTCTTTATTTCTTCCTTTTTTAAAACTATTATTCATTTCTTTTCCTTATTACCTCCCCCCCCCTCCCCCTTTTTTTTTTTGCCCCATTAAGCACTCTCATCAATCCACCATAATCACTACTATCACACTATTCTACAAAACAAGCTACAAACCCCATCGTTTCACACCCTCTCCTTTTCCCCTCCGCTTCCTCCTCCTCCGCCTCCCCCCTCACTATTTCCTCTCCCATGATCCTCTCCTGGGTGGCCCCATTTCCGTCCGGCGGCCATTTTGGTCGGGCAGCGAATGAGAAGATAACTATCTATCTTCTTCTAGAGTGATCGTTCTTTCTAGTCTGTTTGCTTATAAGCCATATATGTGAGGGGTGGTAGTTATGAAGTCTTTAAACAACAATCTACAGGGGTGGTAGTTATGAAGTCTTTAAACCACAATCTACAGGGGTGGTAGTTATGAAGTCTTTAAACCACAATCTACAGGGGTGGTAGTTATGAAGTCTTTAAACCACAAGTACAGGGGTTTGGTAGTTATGAAGTCTTTTAAACCTCAATCTACAGGTGTAGTTTTTAAATCTTTTAAACCACAATTAGAGGGGTGGTAGTTATGAAGTCTTTAAACCACAATCTACAGGGGTGGTAGTTATGAAGTCTTTAAACCACAATCTACAGGGGGTAGTTATGAAGTCTTTAAACCACAATCTACAGGGGTGGTAGTTATGAAGTTTTAAACCACAATCTACAGGGGTGGTATTATGAAGTCTTTAAACCACAATCTACAGGGGTGGTAGTTATGAAGTCTTTAAACCACAATCTACTAGTTGCTGCATCAGTAATGGATAACTCTGTCTTGTCGAAGATAACATTAGATCGCAGGTGGTCATTTATCAATCCAGAACCCGCCAATGAACTAACACGATGTCGCTTCTCTTGATGAAACACAAATACAACTTCCCTTTCGCTGTCCTCCAGCTTGGATTTACCTGGTTACTTTCCCATCAAATAACTTGACATTTAAAACAGACAGATCTGGATTTTTCCTGTTATTCCAATCTAAATAACTTTCGATCCATTAAACAGACAATCTGATTTTACCTGTATTTCCATCTAATCTTTGATCTTTAAAAGAACAGATCGGATTTACTGGTTATTCCCATCTAAATATCTTGATCATTTAAAGAACAGATCTGGATTTTTACCTGGTTATTTCCCATCTAAATAACTTTGATCATTTAAAAGAGACAGATCTGGATTTTTACCTGGTTATTTCCCATCTAAATAACTTTGATCATTTAAAACAGACAGATCTGGATTTTTACCTGGTTATTTCCCATCTAAATAACTTTGATCATTTAAAAGAGACAGATCTGGATTTTTACCTGGTTATTTCCCATCTAAATAACTTTGATCATTTAAAAGAGACAGATCTGGATTTTTACCTGGTTATTTCCCATCTAAATAACTTTTATCATTTAAAAGAGACAGATCTGGATTTTTACCTGGTTATTTCCCATCTAAATAACTTTTATCGTTTAAAAGAGACAGATCTGGATTTTTACCTGGTTATTTCCCATCTAAATAACTTTGATCATTTAAAAGAGACAGATCACACACATTTCCAAAAGGGTAGTATGCATTATATTCTCCTCGAATTTCCATTGAGTGAGGTAGTGTTCTGTATCTGCATTCAGTATTAACGTCATCTCCAAATGAAAATACGAAATATGCTGTCAGAAAAAAAAAAAAAAAAAACTATGATGTAGCTTGCTGAAAAAAGACTGGTTCTGTCTAATTCAACGTCTTGTAGAGGAATGGTTCTTCTCCATGTGTCGTGGAGACATTCTGGATTTATCTGACGCCAAATAATTATCATTCCAGTCTAAAATTTTGATCATATTTTCCATTCAGTAACCGCTTTCGTGTCAGGTGTATGTGTATTTTTGCAGCAATGATTATTTCGGGTAGGATCCAGAACTAATTTGAAATGACCAACGATTGACACATTTTCAGAATTAAACTCATCATTTATTTTATCTTTGATTTTTGTAAAACTCAGGATCATCTGTGTTTAGGCCATACACGTACAAGAAAAGGCTTTTTTTTAAAATTTATATATATATATATTTTTAAAGTATTTAAACGAATACCATGACATATTCCCGAAACTACCTATTGTTATTGCAACCCCCTTGTAGCCTAACAGTGTCTTGTAGAAAATAAAAAAGGGGAGGGGTGGTAGAAAATGATATTTCTTACCACTCACTAATGAAAAGAAAATAAGATATTTCTTACCACTCACTAATGAAAAGAAAATAAGATATTTCTTACCACTCACTAATGAAAAAAAAAATTTGTCTCTTCTGTTTAGGACGGGAAAGTTGACTGAAATGACTGATTTTGTGCGGGTTCACATCTGACATAGTGTACAAAACAAACATAACAAAGCAAACAAATACACACACAAACAAGCAGCAGGGAGACGATGTTTGTACCATTCAATCCAGACCAGGGAGAGGCGGGAAGTGACAGGAATAAAGTAACCCAGGGAGAGAAAAGAAAAAGGAAAAAGAAAAGACAAGCAACCAGCAAAGAAAGCAACAAAACCCTCCCTTTGTCACATTCCAATGGTGTAAGCACACGTAGATTATAATGAGGGGGGAGAGGAGAGGGAGAGAGAGAGAGAGAGAGAGAGAGAGAGAGAGAGAGAGAGAGAGAGAGAGGAAACAGAGACAGACAGACAGACAGACAGACAGAGCAAGAACGGTAATAAACTTTTTAACTTTGTTTCGCGCGCTCTGCGTGTGTGTGTGTGTGTGTGTGTGTGTGTGTGTGTGTGTTGTGTGTGTGTGTGTGTGTGTGGTGCGTGCGTGCGTGGTGTGTGTGTGGTGTGTCTGTGTGACGACTTTGTGACTAAGTTGCACGAGAGCAACAGTGGAAAAAATCTTTAGTTTTCAAAAAGCACTTAAAAAAAAAAAAATCAAAGACCTTGAACAGAGTACAAGAAACCCTGTCAATAATCATACGTTCGAAAGCATTCCAATACAAACATCATGTTTGGCAAACAGCGGCAGTGGCAGAGTCTGTCCATTCCAAGCATTGGAACTTCCGCTGGTAGAACAATCTTTTTAACGGTGTCAAACAGGAGCATAAAACCTCAACACTAGAATGATTTGGACAGCGAGGGTACCGTTTCATAGTCATCCAGTAAAAAAAAAAAAAGGATAAATTGATAAACCAAAAGCTGGAAGACAGAGTGTACCCCAGTGTTCGGTTACTACTGGGTCGCCATAATTGAGGTATCAGCTTCAGTTCTCTTGTTCAGGGTTCATCGTGTTCCACATAAAACTGGTCAACAATGCTGTTTGTGGGTTAGTGGGGGAGGGGGGGGGTATGTGTGTGTGTGTGTTGCGTGCGTGCTCGCGTGCGTGTGTGCGTACGTGCGTGCGTGCGTGCGTGCGTGCGTGCGTGCGTGTGTGTGTGTGTGTGTGTGTGTGTGTGTGTGTGTGTGTGTGTGTGTGTGTGTGTGTGTGTGGCACTGTGAGTGCAAACTTGAATTTTTTTTTTCTTTTTACGCCATGAGGACCTGTTGAAGTAATTTTGGAAAATATGTTGAATTCAGCTCTTTGTGAAAAAGTAAAAGAATTTGTATGTAAACAGTGTAAAAAGTTTAAGTTGTGAATTAAAAGGTAGAAGTCTGTTGTTTTATTGGACTGGTTGTCTGTCAGCCTTGTGTGAGCGAGAGTCTGACATGAAGACGGTGTGAATGTATTCAGGAATCATTTTCTGGCATGGAAGTTTTTTTTTCTTAAAAAGTGCTTAATCCTGCATAATTGGTATATTTTCATGATTACTGTTTCGCCTAGTGTTTTGGTCTGAGCAGTCCATGAAAGATTGTTGTCAATGATCATGTCGAGAATACGATGATTGTCTGCTTCTTCAATTCTTACATTGTTAATAAAAACAGAAAGGAACTGTTCCATAGTTTGCCCTCTTTGATGGGGTGTTATGAGCTTGACGTCAGTCTTACTGGGGTTTAGTGACACGATTCACGCTGCACCTTTAATTCAGGATGTCTACAGAGTTTTGTGATGATGCATATACAGAACTAAGCTTGAGATGTTTGTATGAATTGTCGTGTGATTAAAATAAGTTCCCAAGATTCCTCGATATGAAGAGAGAGATCGTTTACATAGAAAATAGGAAAGTATTTAAAACTAAGCTCTGGGGTACTCCTTATCTGACAGGTAATTTATTGGATGTTGAAAAGTTCAGAAAGACAAATTGTTGAAGACTGTCTAGGACTGATGAAAACAGTTGGAACATATTTCCTGTTACGCCTTACACTACATTTTTCCCCATAATAATGTGTGATCTACATCGTCAAGAGCCTTTGCAAAATCAACAAACAATGCGCCAGCCCCCCCCCCCCCTTTTTTTTTTTAAAATTAATATTCATATGCCATACATTTACTAGACTTGTTAGAACATGAAATTATTTTCCTGAAATCAGATTAACCATCGCTCAGTAGATTATATTACTCTAGATGATCGTAAATATGTTTATTTATGTGTATTTCTGGAGGTATGGATGATACGGGCAAAACAGATGTTGGTCTGTGATTTGCTGGTTCAGATTTGTCACCAGATTTGTAAATGGGAATGACTTTTGCAGCTTTGAAATGTGTTGTGACATTTGTCCATGCACCAATTGCAGATGGAAGTAAGTGTTTCAGGTAAGACTGGAGATGAAAGTTTTCGAATTTTACCATCACTTCCATCAAATTCAGGACTTCCTGTCTCCTTCAGATGATATAAGGAATAATGAACAGCAATTACGGATATCAAAGGCTCCGACGGTGGGAATGAATTTTCTTGGAATTGGAGAATAGTGTTAATGTTTCAAGGTCATTCTATTGAGTATGATTTTGTTTTAGCATACGTTTTGCCACACTTTCGAAATGTTTCTTGAGCTCGTTCGGCCTAACGTTGCATATATGAAATGTTTTAGACAGGGATGTCTTACTGATCCCTTCATTTAAAGCTTTCTGTTCGAGTAAATTCACGTTATTTTGCTCTTTAGAAAAATTCGTCTGATTTCCCTCCTATCTCAAAGAGGATATTGCAGTTTGCGTTTCCCCAGTCACTCGCGTAGGGTGAGTTTTTTTTTTTTTTTTTTTTTTTTTTTTTTTTAATGCTGACGTGCATGCCGCATATCTATCATTAACAGTATCGAATGTTTGTAGCCAGTAATCTATAGCGCCTGCTAATTGTAGACATTCGAAAACGCGTAGTCTGCTAATTGTAGACATTCGAAAAGGCGTAATAGTAGAAGTGTGTGTGTGTGTGTGTGTGTGTGTGTGTGTGTGTGTTGTGTGTGTGTGTGTGTGTGTGTGTGTGGCGCTGGTGCGCGCGCGTGCGTGCGTGCGTGCGTGGTGCGTGCGTGCGTGCGTGTGTGTGTATGAAAGAGAGACAGACAGACAGACAGACAGAGAGAAAAGAGAGAGACAGAGACAGATTCCAAAATCCGTTGATGTCATGTCTAGAAAACTAAAACAAGAAAGAAAGAAGAAATAAACAAAAGAAAAAAAAAAAAAAAGAGAAAGCCTACATGAAATGAAATTCAAATGTGTGTCGATGTTTATCATACATGTTATGCATGACTGTGTCAGGTTAGTCTGAGGTCAGTCTGACTACAAACGGGTGTCTGTCACCGTGAGTCTGTCTCTGTGTGTTCACTGGAACAGGCTGACACCCTGCCCCCTTCTTTCCTTTAGCTTTTCCCTCCCTTTAATCCCCCACCATTATTTTTCCCCGTCCTTTGCTATCGTCGTCGACAACACTGTCATTAAAATGCACGTCCCAAAGAATGGTTTAAATGCCACAGCGCTTCGCTCTGGGAAACTCACCAACCAGCGCACACAACAAAGGGCTTCTTTCTTTCTTTCTTTCTTTCTTTTTCTTCTCGTTTTTATAAGCGATGTTATTTAGCATAGCAATAGATCCCTGTAACTCATGATGATGGTGTACAGCATCTGCTCAAATTTTACCAACACTACCAGGCTATCCAGTACGGTATTTGGAAACTATTTTCTTTGCCCAGTGAGTCTGCCTCTCGTATTTTTACAATGTGTATGAATTTCAGTGCGCGCCGCCGGGCGCGCCCGCGTGTTTGCGTGTGGTTAAATATACGCACATGTGTGTGTGTGTGTGTGTGTGTGGGAGGGGGGGGGGGGCACATGTGTGTGTGTGTGTGGGGGGGGGGGGGGGCTGCGTGCGAGCGCGCGCGAGCATGCGTGCGTGCGTGTGTGTATGTGTGTGTGTGTATGTGTGTGTGTGTGTGTGTGTGTGTGTGTGTGGTGTGCACGCGCGCGCATAGCTGTGCAGGCGGGCGTGTGTATGTGCATGTGTATGTGTGCATATATGTGAGTTTGCACTTGCATGTGCGTGTTGTACTACTTCCTATACGATGCATGCTTGCCTGTGTACGTTCGGACATAGATGTGGTATAGCTGTTGAGCACAAGTTACTAAACGAATAGACAAATAAGTAAATGAACAAAAAACTTCGGTTTGAAAAGAAAAGACATCATCAGCAAATCTTGAATGTGTACAGATGATAAACTCCCAACATTCACAAAAACAAAATTCACGCGCGCGCAAGAAACAAAAACACAAATCAAACATACACAGCACACACACACACACACACACACACACACACACACACACACACACACACACCACGCACACACCACGCACCACGCACCCAACACACTCACACACACACACTGTGTTACAACACACAAACACACACTTTACACACACACACACACACACACACACACACACACACACACACACACACACACACAAACACTCTGTGTGTGTGTGTGTGTGTGTGTGTGTGTGTGTGTGTGTGTGTGTGTGTGTGTGTGTGTCCATCTATCTATATCTTTCTATCTATACGCATACATATACGCGCACGCGCGCACGTGCGTGCGTTCCTGCTTATGTGCGCGCGCGCGCGCTCGAAGCACGGGAGGAGGCAGTGTCTGTTAAGCATACACCTATGCACGAAGTTACTTTCCTACAGTAAGGACGCGGTCGATATGTCAAGGGACACAACTTGACCATTCTTCACCGGCAAAGTTTGACATTGAGTTCTCTCTCTCTCTCTCTCTCTCTCTCTCTCTCTCTCTCTCTCTCTCTCTCTCTCTCTCTCTCTCTCTCCTCAAAGACACACACAGACACACACGCTCGCACGCACACGCGCGCGCGCACAGACACAGACACACACACACACAACACCACCACACACACACAACACACACACACACACACACACACTCACGTGCGAATACAAAGAAACAGAAGTAGGGAACAATAAACATACACATGCACGCTCTCGCTCTCTCTCTCTCTACTCGACCCTGCCTCACTTCCTCCTACCTCTCTTCCCTCCCTCCTCTCTCTCTCTCTCTCCACCCCTCCCTCCTTCTCTCTCTCTCTTCCCCTCTCTTTCCCTCCCCCCTCTCCCTGCCTCACTCCCTCCCCTTCCTCTCTCTCTCTCTCTCTCCTCCACTCCCTCCCTCTCTCCACTCCCTCCCTCTCTCCACTCCCTGCCTCTCTCTCTCTCCCTCCTGTCCTCCCCCCCCTCCCTCTCTCTCCCCCTCTGCCTCTCTCATTCCCTCCTTCCCTCTCTCTCCCTCCTTTCCTACCTCCACCCCCTCCCCCTTCCGTCTCTCACTCCCCTCCCTCCCTCCCTTTTTCTCTCCTTCAGTCACAATGAGAAGCGATTTCACAATGGAGGGCACAGAACCATTTTTTACGGATTAACTCCCAGTCATTTTGGTGTCTTTAGATCATCTCATTGGCTGTCCACCAAGCAGACCTGTTCATATTTCACTTTCTCTTTCTGTGTCGATTGAAAAATCCGTGCTTCAAGCTCGGCGATCATTAAAATGACCGAGCAGATCAGAAATGACTCTTCAAACGAGTCACTGGATCCATACACTAATTACGAGAGGCACTGACGTCACTTTTTTTGCTTGATTACCGTCTCACTGTTCCTTTTTATGTCGCGTTCCCTTGGTAACGGAGACATGCGCCATTACAGGGTGAACTCACCTTCGAATTGGCCCTACAGCTGTTAACGTTCGCGGGAAACAAAACACGATAACTGACAGTTGATTTCAACCAGCATGTCGTCTTCGTGCGGCCAATTAAAAGGTGGAGAGAGAGAACGTTCATTCTGAATGTCAAACGTACGATTGTTTGGCGTCGAAGATACTTTCGGTTGACGGAATGAAAAATATTTTGCTGTGTTTTCGTAAACGCAACGTTCTCAGCCCTGTAAATAATCCCCCTTCTGTTTGTCTGTCTGTCTGTCGGTCGGTCTGTCTGTCTGTCTGTCTGTCTCTGTCTCTGTCTCTCTCTTTCTGTGTGTGTGTGTGTGTGTTGTGTGTGTTGTGTGTGTGTGCGTGAGTGTGTGTGTGTGTGTGTGTGTGTGTGTGTTCCTCTCTCACTCGTTCTATGTATAGCCATGCGCCTCTGTGTGTGTGTGTGTGTGTGTGTGTGTGTGTGTGTGTGTGTGTGTGCGTGC
>CM065732.1:54317886-54322886 GCA_033310375.1 Conus canariensis
TCAGGTGCGAGTCTCGATCCGGGCGGCGCCCAAAATGTCTTTGACAGCGGAAGGGCGACTGGGAGTCATGACCTTGGTGCGGCCCTGGCCCCTAGAGAATGTAAAGAGTTCAGGACAGAAACACTTGTCGGGGAGGGGAGGGGAGGGGTGGAGAGGGGTGGGGTGGAGGGGGGGGGGGAGGGCGTCTGCTCTGAAAACTCTTCTGCTGTTAAGCTCTCTCTAGAGTTTCTTTCTGCTGCATCTTCCTCTGTGTGTGTGTGTGTGTGTGTGTGTGTGTGTGTGTGTGTGTGTGTGTGTGTGTGTGTGTGTGTGTGTGTGCCTGCGAGATACGGATCCTCACAGCGGATCTGGGAAGACGAATCCAAGCCATCCAAATGAGGTAGTACCGCACGATGCTAAACATCGGGTATACTGATCGTATTACCCATGAACATGTGCATCACATCATCGATATACTGATCGTATTACCCATGAACATGTGCATCATACCATCAACATACTGATCGTATTACCCATGAACGAGTGCATCACACCATCAATATACTGATCGTATTACCAATGAACAAATGCATCACACCATCAATATACTGATCGTATTACCATGAACGAGTGTATCACACCATCAATATACTGATCGTATTACCAATGAACAAATGCATCACACCATCAATATACTGATCGTATTACCAATGAACGAGTGCATCACACCATCAATATACTGATCGTATTACCAATGAACAAATGCATCAAGCCATCAAGCAGCATATTGGACCATCTGCACACCTGCTGACATCGATTTGCAAAAAAAAAAACGAAAGAAAACGACGCTGGCTCTGTCATATAACCGGATCCAATGGCCTCACCTGAATAATTGTCCACAGGTCTGTTGAGCTGAGGGTGGGGGTTGGGGGAACCTGGAGGGGATAGGGGTGGAGTGGTAGTCGGACAGGGAGACAGAAAAGAATGATGGATTGACAACCTTGCACAATTGACAGCGAAAACATTGGCAGAGATGCAGGCCACGGCACAAGACCTAGAGAACTGGAGAAACTTGGTGAACTGTTTGTTAGGCCGGCGTCCGAACGACTGTCTCTGGAGTTACGAAAGAAGAAGAAGAACGTGTACGTATGTGCGTGTGCGTGTGCGTGCGTGTGTGTGTGTGTGCGCGCGCGCGCGTGCGCGCGCGCGCGCGCGCGCGTGTGTGTGTGTGTGTGTGCGTGTGCATGTGTGCATGTGTGTGCGTGCGTGCGTGCGTGTGTGTGTATGTGTGTGTGTGTGTGTGTGTGTGTGTGTGTGTGTATGTGCGTGTATGCGTGTGTGTGTGTGTGTGTGTGTGTGTGTGTGTGTGTGTGTGTGTGTGTGTGTGTGTGTATGCGCGAGCGCGCGCGTGGTGCAGCATACGTGGGGACTCGTAAAGCAGTGGCTGATTGGACTTGCTGGAGTGTGTCACACGCAACGGTGGGCTTTCGTCCACTTGGGGGGGGGGGGGGGGGAGGGGAAGGGATGGTATAGCACGTCTGTAAAACGCGAAGGCGATCAGTTACAGTCTTCTTCTTCTTCTTCTTCTTCTTCTTCTTCTTGCTGTAATAAATCTTACCGTAAACCATCCCCTCAACAGCTATACTGCATCTATGCCCGAACGTACACAGGCAAGCATGCATCGTATGTGACCACAACACGCACATGCAAGTGCACGCACACATTTATGCACACATACACACCTACGCCCGCATGCACAGCTGTGCGCGCGCGCGCGCGCGCGCACGCACACACACACACACACACACAACACACAACACAACCAGCAAACACACACACACACACACACACACACACACACACACACACACACACACACAAACACACACACACACACACATAGACACACACACACACACACACACACACACACACACACACACACACACACACACACACACACACACGTGTGCATATATTCAACCACACGCAAACATGCAGGCGAGCGCGTGGGCGCGCACTGAAATGCATACACGCTGTAAAATACGAGAGGCAGACTCACTGGGCAAAGAAAATAGTTTCTAAATACTGTACTAGATACTTATGTGTTGGTAAATTTTGAGCAGATGCTGTACACCATCATCACATGAGTTACAGGGATATATCGCTGTGCTAAATAACATCGCTTATAAAAACGAGAAGAAAAAGAAAGAAAGAAAGAAAGAAAGAAAGAAACCCTTTGTTGTGTGCTTTGGTTGGTGAGTTTCCCAGAGCGAAGCGCTGTGGCATTTAAACCATTCTTTGGGACGTGCATTTTAATGACAGTGTTGTCGACGACGATAACAAAGGACGGAAATAAATAATGGTGGTGGTGGGGGGGGGGGGGGGGGTTAATGGGGGGGGGGGGGGGAGAGAAGCTGGAAAGGAAAGGTGGTGTTCCCCAGGGCTCTGTCCTTGGACCAGTCTTTTTACCCTTTATTCTCAGCCCTTATCTGACGTTATTTCTGCCCATGGCTGTGACTTCCACAAGTTCGCAGATGACACTGAACTCTCTAAGAGCGCAACCACCAGCGATTTTCAAGGTGCTCAATCAGATATTATCGCATGTTTTAGGGACGTAAAAGTCTGGATGACCAGCAACAAACTCAAGCTGAATAGTGACAAAACTGAGATCATGGCTGTTGGTACCTCCTCTCGTGTCAAGATGGTTAAAGCTGAGTCGGCAGAAATTGATGGTGTTGTTTTACCTTTCAAAGAGTCGGTGAAATATTTAGGTGTCAGCATTGATCAAACGCTCTCTATGCAGAACCAAATATATAATGTTTGTCGTGCATGCTTCCTGGAATTGCGACGTATTGCTTCTATCCGGTCTTACCTCTCCACACAGGCAACAATCAGACTCATCACCGCCATGGTAATGTCCCGACTAGACTACTGTAACTCTGTGTTAGCAGGACTTCCTTCAGAACAGCTTGCACGATTACAAAGGGTGCAAAACAGTGCAGCTCGGCTTGTTCTCAAAAAGCGTAAAAATGAGCATATTACACCTTTGTTACGTGAACTCCACTGGCTTCCCATCAAATATCGATGGCAGTTCAAAATCGCAGTTTTTGCCTATCGTTTCTTTGATGGGACACTCCCACAGTATCTTTCTGCTTCTCTGTCCACCTATCAAACTTCTCGGTCTCTTCGCTCATCTTCTCAAAAACTTCTGAAAATTCCTAGGCGCTCGTTAAAGACAGTCGGTGAGAGAGCATTTAGCTTTAGTGCGCCCACTCTCTGGAATTCTCTTCCTGACAGCTTACGTGACCTGCCTACATTATCTAAATTCAAGTCAGAGTTAAAAACATACTTCTTTAGGAAAGCCTTCTTCAACCATAATATCTGAATGCTGTGTCTATTATTATGACCTGACTTTTTATGTACTGCATGCATAACTGTATTGTTTACGCTTGAACCGATGAACTTGATAAGTGCGCCTGTGTCGGTAGGGGGGTGTGTGTGTGTGTGTGTGTGTGTGTGTGTGTGTGTGTGTGTGTGTGTGTGTGTGTGTGTGTGTGTGTGTGTGTGAACACATGTTAGTGGGAGTGTTTGAGTGTGTGCTGAGCGCAATGAGTTGATCCCAAGAATTGCGCTATATAAAATCCATACATTATTATTATTATTAAAGGAGAGGGCAAGGTGTCAGCCTGTTCCAGTGAACACACAGAGACAGACTCACGGTGACAGACACCCGATTGTAGTCAGACTGACCTCAGACTAACCTGACACAGTCATGCATAACATGTATGATAAACATCGACACACATTTGAATTTCATTTCAGGTTGGCTGTCTTCTTTTTTTTTTTTTCTTTTGCATATTTCTTCTTTCTTTCTTGTTTTAGTTTTCCAGGCATGACATCAAAAGATTTTGGAATCTGTCTCTGTCTCTGTCTGTCTCTTTCTCTCTGTCTGTCTGTCTGTCTCTCTTTCACACACACACACGCGCGCGCGCGCGCGCGCACGCACGCACGCACGCACGCACGCACGCACGCACGCACGCACGCACGCACGCACGCACGCACGCACGCGCACACACACACACACACACACACACACACACACACACACACCACACACACACAACACTTCTACAATTACGCTTTTTTGAATGTCTACAATTAGCAGACGCCGTATATTACTGGCTACAAACATTCCATACTGTTAATGATATACATGCTGCATACAAAACACGTCAGCATAAAAATAAAAAGTAAAAAAAAAAAACAAAAAAAAAAACCCCACCCTACGCGAATGACTGAGGAAACACAAACTGCAATATTCTCTTTGACATGGGAGGAAACTTAGATGAATTTTTCTAAATAGCAAAATGAAGTGAATTTACTCGAACAGAAAGCTGTAAATGAGCGGACCAATAAGACATCCCTGTCTAAAACACTTCATATAAGCAACGTTAGGCCGAACGAGCTCAAGAAACATTTCAAAGTGTGGCAGAACGTATGCTAAAGCAATATTATACTCATGCAATTCCAAGAATATTCGTTCCCACTGTCGGAGCCTTTGATGTCCGTAATTGCTGTTCATTATTCTTTATATCATTTGAAGGAGACAGCAAGTCGTGCAATTGCTGGAAGTGATGGTGAAGTTCGAACACTTTCAGCTCCAGTTTTACCTGAAAAACTTAGTTCCATCTGCAATTAGTGCATGGACAAATGTCACTTCACAACACACTTCAAAGCGGCCAAAGTCATTCCCATTTACAACTGTAGTGACAAATCTGAACCAGCAAATCACAGACCAATGTCTGTTTTGCCCGTATCTTCCATACCTCTAGAAATACACATAAATAAACATTAGAAAAGTAGTAACAGACTCAGAAACCCAGAATCCAGAAACCTGTTCTTATTCATAAATGAACATATTTACGATCACCTACAGTCACATCATCTACTGAGCGATGGTTAATCTGATTTCAGGAAGGAAAAATAGTTCATGTCACGCTGTTCTAACAAGTTTAGTA
>CM065732.1:54327886-54480386 GCA_033310375.1 Conus canariensis
CTCTGGACATGACCACAGTGGCTTTTGGACCGAGAGCAATTGTCAGGAACGGTGTGATCGGTGTGGAAGAGCGGGGGACTGGAACTGCCACCTTTTCGATGCAAGAAGTTAACGCAACTGGAAACGAGGTCAGTAGAATGTCAACAAAGATGGCGGCGATGACGGCAAGCATGAATTGGGCGCTGACAGCAATCATGAACTGGTCAGTTATGAACGAAATGCTAGGGGCCGGTCGGAGCAACCCGAAAGTGACATTGTTAGTGGCACTACTGATCATCTTGAACATTTCGTATGTACGCAGGAGGCTGATTCTAAGTAACGATATCGAAACGAACCCCGGACCGAATGTTAATGAGAAAATTGAGGAAGAAGCACGCAAGCTGGAACACAAAATCGACACCAGATTTAGCACGATGGAAACGCAGATGACACAAATATTCAATACAATCACATCTCTGGCAGACTCTTTCAAATCACAAGTAGACACAATTAAGAAGATAGATGTCAAACAGATACAAATGTCAGACACACTTACCAGCCTAGTTCAAGAGCTAGCTGACACAAAACAAGACATACAGGCAAATACGAGGGCAGTTCAACATTTAGACGAAACACAGGAACGCATGGCAGGCAGACTAGCGCTTATGGAGGACGAAATGGACAAACTAGAAGGTTTTTCCCGTAGGAACAACCTAAAGTTCTACGGGCTAAAAGAAGGAGACGAAGGGAGTGGACCCGAGAATTGCGAAGACATTGTCAAAGGGGTACTGGAAAAGTACATGAAGGAGGAGGACTGGGCAGCAGACGCAGTGGAACGGGCCCACAGACTGGGAAGGTTCAACCCATCAAACAAACGCCCTAGGCCTGTGATAGCCAAAATGTTACGATGGGGGGACGCCATGCGGGTGCTGAGGAACCGGGAGGCCAGGGAAACTATGAAAACAGAAGGGATCGCTGTGAGCCAGGACCGGACGAGGCGCCAGACAGCACAACTACGTGAGCTGAGGGAGACGGGCAAGTCCGGTTACTTCGTCGGAGGGAAGCTGTACGTGAGGGAGCAGCCCATCCCACCGGTGGAGCGGACCTACGGACCTGCGGAGCGGACCTACGGACCAGCGGAGCGGACCTACGGATCAGCGGAGCGGACCTACAGACCAGCGGTGCGGACCCACGGACCAGCGGAGCGGACCTGCGGACCAGCGGAGCGGACCTACGGATCAGCGGAGCGGACCTGCGGACCAGCGGAGCGGACCTACGGACCAGCGGTGCGGACCCACGGACCAGCGGAGCGGACCTCCAGATATGACGGCAGGAACGGGCATGGGTACGCCACAGCAAGTCTTCAAGAGACAAATAGACAATCGTGGTTCAAAGGAAGAGTGTCGGACAGTCATGAAGGATGGAGCTACAAAGACTATGATGGAAGGATGGAACGTGAAAATGTGGGACTGAGAGAGAGAGAGAGACTGAGGAGAGAGCAAAGGGAGAGGGAAATGGTAAATGAGTTGAGAAGAGAGAAAGAGTGGAATGAAGAAAGGAAGAGAGAAAGAAAGAAAGCAACCGAGCAGATTACACAGATGATGAGTGCCAGTAGGAGTGACAGTGGGGATGAAAGTGGTGAGAGAGAGAGTGAGGCAGGAGAAGGGAGTGTATGTGAGAGTGAAAATCTGATGGCATGGAGGGAGGCAGGAGAAGGAGAGAGAGGAGGGAGATCAGGGGTTGATTGGGACAGGGTACTGGAACCTCTGCAGATCCCCAAAAAACAGAGAGATAGAGCAGAGGGTAATAGAGAGGTGTCAGTGGGGGGAGAAAAGGAGAGGGGAAATGGGAGAGGGGGTGCGTCTGAGGAAAGTAAGAATGAAGGTATGAATGTAACACACAACACAGAAACACGTGTCAGCCCGCTCCCAAGTTCAGACAGTAACCACGTGCTCACACAGGTCACCGCACACACATCCAAAAACCAAAACAAACCCAAGGACCAATCAGAACCCTTCTGGGACCCACCGGGGTCAAGGTCTGGCGTAGATGCAGCGCGCGCGGTGGTCGGCGAGGCGACAATTGACACAACACCATACCCGCGGCGCGACAGACAAGTGGTCACATGTGGTAAACAAGACAGAGCCAGCCTAGCAGAGGGGGAAAGGAGAGGTTGGACAGGGGTGGGGGCTCGCGGCAAACAACTCTGGACGAAACAGTGCGAATTCAATGCAGTAGTACAGCGTTGACGGACAGCGAGGAGGGGGGCAGAGCTGGTGGGGAGGAGGGAGAGAAGGGAGGACAATGCAAAACAAACAAAACTTTACGTTCACACACCAGTAGCAGGAAGGCACCCAGCAAAACAACAAGTAGCACACGCACGAATTCAACTACGAAGGAAGGAAAAGGTAAGAAATGAAGGGCAGGCCACGGCCGTACACAGGCACCACAGACCACACGAACTCAAGAGAACAATGAAAAGACACCAGAATACGACATGAATGTGGGAACGAGAGAGAGAGCGAGTGGGAATGAAAGAAGAAAGGAAGATGAGAGTGGAAAAAGAAACCTATCCTTTGTATGCTGGAATGTGGGGGGATTATTAGATAAGTTAACGGAACCAGACTTTTTAGAATTTATCACATCTTTTGATCTGTGCTGTTTAACAGAAACATTTACTTCTAAATTTTTTGATTTCGAATTAAAATTCCAGGAGTTTTTGCAATTACATTGTCCAGCGGTCAAATTTACTAGAATGGGAAGACCCTCGGGGGGAACAATCCTGTTGATAAAAAAAGAGTTATCTGAATATGTCCAGCTGATAAATACTGACATGGAAAATGTACTCTGTGTGAAGTTAATGAAAAGTCTATTGCATTGTGAAAAAGATATTTTATTTTTAGGTACATATGTACATCCAGTAGATAGTCGATATTATTCTGACAAAGATTACTCATGCACACTAGAACTAATTGAACAATATATATTTGCACAGACAGAACAAGGAAACAACTTCCATTACATCATTGGAGGAGATCTTAATGCTCGTATTGGGGAATGGAGCTTGAGTATCGATGATGAAAATGAGATTCCAGGAAGAGAACAGGACGTGTATGCACGTAGGTCTAAAGATCCCCACACAAATGGTTTTGGCAAGAAACTAATAGAATTTTGTATAACATTTAATGTAACGCCACTAAATGGTCTTTGTATGGGAAAGTTCGACGATGCATACACGTTTTATTCCGAAAGGGGTAACAGTATTATAGATTACTATGTATGTTCTGTTGAACTGTTAGAAAGTGTGAATAAGTGTCAGATAGTAGAGAGAGTTGAAGCTCAGCATATGCCTATTATGATGGAATTACAAAGTACACTGTCTAACGCACAAGAGAACGAGGGCAAGAAATCTTACGTGAAGAAACTAAAGTGGGATCCCACAAAACAACAACAGTATGTCCAGTTCATAGAATCGGAAGAGGCAAAACAAACAATGGCGCAAATAACAGAAGAAATAGAGAGAGATGTAGACACGAGTATAGACAGATTTAATAAGCTATTAAAAGAGGCAGGGAAAGACATGTACAGAACAATAGGTATAGGAGGAAAATGTAAGACTACAAACAGCTGGTATGATAAAAAATGTCAAATCAAAAAGAAAGAAGCAAAACAAGCACTCAATAGACTGACATGGACGAAAAAGGATAAAAACCCAACCATTTATCAAGTAAGGAGAGAGGCTTACAGGAATAAAAGAGCAGTATACAAAGAAATAATTAGAGAAAAGAAAAAACAGTATAAAAAGCAAACATACGACACACTAGTACAAAATCGCAAGGACAGCCGAATGTTCTGGAGCACCATAAAAAGTGTAAAGAAGGAAGAAGAACACATTACCATCTATTAATATTACTCAGTGGAAAACGCATTTCGAAAGCATTTTGAATCCACATGACACAGAAATACTAAACGATAGAGAAGAAGGACCACAAGAAGAAGAAGAAGTGTTAAACGAAATTCAAGTACAAGAATTAGACGAAGAGATAACCGAAAATGAAGTAAGATCAGCTACAGAAAAATTAAAAAAAGGCAAATCACCAGGTATTGATGAAATCCCTCCTGAATTTCTTAAAACCATAGGACAAAATATAGTGCCATTCTTAACGAAATTATTCAACAAGTTATACCAAGATAGCTACTTCCCCATAGAATGGTCAAGGGCGGTGATTATACCACTACACAAGAAAGGAGATAGACAGAATCCAGGAAATTATAGAGGAATATCCTTATTATGCATCATAAGCAAGATCTACACAGCAATATTAAATAGAAGACTATATGATTGGGCAGAAGCAGAAAGTAAAATTAGCAAAGAACAGGCAGGCTTCAGGAAAGATTTTTCAACAGTAGATCATATCTTCACACTAACATCCATGATAAGTAACTGCCTATACGGCAGAAGGAGAAGTAAATTGTATGTAGCCTTCATTGATTATCAGAAAGCGTTTGACACAGTAAATAGAGAAAAACTCTGGGAAATCCTACAGAAACACAAAATATCTACGAAGATGCTTAACATGCTAAAAGCTATCTATAAAACAGTACAAGCATGTGTAAGACATGGAACTGAACTAACAGAATTCTTTGAATGTCACACAGGAGTGAAACAAGGGTGCTTACTGTCCCCCCTAATCTTTTCATTACTAATTACAGAAGTTGCAGACAATGTCACAGCTAAAGGAAGACACGGATATCAATTCTTACCCGGAAAGGCAGAAATATTTTCACTTCTATTCGCTGATGACATAGCTTTAATATCAAGAACACCAGCAGGTCTGCAAAACCAAATTAAGAACCTACAGGAAGCCTCGGACCGCATTGGACTAAAGGTTAATCTCCAAAAAACAAAAATCATGGTCTTTAGAAAAGGAGGATACCTTGGCAGACTAGAAAAATGGAATTACAAAGGGGAAGAAATTGAGGTAGTAAATAGCTACAAA
This sequence comes from Conus canariensis, assembly GCA_033310375.1. Lineage (NCBI taxonomy): Eukaryota > Metazoa > Mollusca > Gastropoda > Neogastropoda > Conidae > Conus > Conus canariensis. The sequence continues at coordinate 54,332,866 of CM065732.1, forward strand.
TATTTAGGTTTTACTCTAACGACTAAACTCTCAGTAGATATTTCACTTTCAGAATATGCAGGAAGGGCGAAAGGGAAAATAGGTGAAATAATGAAAACAATGTATAGTTTAGGACACTTAGATATAAATATATTTTTTAAGCTATTTGATACACAGGTCAAGTCACTGCTACTGTACGCAGCAGAAGTATGGGGTTTGACTCGTTATTCAGCGGTGGAAAATATACATTTATTCGCATGTAAAAGATACATGGGGGTAGGGAGAAAAACGCCAAACAACTTAGTATACGGAGAACTAGGAAGATATCCGATGAGTATAGATAGTTCAATAAAAGCAATCAGATATTGGTTCAAAATAATGAAGATGACTCCAGACAGGATACCTAGACAAGCATATGAAAGAGAAAAAACAGAAATTGACAAACCACAGAACTGGGCGCTGGAAATTAAACGCTGTTTGGATATGTATGGCTTCTCTGAAGTCTGGTTGAATGAAGGCGTACAAAACGAGCAAAGATTTATCATAACACTAAAACAAAGAATCATAGATTGTTACAAACAGAACTGGCATAACAAAATAGCGAATAGTGAACGATTTACAACATACCATACATTTAAAACTATTCACCAAACTGAAGAATACTTTCGCGCAATCACAATCGCGAAGTTTAGAAAAGCATTGACAAGATCACGGTTAGGAATAAACGAACTGCATGGCAATAAAAAATATATAGATAATCAAGCTATAACAACATGCCCCTTCTGCCCAACAGTAGAAACAGAAATACACTTCTTAATGTGGTGTCCCAATTACAGGCAATTGCGAACAAAATACATTTTCAAACATTTTAGTAATAGAAACGCAATCACACTGGAAAGTCTGCTACAAAACGATAACACTGAAATCATAAGAGATATTGCAATGTACATCTTCTATGCCTTAAAAACGAGAGAAACCCATATGTAATAGTAATATTGACGATATAGGAAAAATAGAAATTCTAAACAGAAAACAAAATATTTTACAATCAACGTTTCAATCAATGTTTTTGTTGTTGTCATGTTGTAATGTATGTTGCGTACTCCTGTGGACGGGCCGAGGGCCCCACAATAAATGTCGCGGCGTGAAAGCGCGCGTCAAGCGTCAAGCGTCAAGCGTCAAAAGCGTCTCTCTCTCTCTCTCTCTCTCTCTCTCTCTCTCTCTCTCCCCACACACACACTCCCCTCATTATAATGCTACGTGCGCTTTACCCCAGTGAAATGTGATCCATGTGACAATGGGAGGGTTTTGTTGCCTTCTTTCCTGGTCGCTTGTCTTTTCTTTTTCCTTGTTCTTTTCTCTCCCTGGGTTAATCTATTTATGTCACTTCCTGCCTCTCCCTGGTCTGAATTGAATGGTACAAACATCGTCTCCCTGGTGTTTGTTTGTTGGTTTGTTTGCTTTGCTTTGTTGGTTTGTTGGTTTTGTACACTATTCAAGATGTGAACAGCACAACATCAGTCATTTCAGTCAATTTTCCCGTCCTGAACAATCCACAGAAGAGACGGAATTTTTTTTTTCATTTGTTAAGTTGTAAGAAACATCTTATTTTCTATGCCCCCCCCCTCCCTCCCCTCCTCCCCCTCCACCCCTTTTTATTTTTACAGGACACAGTTAGGCTACAAGAGTTATTTTTCTTATTACGTACCAAACTAAATCGGGGTTGCAATAATGAAAGATAGTCTGGGGAATATGTCATGGTATTCGTTGAAATACTAAAAGATAATAAAGATAAAACCAAGATAATAAAGATAAAACCAAGATAATAAAGATAAAACCAAGATAATAAAGATAAAAACAAGAAGGCCTTTTCTTGTGCGTGTATGGCCTAGACACAGATGATCCTGAGTTGTTGTTGTTTTAAATCAAAGACAAAATAAATGACGAGTTTAATTCTGAAAATGTGTCAACCGTTGGTCATTTCAATTTAGTTCTGGATCCTACCCGAAAAAAAAATACACGAAAAAATACATTGCTGCAAAAAATACACATACACCTGACACGAAAGCGACAATTGAAAATATGATTGAAATTTTTAGACTTGAATGATATTTTGGCGTAGGATAAATCCAGAATGTCTCCACGACACATGGAGAAGAACCATTCCTCTTCAACACGTTGAATTAGACAGAGCCAGTGCTTTTCAGCAGGCTAAACTATAGCTGTTTTTCTGACAGCATATTTCGTATTTTCATTTGGAGATGACGTTAATACTGAATGCAGACACAGAACACTACCTCACTCAAATGGAAATTTGAGGAGAATATAATGCATGCTACCCTTTTGAAAATTTGTGTAATCTGTCTCTTTTAAACGATAAAAGTTATTTAGATGCGAAATAAGCAGATTAAACTCAAGAGCTAGGAGGATGGCAGAAGGGGGAAGTCTGTATTTTTGTGTTTCAGTCAAGAGAAGCGACATTGTGTTAGTTCAGTTATGGCGGGGTTCTGTGATTGAAAAGTGACAGTACTGCGATCTAAATGTATATTCTTCGACAAGTACAGAGGTTTATCCATTACTGTATGCAGAAAATAGTAGATTGTGGTTTAAAGACTTCATAACTACCACCCCTGTAGATTGTGGTTTAAAGACTTCATAACTACCACCCCTGTAGATTGTGGTTTAAAGACTTCATAACTACCACCCCTGTAGATTGTGGTTTAAAGACTTCATAACTACCACCCCTGTAGATTGGGTTTAAAGACTTCATAACTACCACCCCTGTAGATTGTGGTTTAAAGACTTCATAACTACCACCCCTGTAGATTGGGGTTTAAAGACTTCATAACTACCACCCCTGTAGATTGGGGTTTAAAGACTTCATAACTACCACCCCTGTAGATTGTGGTTTAAAGACTTCATAACTACCACCCCTGTAGATTGTGGTTTAAAGACTTCATAACTACCACCCCTGTAGATTGTGGTTTAAAGACTTCATAACTACCACCCCTGTAGATTGTGGTTTAAAGACTTCATAACTACCACCCCTGTAGATTGTGGTTTTAAGACTTCATAAATACCACCCCTCACATATATGGCTTAGAAGCAAACAGACTAGAAAGAACGATCACTCTAGAAGATGATAAATATTTAATGTGAGTTTTTTCCCCCGTCGTACATTATTTGTGTGAGGCTCCCATCAAGTTTACACGTTTACAATTGGTGTTTTGCTGACAGTATAATGAAATAAAACATTTTGTAAATAACGATCGTCACATCAAAGTCTCGTAAGGCAGGGGATTGTGTTGGTTTCATACTCTCTGTGGTGACATATTTTTCTTTCCTTAGACCAGAAAGACCGTTCCAAAATTTATTGGACATGGAAATGCATCCATGAGATTGAGTACACCTAACGCACATTTCAACATGGACTACATCTACGTATTTGCCAAATGGCTGACATATATATAACCCATTGTTTTTTTCGCCTACACAATCGCCCAAAATATTTTTCGTATCAAGTTAAATCATACCATGTTTACTGCACAGTGGGGCGACTGCAGGCGGAAATCTGAACAAATCTTAAAAAGTTTAAGTGCTACATCTGCCAAACATGAACAAATAAATCACAAGACAAAACACGACGCGTTTCGACACTTAGGTCTTCTTCAGGCAAGAGAAACCACACTCAGGACAACGAAAATGAAGAACGAGAAATCAATTATCTCATCAAATTCGGCGCAAGATGGGCGTTCCTTGAGCGTTGCCTAAGAGGTCGAAACGCGTCATGTTTTGTCTTGTGATTCGTGTATTCATGTTTGGCGGATGAAGTACTTAAACTTTTTAAAGATTTATTCCTTGTTATACAAGTATCTTAACTGGTCAGTGCACCATGTCATTACACAAAGGTGGCAACTGATTACCACGTGCCTCAATCGCTTGTTTAGTTGATGCACAGGTCAAGCATCCGGTCAGTTTCGTTCGTATGACCCTTATCTCAATCTGTGTGTGTGTGTGTGTGTGGAGGTTTGAGGGAGAGGAGGGGGGGGGTAAGAGGGAGGGTGTATTTCACTCACCAAGCTGTGAACCTTGCGCAGAGTGGTGTAGCGCATATGCACTAGTCCGACCTCTGTGACGTGTTACCGATAAAGCTGAATTGGTTGAACAGTGTGTGTGTGTGTGTGTGTGTGTGTGTGTGTGTGTGTGGTGGTGGGTGGGTGGGCACGCGCACGTACGGGTGTTTTCAGACCGGTTTGTATTTTTTTTACTCGATAAATAAAACCCATGTGCATGTTTTCAATTTCGAAGGGATGAATATGTTTTTCTTTCATACACGTGCACGTGTCGTTTGCAATTTGTGACATGTCATCACCTACGTTATTGTTGTCGTTGTTGTTGTTGATGTTGTCTCGTTGTTGTTGTTGTCATTGTCATTGCTGCTGCTGCTGTTGTTGTTGTTGTTGTTGTTGTCGTTGTTGTTGTCGTTGTTGTTGTCGTTGTCGTTATTGTTGGTGGTGGTGGTGTTAGTGTCGTCTTTGTCCTACGTTTGCTGTTGGGAAGGGAGAATTAAAACAGAGGGGGGGGGGGGAGGGAATGGTGTTACCGTTAGTTTGGACAGCCGAAAAAGGCATAATAAACCCTGGGTCTCCTCTGTACACACCGGCGTAGTCTGCACGTTGTCAGCGGAGTGAACCCGATATTCCTCGACCTGTCACCCGACCCCCACCCCAACCCTAACCCCACCCCCCACCCCCCCCCCACCTCCACCCCAGACAGACAGTGAGGTGGACAAGCCACCCCCCCCTCGCCCCCCCCCCCCCCCCCCGCCCCGCCCCCCGTAGTCGCTTACACAATAACATACTTGTGCTTTGTGTTGTGTGGTGTGTTTGTTAAGGGTGGTAAAGCTGGTCTGAAAGGGGTAGCCTGTCCCAGGCTGCAGAAGACGGACAGAAAGACAACGAGCGGGTAGGCCAGGCGAGGAGGGTGGTGTGGTGGTGTGGTGGGGGTGGGGGTGAGGGGGGTGGAGGTGGGGAGGAGGTGGGGGTGTGGGTGGAGGTGGTGGTGGGATGGTGTGCGGCGGAACTTCAGCGGAGTGAATGAACGCAAGGCTGAGCACGCCAGGACGAACATGAAATGCTCTTCATACTTCAACATTTTCGGTCTTCTGGCGCCTTTTCCTTTGTTTGTTTGTTTGTTTTTCGCTCTTGTTCGTGTATTTGTTTGTTGGTTGGTTTTTGATAAATTTTACAAAGTATTTATGACGCTCCGCCGAAAATCGTCGACAAACTGAAATTTGAATCTTGCCGTCATCAACCTATTTTTTTTGTGTGATATTCATGTTGCTGAGATGAACATATAATCTTTCAATCTACAAACAAGGACATCTTTGAAGGCCACAGCTGGCTGTAACCTCCATCATCCTGAACTTCTAAACTTTTTTTTTCAAAAACTTTTTACCCGGTCATAGGATTGTTCTTGCTTGGGTTCCCGGTCATGCTGGCATTGAGGAAAATGAAAGGGCCGTTTGGCCAGGAATGCCGCAAAGAAGAAGCTGTCCAACATATCTATCCCCTAATCAGATTTGAAACCGAAGGTTAATGATTAATCAGAGGCCTCTGGCAGGAGGACTGGAATACACAGACGGATAATAAGCTTTTCCAGATCCGCCCAAACCTAAGAGTTCCTCTCATCTACCTCTGGTGGTATTAAAGAAGAAACGGTTTTATGCCGGCTGCACACAGACCATTCGTTTTTAACTCATTGATATCTTTTAAAGAGTGAAGAAGCTCCACGTTGCGTCTCGTGTGATGAGCGTCTCAGCATTAGACACATTCTAATTGAGTGTAGGGAACTACATGATGTCAGACATTACGGCAAGCTTAATGAAGACCTTGTTCTGAGATGTTCCCCCGGATCTGATATTTCAGTTTTTAAAAGAAATCGATGTTTTTCTTTTAAGATTTTGTTTAAACATGAGTGTGACAGACTCTCTTTCTGCAGGTCTTTTGATGTAAACAAATAACAGATACAGAGTTTTAACTTTGCATTTTAATTTTCTGACTTTGTTCTTTTTTTCATTGTGTTTCAGCCCTGATATGGCTTTTATGGTTGGCAGGGCTTAAAGCAACATGATTGGATTTGAGATGAACATACTGTAAAGGGTATGATTTTGCCCAACTTTTGAGAACAGAGAGTTTGTAGTGGTTAACCCCTCAAACGTGGCATAGGGTCACAGCGAGGGGTGACCTAGCTGGTAGTTTGGAATGCCAGTTAAGAGGCTGGTCACTCAGCAGACAATTTGCCTACGGCTGGTCTGGGCAGACTAGTTTTGAAGAGACAGCCATTGGGCTTCAGCCACATCGAAATTGGTGTCGCTTTTGCTGAAGAGGTTTTCAGCCTCTCTTTGACCATGGCTGGTATGGATGGTTTGGCCTGGAAGAATAAGTATAGGTCGAGGAGACAGCCCCGGGAGACCGTGGAGCTGTGGTTGGTGTTGTCTTTGCTGAGGTGGACTTGAGATTTTAGAGAGGTAAACATCCTCAGGTGGGAGTCGTTGCTGGATTGTGGTTTAAAGACTTCATAACTACCACCCCTCACATATATGGCTCAGAAGCAAACAGACTAGAAAGAACGATCACTCTAGAAGAAGATAGATAGTTATCTTCTCATTCGCTGCCCGACCAAAATGGCCGTCGGACGGAAATGAGGCCATCCAGGAGAGGATCATGGGAGAGGAAATAGTGAGGGGGGAGGGGGAGGGGGGAGGGAAGCGGAGGGGAAAAGGAGAGGGTGTGAAACGATGGGGTTTGTAGCTTGTTTTGTAGAATAGTGTGATAGTAGTGATTATGGTGGATTGATAATAGTGCTTAATGGGGCAAAAAAAAAAAAAAAAAGGGGGGGGGGGGGAGTAATATGGAAAAGAAATGAATAATAGCTTTAAAAAAAAATATATAAAGAATTTAAAAAAAAAAATCAATAAATAGATAAGTAAACGACTTTGATGGGTGGTGATGGTGATGATAGTAGTTATGCGAAAGCGCGGTGCTGCTCCTCCTAGCACTTGGCGTTCCACAGCTGCTGCATGCCTGAAGGGGTCACGCTGTGGATGGCCGATACGTTCTCAGAACGGTCCTGGCAGGCGTCTTTGTAAGAGCGGATCATGAAGCTGTTGTGGTTCTTCACACCGAAGCCCAGGCGTTGGAGGCACATGCCCACGTACACGTCTTCGAACAGGAAGAAGGGGATGGTGGGGGACACGGCGACCACCGCCTTCGCCACCCCCATGCTGCTGAAGTAGGCCAAGCCAAAGCAATAGGGCGGGTACCTGTCGGCCGGGTACAGGTCCTTGGTGACGTACCTGGGAGGGGAAGGGGGATAGGGGGTAAGGTCATGTTGAGACTGGCAGTGGTTCGAGATGCAACACACACACACGCACGCACACACGCACGCACGCACGCACGCACGCACGACACACACACACACACACACACACACACACACACACACACACACACACACAACACCCCGCACGCACGCACACACGGACGCACGCACGCGCGCACCTCTCTCTCTCTCTCTCTCTCCTCTCTCTCTCTCTCTCTCTCGCACACACACACATACGCACACACGTGAGAATAGCATTTCAAGCAGGAAATATGTGGAACTCTTCATTTTATATATGATAGCAAAAACGAAAACAGAATTACTGCACCGCCAAACAAGAGAACAAATTACAAAGCAAACACAACGTGTTTCGACCTATTTGGACTTCTTCAGACTAGGCAAATAACATTCCAAATGATGAAAATAAGGACGAGCAGTCACATAACATTCCAAATGATGAAAATAAGGACGAGCAGTCACATAACATTCCAAATGATGAAAATAAGGACGAGCAGTCACTTGCCTCTTCGAACTAGGTGCAAACTGTTATCTTGAAAGAACGACTAAAACTACAGGATGGAACCGAGGTTGAAAGGGAGACAATACGAGTTAAAACAAGAACAATGATACTATAACATCAACAACGATAACAACAACAACAATAATAATAATAATAATAATAATAATAATAACAATAATAATGATAGTAATAATAGTAATAATGATGATAATAATAATAATAACAATGATAATAGTAGTAATAATAATAATAATGATAATAAAAATAATAACGATAATGAAAGGAAGTATGGAAAATCAAGGATGAAAGTATGATAAAACATGGATGGAAGTGTGGACAAAGAAGGATGGAAGGGTTAACAAAGAAGGAAGAAAGTGTGAACAAAGAGGGATGGCATGTGGACAAAGAGGGATGGAAGTGTGGAGAAAGAAGGATGGAAATGTTAACAAAGAAGGATGGAAGTGCGGACAAAGAGGGATGGAAGTGTGGACAAAGAGGGATGGAAGTTTGGACAAAGAGAGAAGGAAATGTGGACAAAGAGGGATGGAAATGTGGACAAAGAGGATGGAAGTGTGGACAAAGAGGGATGGAATGTGGACAAAGAGAGAAGGAAATGTGGACAAAGGGATGGAAATGTGGACAAAGAGGGATGGAAGTGTGGACAAAGAGGATGGAAGTGTGGACAAAGAGGGATGGAAATGTGGACAAAGAGGATGGAAGTTTGAACAAAGAGGGATGGAAATGTGGACAAAGAGGGATGGAAATGTGGACAAAGAGGATGGAAGTTTGAACAAAGAGGGATGGAAGTGTGGACAAAGAGGGATGGAAGTGTGGACAAAGAGGGATGGAATGTGACAAAGAGAGAAGGAATGTGGACAAAGAGGGATGGAAATGTGGACAAAGAGGGATGGAAGTGTGGACAAAGAGGGATGGAAGTGTGGACAAAGAGGATGGAAATGTGGACAAAGAGGGATGGAAGTTTGAACAAAGAGGGATGGAAATGTGGACAAAGAGGGATGGAAATGTGGACAAAGAGGGATGGAAGTTTGAACAAAGAGGGATGGAAGTGTGGACAAAGAGGGATGGAAGTGTGGACAAAGAGGGATGGAAATGTGGACAAAGAGGGATGGAAGTTTGAACAAAGAGGGGTGGAAGTGTGGACAAAGAGGGGTGGAAGTGTGGACAAAGAGGGGTGGAAGTGTGGACAAAGAGGGATCAAATTATGAACAAAGAGGGATGAACGTGTGGGCAAAGAGGGATGGAAGTGTGGACAAAGAGGGATGGAAGTGTGGATGAGAAAGATAGAATAGAAATCCAAAGCATTTTCTCCATCACCCTCATTGATCGGATAAAAAATGAAGTCTCAAATTCTGCAGATATTAAGGCTGTGCTCTTATGGTGACCTCAGCTCCAATAACCTCTCCACGTCTTTGACCTTGGTTTGGTTTTTGTTGGGGTCACCGGTGTCGGAGCATTCACTGGGAACTGTGGTTGGACGGACGTTGTGGCGCCCAGTCGGCAGGGGTAGGGGTGGGGAGGTGTGGGGACGGAGGGTGGGGGGTGGAGGGGAGGGGGAGGCGAAGAGGGCTCGTTCGCGCTGGCTCCGCGACTAAGAAACTACTGTTGTCAGTAGGGAGCTTAGCAGGTAACGTCCTGCGTATGTTGGGTCAGAGCAGGTACCCCTCAAACGCCACCGAAGTAATTTTAGGTGGCAGCAGTGCAGTGTCTCCTCTGGTGGGTTGCTTCATGACGACTTGACACTGACTGCTCCCTGTGGATTGCCGCTGATGGGGCTGTGGCGGGATGGGTCAGGTTGTGGCTGTGGACGGGGGTGGGGGTGGGGTGGGGGTGGGGGCAGAATGAGCGGGGTGGGTGCGATGCCACAGAAATGGCACGAATGATTAGACAGAATTTCAACAACAAAAAAGTCTTTCCTCGTTCCCTGTTTCCTGTCTCCCTGGTCACTTTAGGGTGTCTTTGTCCTCAGACCATTTCTTCTCGACGTGTGTTGGTTCCGTACGTGGACGTTTGACTGATTTTTCTAAAGTTCTCCTCTTTCTAAACTCTGACGATGAGAAACTCAGTGGAGTGACAGGCGCCGCGCCACGAAGTGGTGACTTCCCCTCTGTCTGTTCGTCTGTTTACTGATGTTTGTCAATCATGTGGAGTTTTATGTGCCTCTGCTTGTTTGTGTGTTTGTTTGTATTAGGCGTGAGAGATTTTTGGAACAAATTAATGTAGTGGTGTGTGTGTGTGTGTGTGTGTGTGGTGTGTGTGTGTGTGTGTGTGTGTGTGTGTGTGTGTGTGTGTGAAGTCAAGTCAAAATTATCTGTATTCAGGGTTACAGGATAAGCTGTACAGCTTTTTTTCATCCTGCTCTCACAAAAGAATAAATATCAATTACAATAATGGAGAAAACTGCTCTCACAAAAGAATAAATATCAATTACAATAATGGAGAAAACTGCTCTCACAAAAGAATAAATATCAATTACAATAATGGAGAAAACTGCTCTCACAAAAGAATAAATATCAATTACAATAATGGAGAAAAAAGAAACACGAAGCAATCCAAACGTACAAATCCAAAAACATATTCCTGTAATGAAACAGTGAAGCATCTAACAACCATCGCAATTGATATTTTGATGTGTGTGTGTGTGTGTGTGTGTGTGTGTGTGTGTGTGTGTGTGTGTGTGTGTGTGTGTGTGTGTGTGTGTGTGTGTGTGTGTGAGGGAGAGAGAGGAGAGAGAGAGAGAGAGAGAGAGAGAGAGAGAGAGAGAGAGAGAAGAGACGGAGTTTTAAATCGCCAAAGACCAGCATGAAGGAGTCATACAGAACCACTTGATTTCTTGCTTCGATGAGGTCGGGAAGTGTCAGAGCACTTTCCCATGACGCCACGCTGTAAAAAGTCGGCATTGTTCCTCATCAATGACGTCACACTGGCAGTATTGATCCAGACGTCATCATCCACTTTCATGAAATACCTGCAACCCCATGGAAAGAACGAAACCATACCGTCCACTGTCGTTAATTATAACACCTGCAACCCCATGGAAAGAACGAAACCATACCGTCCGCTGTCGTTAATTATAACACCTGCAACCCCATGGAAAGAACGAAACCATACCGTCCGCTGTGGTTCATTATAACAGCCTAGATGAAGCTCTGTTCGTGTTGCTCAAACTTCATGACTAACACTGCAGGTGTCTGTATCTCTCAAGCCTGTTTGAGGCGTATACACCATGAAAGGAAGTATAGGGTATAGCCATTTCAGACGCCAGTGGAAGTTTATAACATCATTGATCAGTTTAATGTTGTAAAACACTTTGCCCAAGCAAGCCTTCATGGCACGTAAAATTGGGTTGGGGGAACATTCACAGTTGTTAGAGTTGGACTTGACCTCAATGTTCCAGTTGTATTATACGTTACAGTTGTATTATCTATGTTCTATACTATTCTTGTACCTCGTTTCCAGATTTAAACTGAATAAGTGCAAATGAACAGGTTTTTATAAAGAAAATGGCGAATTAGAAGTGTTCCTGTCTATGTCAAGAACGCAACTTTCCAGTTTTCTGAAACAATGTGTGGTCTGGCCTTTGACTTTGGCGTTCGTTGTCTTCATGAAGATTTCTTGCCATCACTGTTGACTATTGGACAGTTGTCTTACATTTCCGGATTTTTCCACAGAAATATTGCTGGTCAGTGATCACAAGCAGTGATTTAGGGTGTGTGTTGTCTCTATCATGTTCCAGTTGGGTTCTCCTCTGCCGGCTGACAACAATGCTGAATATGCAGTCACTGTGTTCCATGTAGCTGATCTGGAATCGTCAGAGGCATCAGGAGAATCAGTCTGGGTTTCAAAATAACCTCACATTGAATGATAATTTTAGGAAGCAGCTACACACGCACGCACGCAGCACGCACGCACGCACGCACCACACACACACACACACCACACACACACACACACACACACACACACACACACACACTTTCCCATCACGCAAGGCACATAAGCGAAAGGAACCTGCGCCTGCGTTTCCTTCTATTTCTTGACGGAAGCGCTCTGGGCAAGTCGTGGTTAAATCTACATTATGGATATGGCACTGTCACAGTACTAGTAGCACTGGCAACAATGGTAGCAGTTTCAAAAGTAGCAGTATTACAGGGAGTAGTGCTGTAACAGAAGCAGCAGCAGTAAACAGTAGCAGCAGGTGTAGTACACCAACAACAGCAACGGCAGCAATAGAAATGATGTCATCAATTCAACACATTGGAGTGGGAGGGCAGGGTGGGGGGATGCGGAAATGGGGGAAGAGGAAGGATAACAGTGATGTCAACATCAGTGCTACAAAAATAAACGTAAACTACAAAAGAATTTCGCGACAAAGGTGGGGAATTGGCGGTGGTGTCTTTCGGCATAAACTGTGTCCGCCTTTTAGAAATTCTGTGCCTGTAAATGTCCCTTTTTCCCACTCTCTTGGACCTGGCCTTCAGTTTTTTTGTTTTTTTTGTTTTTTGTTGTTGTTTTTTTTGTCCTGTCTTTCAGTTTGTTCTGGCTTTGAGGCGCACTGAGCTGCCTTAGTTTGAAGAAAAATATCTTTATGCTTTTCCTTTTCCCATGTGAATGCCCGTGGATTTTTTTGTTTGTTTGTTTTTAAATTTCATCCACGCCTTCTAAGAGTTTTGCACCAGAAATTTCCTCTTTTTTGTCACCTTCTTTAACTCTGGATTTTTTCCCTCTATATTTAAAGAAAAATTCATTTTCATAGCATCCCCTGTTTGCCCACATTTGTGGCCCCCACCCCCAACCCCCCCCCCCCCCCCCCCCCCCCCCTTTTTATTTTTTTAGAAACAGTTTTGACCCAGAAGGTTTTATGTTTTCATTGTCACGTTACAATTCCTAGCTCTTGTTACAATTCATAGCAATTCATGCTAGATTGTCTGTGGTAATCATGCGAGTAGGTAGTAAAGATTTAACCAGTAAATTAGGCATCCACGGTTTATATGGCAGTTGTGTTTGTTAGCATTTGGGCACTTAAAAAAATTGACCGCGGAGAAACAAAACAAATAGCTGTCACACTCAGCATGGGTGTCAAGAGAGCTAAACCTCTCACAAAGGGCCTTAAGCGCTGTAGAGGAAAAGAATGCCGTGCGTGGTGGAGAAATAGGTAATGGGCCGATTAGCGGTAGCGCCCTCACCTAGCGCGTACAGTCAAACTGTGTCAAGGAGGTTGAAGTGGTCAGGTAATTAATTGCCACGTGGTAGATGGGACCTGAGGTAGTAAGGACCCTCCCGAGTTCGAACCTTCCTGATAGCGAAAGGGAGGACAATTTAACCTCGAGCACCTCGGAGCATCGAGTGGGTGCTAAATACTCAGTCAGCTGAAGTTGCTTTGTAAACAGACCTTGAAGAGCAGGAATCTTGGGCTTGTTCAGATGGTATTGCCGTGGGGCACTGTGTTGATGCTTTGTCAGGCTAGTTAAATGTGTGTGGATGTTGTCATAGCTTTCTCTGTTAAAGTGGCCCCCGGAGTCGGCGGGAATTTTCTATGTCCATTTGGTGCGAAGTGACTGTTTCCTAAGCAATTAGGTAGGGATGTGTGTAAATGCTGATGTGTGGAAGAATGTAGCAAAAGGGGAATTCAGTGTACTTGTGAACAAGGTGGTGGAGAAGCAACATGGACAAAGGCATGGCCCAAAGGGAAATCCTTTGTGTCCATACCTATATAAACTGAGGGAGAACAACATGAGGGAGAGGAGGAGAACACCACACAAGAGAGAAGAACAGAGGAGTGAGAGGAGAGAAGAGTGAGCAGGACAGATTAGTGTTGAGAGAAACGTGGTCTGGGAGACAGAAGAGACAGCAAGGTCTTAGGGTAAAAGACAAGCTGAAAAAGAAAAGACTGAGTTTGAAGCCCAGAAGTCGGTGAAAGAGACAGAGAAGATTTCTACGTCCAGTTCCCAGAGACGATCACGAAGACCCAGTCCTGAAACCTGGAGCCAGTCAACCAAGGGCGTCACCATCGCCCAGTGCTGAAGAAAACTTGAAGTGACTTGTTCAAGAACTGTGGTGTGGCTGGGAAAGTGTGTGTGTGTGTGGAAACCTGGCCAGGTAAGAAGCCATTTTACTGTAACCAGGATTAGGAAGTATTGATCTTTTATGTTTTGATTATTCTATTTTGCGAATTGGATTTTTCTCGTGTAATTATAATTAGCATAGAAGCTGTATTTCGTGTTCTCAGTCGTGTTAGGAGAGAAGCAAATGCATGACATCCCATTCCCAGAGAGAGGTGAATGGTTGGTGGGTGTATGAGTGCGCATATGCGTGTATGAGTGCAGAGATAACCTTGTTGTGTTAAGCCTGACTAATACATCAACTTAGTTCACTTCAGCAATACCATTTCGATTTCCCCGTCCTGGACAATGGGTGTTTTTAGTCATCCACCTTAGGGTTCAAATGTTCACATTACTACGTTATAAACTTTGAAGCATACTCTGTGTGTGTGTGTGCCTGTCTCTGTTGTCAGGTCTCCATGATGGGAGGGACTTCTGGGTAGTCGGCTACAATGGAGGGAAAGGGAAATGGATGAGTCATCTCGCTTCATTGTATTATAAGAACTGCTTCAGGGGACAGTGGATCATGAACAAAACTTCTTGATTTAAAAGTGGTGTGTACAGCAGGCGGGCAATGATGATTCATTCCAGAGGACCATCGATGACAACACACTAACCTGGCTGGTTGACACCGGGTGACGAGCCAGCGCAAAGAAGCGATGACTTTCAGAGTCAGGTTTCCGTAGGCGTCGCGGAGTCCATGGACCACCACGTCACGATGATCACGTGCTTCCTCCTCCACCTGACGCGCTAACTCCGCATCCGTTGTCGTTCCCAGCGTGAAGACGTGACGCAGGGTGGAGGAGGTGTTGTTGAGGGTCACGGAAGCCCACGACTTCCGAATGGCGTCTCTCTGCACCCTGTTGGCCGGTGCCGACACAACCATGAACAGCAGGTCTATTGCCTTGCCCCTGCCACCTCACACAGCTCGGGCTGGTCCGCCAGCAAGGGGAAATCACCCTGAAAACATCCGCAGCAGTTTTCGGGGCGGACATGTTCCACGGACACGATCGCGGTTTTGTTCGAAAGCGATGCAGTTTGCACGTTTAAGTTGATGCTTGCTTTCAGTGGAGCTTTTTTCGTTGTCATCCTCTCCTCGTTACGGTCTGTTTTCACTTTCGCATTGGCCACTCGTATTGTGTTTCGAAGAGAGCTTTGTGGATCGAGGAATGCCTGACCGTGATTGTGTTCTGCGCATGTGCATGACCTGCGGTTCAGGTACCGGACATCGTACCACAGATATAAGGCGGTGAAACAGCATAAACTGGCAGTGGTGTAGACAGTCCATCTGCACAACGACAGCCTGAGCATCGTTGACCGATTTCAGCTTTCTTCTCTGAGGTGTGTTGCCCTGTGTTGCTTCTGACCTGCAGCATCCACGGGTTTTACGTTAGGCACACACACACACACACACACACGCACACGCACACACACACACACACACACACACACACATGCACATACAGGCACACACATACACAGGTGTGTTACAGAAGGGGGGTTAAGGATGACTCTTTGTAAAGAATGAAAAACAGACTAAAGAAGATTTTAAGTGGGTGTGTAGGTGCGTGTTCTGTATGTCCCCCAATCATACACTTCTATTCACACTGTCACGACTTCCACCTCTGTACACATGACAACAGACTGATAACTTGAAATATAGTGGGCAAAGACCAATGATCATGAATAATATTTCATACAACACAATTCCAACATCAGATTAACAAGTTAGGTTGATGCTATTCAGCACACACAAGAAGAAAAACAACAACAACAGGATACGTAATTTCTCACAACGTCACTTGCAGTTTAAAGGGTATGGTCTAAACAGTCTCTACCTTTGACCCAATCAGAAGTTAACTCTTCAATTGTCCAGAAGAACCACTATACACATAAAGTCGTATCTTTCATACAAATGATCATTGTTCGCTGTGCAAAAAAAAAATGGAGATTAAATTTTCTTTCAGAGTTCTTCATTCAAAATAATTTTTTTCGGATAATCCCTAGCCAACTCCACAAAGGCAAAAATGGACCAAAATACACTACTTATAGCAGAATAACTGAACAACAGTATGAGGATGATAACAGCACATCCTTTCACAAGGTGATCTTACCTTCGTCTTAACCAGTCATTCACAATACGAGCGTACTTGTATGTGTTTTGCACGCATTTCATTGATGTACAGTCTGTTTACACAGTAAGTGTTTTTAGATGGACCTTAAGATTGTTTGACATCGTTTCTGGTGTAGAAGACTTATGAAACAATAGGCGTGTCTCTCCTCCCGAACTTTTCCCTCGGTGCCAATCCTTTGAAAACAGAAACCAACAATGCAAAGCGACATCGTTTAAAACCTTTGTAATTTGTTGTGTAGTACCGTGAAAGATATGTCCGTTGAATTTAGCTAAGTACGTCAAACTAAAGCAGGATAGTTAAGCCCCCTGAATATAGTCCTTAAATGTTCAACGATGCGATTAGTGTGAGTGTTCATCTTATTTCATTTTATTTGTCAAATTCATGCTGATGACCGTTTGTCTATGGTTTTATCCCCCATACCCCAAAAGGGGTGTAAGAAAATAAAGATTGTATTGTACTGTATTGTATTGTATTACTATTGAGATTACTAACAGAGTGCCTTGTCTTTTTAGGGCAAGCACCCTGCACGTGGGAGGTGGTACTGTTTAGATACCTAACGGAGTGCCTTGACTGTTTAGTGCAAATACCCTGCACGTGGGAGGTGGTACTGTTTAGATACCTAACAGAGTGCCTTGACTTTTTAGGGCAAACACCCTGCACGTGGGAGGTGGTACTGTTTATACACCTAACAGAGTGCCTTGACTTTTTAGGGCAAACACCCTGCACGTGGAAGGTGGTACTGTTTAGATTACTAAGAGAGTGCCTTGACTTTTTAGGGCAAACACCCTGCACGTGGGAGGTGGTACTGTTTAGATTACTAACAGAGTGCCTTGTCTTTTTAGGGCACGCACCCTGCACGTGAGAGGTGGTACTATGTAGATTACTAAGAGTGCCTTGTCTTTTTAGGGCACGCACCCTGCAGGTGGGAGGTGGTACTGTGTAGATTACTAACAGAGTGCCTTGTCTTTTTAGGGCACGCACCTTGCACGTGGGAGGTGGTACTATGTAGATTACTAACAGAGTGCCTTGTCTTTTTAGGGCACGCACCCTGCACATGGGAGATGGTACTGAAACCCTGGCACCCCCCTCTCGGCCCTTGGGATGATGATGCCCCCTGCTATGATTGTGATTTTTTTTTTAATTCGATGGGAAGATTACAATATTTAGAATGATAGGAACTGGAGGTCTGTGAACCCAGAGTATTGGTGAATGATAAGAAATGCGGTCTGTGAACCCAGAGTATTTTAAACGATAAAAATTGGGGCCTGTGAACCCAGAGTATTTTGAACGATAAGAATTGGGGTCTGTGAACCCAGAGTATTGTGAATGATAAGAATTGGGGTCTGTGAACCCAGAGTATTGTGAATATAAGAATTGGGGTCTGTGAACCCAGAGTATTTTTAATGATAGGAATTGGGGTCTGTAAACCCAGAGTATTTTGAATGATGCGAATTGGGGTCTGTGAACCCAGAGGATTTTGAATGATAAGAATTGGGGTCTGTGAACCCAGAGTCTTTTGAATGATAAGAATTGGGGTCTGTGAACCCAGAGTATTTTGAATGATAAGAACTGGGGTCAGTGAACTCAGAGTATTTTGAATGATAAGAACTGGAGGTCTATGAACCCAGAATATTTTGAATGATAAGAATTGGAGCCTGTGAACCCAAAGTATTTTGAATGATAAGAATTGGAGCCTGTGAACCCAAAGTATTTTGAATGATAATAATTGGTAGTCTGTGAACCCAGAGTGATTTGTTTGTATAGGCAAGGTGGACATTTAAAGGAAAACAAAGAAACGGAAGTTTTTGTTTTGTTTTGTTTTTGCAGTGAATGAATGTGATTTGATTACAAGTTTTTGCGAAGACACGTCTTGTTGAATAATATATTGGTCTAGAAAAAAAGAGGAAATATTAAAACCCCCTCACACCAAAAGAAGTTAAGCACACATTAAGAAAAAAAAAGAAAAAGAAATTTTTCTTTTACTGGGGCAGAACTTTAAAGTGGAAATATGAAAACCCCCTCACGCCAGCAGAAGTGAAGTGCACATTAAAAAAGAAAAAGGAAAAGAAAAAGAAATTTTTCTTTTACCGGGGCAGAACTTTAAAGTGGAAATATGAAAACCCCCTCACGCCAAAAGAAGTGAAGCGCACATTAACAAAATTCTTTTACCGGGGGAGAGATTTAAAGTGGAAATATGAAACCCCCCTCACGCCAAAAGAAGTGAAGCGCACATTAACACACACACACACACACACACACACACACACACACACACACACACACACACACACACACACACAAATCTTTTACCGGGACGCATGATTATATGCAGGTGTGTGTGTACCTGGTGACCGTCGTGTGACAATTGTATTGTACTGCATTGCATTGCATTGTTAGGAACAATGTCGTTGAAATCGTTTTGAGACTAGCGGTTGATTGCCGATGAATCGGGATAAGGACTGCTGTAGGAAGGGACAGTGGATGATTACCTATGAACCGGGGCAAGGATTGCTGTAGGAAGGGACAGTGGATGATTACCTATGAACCGGGGTAAGGATTGCTGTAGGAAGGGACAGTGGATGATTACCTATGAACCGGGGCAAGGATTGCTGTAGGAAGGGACAATGGATGATTACCTATGAATCGGGGTAAGGATTGCTGTAGGAAGGGACAGTGGATGATTACCGAAGAACCGGGGTAAGGATTGCTGTAGGAAGGGACAATGGATGATTGCCAATGAGCCAGGGTAAGGAAGGGACAGTGGTTGATTGCCGAAAGGGACAGTGGATGATTGCCGATGAATCGGGGTACGAATTGCTGTAGGAAGGGACAGTGGATGATTGCTGATGAACCAGGGAAAGGATTGCTGTAGGAAGGGACAGTGGATGATTGCCGATGAATCGGGGTACGAATTGCTGTAGGAAGGGACAGTGGATGATTGCTGATGAACTGGGGTACGAATTGCTGTAGGAAGGGACAGTGGATGATTGCTGATGAACCGGGGAAAGGATTGCTGTAGGAAGGGACAGTGGATGGTTGCCGATGAATCGGGGTACGAATTGCTGTAGGAAGGGACAGTGGATGATTGCTGATGAACCGGGGAAAGGATTGCTGTAGGAAGGGACAGTGGATGATTGCCGATGAATCGGGGTACGAATTGCTGTAGGAAGGGACAGTGGATGATTGCTGATGAACCGGGGAAAGGATTGCTGTAGGAAGGGACAGTGGATGATTGCTGATGAATCGGGGTACGAATTGCTGTAGGAAGGGACAGTGGATGATTGCTGATGAACCAGGGTAAGGACTGCTGTAGGAAGGGACAGTGGATGATTGCTGATGAACCGGGGTAAGGATTGCTGTAGGAAGGGACAACAGACGACCAAATGATATATATATATATATATATATATATAAAATATATATACGTGTGTGTGTGTGTGTATGTGTGTCCGTCTGTCTGCCTGTCTGTTCGTCCGTCCGTCCCTCCGTCTGTCTGTCTGTCTCTCTGTCGGTCTGTCTGTCTGTCTGTGCGTGCGTGAGTGCGTATGGGTGCGTGCATGTGTGCGTATGTTTGTGTGTGTGTGTGTGCGTGTATGTGTGCGTATGTGTGTGTGTGTGCGCGTGCGTTTCAACGCCTACCTTGCGCTGAAGCGATCAAGCTAAGTGACAAACTCGTTCATTTTCATTGTCCTATTTGTTTGTGTCTTGCCTGAAGTTTGTGAACCCAAAGTATGTAAATGGGTGTGACCATGAGTATGAAATGATGGGTCTGTGAACCCAGAGTATTTTGAACGATAACGAATTGGGGTCTGTGAACCCAGAGTATTGTAATGAAGAATTGGGCTGTGATAAGAATTGGGGTCTGTGAACCCAGAGTATTGTGAATGATAAGAATTGGGGTCCTGTGACCAAGTATTTGAATATAGAATTGGGTCTGTGAACCCAGAGTATTGTGAATGATAAGAATTGGGGTCTGTGAACCCAGAGTATTTTGAATGATACGAATTGGGGTCTGTGAACCCAGAGTATTGTGAATGATAAGAATTGGGGTCTGTGAACCCAGAGTATTGTGAATGATAAGAATTGGGCTCTGTGAATCCAGAGTATTGTGAATGATAAGAATTGGGGTCTCTGAACCCAGAGTATTGTGAATGATACGAATTGGGGCCTGTGAACCCAGAGTATTGTGAATGATAGGAATTGGGCTCTGTGAACCCAGAGTATTGTGAATGATAAGAATTGGGGCCTGTGAACCCAGAGTATTGTGAATGATAAGAATTGGGGCCTGTAACCCAGAGTATTGTGAATGATACGAATTGGGCTCTGTGAACCCAGAGTATTGTGAACGATAAGAATTGGGGCCTGTGAACCCAGAGTATTTTGAATGATAAGAATTGGGGCCTGTGAACCCAGAGTATTGTGAATGATACGAATTGGGGCCTGTGAACCCAGAGTATTGTGAATGATAAGAATTGGGGTCTGTGAACCCAGAGTATTTTGAATGATAAGAATTGGGGCCTGTGAACCCAGAGTATTGTGAATGATAAGAATTGGGGCCTGTGAACCCAGAGTATTGTGAATGATAAGAATTGGGGCCTGTGAACCCAGAGTATTGTGAATGATAAGAATTGGGGCCTGTGAACCCAGAGTATTGTGAACGATAAGAAATGGGGCCTGTGAACCCAGAGTATTGTGAACGATAAGAAATGGGGTCTCTGAGCCCAGAGTATTGTGAACGATAAGAAATGGGGCCTGTGAACCCAGAGTATTGTGAACGATAAGAAATGGGGTCTGTGAACCCAGAGTATTGTGAACGATAAGAAATGGGGTCTGTGAACCCAGAGTATTGTGAATGATAGGAATTGGGGTCTGTGAACCCAGAGTATTGTGAATCATAAGAATTGGGGTCTGGGAACCCAGAGTATTTTGCATGATAAGAATAGGAGGTCTGTGAACCCAGAGTGATTTGTTTGTACAGGCAAGGTGGACATTTTAAAGAAAAACAAAGAAACGGAAGGTTTTTTTGCAGTGAATGAATGTGAGTTGATTACAAGTTTTTGCGAAGACACGTCTTGTTGAATAATATATTGGTCTAGAATAAAAGAGGAAATATTAAACCCCCTCACACCAAAAGAAGTGAAGCACACATTAAGAAAAAAAAAAGAAAAAGAAATTTTTCTTTTACTGGGGCAGAACTTTAAAGTGGAAATATGAAAACCCCCTCAGGCCAAAAGAAGTGAAGCGCCCATTAAAAAAAAGAAAAAGAAAAAGAAATTTTTCTTTTACCGGGGCAGAACTGGAAATATGAAAACCTCCTCACGCCAAAAGAAGTGAAGCGCACATTAACAAAAAAATTCTTTTACGGGGGAGAGATTTAAAGTGGAAATATGAAACCCCCCTCACGCCAAAAGAAGTGAAGCGCACATTAACACACACACACACACACACACACACACACACACACACACACACACACACACCACACACACAAATCTTTTACCGGGACGCATGATTATATGCAGGTGTGTGTGTACCTGGTGACCGTCGTGTGACAATTGTATTGTACTGCATTGCATTGCATTGTTAGGAACAATGTCGTTGAAATCGTTTTGAGACTAGCGGTTGATTGCCGATGAATCGGGATAAGGATTGCTGTAGAAAGGGACAGTGGATGACTGCTGATGAACGGGGTAAGGATTGCTGTAGGAAGGGACAGTGGATGATTGCCGATGAACCGGGGTAAGGATTGCTGTAGGAAGGGACAGTGGATGATTGCTGATGAGCCGGGGTAAGGATTGCTGTAGGAAGGGACAGTGGATGATTGCCGATGAGTCGGGGTAAGGAATGGGACATGGTGATTGCTGAAGGGGACAGTGGATGATTGCCGATGAATCGGGGTACGAATTGCTGTAGGAAGGGACAGTGGATGATTGCCGATGAATCGGGGTACGAATTGCTGTAGGAAGGGACAGTGGATGATTGCCGATGAATCGGGGTACGAATTGCTGTAGGAAGGGACAGTGGATGATTGCCGATGAATCGGGGTACGAATTGCTGTAGGAAGGGACAGTGGATGATTGCTGATGAACCGGGTAAGGATTGTTGTAGGAAGGGACAACGGACGACCAAATGACGAATTAACATTAACTTAACCCCCGCGTCCACGCATATATATTTTATATAATATATATATATATATATTTATATATATATATACACACACACACGTGTGTCTGCGCGCGCGCGTGTGTGTGTGTGTGTGCGCGTGTGTCTGCCTGTCTGTCTGTCTGTCCGTCCGTCCGTCCGTCCGTCTGTCTGTCTGTCTGTGCGTGCGTGAGTGCGTATGGGTGCGTGCGTGCGTGCATGTGTGCGTATGTTTGTGTGTGTGTGTGTGTATGTGTGTGTATGTGTGTGCGCGTGCGTTTCAACGCCTACCTTGCGCTGAAGAGATCAAACTAAGTGACAAACTCGTTCATTTTCATTGTCCTATTTGTTTGTGTCTTGCCTGAAGAAGACCTAAGAGGTCGAAACGCGTCGTGTTTTGTCTTTTGACTCGTTTGTCCACGTTTCTCTTGGCGGTTCGCTAACATTTATTTAAGATTTGTTTATATTTCCGCCTGCTGTCGTCTCACTTTGCAACTACTTCTCTTGAATATTTTTTCACAGCACTAACACAACCGTTATATATCACAAAATCTGCATTGATATATATCACAAAATCTGCATTGATGTTCTGAACAATTTGGTAGTGGGAGGAAACAAGTGCAGGATGACAATTCCTCCATCATTATATTATTTATTAACAAAGGACTGGAAACTCAAAAGAATTACCATTTTGATCTAAAAGATTCCGTACGCGGAATACACCATTTTCGATCCAGTTTTGAATAGATCTGCCCCTAATCCTCACATTCGTGTTGCAAAACAAAGGCTTTGAACAGAGTTCTTTTGCAGTTTTGATACAAACAATCTTACCTATTTCTTTGTATGCTCTGAAAAACATCTCTCCAGAAGTTAGTTAACTTATCATGCCCAGACAGATCAGCACCTACTTTTGAAATCATTTCTTGTGTAATATGATGAAAAAGATATTTTCTTCCGGCTATGATTACTTGATAAAAGGTCACGAAACCAAATTAACTTCAGTGCATTTGTTTGTTTCCAAACGCTTGGTGTTCCTGTACCCCCATGCTGTATACTTTTCACAGACGTTTTCCGGTTGATTTGTCTGTCTTTTCCGTTTTTTTAATTCATACAAACTTAAATGTAAATTTCTGAATTTCATCAATCATGTAGTCTGGTGGGTTCGGTAGTAACATCCATAGATGGGTTAGTTTTGATAAGATCATGGATTTAAGTACCGCTACTCTGCTTATCGGTGTTATCTGCTTCTTCAACCAAGTTTTGTACAGTGTTCTTATTTCTGCACACTTTTCTCGGTATTCATAATTTCACAGTTTTTTTAAGTCACTCGCAGACCAAATACCCAAAATGTTCAATTCAGGTGGGTTCTGTTTTATATCTACATGTAGCATATATCTAACAGGCGAGTTTCATTTACTTCCTAACCATAGTGCATTTGTTTTTTCCGCATTTAGTAAAAACAATCCAGGCACTCTTCCAAATTGTTCCATTGTCATAATCGATTCTCCGATTTTCGATCGCTTTCTTGTAATAATTCAGTATTGTCTGCATACTGAGATATTTTGTTCTCAGTAATAGCTATTTTAATTCCTATTATGTCTTCATTTTGTCTTATATTCGCTTAAATTTCAACACAAATAACAAATAAATATGGTGAGATTGGATCACCCTGGCGGCACCTTCTCTCAACAGAGAACCAGCCAGCTAGTTTACGGTAACCCTGTTTTGTGTGTGTGTGTGTGTGTGTGTGTGTGTGTGTGTGTGTGTGTGTGTGTGTGTGTTTAAGATGTAATCATATCATCAAGTATGTTATAAATAACACGAATGTTATCCCGCAAATTGGGAATAAAACCAGTCTGGTCCTCACTGATGATAGAGGGAAGCGCACATTTCAGCCAATTGTCTATACATGTTGATCCTATTTCATACGCAGTTTTCAAACGCAAAATCGGTCTCCAATTTTTGATTCGGTCTTTGGGCTTGTCGCCCTTTGAATTGCATGCAATAATGCTCTTTTCTATTGTATCCATTGTTAAGCGCTCTTAAGGCGTAGGGGCCATGTTATAGCCAGAAAAGTTATTGAAATTCTGCCGTGAAGCCGTCGCTGCCAGGACTTTTCATATTATGCATATGTTTACGAACAACACCGGCTTCTTCCAAAGTAATTTTGCACTGCAAAGAAGTTATCTGATTTTCAGTTAATATTGGTAAATTGTCTGCGAGATTTAGAATTTCACAAGCTTCGACATCACTTTTAGAACATAACTTTTGATGAAACTTATTAACTTCTTGGGCAGTTTCATTACCATTTTTTAAAGTTGATCCATTATCCAGCAGCGTAAGTTTCATATTCTTGCAAACGTAATGCCGTTTTTCAAGTCCACAAAAATAGTTTGTTGTTTTTCTCTTTCTGCAACCCATCTTGCCCTTGAACGCAGCAATATATCCTCCATCTTCTTTTCCCGAAGTGTTATCAAATGTCGTCTACAGCTTTCAAGTTCCAGTCTTTCTCGTTCAGATAGCACCGTTTTCCTCCCTTACTTTCAAGACGTTTCTGTTTTTCTGTGTTCTTCCTTTTCTTCATCGTTGCGTACTATATAGGGCCTAGCTTTGCCTCTGATTTTCATATAGCAAATGTATCTTTCAAAAAGTTGGTCAGAAGTAACAAACTGGATTTCTGATTTAGGAATCTAGGCCAGCTCACAGCGACAATACGTAGAGCTGCATGTTCCTCAATGACAGTGTTTACTTCTTCTATCTGATTACGTCTTTTGATAATGAACTATTGAATTTCCGTAATAGGTCTCTCTTTGTCTCTCTACCTTGTTCTAAGTTACTCAAATGAAGAAGTGGTCAGATCGATATCCTGGTAGAATATCTGCGTCTGTTACGTTGTTACACAACCAACTGGAAATAAGAAAGAAATCTAAACCACTTTGCTGACATGGGTCATTTATCCTCCAAGTATACTTACGTAATTCAGAATTTGAGTCACGCCAGATGTCAGTTGAATCTAGGATGCCTGTCATTTTTTTCTACTTGCGCTTGTGCTTTAGGAATATTGCAATGTCTATAATTATAACAGTCCAAAGACTGACCACGGACCAAATTCCAATCACCTCCGATAATGACATTTTCAGCTCCAGCTTCCCTAATATGTTTACACACACGCGCACACGCGCGCGCGCGCGCGCGCGCGCACACACACACACACACACACACACACACACACACACACGCTTGCACGCACATGCGCGCGAGCACGCACACACACACACACACACACACCACACACACACACACACACCCCACACACACACAGTGCGCGCACGCACACGCGCACACACTTGTGTGTAAGTTGTTATCAGGTCATCAAATCATCCAGGTAAGGAAAACTACTTTTCTTTTTTTAATTCAAAAGGACGCATAAGCCTATGAAGTGATAACACATAAGCCTATGAAGTGATGACACATAAGCCTATGAAGTGATTTGTGGTTAATTCAATTATCGTTCAATGAACACGCGAATGCTTTACTCCTAACGTTGAAACGCCATGAGTTTGAAGAAAGCCACCAAATGTAGAGTTCCATCTATGAATGAAGAAGGGTTTTAGCACGCACACACACACACACACACACACACACACACACACACACACACACACACACACACACACACACACAAACACACGTGCACACACACACACACAAACACACACACACACACACACACGCACACGCACACATACACACACACACACACTGGAAGAAGAGACAGACACAAAGAGACTCACCGGCGTTTTACAGTCTCAAATCGCCTAGTCCAGGAACCCAGTCCACGCGAGCACACAGCAGCACCACAGGCGGCCGGCAGATGAACGACACGGACTACTAACGTGTAGCTATGATTCTGCAGTCACCACCACACTACGTGCACACGGACTGCGACGCAAAATGTAACAATACAGCAGTCCGAACGAAAAGGTAACAATTGTTACTTTTGAAGCCCAGACTTGCCTTGCTATGTTTGTTTTTCCTTGGACATTGCTGCATTGATATATTTTCCATCGCACGTATGGACATTTTAACAACTGCATGGTTTTTGTTTGTTTCTTTGTTTGCTTTTTTTGTTGGTTTGTTTGTTTTTTTGTTGTTGTTGTTTTGGGTTTTTTTGTTTTGTTTGTTTTTTGGTTTTTTTTTCAGGGGGAGGGAGGAGGAGGGGGTTAGGGTATTGAGAGAGCCGCTTTCTTCAAGTTTTTGTCTGCCGTGTGTATGTGTGTGTATATGTGTGTGTGTGTGTGTGTGTGTGTGTGTGTGTGTGTGTGTGTGTGTGTGTGTGTGTGTGTGTGTGTACTGATAACTGAGTGCCACCAGCGGCATTAATTAGGAATTATTTGCATGTAACTGTATCACAATGAGAGCAATACAGAACTTAAATTGGAAATTGTGATTTATGTCTTTTGCTGCTATTGATGGGTAGTTGATTTTATTATTTCAAAAAAAAAAAAAAAGAAATAGAGGGGGTTAGTTACCGCCAAGGACATAGACAAATAAAGTACAGGACAAGACACAACGCATTTCGGCCTCTTGGGTCTTCTTCAGGTAAAAACAAATAACATTTAGGACAGTGAAAACGAAGAACAAGAAACCACTTATCTTCTCATAGATGGCGCACGATCAAAATGTACGCCGGACGGAAACGTTCCCGTCTATGTCCTTGGCGGTAATTAATCCCCTCTCTTTCTAAATTTTGCTTCATTTTCCGCCCTCTGTTTTAAAACTATTTCCAACTAACTGAAAACATGAGCGGCTCAGAAATGAACAATGGAGAACTCTCTGTCACAGATCACTGTCCACTTGCATCATTGAAATCTTCTTGTCGGATGGGGTAAGTTTATGACTCTGTTGGTTTGGTCATCTCTCTTCAATTTTTGTACTCCCAGATCTTATAGAACTTTCTGAAAATTCGTAGGTATGTTCATTATGGGTCACGGATGATGCCCGATGTTTAATTTGACCAGAATAGCCGTTACTAACGGCTATAACGGCCCAAAACGGTTTTTCTATTTTATGGAATATCTCAGAAAGTACTTGGCCGACTTATAAGCGGTTTGGATGACCTTGTGACAAGTCGGAGCTACTTTCCATATGTAAGTGATAAAATGCTGAAAATCGATCAAACAACCGTTAAAAAACCGTTATTGGTTGATTTTGAAATTGTAAAGTGGTGCGATAGGATTCATAATCTCAGTGACGAAATACATTACGACGCATGTTTGATTGTGACGTTGTTTGTTTTTTTTTAAAATGACGCATGCTTGATTGTGACCCTTTTTTTTTTTTTTACACGCGTATTAAAGATAAACTGGGACTACATTTATATGCTTTGCATCTTGTTTTCTTTTGTTTTGTTTTGTTCGGGTTTTTTCTCAAGATGCTACATTTATTTTCATTAAGGCGGCCGTCCAGTTAGAGAGACTACACCACCCTCCCCCACCCCGCCATCCCTCCATCCCCCCCCCCCCCCCTCACACCCCCATCTTCCTCCGTCTTTCTGTTTTCACTCTTAAGTCTAAGAATCAGAATGGAGAACGATGCTTTTAGGTCCGCTTGAGTGGGAAATGTGCCTGTAACTTTAGCCTCAAGTATTCAAACAGGGTTTTTTTTTCAGTTGTAGCCGGTCGCGAAAACTCCAAGAAAGCAGCAGTTATGAGGAAAAAATGTAGCAACTGTGACTTTGTTCTAGATCACTGCATAGCTGCATTTTTCGTGATAATTGCTGAATTGTTGCATTTTGCGTTGTAACGTTGTACCGTGTGTGTAAGCAAAGTGGTTCAGTTTCATTGTTCCAAGCGAGAGAAGCGTGTTTTCAGACTGTTGCTACTCTTTTGGTGAATGACAGTGGTAATAATAGTGATGGTGGTAATCTTTTGCCAGTGAATGGAATCGCATGTAAGAGCAAGCACCACAAACGGTACTGGAGATTATCTGTGCCCATGTACCTGACACAGATGGTGACATGCTGTACACAGAGCAAGCGAATGGACGACTTGGAGATGTTTAAGAGGTTTCCTTATTTGCTTTCTGTGCGTCATGTCTGCGTGTGCGCTATGCGAATGAGTACCGCCGTTGGCATTTGGTGGTAAGTTACTTACAAGAGCAACCTTGGAACCGTTTTTTAAAAGGGTTTCTTATCTGTTCGTCTGCCCATCGTGTGGTGTGTGTGTGTGTGTGTGTGTGTGTGCGCGCGCGCGCGCGCGTCGCTGTGTGTGTGTGTGTGTGTGTGTGGTGTGCGCGCGCCGCGCCGCGCTGTGCTGTGTGTGTGTCCCCGTCCGTGTGTGTGTGTGTGTGTGTGTGTGGCGGTGTGGTTGTGTATGGTATGTGCTTGATTAATGAGTGCAGCTGTCGGCGTTATTAAGAGTTAATGTCACTGTTTTACCATAGGCAGCAATAGAGTGCCGATTCTGTGTAAGTTTACCGAGGTATTAGCAATCGCGTGGTCAGGACGGAATGTATTTGTATCCTCTCTCTCTTCTCTTCTCCTCTCAGTCTCTCTCTCTCACTCTCGTCTCTCTTAAAATATATTTGCAAAGTTGTTCTTTTCCTTTCGTGAAATCTTGCTTGAATTGTTTACTGGATTGCGGTTTGTGTTTCAGTTTAGAGTAAGTTCGTTGTGAGAGACGGGAGGAGGGGGGGGGGGAGGGAGAGAGGGAGGGATGGAGGGAAGGAGGAGCAGGAGAGAGAAGCGGGAGGACGGGAGTGAGAGAGGGAGGGAGTGGAGAGGGAGAGGGGGAGGGAAGAAGGAGGGAGGAGGAAGTGACACAGAGGTGGAAGAGAGCCTGCATGTGTAGTTTAATGTACCTACTGTTTCTTTCTATTTACGCACGTGTGTGTGCGTGTGCTGTTGGTGTGTGTGTGTGTGATGTGGTGTGTGTGTGTGTTGTGGATGTGTGTATGCGCGCGCACACACGTACGTGCGTGCGTGCGTGCGTCCGCGCGCCCATGTGTGTGTGAGTGTAGTGTGTGTGTGTGTGTCTTAGAGAGAGAGAGAGAGAGAGAGAGAGAAGAGAAGAGGAGAACTCAAAGTCAAACTTTACCGGTGAAGAATGGTCAAGTTGTGTCCCTTGAATACATGGACCGCGTCTTACTGTAGGAATGTAACTTCGTGCATAGGTGTATGCTTAACAGACACATGCCTTCTCTTATGCTTCGAGCGCGCGCGGCGCCGCGAACACACCACAGACACACACACAACACACAACACACACACACACAACACACACCACACCACACCAAGCATGAACGCACGCAACAGCGCGCGTGTATATGTATATAGATAGATGGACAGTGCCTATGGATAGATAGATAGATACACACACACAAGATGTGTGTGTGTGTGTGTATGTGTGTGTGTGTGTGTGTGTGGGGTGTGTGTGTGTGTGTGTGTGTGTGTGTGTGTGTGTGTGTGTGGTGTGTGTGTGTGTGTGTGTGTGATTTGTGTTTTTGTTTCTTGCGCGCGCGTGAATTTTGTTTTAGTGAATGTTGGGAGTTTATCATCTGTACACATTCAAAATTTGCTGATGTCTTTTCTTTTCAAAGCGAAGTTTTTTGCTCATTTACTTATTTGTCTATTCGTTTAGTAACTGGTGCACACTTTTATTTATGTGTTTATTATATTCTGGTATGTATACACATACATAAACTTACATTGGTATGAAGGAACCAATGTATGTAGGTCTGTGTGTGAGGGGTGGGATGGGGTGCGTGTGTGTGTGTTTTGAGAGAGATTCAGATTCAGATGATTTAATCATTTAAGGCCATAGCCCCATATGAAAGGGGCGATAACAATATTACAAGAAAATTATCATAAAGGCAGCAGTATCACGAGTCCTTACAATTACAAAATGCAGTCAATCAAGAAAGCAATGTTTCTCTTAACCGGAAAGCTTTATATACATAAAGAACTAAACTGCGAATTACACTCTCTTTTTCTGATGACATCAGCAAGGAAAAACGAAACATACATGGCTGATTATAAAATTTTGTAGGCATTAGCTGCAAACGGAGATTACTATAAGCAGGGCACTGCAGGACAAATGAACTTCATCTTTGACTGATTCTTTACAAAGGAGACAGAGCAATTCATTGTAACTCGCATTTTTGTAGCGATTAGCATGTACCTTAATATCAGAGATTCCAAATCTAAATCTAGTGAAAGTAAATCGTAAGTGCATTTTCATATTAAACAAAAGGTAATTCTTAACTAAATGTGAGGAACTGTGAACTCTGTACACATCAAATCTGTTACTTCATTGAATGTGACTTTCCCACGCTTGCCATCTACTGTCGATCAATCTTTGTCGAGTTGTTTGAATAAACTTACGTTCTTTTCCTACTCCTTGGTATATCCATGCATATCCTAATCCCAGCTCACACAAACAGATACGAACATTTGAAACCCAATTACTTTTGTCCCTTGAGTCGAGATCAAGTAGTGTATTGTACGCTTTTCGTGGTAATTTATCATTAGTCATGTTTAATAACTTTAACCAGTAGCGGATACTTTAAACTGCAGAATTTATATATATTGGATACCTATTTGTTTCTTCATATATTAAATCATTTGGCGTTCTAAGTTCTACACCCAAAAACTTTTTAACCCAGTCAAATGAACCGATTCACAATGAACTACAGCATTCTTATCTAAACCCCATAGCTCCGAACCATACTGCACAATGGGTTGTATCTGTGCATCAAAAATTTTGACAAACGCTTCCAAGGAATTATTATGTAGCACAAACAATTTCTTCATAACACATAATAATACATTCCTAGCCCTACTAGAAAGGTCTTTACATGCTGCAGCAAAACTCAGCCGGGTAGAAAAAATTATGCCCAGATATTTATAAACGTTTACAACGGGCAAGACAGTATCATCATACAGCCATCTCTCAGTTGCAGCCAAGTAACCTCCCTTCCTAAAGACAATAATCTTACTTTTATCAAAATTGACCTTCAATTCTAATTTATCAGCTGAGTATTCCAATTTATTTAGTTGTCTCTGCAGACCAACAACAGTCTCCGAGAGCAGAGCTACATCATCTGCTAGTGATAAAATAAAGAGTTCTGTAAGATCGTTTGTAAACCTAGCACCATGCCTACCGTTTTCTACTATTTCAATTGCAAGCTCGTTGATAAATAATGAAAATAAAATAGGACTGCACACATCTCCTTGTTTTACTCCTCTAGTGCACGCTATAAGGTCAGTTAATTTATTGCCACTTCTTATTCTTGTTTTAACTGCATTGTACATGCTACGAATACATTTAAACAATTTTCCACTAATACCATTTTTCATCAATACAGGCCATAGTAAATTTCGATTGATCGAGTCAAACGCTTTTTCAAAATCAATAAATGCTACGTATAACTTGCGGTTAAAAGAAAACTGCTTTTGAATCAAGGCAAGAAGGGTATACATATGATCAACAGTCGAGTATCCACGTTTAAATCCAGCCTGACGTTCGCCAGTTATGTTATGTTCTTCTACATATTCCTGGAGTCTTGAGTTGATAATAGCACTAAATACTTTGTAACTTATATCAGACAACGAAATACCTCGGTAATTATTCACATTGTTCACATCCTTTTTTTTATATAGTGGAAGGGTTATAGACTCACACCAAGACTCAGGAAAGATACCCTTCTGAAGCAATGCATTAAAAAACATGACAAAAAAAGTCTATAATTTCTTCACATGGTGCTTTAAAGAATTCTCCAATAATTCCGTCAGGACCTGCAGCCTTGCCAGATTTGAATTTTTTTAAGTGCAAGCAAAACTTCGTCTCTTGAAATGGGACGGTCAATAAACTCATTTTCCGCATTTGATAGAACGTAATCAGATTCATTTGGTAAATCTTTGTTCAGTAAGGACTCAAAATGTTGGAACCATTCCTCCAATGGAATATTATTCTTAGGTTGTTTACGTTTCATTGAAATTTTTTTCATACAGTTCCAAAAATCTTTTTGATTATGAGCAGATACCACAAGCTCTTCTAGTCTGCTATTATCAAACATTCGTTTTTTTTCTAACTAACAAATTTTTGTATTCTCTCCTAGCCCTTACATACAGATTTTTATCATTCTTATCCAAAGTTCTACGAAATATTCCCAACAAAGTACGCACTTTTTTCTTGTCAACATGACATTCTGCGTCAAACCATCCCTCTTTACATTTAGTCTGGCCCATCTTTATTGTTCTTTTCATGCATGTGGCACATGTCCTTATACAATCGTTAAACAGATTCAATGCTTCATTGATATTTACATCAATTAACTCTATGGCATTTTTTTAGTCTACTGCGATTTTCTGCTTCACAGAGTTTACCATAAAAGACCTGACTGTACTGTTCATTCCACATAAACTTTTCAATAATTTGTATCTCATTATCATCATTTCTATTAAACACATTCTGAACCGAAAGGGCAAGATCAGGAGGACAATGGTCAGATTCAATGCGGTCAACAACATTCATTTCACACAAATCACAAATGATGTCATAAAAGTCATTAGACAAAATGAAATAATCATTCACGCTACATCCATTTTCACCAATATATGTGTAGCGACCTTCTTGGTCGCCATTACATAAACCATTGAGAACAACTAGATCAAGGGCAGTACACATATTAATCAACAATTTTCCATAAGTGTTTACCTGTGTATCTTGAGAGTGACGATTAGATTGTTTAGTGCTGTCATCAAAATGAGTTATATGATTGTTTACTGGTCGAGGCGGAGAAAGAGTTGAACTACGGCTATTCAGATCACCACAGATCATAACATAAACATCATCCAGTGTTAGTAATAAGTCAGTCAAGCAATCTTCAAGTATTGTAATCCCCTGATCGTAACAAAATAACCGTAGAATGGAGAACTTTCCGGTGGAATATACACGCATATATATAGAACGTCACAAGGACACCCAGATAACCGCTTATCAAGAACGAAAGCACACATATTTTCATACTTAACGTTCAGTTGACGAGAGAACTCAATGTCAAACTTTGCCGGTGAAGAATGGTCAAGTTGTGTCCCTTGACATATATCGACCGCGTCTTTACTGTAGGATTGTAACTTCGTGCATAGGTGCATGCTTAACAGACACTGCCTCCTCCCATGCTTCGAGCGCGCGCGCGCGACACACACACACACACACACACACCCCACACACACACACACACACACACACAACACACACACACACACACAAGCATGAACGCATGCACGCGCGCGCGTATATTATATAAGATAGATAGATATGCCTATGGATAGATGGATAGATACACACACACACACACACACACACACACACACACACACACACACACCACACACACACACACTGTGTGTGTGTGTGTGTGTGTGTGTGTGTGTGTGTGTGTGTGTGTGTGTGTGTGTGTGTGTGTGATACAAAAACACAAATCAAACACACACACACACACACACACACACACACACACACACACACACACACACACACACACACACACACACAAGCATGAACGCATGCACGCGCGCGCGTATATGTATATAGATAGATAGGCCTATGGATAGATGGATAGATGCACACACACACACACACACACACACACACACACACACACACACACACACACACACACACACAGTGTGTGTGTGTGTGTGTGTGTGTGTGTGTGTGTGTGTGTGTGTGTGTGTGTGTGTGTCTGTGTGTGTGTGTGTCTGTGTGTGTGTGTGTGTGTTTGATTTGTGTTTTTGTTTCTTGCGCGCGCGTGAATTTTGTTTTTGTGAATGTTGGGAGTTTATCATATGTACACATTCAAAATTTGCTGATGATGTCTTTTCTTTTCAAAGCGAAGTTTTTTGCTCATTTACTTATTTGTCTATTCGTTTAGTAACTGGTGCACACTTTTATGTATGTGTTTATTATATTCTGGTATGTATACACATACATAAACTTACATGGGTATGAAGGAACCAATGTATGTAGGTCTGTGTGTGAGGGGTGGGGTGGGGTGCGTGTGTGTGTGTGTTTTTGAGAGAGAGAGAGAGAGAGAGAGAGAGAGAGAGAGAGAGAGAGAGAGAGAGAGAAGAGAGAGAGAGAGATTGTATGCAATTACGTTTAGAAAATCCCAAGTTTAAAACGCCGGACGCCGCTCGTTCCACAAGCTTGCATGTGACTATTTCACTTCCATCTTTGTGAGTCAGTTGTGTGTGTGTGTGTGTGTGTGTGTGTGTGTGTTTTGTGTGTGTGTGTGTGTGTGTGTGGGTTGTGTCAAAATATCCTCAGTTACACCGTTTGTTCTCGTTGGCATGTTTCCACCCTCGTCGCTTCCCCCCCCCCTCCAAGTGATCACACATACTGTTGACATTTCCACCTGTGTTCTGTTATGATCAAGTTGAATCACCCCAATGCCAACAATTTGTAATCTCCGTTTTGATCAAGTATTTGTGGACCACCATCGTCTCTTTAATGATCAGTTATTTGATGAATACCAGGTAAAATCCGATCTGTCTCTTAAATGATCAAAGTTATTAGATGGAAATAACCAGTAAAAACCAGATTGTCTCTTTTAATGATCAAAGTTATTTAGATGGAATAACCAGGTAAATCCAGATCTGTCTTTTTAATGATCAAGTTATTTAGATGGGAAATAACCAGTAAAATCCAGATCTGTCTCTTTTAAATGATCCAGTTATTTAGATGGGAAATAACCAGGTAAAAATCCAGATCTGTCTCTTTAAATGATCAAGTTATTTAGATGGAAATAACCAGTAAAAATCCAGATCTGTCTCTTTTAAATGATCAAGTTTTTAGATGGGAAATAAACCAGGTAAAAATCCAGATCTGTCTCTTTTAAATGATCAAAGTTATTTAGATGGGAAATAACCAGGTAAAAATCCAGATCTGTCTCTTTTAAATGATCAAAGTATTTAGATGGGAAATAACCAGTAAAAAATCCAGATCTGTCTCTTTTAAATGATCAAAGTTATTTAGATGGGAAATAACCAGTAAAAATCCAGATTGTCCTTTTAAATGATCCAAGTTATTTAGATGGGAAATAACCAGGTAAAAATCCAGATCTGTCTCTTTTAAATGATCCAAGTTATTTAGATGGGAAATAACAGGTAAAAATCCAGATCTGTCTCTTTTAAATGATCCAAGTTATTTAGATGGGAAATAACCAGGTAAAAATCCAGATCTGTCTCTTTTAAAATCCAGATTAGTGAAAAAGAAATTTCTCAACAATAAAGTTATAGATGGAAATAACCAGGTAAAATCCAATCTGTCTCTTTTAAACGATCCAAAGTTATTTAGATGGAAATAACCAGGTAAAAATCCAGATCTGTCTCTTTTAAATGATCCAAGTTATTTAGATGGGAAATAACCAGGTAAAATCAGATCTGTCTGTTTTAAATGATCAAAGTTATTTAGATGGGAAATAACCAGGTAAAAATCCAGATCTGTCTCTTTTAAATGATCCAAGTTATTTAGATGGGAAATAACCAGGTAAAACCAGATCTGTCTCTTTAAATGATCCAAGTTATTTAGATGGGAAATAACCAGGTAAAAATCCAGATCTGTCTCTTTTAAATGATCAAAGTTATTTAGATGGAAATAACCAGGTAAAAATCAGAGCTAGAGGACAGCGGAAAGGGGGAAGTCTGTATTTTTGTGTTCAGTCAAGAGAAGCGACATCGTGTTAGTACAGTTATGGCGGGGTTCTGTGATTGAAAAGTGACAGTACTGCGATCTAAATGTATATTCTTCGACAAGTACAGAGGTTTATCCATTACTGTATGCAGAAAATAGTAGATTGTGGTTTAAAAGACTTCATAACTACCACCCCTGTAGATTGGGTTTAAAGACTTCATAACTACCATCCCTGTAGATTGTGGTTTAAAGACTTCATAAATACCACCCCTGTAGATTGTGGTTTAAAGACTTCATAACTACCACCCCTGTAGATTGTGGTTTAAAGACTTCATAAATACCACCCCTGTAGATTGTGGTTTAAAGACTTCATAACTACACCCCTGTAGATTGTGGTTTAAAGACTTCATAACTACCACCCCTGTAGATGTGGTTTAAAGACTTCATAACTACCACCCCTGTAGATTGTGGTTTAAAGACTTCATAACTACCACCCCTGTAGATTGTGGTTTCAAGACTTCATAACTACCACCCCTCACATATATGGCTCAGAAGCAAACAGACTAGAAAGAACGATCACTCTAGAAGAAGATAGATAGTTATCTTCTCATTCGCTGCCCGACCAAAATGGCCGTCGGACGGAAATGAGGCCATCCAGGAGAGGATCATGGGAGAGGAAATAGTGAGGGGGGGAGGGGGGAGGGAAGCGGAGGGGAAAAGGAGAGGGTGTGAAACGATGGGGTTTGTAGCTTGTTTTGTAGAATAGTGTGATAGTAGTGATTATGGTGGATTGATAATAGTGCTTAATGGGGCAAAAAAAAAAAAAAAAGGGGGGGGGGGGGGGGAGTAATATGGAAAAGAAATGAATAATAGTTTAAAAAAAAAAATATATAAAGAATTTAAAAAAAAAAATCAATAAATAGATAAGTAAACGACTTTGATGGGTGGTGATGGTGATGATAGTAGTTATGCGAAAGCGCGGTGCTGCTCCTCCTAGCACTTGGCGTTCCACAGCTGCTGCATGCCTGAAGGGGTCACGCTGTGGATGGCCGATACGTTCACAGAACGGTCCTGGCAGGCGTCTTTGTAAGAGCGGATCATGAAGCTGTTGTGGTTCTTCACACCGAAGCCCAGGCGTTGGAGGCACATGCCCACGTACACGTCTTCGAACAGGAAGAAGGGGATGGTGGGGGACACGGCGACCACCGCCTTCGCCACCCCCATGCTGCTGAAGTAGGCCAAGCCAAAGCAATAGGGCGGGTACCTGTCGGCCGGGTACAGGTCCTTGGTGACGTACCTGGGAGGGGAAGGGGGATAGGGGGTAAGGTCATGTTGAGACTGGCAGTGGTTCGGATGCAACACTCACACGCACGCACAACACGCACGCACGCACGCACGCACACACAGCACACACACACACACACACACACAACACACACACACACACACACACACACACACGCACGCACGCACGCACACACGGACGCACGCACGCGCGCACCTCTCTCTCTCTCTCTCTCTCTCTCTCTCTCTCTCTCTCTCTCTCTCTCGCACACACACACACATACGCACACACGTGAGAATAGCATTTCAAGCAGGAAATATGTGGAACTCTTCATTTTATATATGATAGCAAAAACGAAAACAGAATTACTGCGCCGCCAAACAAGAGAACAAATTACAAAGCAAACACAACGTGTTTCGACCTATTTGGACTTCTTCAGACTAGGCAAATAACATTCCAAATGATGAAAATAAGGACGAGCAGTCACATAACATTCCAAATGATGAAAATAAGGACGAGCAGTCACATAACATTCCAAATGATGAAAATAAGGACGAGCAGTCACTTGCCTCTTCGAACTAGGTGCAAACTGTTATCTTGAAAGAACGACTAAAACTACAGGATGGAACCGAGGTTGAAAGGGAGACAATACGAGTTAAAACAAGAACAATGATACTATAACATCAACAACGATAACAACAACAACAATAATAATAATAATAATAACAATAATAATGATAATAATAATAGTAATAATGATGATAATAATAATAATAACAATGATAATAGTAGTAATAATAATAATAATGATAATAATAATAACGATAATGAAAGGAAGTATGGAAAATCAAGGATGAAAGTATGATAAAACATGGATGGAAGTGTGGACAAAGAAGGATGGAAGGGTTAACAAAGAAGGAAGAAAGTGTGAACAAAGAGGGATGGCATGTGGACAAAGAGGGATGGAAGTGTGGAGAAAGAAGGATGGAAATGTTAACAAAGAAGGATGGAAGTGCGGACAAAGAGGGATGGAAGTGTGGACAAAGAGGGATGGAAGTTTGAACAAAGAGGATGGAAGTGGTGGACAAAGAGGTGAATGAACAAAGAGGATGGAATTGAACAAAGAGGGATGGACAGTGTGGACAAAGAGGGATGAAAATGTGGACAAAGAGGGATGGAAGTGTGGACAAAGAGGGGTGGAAGTGTGGACAAAGAGGGGTGGAAGTGTGGACAAAGAGGGATCAAATTATGAACAAAGAGGGATGAACGTGTGGGCAAAGAGGGATAGAAGTGTGGACAAAGAGGGATGGAAGTGTGGATGAGAAAGATAGAATAGAAATCCAAAGCATTTTCTCCATCACCCTCATTGATCGGATAAAAAAATGAAGTCTCAAATTCTGCAGATATTAAGGCTGTGCTCTTATGGTGACCTCAGCTCCGATAACCTCTCCACGTCTTTGACCTTGGTTTGGTTTTTGTTGGGGTCACCGGTGTCGGAGCATTCACTGGGGACTGTGGTTGGACGGACGTTGTGGTGCCCAGTCGGCAGGGGTAGGGGTGGGGAGGTGTGGGGACGGGGGGGTGGGGGGGGGAGGGGGGGAGGGAGGCGAAGAGGGCTCGTTCGCGCTGGCTCCGCGACTAAGAAACTACTGTTGTCAGTAGGGAGCTTAGCAGGTAACGTCCTGCGTATGTTGGGTCAGAGCAGGTACCCCCTCAAACGCCACCGAAGTAATTTTAGGTGGCAGCAGTGCAGTGTCTCCTCTGGTGGGTTGCTTCATGACGACTTGACACTGACTGCTCCCTGTGGATTGCCGCTGATGGGGCTGTGGCGGGATGGGTCAGGTTGTGGCTGTGGACGGGGGTGGGGGTGGGGTGGGGTGGGGGCAGAATGAGCGGGGTGGGTGCGATGCCACAGAAATGGCACGAATGATTAGACAGAATTTCAACAACAAAAAAGTCTTTCCTCGTTCCCTGTTTCCTGCCTCCCTGGTCATTTTAGGGTGTCTTTGTCCTCAGACCATTTCTTCTCGACGTGTGTTGGTTCCGTACGTGGACGTTTGACTGATTTTTCTAAAGTTCTCCTCTTTCTAAACTCTGACGATGAGAAACTCAGTGGAGTGACAGGCGCCGCGCCACGAAGTGGTGACTTCCCCTCTGTCTGTTCGTCTGTTTACTGATGTTTGTCAATCATGTGGAGTTTTATGTGCCCTCTGCTTGTTTGTGTGTTTGTTTGTATTAGGCGTGAGAGATTTTTGGAACAAATTAATGTAGTGGTGTGTGTGTGTGTGTGTGTGTGTGTGTGTGTGTGTGTGTGTGTGTGTGTGTGTGTGTGTGGTGAAGTCAAGTCAAAATTATCTGTATTCAGGGTTACAGGATAAGCTGTACAGCTTTTTTTCATCCTGCTCTCACAAAAGAATAAATATCAATTACAATAATGGAGAAAACTGCTCTCACAAAAGAATAAATATCAATTACAATAATGGAGAAAACTGCTCTCACAAAAGAATAAATATCAATTACAATAATGGAGAAAACTGCTCTCACAAAAGAATAAATATCAATTACAATAATGGAGAAAAAAGAAACACGAAGCAATCCAAACGTACAAATCCAAAAACATATTCCTGTAATGAAACAGTGAAGCATCTAACAACCATCGCAATTGATATTTTGATGTGTGTGTGTGTGTGTGTGTGTGTGTGTGTGTGTGTGTGTGTGTGTGTGTGTGTGTGTGTGTGTGTGAGGAGCGAGAGAGAGAGAGAGAGAGAGAGAGAGAGAGAGGAGAGAGAGAGAGAGAGAGAGAGACGGAGTTTTAAATCGCCAAAGACCAGCATGAAGGAGTCATACGAACCACTTGAATTTCTTGCTTCGATGAGGTCGGGAAGTGTCAGAGCACTTTCCCATGACGCCACGCTGTAAAAAGTCGGCATTGTTCCTCATCAATGACGTCACACTGGCAGTATTGATCCAGACGTCATCATCCACTTTCATGAAATACCTGCAACCCATGGAAAGAACGAAACCATACCGTCCACTGTCGTTAATTATAACACCTGCAACCCCATGGAAAGAACGAAACCATACCGTCCACTGTCGTTAATTATAACACCTGCAACCCCATGGAAAGAACGAAACCATACCGTCCGCTGTCGTTAATTATAACACCTGCAACCCCATGGAAAGAACGAAACCATACCGTCTGCTGTGGTTCATTATAACAGCCTAGATGAAGCTCTGTTCGTGTTGCTCAAACTTCATGACTAACACTGCAGGTGTCTGTATCTCTCAAGC
Organism: Conus canariensis; assembly: GCA_033310375.1. Lineage (NCBI taxonomy): Eukaryota > Metazoa > Mollusca > Gastropoda > Neogastropoda > Conidae > Conus > Conus canariensis. The sequence goes on from CM065732.1 coordinate 54,373,419, forward strand.
CTGTTTGAGGCGTATACACCATGAAAGGAAGTATAGGGTATAGCCATTTCAGACGCCAGTGGAAGTTTATAACATCATTGATCAGTTTAATGTTGTAAAACACTTTGCCCAAGCAAGCCTTCATGGCACGTAAAATTGGGTTGGGGGAACATTCACAGTTGTTAGAGTTGGACTTGACCTCAATGTTCCAGTTGTATTATACGTTACAGTTGTATTATCTATGTTCTATACTATTCTTGTACCTCGTTTCCAGATTTAAACTGAATAAGTGCAAATGAACAGGTTTTTATAAAGAAAATGGCGAATTAGAAGTGTTCCTGTCTATGTCAAGAACGCAACTTTCCAGTTTTCTGAAACAATGTGTGGTCTGGCCTTTGACTTTGGCGTTCGTTGTCTTCATGAAGATTTCTTGCCATCACTGTTGACTATTGGACAGTTGTCTTACATTTCCAGATTTTTCCACAGAAATATTGCTGGTCAGTGATCACAAGCAGTGATTTATGGTGTGTGTTGTCTCTATCATGTTCCAGTTGGGTTCTCCTCTGCCGGCTGACAACAATGCTGAATATGCAGTCACTGTGTTCCATGTAGCTGATCTGGAATCGTCAGAGGCATCAGGAGAATCAGTCTGGGTTTCAAAATAACCTCACATTGAATGATAATTTTAGGAAGCAGCTACACACGCACGCACGCACGCACGCACGCACGCACGCACGCACACACACACACACTTTCCCATCACGCAAGGCACATAAGCGAAAGGAACCTGCGCCTGCGTTTCCTTCTATTTCTTGACGGAAGCGCTCTGGGCAAGTCGTGGTTAAATCTACATTATGGATATGGCACTGTCACAGTACTAGTAGCACTGGCAACAATGGTAGCAGTTTCAAAAGTAGCAGTATTACAGGGAGTAGTGCTGTAACAGAAGCAGCAGCAGTAAACAGTAGCAGCAGGTGTAGTACACCAACAACAGCAACGGCAGCAATAGAAATGATGTCATCAATTCAACACATTGGAGTGGGAGGGCAGGGTGGGGGGATGCGGAAATGGGGGAAGAGGAAGGATAACAGTGATGTCAACATCAGTGCTACAAAAATAAACGTAAACTACAAAAGAATTTCGCGACAAAGGTGGGGAATTGGCGGTGGTGTCTTTCGGCATAAACTGTGTCCGCCTTTTAGAAATTCTGTGCCTGTAAATGTCCCTTTTTCCCACTCTCTTGGACCTGGCCTTCAGGTTTTTTTGTTTTTTTTTTGTTTTTTGTTGTTGTTGTTTTTTGTCCTGTCTTTCAGTTTGTTCTGGCTTTGAGGCGCACTGAGCTGCCTTAGTTTGAAGAAAAATATCTTTATGCTTTTCCTTTTCCCATGTGAATGCCCGTGGATTTTTTTGTTTGTTTGTTTTTAAATTTCATCCACGCCTTCTAAGAGTTTTGCACCAGAAATTTCCTCTTTTTTGTCACCTTCTTTAACTCTGGATTTTTTTCCCTCTATATTTAAAGAAAAATTCATTTTCATAGCATCCCCTGTTTGCCCACATTTGTGGCCCCCACCCCCAACCTCCTCCCCCCCCCCCCCCCCCCCCTTTTTATTTTTTTAGAAACAGTTTTGACCCAGAAGGTTTTATGTTTTCATTGTCTCGTTACAATTCCTAGCTCTTGTTACAATTCATAGCAATTCATGCTAGATTGTCTGTGGTAATCATTCGAGTAGGTAGTAAAGATTTAACCAGTAAATTAGGCATCCACGGTTTATATGGCAGTTGTGTTTGTTAGCATTTGGGCACTTTAAAAAATTGACCGCGGAGAAACAAAACAAATAGCTGTCACACTCAGCATGGGTGTCAAGAGAGCTAAACCTCTCACAAAGGGCCTTAAGCGCTGTAGAGGAAAAGAATGCCGTGCGTGGTGGAGAAATAGGTAATGGGCCGATTAGCGGTAGCGCCCTCACCTAGCGCGTACAGTCAAACTGTGTCAAGGAGGTTGAAGTGGTCAGGTAATTAATTGCCACGTGGTAGATGGGACCTGAGGTAGTAAGGACCCTCCCGAGTTCGAACCTTCCTGATAGCGAAAGGGAGGACAATTTAACCTCCAGCACCTCGGAGCATCGAGTAGGTGCTAAATACTCAGTCAGCTGAAGTTGCTTTGTAAACAGACCTTGAAGAGCAGGAATCTTGGGCTTGTTCAGATGGTATTGCCGTGGGGCACTGTGTTGATGCTTTGTCAGGCTAGTTAAATGTGTGTGGATGTTGTCATAGCTTTCTCTGTTAAAGTGGCCCCCGGAGTCGGCGGGAATTTTCTATGTCCATTTGGTGCGAAGTGACTGTTTCCTAAGCAATTAGGTAGGGATGTGTGTAAATGCTGATGTGTGGAAGAATGTAGCAAAAGGGGAATTCAGTGTACTTGTGAACAAGGTGGTGGAGAAGCAACATGGACAAAGGCATGGCCCAAAGGGAAATCCTTTGTGTCCATACCTATATAAACTGAGGGAGAACAACATGAGGGAGAGGAGGAGAACACCACACAAGAGAGAAGAACAGAGGAGTGAGAGGAGAGAAGAGTGAGCAGGACAGATTAGTGTTGAGAGAAACGTGGTCTGGGAGACAGAAGAGACAGCAAGGTCTTAGGGTAAAAGACAAGCTGAAAAAGAAAAGACTGAGTTTGAAGCCCAGAAGTCGGTGAAAGAGACAGAGAAGATTTCTACGTCCAGTTCCCAGAGACGATCATGAAGACCCAGTCCTGAAACCTGGAGCCAGTCAACCAAGGGCGTCACCATCGCCCAGTGCTGAAGAAAACTTGAAGTGACTTGTTCAAGAACTGTGGTGTGGTGGGAAAGTGTGTGTGTGTGTGGAAACCTGGCCAGGTAAGAAGCCATTTTACTATAACCAGGATTAGGAAGTATTGATCTTTTATGTTTTGATTATTCTATTTTGCGAATTGGATTATTCTCGTGTAATTATAATTAGCATAGAAGCTGTATTTCGTGTTCTCAGTCGTGTTAGGAGAGAAGCAAATGCATGACATCCCATTCCCAGAGAGAGGTGAATGGTTGGTGGGTGTATGAGTGCGCATACGCGTGTATGAGTGCAGAGATAACCTTGTTGTGTTAAGCCTGACTAATACATCAACTTAGTTCACTTCAGCAATACCATTTCGATTTCCCCTGTCCTGGACAATGGGTGTTTTTAGTCATCCGCCTTAGGGTTCAAATGTTCACATTACTACGTTATAAACTTTGAAGCATACTCTGTGTGTGTGTGCCTGTCTCTGTTGTCAGGTCTCCATGATGGGAGGGACTTCTGGGTAGTCGGCTACAATGGAGGGAAAGGGAAATGGATGAGTCATCTCGCTTCATTGTATTATAAGAACTGCTTCAGGGGACAGTGGATCATGAACAAAACTTCTTGATTTAAAAGTGGTGTGTACAGCAGGCGGGCAATGATGATTCATTCCAGAGGACCATCGATGACAACACACTAACCTGGCTGGTTGACACCGGGTGACGAGCCAGCGCAAAGAAGCGATGACTTTCAGAGTCAGGTTTCCGTAGGCGTCGCGGAGTCCATGGACCACCACGTCACGATGATCACGTGCCTCCTCCTCCACCTGATGCGCTAACTCCGCATCCGTTGTCGTTCCCAGCGTGAAGACGTGACGCAGGGTGGAGGAGGTGTTGTTGAGGGTCACGGAAGCCCACGACTTCCGAATGGCGTCTCTCTGCACCCTGTTGGCCGGTGCCGACACAACCATGAACAGCAGGTCTATTGCCTTGCCTCCTGCCACCTCACACAGCTCAGGCTGGTCCGCCAGCAAGGGGAAATCACCCTGAAAACATCCGCAGCAGTTTTCGGGGCGGACATGTTCCACGGACACGATCGCGGTTTTGTTCGAAAGCGATGCAGTTTGCACGTTTAAGTTGATGCTTGCTTTCAGTGGAGCTTTTTTCGTTGTCATCCTCTCCTCGTTACGGTCTGTTTTGACTTTCGCATTGGCCACTCGTGTTGTGTTTCGAAGAGAGCTTTGTGGATCGAGGGATGCCTGACTATGATTGCGTTCTGCGCATGTGCATGATCTGCGGTTCAGGTACGAGGCATCGTACCACCACAGACATAAGGCGATGAAACAGCATAAACTGGCAGCGGTGTAGACAGTCCATCTGTGTAACGACAGCCTGAGCATCGTTGACTGATTTCGGCTTTCTTCTCTGAGGTGTGTTACCCTGTGTTGGTTCTGACCTGCAACATCCATGAGTTCTACGTTAGGCACACACACACACACACACACACACACACACACACACACACACACACACAAAACATACACACATTCACACACAGGCACAGACACACATGTGTGTTACAGAAGGGGGTTTAAGGATCACTCTTTGAAAAGATGAAAAACAGACTAAAGAAGATTTTAAGTGGGTGTGTAGGTGCGTGTTCTGTATGTCCCCCAATCACACACTTCTATTCACACTGTCACGACTTCCACCTCTGTACACATGACAACAGACTGACAACTTGAAATATAGTGGGCAAAGACCAATGATCATGTATAATATTTCATACAACACAATTCCAACAACAGATTAACAAGTTATGTTGAGCCGCCGTGGCGAAGTGGTTAGCGTCGCAGACTCCCGGCTGGGAGGTCGTGGGTTCGAATCCCATCAGAAGTCATGTGGGTTTTCTGCCCCGACTGGCTCCTACCCAGAGTTGAGTTGCTGCGGACTCAGTTGGGAAGACTGGGACCACACAGTCGAGTTTCATCCACTTAATGGATGCGTTTCTGAGAGTGTTGCTCAAATTTCCTGACCAACACTGCAGGTGCCTGTATCTCTCGGGCCTCGTTGACGCCGGGATATATTATGAAAGGACGCGTAGAGTACAGCCCTGTCATGTAGTCTCAGACCGAAATGGAAATCCGTAGCATCATCTTAATCATCCTCATTCTCATCCATCAGCATTAAAAAAAAAAAAAAAAAAAGTCTCAAATTCTGTGGCCCTTCATGCCCTGCTCTCATGGTGACCTCAATTTCGATGTCCTCTCCACATCTGTGGCCTTGGTTTGGTTCCGTCGGGGTCACCGGTATCGGCGAGTTCATGGGGGCTGTCGTTGGACGGACGTGGTGGCGCCCTCCGGAGGGAGAGCTCACTCACGCCGGCTCCGCGACTAAGCAATTATTGTCGTCAGTAGGGGGCTTAGTAGGTGGTGTCCTGCGTATGTTAGATCAGAACAGGCGCCACTGAACACCACCGAAGTGACTCGGCAGCAGTGCAGTGTCTCCTCCGGTGGGTTGCCTCTTGACGACTTGACATTGACTGCTCCCTGTGGATTGCCGGTGCCGGGGTTGCGGGGGTGCCGGGGCCGACCGGGCTGTGGCTGTGGACGGGGTGTCGGAATGAGCGGCGTGGGTGCACTGCCTCTGATGTGGCGTAGAGGTTGGGACAGCAAAAAAAAAAAAAAAAAAAAAAAAAAAAAAAAAAAAAGTTAGGTTGATACTATTCAGTACACACACAAGAAGAAAAACAACAACAGAATAAGTAATTTCCCCCAACGTCACTTGCAGTTTAAAGGGTATGGTCTAAACAGTCTCTACCTTTGACCCAATCAGAAGTTAACTCTTTAATTGTTCAGAAGAACCACTATACACATAACGTCGTATCTTTCATACAAATGATCATTGTTCGCTGTGCAAAAAAAAAAATGGAGATTACATTTTCTTTCAGAGTTCTTCATTCAAAATATTTTTTTTCGGACAATCCCTAGCCTACTCCACAAAGGCAAAAACGGACCAAAATACACTACTTACAGCAGAATAACTAAACAACAGTGTAAGGATGATAACAGCACATCCTTCCACAAGGTGATCTTACGTCCGTCTTAACCAATCATTCACAATACGAGCGTACTTGTATGTGTTTTGCACGCATTTCATTGATGTACAGTCTGTTTACACAGTAAGTGTTTTTAGACGGACCTTAAGATTGTTTGACATCGTTACTGGTGTAAAAGACTTATGAAACAATAGGCGTGTCTCTTTCCACCCGAACTTTTCCCTCGGTGCCAATCCTTTGAAAACAGAAACCACAATGCAAAGCAACATCGGAGAGTACGTTCAATGTTTAAAACCTTTGTAATTTGTTGTGTAGTACCGTGAAAGATATGTCCGTTGAATTTAGCTAAGTACGTCAAACTAAAGCAGGATAGTTAAGCCCTCTTCTGTGGATGAAGTCCTTTCTGGATCAATGCGCATGAATATAGTCCTTAAATGTTCAACGATGTGATTAGTGTGAGTGTTCATTTTATTTCGTTTTATTTGTCAAATTCATGCTGATGACCGTTTGCCTATAGTTTTATCCCCCATACCCCACAAGGGGTGTAAGGAAATAAATATTATATTGTACTGTATTGTATTGTATTACTATTTAGATTAATAACAGAGTGCCTTGTCTTTTTAGGGCAAGCACCCTGCACGTGGGAGGTGGTACTATTTAGATTACTAAGAGAGTGCCTTGTGTTTTTAGGGCAAGCACCCTGCACGTGGGAGGTGGTACTGTTTAGATTACTAAAAGAGTGCCTTGTCTTTTTAGGGCAAGCACCCGGCACGTGGGAGGTGGTACTATTTAGATTACTAAGAGAGTGCCTTGTCTTTATAGGGCACGCACCCTGCACGTGGGAGGTGGTACTATTTAGATTGCTAACAGAGTGCCTTGTGTTTTTAGGGCAAGCGTCCTGCACGCAGGAGGTGGTACTGTCTGTTTAGATTACTAACAGAGTGCCTTGTTTTTTTTAAGGAAAGCACCCTGCAGGTGGGAGGTGGTACTGTTTAGATTACTAACAGAGTGCCTTGTCTTTTTATGGCACGCACCCTGCACGTTGGAGGTGGTACTGTATAGATCACTAACAGAGTGCCTTGTCTCTTTAGGGCAAGCACCCTGCACGTGGCAGGTGGTACTGTTTAGATTACTAACAGAGTGCCTTGTATTTTTTTAAGGCAAGCACCCTGCAGGTGGGAGGTGGTATCTGTTTAGATTACTAACAGAGTGCCTTGTCTTTTTAGGGCATGCACCCCTGACGTGGCAGGTGGAACTGAAACCCTGGCAGCCCCTTCTTGGCCCTTGGGATGATGATGCATCCTGCTGTGATTTTGATTTTTGTTTTCATTCCATGGGAAGAATACAGCATTTTCAATGATAGGAATTGGAGGTCTGTGAACCCAGAGTATTTTGAATAAGAATTGGGGCCTGTGAACCCAGAGTATTGTGAATGATAAGAATTGGGGTCTTTGAACCCAGAGTATTTTGAATGGTAAGAATTGAGGTCTGTGAACCCAAAGTATTGTGAATGATAAGAATTGGGATCTGTGAACCCAGAGTATTTTGAATGATAGGAATTGGGCCTGTGAACCAGAGTATTGTGATGATAAGAATTGGTGTCTGTGAACCCAGAGTATTTTAAATGATAAGAATTGAAGGTCTGTGAACCCAGAGTGATTTGTTTGTACAGGCAAATTGGACATTTAAAGGAAAACAAAGAAACGGAAGTTTTTTGCAGTGAATGAATGTGAGTTGATTACAAGTTTTTGCAAAGACACGTCTTGTTGGTCTAGAAAAAAAAAAGAGGAAATATTAAAAACCCCTCACACCAAAAGAAGTGAAACACACATTAAGAAAAAAAGAAAAAGAAAAAGAAATTTTTCTTTTACCGGGGCAGAACTTTAAAGTGGAAATATGAAAACCTCCTCACGCCAAAAGAAGTGAAGCGCACATTAACAAAAAAAAATTCTTTTACCGGGGGACAGATTTAAAGTGGAAATATGAAACCCCCTCACGCCAAAAGAAGTGAAGCGCACATTAACACACACACACACACACACACACACACACACACACACACACACACACACACACACACACACACACAAATCTTTTACCGAGGCGCATGATTGTATGCAGGTGTGTGTGTACCTGGTGACCGTCGTGTGACAATTGTATTGTACTGCATTGCATTGCATTGTTAGGAACAATGTCGTTGAAATCGTTTTGAGACTAGCGGTTGATTGCTGATGAATCGGGGCAAGGATTGCTGTAGGAAGGGACAGTGGATGATTACCGATGAACCGGGTAAGGATTGCTGTAGGAAGGGACAGTGGATGATTGCTGATGAGCCGGGGTAAGGATTGCTGTAGGAAGGGACAGTGGATGAATGCTGATGAGCCGGGGTAAGGATTGCTGTAGGAAGGGACAGTGGATGATTGCTGATGAGCCGGGCAAGGATTGCTGTAGGAAGGGACAGTGGATGATTGCATGAGCCGGGGTAAGGATTGCTGTAGGAAGGGACAGTGGATGATTACCGATGAACCGGGGTAAGGATTGCTGTAGGAAAGGACAGTGGATGAATGCTGATGAATCAGGGTAAGGATTGCTGTAGGAAGGGACAGTGGATGATTACCGATGAATCGGGGTACGAATTGCTGTAGGAAAGGACAGTGGATGAATGCTGATGAATCAGGGTAAGGATTGCTGTAGGAAGGGACAGTGGATGATTGCTGATGAACCGGGGTAAGGATTGCTGTAGGAAGGGACAGTGGATGATTGCTGATGAGCTGGGGTAAGGATTGCTGTAGGAAAGGACAGTGGATGAATGCTGATGAATCGGGGTAAGGATTGCTGTAGGAAGGGACAGTGGATGATTGCCGATGAGCCGGGTAAGGAAGGGACAGTGGTTGATTGTCGAAGGGGACAGTGGATGATTGCCGATGAATCGGGGTACGAATTGCTGTAGGAAGGGACAGTGGATGATTGCTGATGAGCCGGGGTAAGGATTGCTGTAGGAAGGGACAGTGGATGATTGCTGATGAGCCGGGGTAAGGATTGCTGTAGGAAGGGACAGTGGATGATTGCTGATGAGCCGGGTAAGGATTGCTGTAGGAAAGGACAGTGGATGATTGCTGATGAACTGGGGTAAGGATTGCTGTAGGAAAGGACGGTGGATGAATGCTGATGAATCGGGGTAAGGATTGCTGTAGGAAGGGACAGTGGATGATTGCCGATGAGCGGCGTAAGGAAGGACAGTGGTTGATTGCCGAAGGGACAGTGGATGATTGCCGATGAATCAGGTACGATTGCTGTAGAAAGGGACAGTGGATGATTGCTGATGAACCGGGGTAAGGATTGCTGTAGGAAGGGACAGTGGATGACTGATGATGAACCGGGTAAGGATTGCTGTAGGAAGGGACAGTGGATGATTGCCGATGAGCCGGGTAAGGATTGCTGTAGGAAGGGACAGTGGATGAATGCTGATGAACCGGGGTAAGGATTGCTGTAGAAAGGGACAGTGGATGATTGCTGATGAGCCGGGGTAAGGATTGCTGTAGGAAGGGACAGTGGATGATTGCTGATGAGCCGGGGTAAGTATTGCTGTAGGAAGGGACAGTGGATGATTGCTGATGAACCGGGTAAGGATTGCTGTCGAAAGGGACAGTGGATGATTGCTGATGAGCCGGGTAAGGATTGCTGTAGAAAGGGACAGTGGATGATTGCTGATGAACAGGGTAAAGATTGCTGTAGAAAGGGACAGTGGATGATTGCTGATGAGCCGGGGTATGGATTGCTGTAGAAAGGGACAGTGGATGATTGCTGATGAACCGGGGTAAGGATTGCTGTAGGAAGGGACAGTGGATGATTGCTGATGAGCCGGGGTATGGATTGCTGTAGAAAGGGACAGTGGATGATTGCTGATGAACCGGGGTAAGGATTGCTGTAGGAAGGGACAACAGATGACCAAATGACGAATTAACATTGACTTAACCCCCGCGTCCGCGCATATATATATATATATATATATATATATATATATATATATATATATATATATATATATATATATATATATATGTATATATGTGTATGTGTGTGTGTGTGTGAGTGTGTGTGTGCGCGCGCGCGCGCGCGCGTGTGTCTGTCTGTCTGACTGTCTGTCCGTCCGTCCGTCCGTCCGTCCGTCTGTCTGCCTGTCTGTCGGTCTGTCTGTCTCTCTGTTCGTGCGTGAGTGCGTATAGGTGCGTGCGTGCGTGCATGTGTGCGTATGTTTGTGTGTGTGTGTGTGTGTATGTGTGTGTATGTGTGTGCGCGTGCGTTTCAACGCCTACCTTGCGCTGAAGAGATCAAACTAAGTGACAAACTCGTTCATTTTCATTGTCCTATTTGTTTGTGTCTTGCCTGAAGAAGACCTAAGAGGTCGAAACGCGTCGTGTTTTGTCTTTTGACTCGTTTGTCCACGTTTCTCTTGGCGGTTCGCTAACATTTATTTAAGATTTGTTTATATTTCCGCCTGCTGTCGTCTCACTTTGCAACTACTTCTCTTGAATATTTTTTCACAGCACTAACACAACCGTTTATATATCACAAAACCTGCATTGATATATATCACAAAATCTGCATTGATATATATCACAAAATCTGCATTGATGTTCTGAACAATTTGGTAGTGGGAGGAAACAAGTGCAGGATGACAATTCCTCCATCATTATATTATTTATTAACAAAGGACTGGAAACTCAAAAGAATTACCATTTTGATCTAAAAGATTCCGTACGCGGAATACACCATTTTCGATCCAGTTTTGAATAGATCTGCCCCTAATCCTCACATTCGTGTTGCAAAACAAAGGCTTTGAACAGAGTTCTTTTGCAGTTTTGATACAAACAATCTTACCTATTTCTTTGTATGCTCTGAAAAACATCTCTCCAGAAGTTAGTTAACGTATCATGCCCAGACAGATCAGCACCTACTTTTGAAATCATTTCTGCTGTGTAATATGATGAAAAAGATATTTTCTTCCGGCTATGTTTACTTGATAAAAGGTCACGAAACCAAATTAGCTTCAGTGCATTTATTTGTTTTCATACGCTTGGTGTTCCTGTACCCCCCATGCTGTATACTTTTCACAGACGTTTTCCGGTTGATTTGTCTGTCGTTTCCGTTTTTTTAATTCATACAAACTTAAATGTAAATTTCTGAATTTCATCAACCATGTAGTCTGGTGGGTTCGGTAGTAACATCCATAGATGGGTTAGTTTCGATAAGATCATGGATTTGAGTACTGCTACTCTGCCTATCGGTGTTATCTGCTTCTTCAGCCAAGTTTTGTACAGTGTTCTTATTTCTGCACACTTTTCTTGATATTCATAATTTCACAGTTTTTTTAAGTCACTCGCAGACCAAATACCCAAAATGTTCAATTCAGGTGGGTTCTATTTTATATCTACATGTAGCATATATCTAACAGGCGAGTTTCATTTACTTCCTAACCATAGTGCATTTGTTTTTTCCGCATTTAGTAAAAATCCAGACACTCTTCCAAATTTTTCCATTGTCATGATCGATTCTCCGATTTTCGATCGCTTTCTTGTAATAATTCAGTATTGTCTGCATACTGTGATATTTTGTTCTCAGTAATAGCTATTTTAATTCCTATTATGATCTTCGTCTTGTCTTATATCCGCTTAAATTTCAACACAAATAACAAATACATACGGTGAGATTGGATCACCCTGGTGGCGCCTTCTCTCAACAGAGAACCAGCCACTAGTTTCCCATTTACTGAAACAGTTGACGTAATATTAGAGTAGAATGTTTTTTATCCAATGACAGAAACTTGGACCAAAACCAAAGGCATGTAGTATCTTAAATATGAAGTCATAGCTTACACTATCAAACGCTTTTTCAAAGTCTAAACATAACGGTAACCCTGTTGTTGTTTTATTTGTGTGGTGTGTGTGTGTGTGTGTGTGTGTGTGTGTGTGTGTGTGTGTGTGTGTGTGTGTGTTTAAGATATAATCATATCATGAAGTATGTTATAAATAACACGAATGTTATCCCCCAAATTGGGAATAAAACCAGTCTGGTCCTCACTGATGATAGAGGGAAGCGCAGATTTCAGCCAATTGTCTATATATGTTGATCCTATTTCATACGCAGTTTTCAAACGCAAAATCGGTCTCCAATTTTTGATTCGATCTTTGGGCTTGTCGCTCTTTGAACTGCATGTAACAATGCCTTCTTTTTGCGTTGAAGATAGTTCTTTTCTATTGTATCCATTGTTAAGCGCTCTTACGGCGTAAGGGCCATGTTATAGCCAGAACAGTTTATTCAAATTCTGCCGTGAAGCCGTCGCTGCCAGGACTTTTCATATTATGCGTATGTTTACGAACAACATCGACTTCTTCCAAAGTAATTTTGCACTCCAAAGAAGTTATCTGATTTTCAGTTAATATTGGTAAATTGTCTGCGAGATTTAGAATTTCACAAGATTCGACATCACTTTTAGAACATAACTTTTGTTGAAACTTAATAACTTCTTGGGCAGTTTCATCACCATTTTTTAAAGTTGATCCATTATCCAGCAGCGTAAGTTTCATATTCTTGCAAACGTAATGCCGTTTTTCAAGTCCACAAAAATAGTTTGTTGTTTTTCTCTTTCTGTGACTCGTCTTGCCCTTGAACGCAGCAATATATTCTCCATCTTCTTTTCCCGAAGTGTTATCAAGTGTCGTCTACAGCTTTCAAGTTCCAGTCTTTCTCGTTCAGATAGCACCGTTTTCCTCCCTTACTTTCAAGACGTTTCTGTTTTTCTGTGTTCTTCCTTTTCTTCATCGTTGCGTACGATATAGGGCCTAGCTTTGCCTCTGATTTTCATATAGCAAATGTATCTTTAAAAAAGTTGGTCAGAAGTAACAAACTGGATTTCTGATTTAGGAATCTGGGCCAGCTCCAGCGACAATACGGTAGCGCTGCATGACAGTGTTTACTTCTTCTATCTGATTAGCGTCTTTTACTAATGAACTATTGAATTTCCATAATAGGTCTCTCTTTGTCTCTCACCTTGTTCTAAAGTTACTCAAATTAAGGAGTGGTTAGATCGATATCCTGGTAGAATATCTGCGTCTCTTACGTGGTTACACAACCAACTGGAAATAAGAAAGAAATCTAAACCACTTTGCTGACATGGGTCATTTCTCCTCCAAGAAAACCCACGTAATTCAGAATTTGAGTCACGCCAGATGTCAGTTGAATCTAGGATGCCTGTCATTTTTTTCTACTTGCGCTTGTGCTTTAGGAATATTGCTATGTCTATAATTATAACAGTCCAAAGACTGATCACGGACGAAATTCCAATCACCTCCGATAATGACATTTTCAGCTCCAACTACCCTAATATGTTCACACACACACGCACACGCGCACGCGCGCGCGCTTACACACACACACACACACTCTCTCTTCTCTCTCTCTCTCTCTCACACACACACACACACACACACACACACACACACACACACACACACACGCACACCAGCACGCATGCACGCACGCACACGCCACAGCAACACACACACACACACACACACACACACACACACACACACACACACACACAAGCGCAAGCACGCACGCGCACACACACTTGTGTGTATGTTATCAAGCCATCAAACTATCCAGTAAGGAAAATTATTATCTTTTTTTTTTTTTAATTTTAAAGGACACATTTAACCTATGGAGTCATTTGTGGTTGACTCAATTATCAATCAACCAACACGCAAATGCTTTGCTTTACTCCTAACGTCGAAATGCACATGAGTTTGAAATAAACCACCAAATGTAGAGTTCCATCTATGAATGAGGAGGGTTTCAGCAAACACACACGCGCGCGCGTGCGCACGCACGCACGCACGAACGCACCCACGCACGCACACTGGAAGAAGAAGAGACTCAGCCGGCGTTTCACAGTCTCCAATTCGCCTAGTCCAGGAACCCAGTCCACGCGAGCACACAGCAGCACAACAGGCGGGAGCCAGTTGAGCGACACAGACTACTATAACGTGTAGCTATAATGATTCTGCAGTCACCACCACACTACGTGCAGACGGACTGCGACGCAAAATGTAACAATGACAATTGTATGGTTTTTGTTTGTTTGTTTGTTGTTGTTGTTGTTGTTTTGTTTGTTTTTTTTTTTGGGGGGAGGGGGTTAGGGTATTGAGAGAGCCGCTTTCTTCAAGTTTTTGTCTGCTGTGTGTGTGTGTGTGTGTGTGTGTGTGTGTGTGTGTGTGTGTGTACTAAATAAATGAGTGCCACAAGCGGCATTAGTTAGGAATTATTTGCATGTAACTGTATCACAATGAGAGCAATACAGAACTTTAAATGGGAAATTGTGGTTTAGTCTTTTACTGCTGTTGATGGGTAGTTTATTTTATTATTTCCAAATATAAAAAAAAAACATTTAGAAAGAGAGGGGGTTAGTTACCACCAAGGACATAGACAAATAAAGTACAGAACAAGACACAACGCATTTCGACCTCTTGGGTCTTCTTCAGGCAAAAACAAATAACATTTAGGACAGTGAAAACGAAGAACGAGAAACCACTTTTCTTCTCAATATTCGGCGCACGATCAAAATGGCCGCTGGTCGGAAACGTTTCCCGTCTATGTCCTTGGTGGTAACTAACCCCCTCTCTTTCTAAATTTTGCTTCATTTTCCACCCTGAGTCACTCTGGTTTGAAACTATTTCTAAATGACTGAACATGTCAGTGGCTCAGAAATGAACAATGGAGAACTCCTGTCACAGATCACTGTCCACTTGCATCATTGAAATCTTCTTGTCGGATGGGGTAAGTTTATGACTCGATTGGTTTGTTCATCTTTCTTCAATTTTCTTGTTTTGTTTTTTGTTTTATTCGGGTTTTTCCCCAAGATGCTACATTTATTTTTGTTAAGGCGGCTGTCCAGTTAGAGAGACTACCACCCCCTGACTGGTTCCGCTTGAAGATATTTGGTGTGACTGGCAGTCGGCCCGGCGCGAACCGCAATCGTCATATGCACAGGTGCAACTCTGAATGACACGGGTGCAATTGTCGAAATTCCTCACACACACACACACACACACACACACACACACACACACACACACACACACACACACACCCCTTCTGTCCCATGTCTAGAATACGACCAGAAGTTGATGTCAGATGTGATGAGAGCGTTGTCGGTATGCTTGGTGTAAGACTGGTGCGCGTGTACTCATGAAGCTAATGATTTGGGAGATATTACTTTAAAAGATGTTTTTGAATAGGTGTATTTGTAACACACGGCTAACATAAATGTTTAGTCGTAAACAAAAAGTCCCATAACCTACTATAGTCACTTGGCAGTGAATTATTAAAAGTTCGCCACTTTTCCTTCTGCCGCCTAAACCTTCCCCGCTTTGAATCAGGTACCTATTTACAGCTTGGGAGATGGAAAGGGTGTTTGAGCTGGCCCCGCGAGTGGTTCAATCGTCAGCTCAGGCTGCACACCAAAAATTAATGCGCCAAGGCCTTGCCTAAGGAGTCGAGTATTTATAGACTGGCGCAGCTGGATTGTTTCGAGAAGTTGTTTGTGTCTGAAAGTTGATTCTCCTCATTTTCTTTCATAAAGCCATCAAGGTACAAGCCAGGCGGTTCCAAGCAGTCAGATTAACATCAAAGGAAGGGAATTGTTTTGGGCTGTTGGGACTGGCGTAAAGGTAGCGTCACAGGTGTGTGTCAACGAAGGGGATGGACATGTATTTGGAGATTGTGTTTTCATTCCGCGAAGATCCCCAAAACAAGGGAAATAATTGGTGGGGGGTTGTTCCTAGCACCATTTATCAGTTTAACATTAAATGCTGGCTCGAATTCATGGTAGGCCTCAAAACGTTTAGATCGATTATATAGTGTTTTAATCCTATTAATTTTGTGGCTTATTGCCTCTGCAGTCACCGCTCTAATCATCTGACTGCAGGTCCCTCTTTTACAATGTATGGTTGATGTGTTTCATATAAACAATGGTTTTGGTGCGCCGTTGTAAAATACAGATGATGTAAACACCAATTATGTTTTAACTGTTGGGTATAAGATACAGCCGATTTGAAACGTTTTGTTTCCAGTGTGCTGGCTACAGCTATGTGTGAAACGGCGCTTTGACCTACAATACCGGTGTAAAATCCCAGATTGCCCCCCATCCCAGAATGCCCCCCCAGGGGACGTCTTGGGTATACTGATGCGTCCCCCTGGGGAGGCATTCCAGAATGTACCCCCCATACCTGTTATGTCCCCCATGATTGACAATCACTGTCATCCCAGAATGCACCCCTCCCCCCAACTTAGTGTAAGTCTCTCTCTCTGTCTCTCTCTCTTTCTCTCCAGTCTCTCCCTCCCCCCCCCTCTCTCTCTCTCTCCCTCTTTCTCGGTTCTCTGTCTGTCTGTCTGTCTTTCTCTCTCTCTCCTTCTCTCTCTCTTTCTCTCTCTATCTATTAAAGAGAGAGAGAGAGAGAGTGTGTGTGTGTGTGTGTAGTGTGTGTGTGTGTGTGAGTGTGTGCGTGCGTGCTCGAGTATATGCGTGCGTGTATGTGTCTGAGTATATTCACTGTAAGTGGATGGTGCGCGTCTGTAATAATGCGTGTAAGCGAAAATATGACTGATCATTGATATTGTAGATTCTAAAGTTTCCGCTGTTCATTCACTCTCTCTGATAAGACAGTACTTGTAAGAAATAGTTCACTACGACTGTTATTACTATACGTTTTTAGGCCAGATCCTGTTGGACATGGATCAACTTTGTTCATGTATGTATTTGATTATTCTACGCATGCAACCATTAATTATTTGATGCTACAATTTTGGAAGGACAGAAGGCTTGCTATTCCCTTTTATCAGTTTTTTCCATTTAGATTGTCGGCTTCACTGATTTGATTTTGAATGCCAATTATAATCAAGAAAGGCACTGTTTTCTCCAATGGCAGCCATTTTGGAAAAGCGAAAATCGGATAAAACATACTGAAATTGGATTAAAAAAAAAAAAATTTAGATACTATGAATCATTCTGGTTAACTGAATAATTTTCTTGATTGAGACCAAAATTCAGTATAAAATAATCACAATCAGGCATCATTTGTCCTCTATATTTGCAGTTTACAAATCTGGTGGCGGCCATCTTGGATTTTACGCAAGACTTCAAAATGCCTAACATTTACGAAGTGGCCTCCAACGGATTTGGATTCAGCACCCCAAAATCATGTTAGATCAACAAAAAACCGTAATATATAACACAGAACAAGGTACCCCTAAATATCGCCTGGACTAACAAGCAGGTGTGACGTATTTCTGTGTTCTGACACTTGTTGACACGCGTCACGCTTACTATGTTCCGTTGATTAGCATTCATCCAGATGCTAATTTTTTAAAGAAACAATGCCATTCAAAGCAAGTTGACACTTGCCATGAAGAGTCACCTCCGGAAAACACACACACACACACTCTCTCTCTCTCTCTCTGTCGGCCTCGCTTTCTCTGTCTGTCTCACTCTGTCTGTCTCGCTCTCTCTCCCTGTATTTGTATCGCTCTCTCTGTCTGACTGTCTGCCTCGCTTTCTCTGTTTGTCTTGCTCTCTGTCTGTCTGTCTTGTTCTCTCTGTCTGTCTCGCTCTCTCTGTCTGTCTCGCTCTCTCTCTGTCAGTCTGTCTGTCTCACTCTGTTTTCTGTCTCCTTTTCTGTCTGTCTCATTCTCTGTTTGTCTGTCCTGCTGTCTGTCTCACTGTATCTCTGTCTCCCTGTATGTCTCCCTGTCTGTCTCTCTGTCTATATGTCTGTCTCGATGTCTCTGTCTATCTGTCTCCCTTTCTCTGCCCGTCTGTCTCGCTCTCCGTCTGTCTGTCTCACTCACACACACACAAACGCACGCACACAATCTCACTCTCACGCTTGGGCACACGCACGCTCACAAACACACACATACACTAGGAAGGGCACACGCTTGCACGCATGCACGCACGCACGCACGCAATAAATTATGTCTATATTGCGAGAGAGAGAGAGAGAGAGAGAGAGGAGAGAGAGAGAGAGAGAGGGAGGAGAGAGAAACAGACAGAAAGAGAGAATTGGGGTGGGGGGCATTCTGGGATGAAAATATATTTGTCCTCATGGGGGGCATAATAGATACGCGGGGAGGGGGGGGGGGACATTTTAGATTGCCCGCCAGGGGGACGTGTCAGCATACCCAACATCTACCCCGGGGGACATCCTAGCATACCCAACATGTCCCCCAGGGGACATTCTGGTATACTGAAACGTCCCCCCGGGGGCATTCTGGGATACTGAAACGTCCCCCGGAGGGCATTCTGGGATACTGGAACGTCCCCCGGGGGGGAGGGGGGGGGGAATTCTGGGATGGTGGGCAATCTGGGGTGTTAGACCGGGAAACTCTGAAATGGCCAGTCAGAGATCATCAGTATCTTTGATGCATGAGGATATGGCTGAACTTAATTAATGCGAAAAGATTTTCTTTTTGACGTTTGGTCATTATATATGACACCATTTATTTTATTTACATCGGAGATTGCGAGGATAGTCAACGGAAAGAAGCTGAACAAGAAACAAGATCGTTTGCATAGTAAGTCAGCTGTTTTTCAGTTACTTTTTTTTTTCAATCTTCTTATGTTCTCACTTGTATTGTTCAAACTTATAATGAATACTATATATATATATATATATATATTTGTGTCCTACAGGTGTGTGTACCTTATAAATTGAAATCTCTGCGCACTGTCTTTTTTTGGCGCATCTGTAATTTCTCATCTTATCCGATTGAAATTCGATTCACACACACACACTGATTGACTGACTGAAATCATGTACTGTCAGATTAACACAGTGTTGTACTCACACACACACACACACACACACACACACACGATCTTTCACACTTCGCCATTTTAACTGGTCTCTTTCATTTGTAAATATTACTATCTTTGTCCGAAAAAGTTATCTATCCAAGTTTATATTCTTCTTGTCATTGAGACATAGTGCTCGCAGCATACGTCCAGCGTTCCAACAACCAGGACCTGAAGAAGCCAGTCGCTAAAAAGCCGAGCACCCGTTTCTTCGTTCCCCACTTCTCCCGGGAGCAGACTGGCAACTCGTGAATTCTGACAGCAATAAATCCCTTCTCAGATAGGCATAAGAGTATGAGGGGAAATGCTGTGGCACGTTTGCTTATGAAGTGCATGCAAGATTCCAAAGATAGGAGGAAACGCGGGCAGTGGGAAAAGATTGATGGGGAAGGCGAGAGACATGTCCGTTCAGTTTCACAGCAACGATGGTGAAGGCGACAGGCATGTAGATTTACTCCACAGGAAAGGAAAGATAGGGTGGTAGAGAGACATGTAGATCCAGTTCCACAGGAAAGGAAAGAGGGTGGTGGAGAGAAGATAGGGTGGTGGAGAGAAGATTGGGTGGTGGAGAGAAGATAGGGTGGTGGAGAGAAGATAGGGTGGGGATTGAAGATAGGGTGGAGAGAAGATTGGGTGGTGGAGAGAAGATGGGTGGTGGAGAAGATAGGGTGGAGAGAAGATTGGGTGGTGGAGAGAAGACAGGTGTGGAGAGAAGATAGGGTGGAGAGAAGACAGGGTGGTGGAGAGAAGATAGGGTGGAGAGAAGATAGGGTGGTGGAGAGAAGACAGGGTGGTGGAGAGAAGATAGGGTGGTGGAGAGAAGATAGGGTGGTGGAGAGAAGACAGGGTGGTGGAGAGAAGATAGGGTGGTGGAGAGAAGATAGGGTGGAGGAGAAGACAGGGTGGTGGAGAGAAGACAGGATGGTGGAGAGAAGATAGGGGTGGAGAGAAGATAGGGTGGTGGATTGAAGATAGGGTGGAGAGAAGATTGGTGGTGGAGAAAAGATTGGGTGGTGGAGAGAAGACAGGGTGGTGGAGAGAAGATAGGGTGGAGAGAAGATAGGGTGGTGGAGAGAAGACAGGGTGGTGGAGAGAAGATAGGGTGGTGGAGAGAAGATAGGGTGGAGAGAAGATAGGGTGGTGGAGAGAAGATAGGGTGGTGGAGAGAAGACAGGGTGGAGAGAAGACAGGGTGGTGGAGAGAAGATAGGGTGGTGGAGAGAAGATAGGGTGGTGAGAGAAGATAGGGTGGTGGAGAGAAGACAGGGTGGTGGAGAGAAGACAGGGTGGTGGAGAGAAGATAGGGTGGTGGAGAGAAGACAGGGTGGTGGAAAGAAGACGGGTGGAGAGAAGATAGGGTGGTGGGAGAGAGAAGATAGGGTGGTGGAGAAAGATAGGGTGGTGGAGAGAAGATAGGGTGGTGGAGAGAAGACAGGGTGGAGAGAAGATAGGGTGGTGGAGAGAAGATAGGGTGGTGGAGAGAAGATAGGGTGGTGGAGAGAAGATAGGGTGGAGAGAAGATAGTGTGGTGGAGAGAAGACAGGGTGGTGGAGAGACATGTAGATTCAACTCCACAGGAAAGGAAAGACAGAGAAGATGGGAAAGTAGGCATGCAGGTTCATTTCCACAGGATAAAAGGAGGAGGAGAGAAGCATGTAGATTCAATCCAAACACACACGTACACTCTACAAGCACATAAAGCACACCAAATGTTGTTTGTTTACCATGGATGCACATGCATGCACACAAATACACACATGCAGACAACTTGAACATAGAATGAGCGCACAGGCTTGCCTGTTCAAACGTTTGTCAAAAACAGTTCATTTGAATACCCGTTAGTAGGTCACACCAAACTGACACTGTTTTGTATTGTAATGCCAGGTAAGGGACATATAGTATACACAGTGAACTTCAAATTGAATTCACAGCATAATCACCACTGAATTTGTACCTACTTCTTTGTGTGACCTTCATTTTTTATTCATCAGCAACTTGTTTAAAACCCTCTTTGTCCACTTTTCGTGAGGTGTCTTTGGTAATGGATAAAACTGGCCACACACATTCAAAATAATGGAAAGCAGAATCAAGATTGGTACTGCAGATTCTATAATAGTTTCCTGTTATTACGTATAATAAGGTATAATATATGTATGTATATTATATATATATATATATATATATATATATATATGTGTGTGTGTGTGCGTGTGTGTGTGTGTGTGTGTATATCACAAGGTATGATATATACATACACATACATACACGTATACATACATATCTATTATGTGTGTGTTTGTGTGTGCATGTTACGTGCAATCCATGTTCTTGTGTAGTTCACATACCGCACGAAATATTGCATAATACATGAGCTTGGCAATGCTGTTGCCTGTTGTGTAGGTTAAGCAAAAACAATCTCGTGTTCAGGTTCTCTTTTTAACCCAACTCACCTTCAATGAAAACAAGAAAAATGGTGATGGCATGACGAAATCTAGCCTGTCAAATAAGAAAGAATTGAGTAAGTGAACATTCCGTTAAGAGAGTTGACCAGCCTGAGAACTTAGATTTTCTAGTTTGGATGTTATTAGAAAAGGACTTTCTTCTTGATTTGTTCCTTTTAAAGACAACATTAATCTTGTTGCACAAAAGGTGTTGATTTTAGGCAGAGAGAATGAGTGTGTTCATGCATTATTCAAGTGTTGCCAAATTCATGCATTATGCAAAATTTGACACTTTACATGGACTCGCAGGAACATTTACGCATAACATCCATATAGTAGAAAGAAACTCGTGGAGAGCGTGGCAGCAGAGAGTCCTCAGAAGAGAAGCCCCCTTCAAGCAAGTGTTTCGGCCCTTATCTCCTGACACTCTAGGGGGGTTGGGCCACACCCGGTTCATGACTCCGGATGTCCCTCTGCTGCCCCCTTTTTTTTTTTCCCCGATCTTGGGACGAGCCATGGCTGGGATTCGAACCCATGACCCTCTGGACATGCTCACTTTCCACTTAATGACTCGCGCTTTAACCACTGAGCCACAGGGACACCTGATATTTGTAGGGAAATTAAGCCTTATGAAGTTCACTTTTGTTCCTCCTTGACCAGATCCAGCTTGAACACCTCTCTGCCGCTTCTGCCATTGCTTTCAGGGCTCTGGTTTTTTCCTTCCCTGCAACTGAGAGCTGTTTCATGAGGCTGTATGCAGACGTTCCTACAAACCCCCTAGCTCCAATTTCTGCAGTGAGGACTTTGACCTGATAGCCTTCTCTCCTCAGGCTGTTTGCCAGATCAGCATACTTTTCAGTCTTGTAGATTTGAGCTGCCTCCATTCTGTTCTCATACGGCACCGTGAGCTCGATCATGATCAGCTGCTTGGTTGACTTAGAGTGGACTACTATGTCTGGTCTCATGCCACTCTTGCTGATGATCTCTGGGTGACTCTTCCATTCTGGGAGGTCTGCAGTGCACTCCCAGTCATCTGCCCCGTCCAGCAGACTCGCCTGCATGTTTCGAGTGGCACTGTTGTTCTTGGCCATGATTTGCTGCCTCCTGCCGTGAAGAATGTTGCGGGTGCTTTTGGAGTCCTGATTTTCCCTTTTGTGGTGTTGGTACTAGCCCAGACTACTTGTACAATCTCTTTGAGCACTTGGTTGTGCCTCCATGTGTACCTTCCTTGAGCCAGGGCTACTTTACATGAGCTTAGGACATGCTCCACTGTTTGCTTTTCATGGCAGAGGGGGCATGCAGGATCGTCTGTTTTCCCCCACTTCACCAGGTTTGCATTTGAGGGCAGAAGGTCATATGCAGATCTGAGAATGAAGCTGATCCTGAGAGGGGCCATGCGCCAAATATCATTCCAAGTGAGACTTCTTTGGAGTGCATTCTCCCACGTTGTCCATTGCCCTTGCTGGCTCTGCTGGACTGCTTTTTGGAGTCTTTTTTGGTCTTCTTCTTTTCTCATCTCCTGAATCATCATGTCTCTTTTGGCTTTTCCTTTGGCCTTTGACCACCATTCAGTTTTGGTCACCCCCAGTCCTTGTCTGTTGGTCTGTGTGTGTCCTGTTATTTCTCTGATCTTGAGACTTTCTTTTGCAGAATCCATCGCCTCTTGAACTTTCCATTTTCTGCCTGTCTTCAGCTGGGGCTTGATTGCTTCTACCACCTTGTCTCCTGAGTCCTCCAGCATGCTTTGAAGTCTGATCTTCCCTGCTTTGTATTCCTCCAGGATGGATTTCAGTGGTAGTTTCAGCTTTGCTTGGCGACAGTACAGCGCTATGTCAGTCAGACAGGGTGGGACACCAAGCCATTTCCTTGTGAACTTGTTGATTTTGGCTTCCATTGCCTCCACTATGCTGGTGCAAATGTCGTATCTCATCAGAGGCCATAGGAGCTTTGGTATCAGCATGAACTGCAGACACCAGACCTTGTATTTGCCAGGGAGCCCACACTGGTCAATGGTCTCCAAGCCTTCCTCCGCCATCTGCTTGGTTTCTTTTGCTCTTTGTGTGTCTTTCAGCGTATCATCATACCATCTTCCAAGGCTCTTGGCTGGTTCTTCTGTGACTGTTGGAATGGCCTGGTTGGCAACACTGAAGACCACAGATCCGGCCACTTTTCCTTTCCTCAGTGAGAGACTCCGTGATTTCTTTGGCTTGAACTTCATTCTGGATGAGGCAACTATGTCGTCCAGCCTCTCCAGCACATGACGTGTCTCGTCTTCTCTGGATGAAATCACTGTAGTGTCATCCATGAAGGCCTTGAGAGGAGGCATCTTGTATCCATCGCCAAGGTCTGTTTGTCTCGCGTTGTTTGTTGCTGCTTTCAAGGTGAGTTCCATTGCCAGCACGAACAGTATTGGGGAAATTGCACAGCCCATTGCAATACCCACTTCCAAGTTGATCCAGTCTGTTGTGTACTCCTTGGTAGAGAACCGCATTGAGAAGCCATTGAAGTACTTCTTGAGCATGTCGCGGATGTTCTTTGGCACATGGTACATCTCAAGAGCCAGCTGTATCATCTCATGGGGCACAGATCCATATGCGTTTGCCAGATCAAGCCACACTACGTCCAGATCTCTCTTTTCTGTTTTTGCTTTTTGGATTGCGTCCCAGATCATTGTGGTGTGTTCTACACAGCCAGCCACGCCTGGGATGCCACCTTTCTGGACTGACACATCCAAGTACTTGTTTTCCATCAGGTACTTGGTCAGCCTTGCTGCCATGACAGAGAAGATTTTCCCTTCGACGTTCAGTAGTGATATTGGCCTGAACTGGCTGATGTCACTTGAGTTTTGCTCTTTGGGGATGTACACACCATCTGCCGTCATCCACTGGCCGCTGATCTTCTGGTTTCTCCAAGCCGATCGCAGCAGCCTGTGGAGCCACTCCAGCACCTTGGGACATTTCTTGTAAAGCTGGTAAGGTATTCCGTTTGGCCCTGGTGATGATTTGGCTCTGGCTTTGTCGACCACCTTCTTGATTTCCGCCAACGTTGGAGGCTTGCCATTGAACTGTTCCTCAGGGTTGGTTGGCCACACCAGACCTTGAATGTTGAGTGGTGCTTTGCTCTGTGGGTCAGAGTATGTTTTCCTCAGATGCTACTCAAGAACTCCTTTGTCCACACTTAGGGTCCCAGATTTTGGCTGCTCAAACAGTGTTCTGGCAAACTGGAAGGGGTCTCTGAAGAAGCGCTCTTGTGTCGTCTTCTTTTTGCTCTTCCTCTTCCTCACAGATTCCGCTTTGCTGAGGGCGCTGTGTTTTTCTTTCAGGTCTTTCCACAGTTTTTCCAAGCCTTGTTTTTCAGCTGGCAGTGCGGTCTTCATTTGCATCTTGAGGTTTTTCTTTTGGACCCTGATCTTGTCCATCTTTTCTTGGCGTCTGGATTTCTTTGGAGGTGTTTTCTCTTTGGGTAGTTTTGCTCCATAGGCGTCTCTACATGTGGCATACACAATGTCCCCATATGTGGCTAGTTTGTGTTCCAGGGTGCTTTTCCCTATCAGTGCATCGAGTCTTTGGACGATTTTTGCATCCAGTTTCTCCCAATCTTCAGTTTCGTTTGCTCGTGGCAGGTTGAGTTTCAGGCACCTGGCATCGAGGGCCTGTGCAAATTCCTCATCCGAACCAACAGCGTGGATGTCCTTGGCACTGTGGTTTAAATCCTGGCCTTGGTCTTCCGACGTCTTATCTGCTGATGCAGTGCGCTGCTGCTCATTCAGATGAGTCTTCACACATCCCATCTTTGTTCTGTGGATCTTCATGCCACGGGTGGTAGCGAAACGCTTTCCACAGACACATGGATATTCCATTTGGTCCATGTTCATAGTCCGTTTGGGATTTGCAGTCATGATTGGTTGAGCACCGATGGATTCATCATTCTCTCCCCCTTTCGGTGAATCCTGGGAGTATCTTTTCCTTTTATTCTTAGTAGCCACATGTTTAAGGCAAAGTGGGGAGCCAGCCCACAGAGCCCTTGGTTCTGGTCTTTCCCAGTGTCCTCCGGTCTTTCCCGGACGTCCTCCGGCCTATTCCCGGAAGTCAATGGTTTACCCATGCATCAGTAGAAAGAAACTCGTGGAGAGGTGGCAGCAGAGAGTCCTCAGAAGAGAAGCCCCTTCAAGCAAATGTTTCGGCCCTTATCTCCTGACACTCTAGGGGGGTTGGGCCACACCCGGTTCATGACTCCGGATGTCCCTCTGCTGCCCCTTTTTTTTTTTTTTTTTTTTCCCCATCTTGGGACGAGCCATGGCTGGGATTCGAACCCATGACCCTCTGGACATGCTCACTTTCCACTTAATGACTCGCGCTTTATATAATTCATTCCATATCAAGTTTTATTAATAATGCATAACATACATATATATAATTGATTCTGTATGTAGTTTTATTCTACAGCTGATGTTTGTACTTTTCACATCGACAGCTGTCTCAAAGACACAGATGAACTGAATTATATTCAAACTGTGACTGCATGAATAAGTAACACAGCAGCTTCCAAAAATAGTGACATCCTGAACAGGGCAACCTTTCACACATATGGAATACCATGCAAACCTGACCAATATACACTAGACAATGAAACAGATAAAAATCTTTATTAGACGTGAAGTGGTAACAATTTTTCATTCACTGAAAAGTAAAGCCCAGTTCAAATGTAAACCTCCAAAATAACAAAGCTCTCACTGCTTAACATTGAAAACAAAAACTTGTAAAGCACGAATGAACCAGATGTAACTAAACATTAGAAACAGAAATCTGTAAGGCATGAATCAAACAAATGTAGATGAACAGTGAAAATCACTCAACAGCCAGAAAAAAGCAACACTTTAAAAAAAAAAAAAAATTTGTTTATGAGTCTAGCTTTTTTTTTTTTTTTTACAGGCATCTGTAATATAAACACATCATTAACACTTCACATAGTAGTCACAGACTGTCGTTTGCCAATCCCTATGTCTGATGACCTCACCCCTTGTCACACTAGCAAGAAAATTTTGATCTTTTCCTCCCAACAGTCTTTCACATAACTTTCGCCAGCACACTGGAAACAAACAATTCAAGTCAGCTGTATCTTACACACAACATAATCAAAACATTTCCAGTCAGCTGTGCATTGTACACATCTAGAATAATTCAAGTAAGCTGTTATCTTATGCACAACACATTCAAAACAATAGTGTTTGAATCACCTATATCTTGCACAGAACGTAATTTGCATGAAACATTTACCATGAAATATATAAAGAAGAAAAAAAAGGGGAAGAGTGGAGAGATGGAGTGAACAGGAACAGCATTCAAACAGTCAAAGTGTCTGACTGCTCAGCTGACATGTAAATTCCAATCACTTGTGGGGTCAGCTCAAAAACCGTCTCCGTCCACCCAGCGGTAAATAGGAACCAAATTCGGGTCCAGGACGGTTGAGGCGGCAGAAGATGTGGTGAAATTTTCATACTTAACTGTCTCTACAGCCACTACACTATACGACTTTAAAACAATAACATTTAAAAGAAAACATTTAAAGTAAGCTGAATCTTATATAAATACACCTCAAACATATTTCTTCAATATCTCCCAAATCATCAGCTCTTTGAGTGCAACAATATCTCCCAAATCATCAGTCGATGAGTGCACCAATCATCTCACACCATACATACCAACAACCCTCTCACCCCATTTGACATCAACTCTTGAACTCAACCCAAGGCAGGTCAATCATCCACAACCGTTAGTCATCACACAACTGCTGATTACACAGTGAAAACCAATACCTGATGTTGCCACTTTGTACTATTCCAGTCCATTAGCAAACAGCCCCCAACAAAACCAGGGCAGATAACTTTAACGCAAGATAAACAACATTCAGGACACTGAAAACAAAGAACGAGCAATCACTTACTTTCTCGAATTTGGTGCAAGAGGCAAGTTAAGCAACACTGAGGACACTTACTTTCTCGAATTTGGTGCAAGTGGCAAGTTAAGCAACACTGAGGACAATGAAAACAAAGAACGAGCAATCGCTGATCTGCTCGAATTCAGTGCAAGATGGGCTTTGAATGACAACAAAAGCCTTGTGGCTGGCTGACCCAGTGGTGGAACACCCAGCTGGCCCATAGGTGTTGTCAGTTCGAATCTCCTTGCACTGAACGTAATGAAAGCCTCACACTTCCCATCTTAATATGTTGTACTTGTGGTGGGGCCGGTGAAGTCTTAGAATCAGGTCTTCCCTCCCTTGCTCACTTACCAGCATCTCTTCTGGATGTTAAACCAGAAGCTTATCGTCAATACCATGATGAGACACAGGCTTCGGTTTACGCAAGCTTCGGTGATGTCACTGATTGTAAGGCCAGCACGTGACTGCTGCACTTGTATACACTGTCAAATTTCACACTCCTGGTGATACTTGAATTCCTCCAGCGTCTATGAAACGAACCTCTGAGAGCTTAGGAAGTTTCACATATCAACACTGTATTTAGTCACCGGAGCTGAGACACGACTAGCACATGAAACTAAACTCTGTCAAAAAAAATTTTTTTTTAAATCAAAGAGAGGGACAGACAGGCTGGCTTCCAGGCAACATGATACTGGTGGCTCCTTTTGAACTGCTGGCATAGGGACTGCAACACGTTCAATCTGTGTGGCTGTGGATGGAGAAGTGGGAAGGAGCAGCATGAGAGTAATGCCACAGACAGCTTTCTGATGACGTTAAATAAACAATAAAAGAAAGAAAGAAAAAAAGGAATGAAGACAGACTGACCAACACCTGATTCCCCAAAAGTCTTGAAAAAGAGTATGTGACATAAATAGCTCTGTATTTTGCTGGGCAATAGGAGCCTAGCTTTCCTTAATTTACTTCCTGCCAGCAGTGCTGTACTTTCAAAAGCCAGAAAAAAATTTAACTGCATGAATTGATGTTCATCCAAGCAGGAAAAAGTCATTTCCTAAAGGCTAAATCAAATAACAATCATACTTCATATGTTCATGTCAGATATTTTTATGTACATTTTGCATAAAACTTCTTCAAACCTAAGAAGACATAAACAATGTCCTTGCTTATCGTTGTACTCAAGTGATCACAAACATGCTGTTGTGTTGCCAACTAACATCAGATGATAGTTTTACCTTCTCTCCATCTTTATCTTGTTTCCCTTTTTGTTCAGTAGTAGAAACTTGTTAGCTTTGAGTGATTTCAAAATGCTTTACCTTGCAAATATTGAATACATTTACCAGTGCGAACACTTCTCCACAAAAATCGAACTAAACCTACAATCTCATTGGTACACCTTTTCTTCAACCCTTGTATAGAAGAGTCTTGTATTTCAAAAAGCTCATGCAACATAACATACAACAGTAACACAGTAAAGATAACTCTTGACCATTTCAACATCATATGTGACAAGCTGTTTCACTAATGCTTTCGAACAAAAAAATTTATATAGTTTGCTACAAACAGAATAGTTTCAAGAGTGAACACTCTCTGCATCTATTCTAATCAACATAAAAAAACATGCATTTAAATGGACTACGATCTCGTAATCTGTCATGAGCAAATGGCCCATGACATTCCCCATCACAAAGGGAAAATACACATCAACACACGTGTACACAGAGTATTTTCACCACTACAACATTCCCAAGAGAACGGTGCAACATATCTTGAAGAATTCTTACATTTCTAATTTCAACAACTTAATTTTCAGTTTCTATTTTCGGTTTGTTTGTTCAGTACAGACCCATCTTTTCTCTGTTAAAACGTGTGCATTCTTGTCACTCCACTTAGTGATTCTTTTCATCATCTGCTAATTTGATCATGGGCAAGACTGCATTAAAAAAGCCTCTATGGCAATTTAGGTGACAGTCCATGGGAAAAATGGGGTATGACCCTAGAATGCACTCTTCTGGCATGTCCACAGTGCAGATCTGGATGCAAGTGCCAATCCAGGATCCCCCTGACGCTGGTGCAGGAGTGCTCTTCTAGTTCACCTGAACTTTTGACTTAAGCGGAAACCAGTTGTATGAAAGTCGGCTGAAACAAAATCCTGTTATATTATAGACGTTCAGTTTTCTTAACCAAAAATCATGAACTACGATTTTGTTACAAGTGCACCTATGTTTTCGTCAATCCACTAGACTTCGTAACAATTGATTTCGACTATACACGACTTGCCTGACTGAAGTTTTTAAAGATCTCAGTCATATGTCAAGTGATAATCATTATAGCCCAGCCAACCAAGAAGACATATTTGGGGTACAGGCATGCTAAAAATGAAACCATATATAAGAATGGGCAAAATTTTTTCAATTCATAATAACAAGGCAGAATATATTTGATTCTTATTATAGAGATTTTGCTGGTTTAGAGAATGTTCATTTCCTGTTCATGAACCTAAATAGTATTGTTGATTATTAAGTAAAACAAATGATCTGTAACTAAACTTGTGTTTGAGAGGGGACTTCTAACTCACTGAATTTTTGTATGAAAATAATATGAAAGAAAAACACAGTGGAATCTTTCTTTTCTTCTTTCCGTCTATTAAAAAAATATGTGCCTTAGAAATGGATTTATCATGATATGTTATAAAAAAATTAACATTGTTTTCCATTGCAGTTACAAAGTACATGGATGGGATGGAGGGGAGGGGGGGCAAGCTGGAAATACATCCACGTTAAGGGAAAAAACTGAACATTGCCCCTGGAAATACATCCACCTTGAAGGGAAAAAACTGAACAATCAATGAACAAAGCACACCATATACAAAACCAGATAACTTTACGGAAAGAAAAGACACAAAAAGAAAGAAAAGTATGCACTGGGAATCTATGTACATCATAACCTGTTTAACCACACTGTCCTATATACACAGTCGTGACCCACACTTTACGTGTATCCATTACTATTTTACCGATCTTTTCATGTTTTAACATCATGGGTATCCCAGACAGAAGAAATCAATTTTTAAAAAAAGATTGTTACAGTTATACCATTTTCTGTCAAATTTGACAGGAGAAATAAAGATTTAAAAAATTGTTTAAGTTATACCATTTTCTGTCAATTTTCGTAGAAGAAATCAATTTTTAAAAAAAAGAAAGATCCCGACAGTTACACCATTTTCTGTCAAATTGACCTGTGGTGCATTGGAGTAATTGGTCTCTTTTCTCAGTTACATACCTTTTGCCTTCCTGTGTTTTATATGTTGTTAGGACAGGGCTGTTTTCTTTAAGCTTCCATTAAAACAAGCTGCATTTACCAGGACGTGAAATCAAATTGACAACATTATCTGTTTGAAATCCATCCACGATTCCCTGAATAACTATTTCAGTGGAATCCTGTTTTAGTGAATCTGCTGATCTTAAAACGTCGCTTTCCATTCATCAAATGTTTGCGAAAAGCATAAATTAAAATTGAATGGACTTTTTATTTCAGTGAATCTGCTGATTTTAAAATTCACTTCCCATTCATCAAATGTTCTCAAACACCAACAATAAAGTAAAATGTTAAGGTATCTTTGTTTTAGTGAATCTGCTGATTTTGACACTTCACTTTCCATTCATCAACTATTAGAAAAAAACTGATAAAAGCAGAATATTGTGAAATCTCTGTATTCATGAATCTAATGGTTTTGGAAGTCCACTTTCCATTCATAAAATGTTGGTATGAAAATAACGATAGAGTAAAATATTGTGGAATCTTCCTTTTAGTGAATCTGCTGTTTTAAAAGTTCACGTCTTATTCATGAAATACTCTACAAAAAAAGTAATAGAGCAAAATACAGTGGAATCTTGTTCTAAAGAACTTTTCAATTTTTGAAGTTCATTTCACATTCAACAAAAGTTCTTAAGAAGATTATGATAAAGCAAAATACAGTGGAATCTTGTTTTAGTGAGCTTGCTGATCTGGAATATTCATTTCCTGTTTATCAGCTGTCATAATGATAAAGCACGCAACAGTGGAATCCAAGTGAATGAACTGTGTTGTACAAAATGGGATCCCTGCATCCAACGTAACACTGAAAAGACCAAGGTTATCTAAAGAAGAGCTGCAAGATTTATAGTCAGTCACTATCACAACTCATCAAATGTTTCAGCTACGCTTGAGAAACTGCAGAGATCCTCCCTACAACATTGAAGGAATGTGGTCAACCTCATACTACTTTATGAAATCAATAGCAATGGGACAGCTTAGAGTAAGTCCTTTTATGAAATCAATAGCAATGGGACAGCTTAGAGTAAGTCCTTTTATGAAATCAATAGCAATGGGACAGCTTAGAGTAAGTCCTTTTATGAAATCAATAGCAATGGGACAGCTTAGAGTAAGTCCAACATTACCATTGCTCCCGGTCAGCAGCATAGAAGCCGCTTCCATCATTGTGACAAGTCCAATGCCAAACAAAACATGGAAAGCCAAATTTCTTGCCGCCAGTATCACAGACTGAAGTGAGATGCCAGAAACAGCTGTGTCAGCTGTCACCCTTGACTCCTGCAAGTCAGCAGTGCCACGCACCTGATGCCAATTAGGAGACAGCAGTTAGAGTAGACAGTTTTAGATCTTCCCCCTCCTCATCCTCCCCTTGGCAGGCTTTATTTTTAAAAAATATTTTGGGGCCTAGTTCTGTGTTGAGGTGTGCCAAGGCCAGCTAGTCCTTTGGGGCATTCACCAACAGAACCACCTGGACAGATCACTAGACTTCAGGGACAGGGAAGGTTTTGTTTTGGGATACCACCATGGGTATACCCTTCACACTGGCTCACCAAGAGCCACCTTGCCACTGGACGTCATTACCACATGTGTTGGAGAAGTAAGTGTGGTATGCACTGAAAATAAGTGTGCACCGAGAAATAAGTGTGGTACGCACTGAAAATGAGTCAAAGGAACAACAACAGATCCTGTCACCCAGCCATCCTGCATCCCTTCCCCACCCCACTGTCGGATGCAGATCTCAACTGATTAGTCAAACGCATCAGTTACATTATCTGTTAGATACTCAAACTGTATACACTTCGCACAGTGATGAAAAAAAATTCACCAATTTTCTAATCTCAAGCAAAATTTTTTTTTTAAATATCAGGATGCTATGACATTGATGCCTTTTTTATGGCATTAATGTCAAAGACTAGAGGATTAAAAAAAAAATGACAATCAAAACAAAAGCACCTATTCTGAAATGCCTCTCTGATTAGACACTGACAGATAAAGATCTTTTTCTTACACAAGTCATGTTTGTTTACACTGTCATGTTCCGTTTATAGACCAACTGGTCATGGAGATCGTATCAGGGCAGAATTTCTATATTTTACACACTGACACCTCACCATTAAAAACCTGTCTTAGTAACACCCCCTCTCTTGAATAATTTGCTTTCTCTGAAACATTGTTCTCTTTCCTTTTACTAGATTTACCTCCCTTTGACGACTCAAAAACTTTGAAAGATTGTGGGACAAAGTTCCACTACTGAATGCTGGGTCTACACACTGGGGAATTCCCTCCTTCCTGCTAAAACAGAATTCCACTGCATCCTACTCTTCAACAATGCCTTGTTAATGCCTTTCTGGAGAAAACAGCAGAGGCGTCGATCTGCCGGCAGACACAGTTCTGGCAAAGCCGACCCTGTTCTGGGCCAGGTCAAACTCGGTGTAGTAGGGTCCGATGAACACGTCGCCCAGAATCCACAGAGGGCCCATGGGAGCAGGCACATCTAGCCCGATGAATCCGCTCAGGCAAATGCTTTCGCCAAACTCCGACACCTGGGAGGGGTGAAAAGCCAAATCCAAGTTTGAAAACAGTGGAGGAAAAAAAATCTCAAAGAAACATCCCGTACAAACGTCCTGGAAAGGGGCAGATGGAAACACAAACAGTGAGTGAGAGATGGAGGAAGTAGGAAAAAATAAAAAGAGCACAGCAAACTTTTATGTTAAAGAGTTCACGGTTAACTTTTAACCCGAAGAGTGCCTATAAGCCGTCAGCTGACGCCGAAGTAAAAATGCTTTCCCAGTGCCTATGGGCCGTCCACTGATGTCATGCATTTTTCTTGAATTTTCATTCGTTACTATTTCTATTAACGGACTTAAATAGAGTGTGCGTAGTAAGCCTTATATGTCTGTAGTATTAAAATGATATGCAAATGACCACACGTGAGGGGAAAGCCCATTTATTCTCATCACTGACTGGATGACCAGCCAGCACTTCGTCTCGCTTGCAAAGATGGCGGCGCAACCTTTGACAAGCGTAGCGACCAAATCAACGTATTTACACAGCTGAGCAGGCTCTGCTAGTCATTTTTGACAAAGACAATAACCTTTTATTCAACGACTTACTCGAGCATGAAGGTGAGATGATGATTGTGATGGAATTGCCGACCGTATTCGTCAGTTATTGTGTCGGGCTGTGTGACCTCAGTGTGTGTTCAGCTGACTGGTTTGCCAGTGTCGAACGAGCTCGCCTAGTGTGTACTCTGCACTGTGTGCCAGTGGCCAGTGATGTGATAGTCAGCGCGAGAGGGGAGCGTGGCCTGCTCGTGGCGTGACACGGGGCAGAGGGAAAGGTAGGAGAAGAGGAGGAGTGAAAGAGAGGGTTGAAGTCCAGCAAGGGGGCGTGGTGGGGGGAGGGGGGCGTGGTCATGGACTGACCTGTCTGCATAGAGTGTGAGACTTCTAAACTGTTTTATTTTCATTTACATGTGTACCGTAAAGTTTGGACTATAAGCCGCGACTTTTTCCCCCAGCTT
Source organism: Conus canariensis (assembly GCA_033310375.1). Taxonomy (NCBI): domain Eukaryota; kingdom Metazoa; phylum Mollusca; class Gastropoda; order Neogastropoda; family Conidae; genus Conus; species Conus canariensis. The sequence continues at coordinate 54,407,370 of CM065732.1, forward strand.
TAAACCCTGCGGCTTAAACAACGATGCGGCTTATTTGCGGATTTTTCCGATTTCAGAAGCATCACACCCTCGTCTATTCTTAGCTTCTCTGTAACTCACCATATCGTGTTTACTGTTCATGAATTTTTATGATGCTTTTAACTACGATTTTCTCTGTAATCGTGTAATGGAATCAGTAACCCGTTCAGAAATACAGGAATCGACATAAGTAAAGCCCATTACTGATATCTTTTTTCATCAGTTTGTCTTCTACAAAAATACGATCGCTTCGAACGGCACAATGTGTGGGCCGTTTCCGACCTGTTTAATCTTGACTAACACTAGCTGAATTATGAACAAAATAACTAAGCATTGGCACGGTATTAAGCGAAATAAAACAATCGAATCGTTTCATTAATGTTCTGGTTTGTTATTATATGCGTTATCTTACCAAGTGCGTCTTGCAATTCAAAAACGATTAGCGCACTCGACTCGGTCATTGTCAGACCTTGGCTTCGATCCGCCATTGTTGAAATCGTGGACAGGGAGTGAAGGTTTGCATTTGGTACCTTCGCTTTGATTGGCTTGCGCTTTCGAGTACTCAACCAATCGCTTAGCTTGATACACCAATGAATGCAGGAGAGAACTGCCTTTCTAGCGCATCATTAATGTGTTGGTTTTTTTCGGTATTTTTTTTTAAGCAATGATGTTGGAAAGACAACACTTGTAAGAAGCCTCATAAAAACTTCGATTCTAATTGATTTAAAACAGATCGTACTAAAAAAAAAAAAAAAAAGACTGAAGTAAAGCTGGAAACATGCTCTTGTATTCTGACCTATTTAAACGCCAATGAATGCAATGAACACATTGTATGTGTTGATTTTCGACACTATGTTAACTCAACGCTCGGCCAGCTGCCGCCTGCGGCACATCGGACTGTGCGGCTTATAAACCAGTGCGGCTTATTTGTGAAAAAAGTTAAGATTTTAAAAATATTTAGTGGGTGCGGCTTATATACAGGTGCACTCAATAGACCGAACTTTACGGTAGTGTGACAATACAAACTTTATTTTCAACTTTTTTGCTTTGTGTTTTTTGGATGTGAAGCTGTAGTGGTAAATACATATGTTTTTGATCGTGCAAAAAAATCTATCCAAATCTAAATGCCTAAATATTTTTTTATTATCAAAATTAAAACAAAAGAAGCCCAGATTCAAAATCTTCATTCAATTTCCTTCAAAAATCATATATATTTCATTGTTATATCTTTTGTAGTTTCTGAGCTAGAATTTTTTGTTAATATTACCCCCAAATCATTTGATTTCCCTGGCACTGGGAAAGCCTTTGTTTGTAACATTTTCAAGCAGTGAACGGGTTAATACTGGTAGTGGGGCTTTGACCAAAGAGCAACAATTCTTACCTGATCTTGCACTAACTCTGGTAAAAATAGGTTCTTTCTGACACAAAGGACTTTCAAACTTGATTCATCAGCATACCTTTGTACAAATTCTTGCTTTCTTGCAAGGTTTTCTTTTTTTTTTTTTTTTAATGTTTCAGGGCACGTTGTTGAAGAAGCAGATGCAGTTGATGCCATTTCAAGCGCAGAAGTTAGCAAGAATTGTTGCCCTTTGGTCAAAGCCCCCCTGTTATGGCTATGCTCTGCAAGAGGAAAACAAAACTTCATCTCGCGAATTTTTTCCACACACATTTTTTTCTTTTCAAATAGTTGTATCTGCAGTATTTTCGCCAACCATGTACAAAATAAACTGTACTGGCAAAAAGATCTGCTGTTGTACAAATCATTGTACTTACTTTCAGAACATAATCCTGTCCGGTCAGAGCAAACTTCTTCCCACCCAGCGAGAATGAGATGTTGGGAAGCTTAGGGATCACACTGCAATTGATGAGGTACTGCAACAAAGGAGAATAACCCATGTTACTTCCTCCCCCTTGTTCATGCAGTGCAAACGTTTCCCTCACAATGAATGAAGGAATTTTCACACGTGAGCATACCACCACTGTTCCTTCTTCCTCTTGTCCCCTCCCCTTCCACCAAAATCCCCCTGCCATACCCCCCCCCCCCCACCCCCATCCGCTCCCCTTCTGCCGAGTGTTATTCTGGAGGAATGTGAAGAGGAGGGAGGGGGAAGAGTGTCTCATCCCCCTAGTTCAGAGTTTGGGAAGTTTTCTTACCTACATCAAAGTTATTTACTTTAAACACAAAGTGTCATCTTCCGTAATTGGGCAAATAATCGTGTGTTTCTAAAATACTAGATGGAGATCTTCATCGACTGGCCAAATGAATGAACTGTTCCTTACAAGGAACAAAGAAGTTTTAGGGACGACACTATAATCTCCCAGCTCAAAGCCAAGGTGAAGACATAACAGATCTGCAATGCGATTTTCTGCCTGTCAGTTTACCTTCAAATAAACTCCAGCACTTGGTGTGCATTTGGTGTGTTTTCAAAACCCTTCAGCTGTTGTTTATGTATGTCCACACCCATTCATGCCATTCCTGTAGGTGATTTTCATCTGATATGTCTCTACTTGTGCTGGAGGTGAAATCGTATCTGTAAAGCTAATGTAGAGGTATTATGCCAGACCCTCATGTTCATACAGGATAAAATAAATAGAGGTATCATGCCAGACCCTCGTGTTCATAGAGGATAAAATAAATATATCACAAATGAGAGAGCACATAAAGTTATGCTGCTTTTGGAGAATAACTGGAGGATACGACTTCAGACACATGATCTTTCATGTAATAATAATAATGATGATGATGATGATGATAAATCAGCTGCAAGTGAAATTTGTAATTAAACAAAAGAATCCCTCACACAAATTCCTCTCTCTCTCTCTCTGTTCCCTTCTCTCTCTAAGTGTGTATGTCTGTGTGTGTCATCAGAACTCAGATCTGGATGAAGACCTGCACATGTGTGCATACACACACACACATACACACACACCACATGCCACAACACACACACACACGCACCCAAAACACACACACACCACAACACACACCACACACAACACAACACACACACACACACAACACACACAACACACACACACACACAACACACACACACACACCACACACACAACACACACACAACACACACACACACACACACACACACAACACACATACACACACGCCTCAACAAACACACACCACAACACACACACACACACACACACACACACACACACACACACACACACACACACACAGCACCTCTCCTTCAAGAAACGGTATAGCGCCGATGGCTTTGTTGAGCTTTGTGATTTCACTGGTAGGACCGGCCAGCAGGGAAGTCCCCGTGTCAGCGATAGCCGCACAACCACCCTGGCAGAACTTGTTTTCAGTGCCTTCAATGGTCACTCTGCAACAGCAGGCAATTCAGCCCTGACTGTCATGTGCTCAGAAGCCTCTCCAACAGGATCTCCAAACTCTACAGCCGTCTATGAAAACAAAGGTAAAGTAATGTTGCTTACAGATCAGCTGACCGCAAAGGGTCATACCAGGACTGTCACTGCTTTCAAGTCAACTCACAAGGTCTTTCAAAAAACAAAAAACCCTCATTTACACAACTCTTTACAATACATTTTCTAAAAACACACCTGGAGCTATTTCAAAATTCTTCCTTCTAAAATATCTCGGATCAGATGATGAATTTTGATCTCTTTCAGAAAGCCAAAGATCACATCAGGTGGGACATCTCTGGACAAAGTTTTCATGGAGTCTGCAGTAAAATGTTTATGTCTCACATTATGCAAGTCCCAATACTCTACAAAAAAAAAAAAAGAAAAAAAAAATCTTCACCTTTTAAAAGATGAGTGTAAAAGGAGTGGCCTGTATGCAAACGGCACAAGACTGCGTCTTCTTTACAGCCACCTCGGGAACTATGGAAACAAAGCAGTAAGCAAAGCAGTACGCCATTTCCCACTTTCCTCTCTGATGTCACAAGATGTCTGCCTTTCAGCTATGATCAAGAAGTGCACTAAGCAAGAAGGCCTCCAACCTGGCCTGGAGAATGTGATCCAGTTCCCCACAATAAAATGCTGCTGGTCTTAACCTCTGTTTCAACGTCCAGCTGACCATACCCAGCCATCTTAAGGCTGAAACCCCTTGAAAGTAATATAAAGAATTAAACCACCACATACGGTCATCATTTGCCAAAGTCTGACGCCCATTGAAAATATCATAAACGTCATAGAAACCAGCACACAAAGTCACCAGATATCAAAGTTAAAAAAGAGTATATAAGTCACCAGACATCCAACTTAAAACACAGAGTATATTCAATACTTAAATAAATCAACACTTCTATCAATTAACTCCTAGAGCAGGTAAAATCTAAGTCATGCTGAAGTCAACAACACTTTTTATTTAAATTCTCATCTCCAGATGTCAGAATAAAAAGTGAAAATTCAATCAAAAGTACATGAGGAAGATAAAACGCTCTTGCAGCTAACAGCATGGCAGAATGAGCATGCAGTAACCATAACAGTCCTGAAGTAACGGCCAGCCTTCAAGGGCCATAATTAGTAGCCCTGTGAGGAGAGGGGTTGGGTGGAAGAGTTGCCTCCCTACAGAGATCTGCCGACACATTACCGTTAAGAGAAACAGCAGTGTACACGTGCATCAGGAATGTTATATTCTCATCACACATGAATAAACACTGGCTCAGCAACACCCCTTCTTTTTTTCCATTCTCTCTCTTTGTGTGCGTGTGTGTGTGTGTGTGTGTGTGTGTGTGTGTGTGTGAGAGAGAGAGAGAGTGTATGTGTGTGCATGTGTGAGTGTGTGTATGTGCGAGAGAGAGAGAGAGAGAGAGAGAGAGAGAGAGAGAGAGAGAGAGAGAGAGAGAGAGAGGTGTGTGTGTGTGTGTGTGTGCCTTGTGTGTGCGTGTGTGTGTGTTCATGTGTGTGAGTAAGGGTGAGGGTAGGGGTGTGAGGTGTCCTTGTTTTCCAAATGAAAACCAAACTGGAGAAAACATAAGAACTAAAAATCTGCACGGATTACTTACAAATTCATAATCATAGGTAGCAACGGCCACCGATTCTATATTATCCAGAGATCCACTTTCTACAAGATCAACAATCATGACGATGATGCCATATAACAATCTGCTGATGTCACCTGAAGGGAATCGCCACATGTGGACCTGACATGTACAGCTCCCTGTGGACTGTCAGTAACTGGGATTGCAACCCCAGCAGCGTGGGTGAGGCTATGCATGGCCTATGGAGGAGCACAGAGCTGCCCACCACTGATTAAAATCAAGAGGAATTTCTGACAGTTAAGAATACATACGCTATCCCACCTAAAACAAAAAATGATATTCCAGATACTTTATTCTTTTCCCTTTTGTCAAGTGTTTTCACGGAATCACTGTCTCAACCAATACATTGTTGCTCTTTTACGTTTTTGAAGCACACCGTCACCAACCTTCATCAAATGACTTGGCTCATTCTGGCCCTTCAGGATCATTAGTGCCTCTGCACTGTCTTGACCCAAGGACGGAAGAAAATCTGCAAGGTTCTTCCTGACATGGCTGAACACTTTCACAGGCCAAACTGCTGACTGAGATTAGCAGTACTCCCATCATGACAGCAGAAAGCAACCTGAACCTGCACTTCTGTTTTGATTTCTTGTTCTTCTTTTCTGCCTCAGGGTTAATCTGTCCAGCAGGTCTTTTCGACACGATGGAGATGGAAGAAGCTGATCCAGAAGTAAGTTTCCAAACAGCTCTTTGGCTATATGAACAGCAGATGTGCAAACTCTGCAAATGAACAAACTGGTTTTTTTCTCCCAAGCAGAATTTTTTCACTTCAAGCCGAATGACATGCATATGAGCACGATAAATTCCGCCAAAAGTGGGGTGGTTGGCAGCTCTGGGAGGAGGAATGAGGGGCGCAGGACTGATGCCACAGACAGCAGAAGGAAGACGAGGCCACACACAAGACTTACTCCCATGAGGTCCTTACCCATCCATGTGGAACTGCCAGTAGCCCTGCTTGGTGACAGGGATGTAGGTGAAGTTGCCGATGTACTTGGTAGGGTCACTGCCTCCCAGGATCAGCTCGCCCCCTTCTTTGGCACTGGGGTTCCTGTCAGCATTTTGAACTGATGATGTGCTTGATGTTTGAAACAGAGGCTTCACTTTGCATCATTATTTTTCAACTGACATTTGGTACTGATGATGTGCTTGATGTTTTGAAACAGAGGCTTCACTTTACATTATTATTTTTCAACTGACATTTTGAACTGATGATGTTCTTGATGTTTTGAAACAGAGGCTTCACTTTGCATCATTATTTTTCAACTGACATTTTGTACTGATGATGTGCTTGATGTTTTGAAACAGAGGCTTCACTTTACATCATTATTTTTCAACTGACATTTTGAATTGATGATGTTCTTGATGTTTTGAAACAAGAGGCTTCACTTCACATCATTATTTTTCAACTGACATTTTGAACTGATGATGTTCTTGATGTTTTGAAATGGAGACTTCACTTTGCATCATTATTTTTCAACTGACATTTTAAACTGATGATGTGCTTGATGTTTTGAAATGGAGACTTCACTTTACATCATTATTTTTCAACTGACATTTTGAACTGATGATGTTCTTGATGTTTTGAAACAGAGGCTTCACTTTGCATCATTATTTTTCAACTGACATTTTGAACTGATGATGTTCTTGATGTTTTGAAACAGAGGCTTCACTTTGCATCATTATTTTTCAACTGACATTTTGAACTGATGATGTTCTTGATGTTTTGAAACAGAGGCTTCACTTTACATTATTATTTTTCAACTGACATTTTGAACTGATGACGTTCTTGATGTTTTGAAACAGAGGCTTCACTTTACATCATTATTTTTCAACTGACATTTTGAACTGATGATGTGCTTGATGTTTTGAAACAGAGACTTCACTGTACATCATTATTTTTCAACTGACATATTGTACTGATGATGTGCTTGATGTTTTGAAACAGAGGCTTCACTTTCCATCATTATTTTTCAACTGACATTTTGTACTGATGATGTGCTTGATGTTTTGAAACAGAGGCTTCACTTTGCATTATTATTTTTCAACTGACATTTTGTACTGATGATGTGCTTGATGTTTTGAAACAGAGGCTTCACTTTGCATCATTATTTTTCAACTGACATTTTGTACTGATGATGTGCTTGATGTTTTGAAACAGAGGCTTCACTTTGCATCATTATTTTTCAACTGACATTTTGAACTGATGATGTTCTTGTTGTTTTGAAATGGAGACTTCACTGTACATCTTTATTTTTCAACTGACATTTTGAACTGATGATGTGCTTGATGTTTTGAAATGGAGACTTCACTGTACATCATTATTTTTCAACTGACATTTTGAACTGATGATGTTCTTGATGTTTTGAAATGGAGACTTCACTGTACATCTTTATTTTTCAACTGACATTTTGAACTGATGATGTTCTTGATGTTTTGAAATGGAGACTTCACTGTACATCTTTATTTTTCAACTGACATTTTGAACTGATGATGTTCTTGATGTTTTGAAATGGAGACTTCACTGTACATCTTTATTTTTCAACTGACATTTTGAACTGATGATGTTCTTGATGTTTTGAAATGGAGACTTCACTGTACATCTTTATTTTTTAACTGACATTTTGAACTGATGATGTTCTTGATGTTTTGAAATGGAGACTTCACTGTACATCTTTATTTTTCAACTGACATTTTGAACTGATGTTCTTGATGTTTTGAAATGGAGACTTCACTGTACATCTTTATTTTTCAACTGACATTTTGAACTGATGATGTTCTTGATGTTTTGAAATGGAGACTTCACTGTACATCTTTATTTTTCAACTGACATTTTGAACTGATGATGTTCTTGATGTTTTGAAACAGAGGCTTCACTTTGCATCATTATTTTTCAACTGAAGGTCTTTTCCTGCAGAATCATATTACATGAAAATAATCTCACAGATAAAATATACACCACACCAATGTGTATATATGAATGTCTACACACTTGCATGTTGTATATATACATATATTTTTACTCTTTATTTCAAAATCTATTTGCAAATGATAATGACAATGATGAAAATGTATGAATAACCCTATGTACACTCAAGCACAGAAACACACACACACACGCACACACACACACACACACACACACACACACACACATCGGGACTTCCTTGTGCACATGCTCTCACAGGCACACACCTGTAAATATGCATGCACACATGCATGCACGCACGCACGCATGCACGCACGCACACACACGTACCCTGCTATATACTGGATGAACTAACTGATGGACTGCAACTCCCATGTTTCTATAAATGTAACATTACAAGCCAACAGAATGAAAGGTGTTGAACTGCACAAGTTTCATCAGATATCACAGTTACAGCTGATCTCACAAGAACTATCCCTTTTAAATCAGCTACTAGTGCTACCATTACCTTTTTTTCAGTATCAAAATTTGGCTTCATGTGGGGGGACTGCAGGCAGAAATTTAAAATGTTTGTTATTTGTATTCCACATTTGTATTAAAAGATATCAGTGCTCATGAACGGGGGAAAAAATGGTTCAGATATTGATCGTGTCACTGCCAAATAAATTCACAATGATGTCCAGACTTGTCCCACTTAGTATGTTATGGCTTGTTATCATTTTCAGTACTTTCTTTCAGCTTCCCTGTCTGGGTCTGCATCATTCAGTTTGAGGTGACAGCAATCAGGCATGATGTCATCAGACATCCTGTGAGCAACGAAAGGGTTAAAAGGTAATACTGCTCAAAAGATGAAGCAGGTTATCTTGAGTCCTCCCGCCCGCCCACCACGACAGACTCAATGAGCAGTACATGAATAAACAAATGATTTCTGGGGCAAAAAAATGGGAGACAGAGGGCTGCCAAAGTCATAAAAGCACAAAGTGTAGAATTTCGACATTGTTTTTAGGACCATTTCAAACTAACACATAGCATTCGTATGTGATGCCACAAGTCACAAAAGACATCATAGTGTACTAAGACGACTGAAATCTCCCTAATTATCACATGGTTTTTTGACTTGACCTACAATCAATCAAAATGGCCACCAACAAAACCAATCGACTGCACAACAAAGACACGACCATCTTTAGCAGTTATTCTGATACTTGTGCATCCTCTCCCTACTAAATTCAGTCACAATCTAAAGACGTACACTGTCTCAGCTCCATTAAAGCTGCTGCCAAGTCCATAAAGTTATGTTGTTGTTATAATGTTAACTTTCCTAGAGCATGTGATTTTTTTTAGGCATTACATTTGTTACAAAGTGTAGCAGCGTAGTGTTGTCAATGGATCTGTGACATCTTGTGCTGAAAGTTTAGCACCTGGAAACTCTGGAGACACAATGACCCACACATATTTCAGATATATCGACTTCTCTGTGTCTGTTAGCACAGGTGTTTGCTTTGTTTACCTGTCCAGGTAGAAGGAGAATACGTCACTATCCACTAAATGCTGAGTCCAGGCATTGTAGAAAGGAGGCGTTACGCCATCGACGGATATCTGCCTGAAGCCCATTCCCAGAATGCCATCAAATCGGGCAGCGATGAATGTGATGCCTGGCTGTTTGACCGCCTCTGCAAATGTTTGATTCTTGATCTTCAAGCCTGATATCTGGGGAAAAAAAACAAATTGAAGCATCTCCCGACCGCCTCTGCAAATGTTTGATTCTTGATCTTCAAGCCTGATATCTGGGGGAAAAAAACAAATTGAAGCATCTCTCAAATAAAATCCTGAAAGTTGCCATCATACAAAGATAAATGTGTAGCAAAGCACACAAAAACAGCATTTTCTTACACACAAAGGTTCTTTTTTAATGACACCAGTTATTTAATTCTGGCGAAGGAAGTTCAAATATCTCACCAAAATGTCATACTTTTTAAGAACTATGATGTTCCCCAAATCATAAACAAGTTCTCTGTAACACCCATTACACTCACTTCAAACTCTGTGTCCCAAATGCTTTACTCTTCCTATCACATCAATTCTTCTTTGTCAATCTGCAACTCTACCATATTATGCATTCATAATACAAAGCGTATCTGTAAGAATATAACAATAGACATGCTTACCTCAGACCTGTTTACCCTAAAACTCCTATTGGCAAACTATTCGACAAAAATGAGCACATTTTTGACAAAAACGTGTGCACAACATTTCAATCTTTAGTAAAAGTGAAGGGAAGGAGGCAGTGATGGGGAGGGGGGAGGGGGGATGAGGGGAGGGGGAGGGGAGGGAAGAAGGAGGGGGAGGGGGGCAGGCAGGAGCATTCATTTTGTTTTCATCCACAATTACACAGCAGAGGCTTCTTCTGGGTAGTGACCATTTGACCTTGCATTAACTATGGTAAATGTAGCTTCTTTCCGACATAAATTACTTTCAACCCAATTCATCAGCATGCTGTGGGCACAAACACATCCTCTCTGACCTTTCTTCTTTTTTTTATCTGATGTTCCTGGGCATGTCGTCAAAGAAGCAGACAAAGCCTGACATAATTTCACACATGGAAGTTAATAAGATAAGAGTTGTTGTTCTTTGGTCAAAGCCCCATTTATGGTTACTTTTCCGCATGTGTAATTACCACTGAAGAACTTCCGTCTCTTAGATTTTTTTCCCTTCTGCTTTTTCTTTTATAGTTTGTCACATTCGTCATGTATAATCTGTTTGCCAAACGTGTACAAAATATGGTCAAATCTTAGGGTACATCTCGGTAGATCCCCATCTCAGTAGATTCCCATCTCGATAGATCCCCCACTACGTGGACGAATTGCCGTCTCGATAGATCCCCGTCTCGATAGATCCCCCACTACATGTGGACGAATTGGCGTCTCAATAGATCCCCGTCTCGATAGATCCCCCACTACATGTGGACGAATTTCCGTCTCGGTAGATCCCCGTCTCGGTAGATCCCCGTCCGATAGATCCCCCACTACATGTGGACGAATTTCAATCTCGATAGATCCCCGTCTCGGTAGATCCCCATCTCGGTAGATCCCCATCTTGATAGATCCCCATCTCGGTAGATCCAAAAACAGTAACGGGGATCCATCGAGACAGGAATCAATCGAGACTGGGATCCATCGAGATGGGGATCTACCAAGACGGGGATCTATCGAGACGGGGATCTATCAGGACGGGGATCCATCAAGATGGGGATCTATCGAGACAGGGATCTATCGAGTGCCCCCCAAATCTTATAGGTAAACAGGTCTGATGCCCATAAGATGTGAGTGTGTACTTGATGACAAAAGAGTATGGAGGCACCAGCCGCCGTGGCGAAGTGGTTAGCGTCGCGGACTCCCGGCTGGGAGGTCGTGGGTTCGAATCCCATCAGAGTCATGTGGGTTTTTCTGCCCCGACCAGCTCCTACCCAGAGTTGAGTTTGCTGCGGACTCAGTTGGGAAGACTGGGACCACACAGTCGAGTTTCATCCACTTAATGGATGCGTTTCTGAGAGTGTTGCTCAAATTTCCTGACCAACACTGCAGGTGCCTGTATCTCTCGGGCCTGGTTGACGCCGGGATATATTATGAAAGGAAGCGTAGAGTACAGCCCTGTCATGTAGTCTCAGACTGAAATGGAAATCCGTAGCATCATCTTAATCATCCTCATTCTCATCCATCAGCATTAAAAAAAAAAAAGTCTCAAATTCTGAGGCCCTTCATGCCCTGCTCTCATGGTGACCTCAGTTTCGATGACCTCTCCACGTCTGTGGCCTTGGTTTGGTTCTGTCGGGGTCACCGGTATCAGCGAGTCCATGGGGGCTGTCATTGGACGGACGTGGTGGTGCCCTCCGGAGGGAGAGCTCACTCACACCGGCTCCGCGACTAAGCAATTATTGTCATCAGTAGGGGGCTTAGTAGGTGGTGTCCTGCATATGTTAGATCAGAACAGGCGCCACTGAACACCACCGAAGTGACTTGGCAGCAGTGCAGTGTCTCCTCCGGTGGGTTGCCTCTTGACAACTTGACTGCTCCCTGTGGATTGTCGGTGCTGGGGCTGCGGCGGGGCCGACTGGGCTGTGGCTGTGGACGGGGTGTCGGAATGAGCAGGTGTGTGTGCACTGCCTCTGAGGTGGCGCAGAGGTTGGGACAGCAAAAAAAAAAAAAAAGTATGGAGGCAACCAATAATAATGAAAAAGTGCAGAGCTCTTAGTCGACAGTCGCTTTCGCCACTGTACATCTGCATGCACCGCACAACCCAACACCGCCTACACTAGCACAGGTCACTAGGGTGTCTACCTTCACAGCCATCGCTAAGGACACGCAGAAGGTCTAAGGCCAAGGTCGACCTCTTAAGATTCCAGCCCACTGCCTCCAGACCCTGCAGACTGACCCAGGACTGTCAGAGCTGACTGGACCTGCTGCAGGTTCCTAGTTCAGCTCATTACTGTGCAGTGACTGGATGAATATGCCCCTCCTCCCCCTCCTTTTGAATGTTACTTCGCTCACTGTGGGTTGTAACCTGGATCTGATCTATGTTATTAGTTAATATCGATACATCTAATAGACCTGCCTTCTTTCTTTTTTTTTTTGCATTGGGATCCACACATTATTTCTGGAAATTTGCAGATTTTTGTTCTTAAATGCTCCATACTGCACTGTGTGATACAAACTGAAAAAAAAAATAATCAGGATCTTTCCTTGGAACTTGATCTGTTGCCAACTGATTTTAGATGAGTTCAACCATGCAACTCATTCCATCTTTCCTGCAAGTTTCATTTAAATTGGTTCTACACGTTTAGGGATAATCTCATTAACTGACACATGAAAAGCCAAGTCTTGAACAAAGCACTTCTAACAACATTAAAAACATGTTACGCATTCACCAAATGTGTGTATGTGCGCGCACAATTCAAAAAGCGTTACAAAGCCAAAAGCACACACATCCTCACACTCACACACACACACACACACACACACACACACAATACAAATAGAGAAATACATACAGGTGGACATATTAAAAGACAGAAAGACGGACAGACGTATGGAGAGACAGATTAATAGAAAATATACCGACAGACTGACAAACTGACACATAGATAGATAGATAGACAGATAGATAAACAGTTAGAGAGACAGACAGACAGACTATACAATGTTGTAGACATAGGTGTTTGTCTTATTGCCAGTGTGTTGAAGTAGTCAAAGAAAACATGGTAATTCACAAAATCTAATTCACAAGTTTAAATACATTTTAACACACACACACACACACACACACACACACATGCGCGCATGCGCACACACACACACACATACGCATGCGCACGCACACACACACACACATGCGAGCGCATGCACACCCACAAACACACAATTATCTTACAGTCAAAGTGTCAGTGCTAAGGAATCCAGTCAGACTTCCAGTTCCATATCTGATCTCAAAGCTGGTGCCGTTCTTGACATACGTGCTGGATTTGGTGCTGTCATACTTGTTGTGCAGCACTGAAAGAACATCACAGCAGTCGCAAAGTTGAAAGAACGCCACGCTAAAACCGCCTGCAGATCTCAACGATTCTGGAACTATGACAAGGTCCACAACTTTTTCAGCTGCACCTACAGTCATTTTAGCACAAACTACTCACCAAGTTTCCCCCAATGCCTTGAGAGAAATTTCAGAACAAAAAATCATTAACATCTACCCCCACACCCACCCCCCTCCCCCCCTCCGTGCCCTCTTTCCAACATCTGTATCATTTCACACAAAACCGTCACAAAAGTTTGCCCCATGTCTATCAATTTCAGGCCAAAGCATTAATGCAGGTTTGCCCCATACCTGCAGTCATTTCAGATCAGAACATTCACCACAGACTGCCCCATACCTGCAGTCATTTCAGACCAGAACACTCACCACAGACTGCCCCATACCTGCTTGGTCATTTCAGACCAGAACACTCACCACAGACTGCCCCATACCTGCAGTCATTTCAGATCAGAACACTCACCACAGACTGCCCCATACCTGCTTGGTCATTTCAGATCAGAACATTCACCACAGACTGCCCCATACCTGCAGTCATTTCAGACCAGAACACTCACCACAGACTGCCCCATACCTGCTTGGTCATTTCAGACCAGAACACTCACCACAGACTGCCCCATACCTGCTTGGTCATTTCAGACCAGAACACTCACCACAGTTTGCCCCATACCTGCTTGGTCATTTCAGACCAGAACACTCACCACAGTTTGCCCCATACCTGCTTGGTCATTTCAGACCAGAACACTCACCACAGTTTGCCCCATACCAGCTTGGTCATTTCAGACCAGAACGTTTCCAAAGATTTGCCCTAAACCTGCTGTTATTTTCATGTTTCAAGTCAGATGTATAACACAGATTTCCCCTTTCAATACAACCATTTCAGATCAAACTATACACAAAGGTTTGTCCTCCTACTTCCACTGTAATTCAGGGTAAAACATTCAAAATGTCTATTCAGTATCTACACAGTCATTTCAAACCAAAATTCATAAACACCTGCCTCAGATCCACGCTCATCCAGCCCCAAACCAGAACACTCATTAAAATCTAACCCGTGCAGTCATTTCAGACAACACAATCACAAATGTCCAACCCACACCTACAGAGATTTAAGATAAAACATTGATACATTAAAGTTTACCCCAAGCCTCAGTCATTTCAGATAAAACATTGATTCATTAACGTTTAACCCAAACACAGAGCCATTTCGGATCAAACATTCACAAATGTCTGCCCCATACCTAGTCATTTCAGACAAAATATTCACAAAGTTTACTCCACTCCTGTACCAATCATCATTTCAGACAAAATATTCATAACAACTTACCCCATCTTACACTCATAATATTCACTAAAGTTTGCCACCATACGTAAGTTATTTCAGACAAAATATTCATAAAGTTGACCCCATACCTATACTGATAGTCATTTCAGACAAACCATTCATAACAGTTTACCACATCCTTACACTCATTTCAGACAAAATATTCACTTCAGTTTGCAGCCATACCTAAGTCATTTCAGACAAAACATTCATAAAGTTGCCCCCCATACCTATACCAACAGTCATTTCAGACAAACCATTCATACAGGTTTACCCATACCTACACTACAGTCATCCCCGACCAGAACATTCACAAAGAATTGTCCAATAATATGCCTGCAATCATGCTGACAAAAATTCACAAAGACTTACCCCATATTTACACTACAGTCATTTCAGACAAAGCAAAACAAAGGTTTTACCCCATAACTATACTACAGTCATTTCAGACAAAACAAAGACAAAGGCCTGCCACATACCTAGAACCATTTCATGCCAATGTATTCACAAAGGTTTGCTCCAAACCTGCATCCTGACTTTAACATGGCCACATCTCAGAAAATGAAAACGTGGATATATAATCCGACAATCAGGATGATGGGGGGTGGGGTGGTGGTGGGGGGTGTGTTTAGAAGTAGGCCCACTCACAAATGACTACAATTAAACACGGCACCAAATGCTACTAGCACCTCACACACACACACACACATACACACACACACACACACACACATACACATACACACACACACATACACATCACCAAATGCTACTAGCAACTAACGCACACACACACACACACACGCACACACACACAAAGCAGAGAACTGGAATGGCTGCAACAAACAAGGGCACTTACAGCATGCGATGTCGAAGAGTGAGCACTTCTTGGATGGAACCCAAAGGTTCGAAGACCCTGTGTCAAAGACCACCTTGAACTGTTGTTCCGGAGTGCCCAGACCAATCACACCATAATACTGAGCCTGCGAACAAGCATGCATGCCAGAAACGCTGGAATGAACCAGTATGAAAGTGAACAAATGCCAAACAACAGCACACCAGGATACTGGAGAGAAAAAGTCAATTAAAGAAAATGAATTCCATACATAAAGAAAAGGAAAAAAAAACTGTTTTGTTGTTGTTGTTGTTGTTTTACTATTTAGGGATCGTTAGGTACTGATGCTCTAAATCTAAAACTTTTCAGTCATTAATCAATCTACCACACAACTCTTTACTTTCAAAGTAAATGACCATCTTAAATAATGATAATAATAATGAGGACACTTTCAGCACCCATCCTAATAATGTAGGCTACAGGGCTGTAAGTTTTAACAAATCAATATCTGAAACACACACACACACACACACACACACACACACACACACACACACACACACAGAGTCTCACACACACACACACAGAGTCTCACACACACACACACACTTCTGCCTTCGTGAGTTATAACATATGCATGCACTTGTATGCGCTTATGTGCACGCACACACACACACACAAACACACACACGCACACTGGCACAAAGAGTCTGAAACATACACATACACTGTATAACATGGGGAACAGCTCATTCAAAAAATGAGCTAAGTGTGCAAGAGACAGATAGCAATTCAGTAATATTTCAGGTGGTCTTCTGCAACTTCCAGTTAATCAGATACGTTTTAAAGAGCAGACTTGGAAGTGTGGAGGGAAGAGGTATGATGTAGTCAGAAAGGTAGTGAATTCCAGAGTTTCGCCGCAGAAAATGTGTATGCCCTTGAACCATGCTGCTTTCGGTTGTACGAGGGAATTAAAAAAATTTGGTTATCAGTGGAAGAAAGGAAGGAACAGGTAGGAATGTTTCAAAGAGGTCAGAGAGACAGGCAGGCGCTTCACGTGTGATAACCTTACAGAACAGACAGGCAGACCTATACTGTATCCTGTGCACCATTTTGGGCCAGTGTGATTTCTTCAAAAGATACAAAGAGATACGAAGTACGATGTTGTTTTGGCGCCTTGTGGATGAGGCGAGGGGCTGAATTCTGAACATGTTGTTGTGGCTGGAGTAAGGCTGCACCAAGGAGAAGAGCATTATAATCATCTGAACTTGACAGGATGCAGAAAGACACCAACATTTACATGGTTTGTTCTGTAGGGAAAGGTCTGGCAGAACTGATGTGACCTGAGTTCAAGAGACAACACCAGTATCCCATTCTAAAGCAAGTCATCTGTGTGACCAATATAAGATCTGTTAACTTCGAATGAACACAGTTCTCAATGTGAAAATGCATTGTACCTTGCACATCGTAAGCAGAACTTAACACGACAAATGAGTAGATTAAACACCTGACTCTTAAGGATCAGGTGTAGACCCAGCAGCACTCAGTAGGTGAAGGATGGAGGAGGATGTTTCTGGCCTCTCTGGGCAACATGAGCACAGCCCATATGGCTGGACCCCATTCATGTGCATGTGAAACACACCACATGCATAGCTGGTCAGGTCCACTGGATCTGAACTCCATTCAGGTGCACATGTATGCATTCAAACTTAACATCACAGGGTCTGTGATCCCACTTCTGTGCTCATGAGAATGCTGAAGCCCTTTCAGCTTAACTGTATCCAGGCTGCCTGCTGGACATTCTCTAATAAAAATTTCCTCTTTTCTTTCACTCTCTTTGAGTTCCTCTCAAACTCTTTTCACTCTCTTTCAGTCTTCCTTTTTAATTTGATTTCTTTTTTTTTTTCTCCTTCTTTAATTTTTTTTCAAATTTCGTAGCCTTTTCTTTCAATGTCCTTGTTCTTTAAAGTCCAGTTTTTCTCTCACTGTCCAGTGCACAACATGCCAGCTTTTTTGTTGTTGTTGTTATCATGGTACTCTGGCAAGTAACACCATGATCTTTCTTTCAATACATTTTTCACTAATTTTCATATTCTGTGGGTGATGAATTTCAGGGAAAGCCTCTGCTCTCAAGATCTACTTTAATTCTCTTAGAGTTTATTGTACAGATATCAACAGCTTATCTATCCTGCTGCTATTAATTGCATTAATATATTAATAACCGCAAGTTGCAACTGAAAACTGAGCTCAGTTGGATTGAATTCAAACACAAATTTTACGCAACATGCACCATGATATCTGAAAGAGAGACAAGCACTGTCCAGCATTCTTTACTCACCACTGTTCACTGTTCACTCACACGTCCCTGTACATGTGCTGGTAGCAGCAAACTAAGACCTATTGGTCACACGGAATGGAAGATGAGATCACTGTTAGAAACACCATCAGAAAGAAAATGAATGACTTACATCCAGATAATTTGTCAGTGGTTCCGGGGTTGATCCTAACGGTTTATTGAAACGTGTTAATCCATACTTGAACGCCAAATCCTTGATACTATTGCCCACGGCAGATAGTGTCTGTCTTGTTGACTGCATTCGATGAAGTTTGATCCTGGGCAACAGAAAGAGAACACACACACACACACACACACACGCACACACACACACACACACACACACGTCAAAGCAGGTCAATAAAGCTTTCAAAATCCAGAAAAAAATGGGACTGACCATTGCCTAATATAAAAAGGTGAAGAACTGATGACTGGACAATTTTGGAGAAGAGGACGGATTGGGTAGGTAAGGTTCGGGGGGGGGAACATCTCAGGACTTCAAAAATCCATAACTGACAAAAATCCCGATATTTACAAGTTTACAAGTGACAACCAATCAGACGATTCTGAATGTGTCATGCAAATTGCAAATGTTAGCTGCAAGTCTTCAGCTTTCGCCGGTACCTACACTACAACTACCTCTTCTAAATTTAAATTTCAACATTCGTTAAAGATGAAGAGCCACTGTTCACAAATTTCATTACATCTGTAGAGATGAAGACATACCATTAACTATCACAGATTCAAAGAATCACAGAAATATTTGGCTATAGGCTAAAAGCCTTTTGCTCTTGTATTAGTGTCCATTTATGTGCTCTTGGATCACTATATAGTGAACTGTCCCATGGTTTAATCAGACATAGTGTATACTACATTTATCACTATCTCAATAAAGATTTAAATCAATGGAAAATACATGGTCCTTAAATGTTTTGTCAATTTGATTTTTGAAGGCAATTACTGATGATGCATTAATGGTGTCAGAGGAAAGGTTATTCCACAGATTAATAATACGGCTAGCAAAAAATTTGTGGAACTGGTTAGTTACAGAGTTAGTCTTGTCAAGTTTGAAGTTGTGCCCTCGAGACTTATCGTAGTTTGCCATGGTGAACAGGAAGACGTAGTGCAGGGATCATAAATATTGTGCATGATCTTGAATATTTTGATGAGATCACCTCACAGTTGCCTAAATTCTAGACTGCGCAGCTTAAGTAGAGCCATGCGCTCCTCATAACTAAGACCTCCAGTACCAGTTATACACTTGGTAAATCTGCGTTCAATACCTTCAATTATATTTATGTGCTTTTCTAAGTTGGGGCACCATACCGAGTTCCCATATTCAAAAATGGGCCTAATTAAAGCTTTGAATAATGGAACCATTACTTCAGGAGACTTATTTGTACTTTAGTTTTCAAAAGCAGGCCAGAAATTTGATTTCCTTTTTTTCACAACATTTGTTATATGTGTATCAAAGCTTAATTCTGGGTCCATGGTGACCCCCAGATCCTTTTCAGCAGTTGCACTGTCCAGTACACCTATTAAACCATTCTCTTTTATTACGTATCCATAATGTGGATTGTTCTTTCCAAGGTGGAGTATTTTACATTTCTCACTATTAAACTGCAACAGCCAAGTATTTGTCCATTCAACCAGTTTATGTATACACATTTGTAAATGATCTCCGTCTTCAATATTACAGATTGCTGAGTAAGCCTTGCTGTCATCTGCAAAAATCTGACATCACAATCAACCTCTCAGGCATGTCATTTATAAAGTATATAAACAGCGCTGGGCCCAAAACACTACCTTGTGGTACACCATTTGTCACCCTTACCTTAGACGAACGGATGCCATTGCCACAAGTTTACGAACTGGGATCTTTCATTTTAAAAATCACTTATCCATGATAGAAGCTTTCCTTGTATACCATAGCCAGCCAGCTTATTAATAAGTCTATAATGGGGAACTGTATCAAAAGCTTTTCTATGATCATGGTAAACTGCATCTACAGGTACTGTGTCATCTAACATGACTAACCAATCATTTAATGTAACAAGTAGTTGTGTTACACATGAACGTCCCTTGGTAAATCCAAACTGTTCTCTTGATAACAAATCCTATCTGTTTAATTGCTTGCAAAGAGCATCCGAGACAAAGCCCTCGAAAACTTTACAGACAACTGATGTTACGCAGACTGGGCGATAGTTACCTGCTGAATTCTTATTTCCTTTCTTAAAAATAGGTCGTACTTCTGCTTCTTTCCATGCACTGGGTATGACACCATTTTCTACAGTTCTATCAAACAATATCTTTTGAGGGTATGCAATATCATCAGCTAGCTCCTTTAATACTCGTGGGTGAATCTCGTCAGGTCCAGGGGACTAATTCTGCTACATTCAATCGCCATTATCTTCTGGTGAATGATCCTTCTGGCTAACACAACTCTAGTTAGGAGCTGTTTCATTGTCAGCATTGCTAATATTTCTGAAGGTGTTAATTAGCAGACGTCTTGTGATCGCTGCACTCATGTATATAATACATGACTCAAGCTGGGCCGAAGTATGGCCGGTTTGGTACGCCGTCATGATTTTCGAACCACTGAACCGAATCCCACTTTAATTGAAGGCATGAAGAATTGTCTTTGTCTGCTGGAATCCTGAATGTCAATTTATACAATGCAAATATTTTTCTAGTTTAATAAGATTATGCTTGATCGCTGTAAATTCCGGAACTTCCCAACTGTTACCTGTGCAGTTTTGGTTCAGCAGAACTGAGCATGGCACAGAGAGCAACGAAGACTGCTGCCAACTTCATCGTGTGGCGTCTTGGTGTCCTTTCGGCTGCTAAATTTGAGGAGAATGCAGTATTCTTAGTGTTTAGAAATCTGCACACCTATCAGCCAGTGAACCGAACACAAATCAAGAATTTGTTTACGGAGAAAAGTAAACGCAAGTTCGTAAGCGACGAAAGGCGGCGGATGACGCGCATTCATGTGACTCATCACGTGACAACAATTCCCGTGGGTGACCAACTAAAAAACTGTGTCCCTGTTAAATTTGCCCATGGATTTTGTTCCCCTTAGTCATCGAGGCAGTGGTTTCTGACATTAAATTTTAGTGTGCCTTTCATCGTTTTATACCGTTCTTTTCCTTTTGACATGATGATACAAAAGTGTTTGACACAGTAGAGGAACAAAACAAGAGGGACAGGATTCAACAGGATTTAGATAACCTCGTCAACTGGGCAGATTGTTGGCAGCTGCGGTTCAATGCGACAAAATGCAAGGTTTTACACCTCGGACGTAGTAACCCCAAGGCAGAGTATAGCATGAAACTACATAACAGTGAAAAGAGAGTGATACTGGAGTCCTCAGAGGGAGAGAAAGATCTAGGTGTATTAGTTGATCAGGAACTCAAATTTAGCCGGCATGTCGAGATGCAAGTCAACAAAGCCAACAGAATTTCTAGGACTAGTCAGGCGTTCATACCAGTACCTCGACATTGAGACCATGCGACAGTTCTTCATTGCACTGATACGCCCTCACCTGGAGTTTGCCAACAGTGTGCGGTCATCACGTTATCAGAAAGATAAGGATCTCATTGAGGGTGTTCTCAGGCGAGCAACAAAGATGGTTCCTGGTCTGGTTGACTGTCCCTATGAAGAGAGACTTGCCAGAATGAAGATCCCCAGCATGCAGTACAGGAGGGACAGGGGTGACATGATTGAAACCTACAAGTTCACTCATGGGCTGTACAATGCGAAGAATCCTCTTATGATGGAAAACAGTGTTAAGCAGACCCGTGGACATAATCTGAAGCTTAGGAAAAGGATTTGTGATAGTTCACTGCGCCAGCACTATTTCGCCTATAGAGTGGTGAATCCTTGGAACGCGCTCCCTGAAAAAGTGGTTAATGCACCATCTCTTGATAGCTTTAAGGCCAGTCTGGATAATCATTGGGCAGACCATAGATACGTGATTAGATACATTTTCAGATTTCGGCGCTATCATCACCCACGCAAAAAAAATTTATAGTGTAGGAATTACCAGTTTTGTTGAAAAAGATCAGACTAAAGGCTCACGAATAGCCTAATCCAGTCTGTAGCAGTATGGTATGGTATGGTATGGTGTGAATTTTATGTTTCCACTGTTTATCAAAGATTTCAAGTTCCGTCCGAGACGACTGGCGGCGTGGTGCGGAGAAACCCCCAAACTACTTGAAGAAAGACTGAATAAGCATTTCAGACGAGAGAGAGAGAGAGAGAGAGAGAGAGAGAGAGAGAGAGAGAGAGAGAGAGAGAGAGAGAGCGTGGGGATCGGGGGGTGGGGGTGGGGGCTGAAGTACACATGCAAAAGCTGATGGAACAGTGAACAGTCAAAGGTGCACGGCATTTTAGCACTTAGCAATTAATTTTACCTCTTCCCTTCGCCATCTCCAACAGGTATTGGTTTAATGCTGGCGGGCATAGAGGGTTTAGCCTGAAAGTTGATCAGCTTGTCCGGCAAGTGCTTAACCATTTGGCTGTTGGGTCCTCATCATGTCTCCCAAAATGATTTCTCTTTAAAAACAAACAAACAAATAAATAAATTTAAAAAAGAAAGAAAGAAAAGAAGGGGGGAAAAAAAATCTCGAAATTTGGTTGCAAAGTGAGGCGACTGCAGGCGGAAATCTAAACAAATTTTAAATGAAATTAATAACGAACCGCCAAGAAAACGCTGACAAACGAATTACAAGACAAAACGCGACGCGTTTCGACATCTTAGGTCTTCTTCGGGCAAGATAAAAATCACTCAGGACAACGAAAATGAACGAGCAATCACTTATCTTCATTCAAATTTCGAAATTTGGTTTACTATAAATTTAAAAAACCGTTGAAGCGTTCACAATTAAGGAAAAATTTTCAGATGTGAAACATTTGTTCCATGTCTGGGTGAGAGGACAACCAGCTCCTTTAGACAGGTTTGCTATTCTAAAAAAACAAAACAAAAAAAAACATATATTACCCAAACAATTCAATTGTGGCTCTTACTGCCAAATCCACCATCTCTCTCTCTCTCTCTCTCTCTCTCTCTCTCTCTCTCTCTCTCTCTCTCTCTCTCTCTCTCTCTCTCTCACTCTGCGGAAAGAGTGTATAAGAAACATCAGTCCCCATAATAGCATTTTATCAGCACAGCCTGTGGAGGAATGAACAGTGATTCACGAGGGAATCGTGTTCAAGTACACAAGCATATATTCGTATTCAACATTTTTTTTTCTGTCCCATCTTCTGTGCCTTCTCAGTGGCAGTGCACCCACACCGCTCATTCCGACACCCCGTCCACAGCCAGAGTCAATCCCACCGCAGCCCCAGCACCGGCAATCCACAGGGAGCAGTCAATGCCAAGTCGTCAAGAGGCAACCCACTGGAGGGGACTCTGCACTGCTGCCGAGTCACTTCGGTGGTGTTCAGTGGTGCCTGGTCTGATTCAATTTACGCAGGACACCACCTACTAAGACCCCTACTGACGACATGAATTGCTTAGTCGTGGAGCCGGCGTGAGTGAGCTCTTCCTCCAGAGGCGCTACCATGGCCCTCCAACGACAGCTCCACGGACTCTCCAGTACAGGTAACCCCCGACGGAACCAAACCAAGGCCACAGACGCGGAGAGGACATCGAAACTGAGGTCACCATGAGAGCAGGGCATGAAGGGCCTCAGAATTTGAAACTTTTTTTTATGCTGATCGATGAGAATGAGGATGATGTAGATGAAGCTATGGATTTCCATTCCGGTCTGAGACTACATGACAGGGCTGTACTCTACGCTTCCTTTCATAATATATCTCGGCATCAACTAGGCCCGAGAGATACAGACACCTGCAGTGTTGGTCAGGAAATTTGAGCAATACTCTCAAAGACGCATCCATCAAGTGGATGAAACTCGACTGTGTGGTCTCAGTCTTTCCAAATGAACCCCTAGCAAACTCAACTCTGGGTAGGAGCCGTTTGGGGAAGAAAAATCCCACATGACTCTGATAGGAATCGAGCCTGCGACCTCCCACCCGGGAGTCCGCGACGCTAACCACTTCGCCACGCTGGCTGGTCGTATTCAACATTCTTTGTTCATGCAAAATTGGTTTTCAAGTCAGTTATAAACAGGAGATACTGTTCGTGTCAATGTCAGAGAGAGAGAGAGAGAGAGAGAGAGAGAGAGAGAGAGAGAGAGAGAGAGAGAGAGAGAGAGAGAGAGAGAGAGAGAGAGAGAGTCCAACATTCGTTAATGTTATGTCGGAAAACATACAAGACAGAAAAAATCTATTAAAAAAAAAAAAAAGTTAAAAAAGAAAAAAGCAGAAAGCAAACACAAAATAGGGGAAAAAATGTTTAAAGGAAAAGTAACACCATTATTCATCCATCCATCCCTTACAAAATCCGTACATATGATTATATGTTATATGAGTAGTACTCTGGCTCAACACACACAGTGCATGAATACTTTATAAATCTTTCACATAGGCTACTGGCATTTGTATGCACTGATATTGTGTGTCAATAATAGTAGTATTTATTTTAAAACAGTAACACATGCAAACAGCAACAATCAGTAAGAATGTATGTATTGTTGATAATAAGTAATGACATGCATGCGGATAGGCATTGGTAGTATCAATCATACTGCATATCTTTATAACTAGTGAGAATGTGCAAAAATATGTAAACAATTTTCGTCTGTAACATTCTGAGCTTCGAAAGCATTTCAGCTCCGGCGGAAGCGAGTACCACAGAAGAGGACCAGAATAGCAGAGAGAGAGAGAGAGGAGAGAGAGAGAGAGAGAGAGAGAGAGAGAGCTCCCTGAAGGATTCAAAGCAGGGAGCCTCAATTAGCCGCAGAAGCCAAAGGAGATTTCCAGGTTGACAGACAGGGGGTTAAAAAGGTGAACTGTAACTTTGTTCTCTTTTAGTTTCTAAACGAGGAGACTGAGGGCGGAAAATGAAGCAAATTCTTTTTAAAATTTGTTTGTTCTCGCAAAACAATTCAAAAGAGATTGTACTGAGCGTGTTTCACCAAGATTGAGAGTAACAGGATTTTATAAAATTTACTTTCCTTGTCATTCAAACAATAAACCTATGCATGCGTATGAAGTATGGACCGCACACCACTTTAACCTTTCGCCTGTTACTTGAAAGAAACAGGAAGTGCGTTCTTACAATAATCTGACGGTAAATCAGAGCAAAAGACACCTACCCTCACCATGGCGAACTGAACCAGTACCACAGACGGTCGTAACTTTGTATGGTAGCAGTTCACAACAACACTAGATCTACAATTCTGCGCGGCAGGTAGCGCGAAATAAAAATCTATGCTCTTCATCTTGCACATGGTTTCTGGACACGTTTAGGCTAACTAATTACTGATTCAAATTCTTCAGTTCTAAAAAAAAAAAAAGAATAAATAAATCAATAAACCAATAAGAAAGAAATAAAGGAAGAAAAGGAGGAGGGGAGGGCTTGAATAACTGCGTCATAAGATTTCATGGAAATATCCTGCGATTCGGATAACATTACAATATCAAAGATTTTCTACCAATGAAAATGTTGCACATGGAGTTTTACAAAACACTAAAGCTAGTGTCCTCAGACGCACTTTTGAGCTACAAATGAAGCAGAAGTCTATGTTTGAAAGATAAAAGTTTCTGTGTGTGTGTGTGTGTGTGTGTGTGTGTGTGTATTTGAGTACTGCAGCGCACGCGCGAATTGGCGACTAGTGTCAACAACCCATATCGTAGCTATTACTGCAGAAACGGTGGAGGTCATTCGCTAAAGTGACATGTATCGGACGAGCCAGGGTCAAAGTCTACACATTCTTCATAGCACCAAAGTCCGACGCTATCGAAGAGAACAAAATTAATGTTCATTGTAACTGATGCAACTATCTTCCCTGGAATATTATAGTTAGCACGACGGCAGGTTGCGGGGTTATCTGCCTTTGTCTCAGGGACAGTTAGATCGTCTGCATTTGTCTCAGGAACTGGCATGAGAGGAAAATAGGTCATTTGCCTTTGTCCTAGAAGCCACAAAAGTCTTGTGACTCTGTTTCGCAGGCTGGTAGGTCACCTGTCTTTGTATCAGTGTCTGGTAGGGCTTCTGTCATGACTTGACACGGGGACTGTCATGTCATCTGCCTTTGTATCAGTGTCTGGTAGGTCTTCTGTTGTAACTTATCACGGGGACTGGTAGGTCTTCAGTCTTTGTCTTGGCAGCTGGCAGAGCACTTGCCTTTGTCTCAGTCGCTGGTCACTCTTTTGCCTTTGTCTCAGGACACGTGCAACAGAAGCTGATCATTCTAGGACAGACAAGCCGTCTGTTGACAGATAGTCAGGGAAAAACAGGCAGGTCACCTGTCGACTCCTCGGGAGCAAATAATCTGTCCGCTGGTGGGAACGACTGGTTAGCAGTAAGAATGTCATGGACATAAAAGGCAATTGAAGAGCATGGACGAAGATTTCAAAAAGGAAAAGAGAACCTTCGCTGCAAGGGGAAAAAAAAAAAAAAAAAAAACCAGATTCGTCACATTTTTATATAGGGCCCTGTAGTGAGGGCTGTTAGCAAACCGATGGGGACAGAGTGGACAAAAGCACCAAACTTTGTGGAGATGTTTGTTAGGTCCTGTAGCAACACTTTTTGATATGTTCCTCAAAATCAATCTCAGCTGATGTTCTCACGTGACATGTATCAAAAAATGATGACGCGGCAAATGTAAAAAGTCAACAAAAGGTTTGTTCGGCTTGCTAATGGTTCATTTTTATTGATCAATTTGTCTAATTTTGACAAATTAAAGACACAGAAATCCAAACAGACTATCTACAAAGAATTTGAATGAAAGAAGAGAGAATGAAGAACGCATATAAGTGAACATGGTGTATGATGCAATGAAAATGACATATTATCTATGCATATTATGGTTGACTTACACGGATACATTTTGCTTTCCTAAAAAGTCTCTCTGTCAGCGGGTAATGCTAAATATTTTTTTTAATGCAAACCAAAGTAAATCTGTAATTAAACAAAATGCACATGTTATCTCTCACCATAATCGTCGTGCAATTTCAAACTAAATCATCGTCCTGCTATCATACCAAGACGCCGAAAACAATATAAGAGTGGTGTTAACACATGAAAACTGTAATTACTGTAAAATCAAAACACCACCACCATAAATTTAGGATAGCATTATATCATTAGGTTGACATAGTAGACGCCATCACTTTCAAACAAGTATGGTACAAAGAATTAAAGGCTTAATGTTCAGTCACTGAGTAGCAGCTTTGCCACAAAACGTTTGAGTTTATCAAGTCAAATGTTTATATGAAATTGACATCTAATCCTTCATGCAGTTACACTTGCAAAGGTCTGTACATCTCCACTGGGCTTTTTTGCAAGAACATCTTCCAGTACAGCCAGCAGCAGCTTTGCAGCTACACTTGACAAGTTCACTACATACTTCTGAAGCAATTGGTAAAGTTGTCCACAGTGGAATCCAACAACAAGTGGTGGCGTCCATTTTCCAGCCCCATCTTTCTGGAGTTGGAATTTGCTGCTGAGATTGATCGCTTGCTGTCCAGATTCCAGCTTGGTAGACACAACGCTTTGTGTGTTGCAGGAGGGCACCTTGTGTGGGAGGAATAGTGTCCATGGTTTTGCTTTGTTGGCAAAACATTTCTCTGCGAGCCTCATTCACAGTCTTAAGTCCGCTTGTCTTCTGGTACATGTGGACGGTGAAGCGCTCCAGAAGTTTGAAGTTCTCATCACTGATGTCCACTTCTTTTAAAGGGTGACTGACGATGTCAGTGAAGGCCTTGGTCACATCAGGGAAAGATTTCCAAGTCTCCCAGGCACACCTTTTTCCCTTTCCAAGAAAGGCTGATACTGTATCGCAGCCTGTGAAGCTGTGGAAAACTGGCAGGGCAGTTGATATTTCTTTGCCCAGAGTTAGGGCCAGAGCGTTGATATGAATGTAGGAAAAGCTCCTCCCTGTGCCAAACCCGACCCAAATGTTCAGTGTCGGGCATATGTCTTGCAGGTGGTAAAACTTGCCAATCAATATGATAATAACATCGGTGTCCACGGTGCGAACAAAGCAAGTCTTTGATTCTTGCTGCAATGCATCTTGCACATGGAAGAGTATTCTGGTATCGGCCTCTTCCTGGTTGCAGGCAGGTATGACGTGGTCACTTCCTCTGATGGCAACATTTGCTCCTTGTGTCACCACCACTGTTTTGCCAGGAGGAAATTCACTGCCTTCATTCTTCTTGGACAGAAATCCAAAGAATTCCTCCTTGTTTTCTGCATCATGCAGGAAGTCCTGCCACTGTCCTGGGATTTTGTTCTTGCCGGACACCTTTCTTCTCATGCCTTTTCCTCTCTTTTCTCTGGCAGAACCTTTGATGCTGTTTTTAATATACCTGTCCCAAACAATGTCAACCCTGTCTGCAGTCTGAAGCTGATGGCGCACATGAGGAAAGAACACGTCGGCAGCGTAGTCCTCGAATGTCTTCAAGCCACTAACAGGTAGAAGGTGCACCACAGCTGCGCCATCAAGCACCTTCACATCAAAAGTATCAGGTAGATCTTTCTCACATGTTTTCTCCAAAGATGAGAGTAGCTCAGGAGGAGCGTCAAGGACTATCATTTCTGTATGTTGCTCATCCTGATCGAGTTGCTCCAAGGCTTCTGCCAGTTCAATTGTGTCATATGGCTGAACATCGTCCAGTAGGTGTGGAGCAGATGCCTCCACTGTCTTTGTCAAACATGTAAGTAGATTAGATTTTTTTCCGAGACGAAGTTTTCCTCTGTCAGACAAAGAAGGAGGGAACGGGTGGTTTTCATGGCTGAAAAAGGAAGCCATATCAGACTCTCTGTGTTGTGCCACGATGTATAGTCTGGAGAAAAGGCTGACATCAGTCTTCAAATTTGCAATCTTGTCTGCTTGTTTGCTTTTGTCTTTAGGAGTTGGACACTTGAACAGACGCAAAGAGTTCTTTTTGATGGGATCATGAATGGATCTTTCACAATCAGTCAGAACTGAGTTGCAGTAGTCGTTGTACTGGTGTTCACCAAGATCCAATGGTGCGGACTGTATGTATGACAGAATCATTGAGGACATCATGAGAGTCTAATGTCAGTAATTCTCCACTGTCAGTCATGAAAGGATTGCCCATTTCTTTGAACACTCTTGTAAGGCTGAGAGTTTGTTGTTTGAAACACTCTTGAGTTGACAAACCTTCTCCATGATGAGAGTGTTTTGCACAGTTTACACTTGAACAGTCTTCAAACTCAGTCAGCATGCGTGCCTGTTCTGGACCTGCCAGTACCCATTTTCGGAGAGCAGATGGGTTTTCTGTAAGTCCTACTGTTCCACCAGAACCTTTCACCAAGTCATTATTTTGTTCATGAACCTGATCTAACGGCATACTTGAGAACTTGTTTGCCGTTTTTGAGACAACCCAATGACCATGCTTAACAAATTCTTCCAAGATGGAAGGCGGCAGATTTTCCATGTCTCGAATGTGAACAGGAACCCAGCGGGCATAATTCAGATGGTCCAGGGCAAAGAACCACTTGGCCAGAGCTTTCAGGGAACCCACATACAATGCAAAGTCAGCCTCACGATGTGCTCTGACAAACAGAAGAACAAGGAGTTCAAGTCTGAGTATGGTGTCCCAATACTGAAATGTGGGGCTCTTTCTCACCATTTCTTGTAGCCAAGCTTCCAATGACTCTTCTTCTGCTTCCGGCTGCAAGGTGAGAAATGCTTCTTTCTGGAGTTTTGTCAAAACGACAGCGTTAACTTGATCGGCATGGTGTGTTCTGGTTACGTGAGAACAGCTCAGAAACGACTCTGCTGTGCCTGGTGAAGCAATCCCTGCCTGTATCAGCGCATTGGTCCACCCAGAGCAATCTAAGTAATCACCGACAGTCTTCCACAGAGCCATTTCTGTATGCAAGCCCCCAAACATGACTACAATCTTGTCCTCACCATGTGTTTCAGGCCATTTCCATTGGACGTCCTTGGCAAGAGCAAACAGTGGAGCATCCATTGCAATCACCGGGATTTGTCCTTTGTTGAGAAAATCTGTCGAACTGACGCACAATGTTCATGCCGTGTTTGACCATTGCAGCTGTAGCTGCCTTTTCATAGAAGAAAGGCATCAGTTGGGACAGAGCAGGTGCTTTCTCCTTGAACGATGACTCATCTTGCTGAGATGCATGATAAGCTGACCAAGCCACGCAGTCCCCCTTGTCCAGCTTGTCTTTGTCAATCAGATCCAGAGCTGTTTTAAGCCAGTTTCTCCTCCATGGCTGCCTCCATATTGTCATGACAGTCTGACTGAGGTTCTTCTTTGGAACTTCAACTGCCGATTCTTTTAGGGATACATCTGGTACAACACTGAAATTGTCCGGCAATGAGAAATCTTTTTCTTCACTCTGTGGAAGAAGAGTGATGGCCTCTCTTTCCTGTCCTTTGTTGGAGGAAGTGGGCGACTGAAAGAGGCTTATCCCAGTTCCGTGAAAGGAACCTTTGGCTGTGGTGCTTGAAGGATTGTGGTCCAGATTATCTATTGCACCCGCGGTGAACAGTCCAATACGAAGCTGAGACGGACAGACAACGCCTTCTCTTTGTGCTTCCTGGCAAACTGCAGTGGCTAGTTGATTCTCAAGCTGAAGAATCCGGGAATAGCTGACACTGAGGCCCAAGTCATGCAAACGAGTGATCCCTTTTTTGGACCGCGTCAGTGTGTGTTCATTCAACCCTATGTACAATGGCAATGGGGGCTCAGAGGACAAAGAATGTCGCTGCTTTGCCCCACTCTTAGCCGTTCTTGTGCAGATGAAGATTACTGTCTGACATATTGTAAGTGTAGCCTGTGATTCTTGAGTTTCTTGATTTTTCAAAGTAGGTCCTTTCAACATCATTGAGACAAGCATTTTCAGTGTTGTTGGTATTGAGTCTTCTTGGCAATTTGATGGAAAGGTTGCATCAAAATGAAATCCTTCAAACTTGAAAATGTCCTCTCTGATGATTTTGGCAGCTTTTGCCAAAATGGAAGCATCTCCTTCATAATCAGTGAAGGCTTTTTTCAGCATTTGCCTCATTCCTTGATCAAAAATAAGCACCACATTTTTTCCATCATTTTGTTCTTGTGCTTTGGGAAAGAAGTGGAGAATTTGTTCTTTGAAGCGCACTTGGTTGATTTCTTTCTGAATTCCAAGTGCAGCTAGACGTGCTTCATACATGTGCCGCAACTCAGAAAACTTGAAACAGAAAGTTCCATCTTCTACTGAAGTCTCTATGTAGCTTGTCAGTTCAATAAAAGCCCGAGCTTCTTTTTTCTTTTTTTCCATTTGACTCCCATCAGAATCTTTTTGTTTTCTTTGAACCCTCAAGAAAGTGCGATGGCGGTTCCGGAACTCAGTGAGACAGTTCAAATGGTACATGCCATCTACAGCTGCTACATCTCCAGCAGCAATTCTTGATAGTACTGCTGTATCCTGTGGGTCAGTTGCCATTTGTCTGATGTTCTGGTCAGCACCCATTGTCATAAATTCATGGAGCTGGCCGTCACACTTTGAACAAAACATACAATTGTTCTTTGTCACTGAATGACGAACCTTCTGTCGCTTTTCTTGCACACCTTCACCAGATGGTCGTGCTTCTTCAAACTCTCGTTTTGTTTTTGCTCGTTCTAACTTGCATTTGCTGAACTTGCCATAACAAGTTCTGTGCCACTGAGCCTGGTTATTGATCAGGTCGTCTGCTGTGATGCTTTCGTCAAAGGGAAGAGTCACAGGTAGCATGTGCAGTCCGCGAAATTCACTGACGATATTCAGAAAGTTTTTATATGGCTGCGACTTGTCTTGACTCCCATGGGCCTTCAAGGGGCAGTTCGACTTCTCACTAGTTGTTTGTTGGCAAATCAAACAAGCTTGCCAATCCATCCTTCATCCACTATAGGTCAACCTTTAAACAGAGTAAAAGATAAAATTAACTTTTTTTTTTTATAAGAAATAAACAATTACAAAATACAAAATTACACATACAAAATTTTAATTCTTAGTTTCTTTTAGTCCAGTGGCTTCTTGGATGACTCATTTCAAATAATGAATCTATTCGAAGAGTCTTTTTTCATTTGATTAATGTCGGTTGTCAAAGACGGCCACAACCAATAATTTGTCCGCGGTCGCCACGCTTTGTCAATTAAATCGTCTGTTTCTCGGAAACTATTGCTGTGCTACCTTGGAACATATCAAAATCTGCAAGCATAAAGCATGTAGACCACCTAGAGAAAATATGGTACTTTTGTCCACTCTGTCCCCATCTCATCAAATAATGGGTCTTACAGCCCTCACTACTGAATGCAAATGCTTCTCCCCCCCCCCCCCCCCCCCCCCCCCTTTTTTTTTCTTTTTTTCTTTTTCTTTTCTCAACCGTCATTGTAATACGCCGCATTACCATGCTTTAACAGTGCTGTATGTTTCTGTAACCCACTTTCTCCGATGCGTCATTCCAAAAAACGTTTATAACATTTGTTGTAACTTTGAATTCCGTTCTATCTTCAGTTTTGATAAGAGGAATAAGATTTAGCCTTGAAGAAATACCTAATTTCGTAATTAAAAAAACGTGTTTTCTGCACAAAACCTTGTGGAATTCATTAATCAAATACTTCTTTGCATTTACCTTTCTGACTATCTTGCGAGTCGTCCGTATTGGCTTCGTTTTTCTTTCACTACCCTTGGAATATGCACGCAGAAAAGTTCTCTCTTCTCAACAGATACAGACCATTCAATGTCTGAAAATATCCTTTATGTCACTAGAGTCACCGTTATTCATATTGAGGTAATATTTATAGTAAAGACTTGTCATTTTCTGAAGAATCTATTTTCCTCTTAAACATATATCCATCTCCTCACTGACATTTATCTTCATTTTTACCAACGAGCCCGTAATGTTGCGGCATCAGAAAATATGTTTCTTGTCGATGAATTCAACTATCCAGAGTTGAAATGTGGCTCTTAATTACTTATCTTTTCAAATGAATATGAATCTTGGAGACGTTAAAAATTTTTTTAGTAGGCTATTTGTGTCATCAGTCCAAATGCAATGTATCACCAAATGACAGGGAAAATGGTGTGTGTGTGTGTGTGTGTGTGTGTGTGTGTGTGAGAGAGAGAGAGAGAGAGAGAGAGAGAGAGAGAGAGAGAGAGAGAGAAGCGCTCGCGAGTGTGCATTTGTGTATGTGTGCGTGTGTGCGAGCGTGCTCAATGTGTGTGTGTGTGTGTGTGTGTGTGTGTGTGTGTGCGCGCGCGCGCGGAAGCGCGTATGTGTGTGCCAGCGCACATGTATATGAAAGACGGTTCCTCTAGCGATGCTGAGTACGACATGCGCGCATTTGTCTATACAGAGGTGTGAAAAAGTCCAAAGTGCTTCTACTATGTGCGCTCCTTAGCGTTATAGAACTGAAAACTGAACGATCAATCGTCTTCTGTCTTTTCAATACCTCTTTCTGAGTTGCGTACAATGCGCGTTTTTCACCAGTACATGATGATGGACAGTCGTTTGGCAAAATTGTCACATTTCATGTGCACAAGTGTGTTCATCCGTGCGTGCGCGCCATCTTATGTAAATGCGCATTACGCGTTGACATGTATTGTCAGAGTCTGTCATTTCACAATTTATCACAGTTATGGTACACTGCGGCAGTTAAAGCCAGGAACCAGCGTCTAATTTAAGCTGGAGTAGAGACCAGATAAGAGGGAAAAGTAAAGAAGAGAGCAAAGTAAATTCAGTTGTGCCTGTGTTGAGCAAGTCAGGACAACATGGATAACAAAATCTACGGCCAGTGCATTGTTTGGCCTGGGTTTGACAAATCTATCTCTCACCGCCTTGTTTGAATGCTTCGCTGACGTCAACATGCATGTGACTGCACTGGTCATATAATAGGCATCGCCCTATTTGTCCTAATACGACCTCGAAAAACATATGGGGCGCAGTTCGAGGGCATCACGAGACCTACCGCACCGACTCAGCACTGGGTTTACCTGTTCATTTATCACGAGAATTGGGGCGTGGCACGAGACCTTGGCTTGCTGACAGTCACACCAGAGAAGGAATGTATGAAATTATGTAGATCGAATCTGGATTGAAAGGGAATTTCATTTCAATGCATACTTTTGTGTAAACAAGAACATACATACGCCTGCATTTACATTGCACACATTGTGTACCCTTTCACAGCACACGAGCGTACTTTGTGTGCGAGTGCACGCATGCTTGTATGTGTGTGCGAGCGTGTGTGTGTTTATCCAGCAGTTTCCTGAACTGAACATCTATCAAGTCACCCTATGCAAAACAATGTTGGCTTGGTGAAGGGGAAAGAAACAAAGAAAGAATATAACTGCAGTTGCGCTGCCTGTAATGGTACAATCTTGTCAGCAATAACTATTATCAAAGTTCCGAGTTCAGCTCTCTCATGATTCTTGAAGCATATGATCGAATTCAACTGTTGTAAATACACAAGAACTTAGGAGTTACGTTGCTTTTGTCCAGCCGACCATATATCAACTCTCTCATGATTCTTGAAGCATATGATCGAATTCAACTGTTTAAAAAT
Source organism: Conus canariensis (assembly GCA_033310375.1). Taxonomy (NCBI): domain Eukaryota; kingdom Metazoa; phylum Mollusca; class Gastropoda; order Neogastropoda; family Conidae; genus Conus; species Conus canariensis. The sequence continues at coordinate 54,442,074 of CM065732.1, forward strand.
ACACAAGAACTTAGGGGTTACGTTGCTGTTGTCCAGCCGACCATAATTATAAGGGCTGAAAAAAGTATTAAAGGGGAACAGAATCACTGTGAAGACTAAGCCAAGTCCTGAACCCAAAAGAGATAGAAAACAACCTTCATGATGATGATGGGGATCCATGTACATGTGAAATGAAACGACAGATATAAATTTCTTCTCTCTCTCACACACAAATATGCGAGCGGTCGCATCTGCCTCAGAAAAATAATCGACCAAGTCCACTGTACTGAAATGCTTGTACCCAACCATGACAAGGAAATATATAGCCAGGAGTGGTACATCAGGAACGCATCATGGGATATAGCACGTTATGATGTGTGTGATATAGGTATATCAAGCCCTTTATTTCATTTTATGTGTGTGTGAAGTGTGTGTACAAAATGTGTAAAAAGTGTCCAACTCGTGCAGTTTTCCTGTTCACGATTCCCTGACTCTGTCCAACATTGTTTTCAGGCATGCTTTCTTGTCTGGTGATTTCCTCTGTTTTCAATCCATTCGGGTTCTTTTCCAGTCGCTTTCCTTGTGTGTGTGTGTGTGTTGGGAATGTTCAGAATGCTACCTACCCCACTCCTTAATTTTTTCCACCAATAGAATGAAAACCAGTTGAAACTAAGCTACGCACAAAAAGTTAAGGATCACTTTCACAAACATTCATAACTGTCAAAATAAGAAAGTCAATGCGTTGAAGTTTGGCCAACATTTAATTCCATTCTTTAGTGATAACGATACACAATTGCCTTCAATCTCGAGCAATCGTTTGGTGTGTACATTTGATTAAAGTGGGTACGTATCCAAATTTGATTTCCCAAAGTCATTGAAATCACAAGACAGGGCATACTGATGCTCCCAAAAGCTCAGTAATGCGTGTAACCACCATGGCTGTTCTGGCACTCGACGCAGCGAGTCCTCATCGAGTTGACCAGGTTGGTGAAGATCCTCTGTGGAAGCGCCTGCCACTCAGCCTGCAGCATCTGGTAGAGGTGTTGGGCATCCCTGGGAGGGGGGTGGCTCCTCACTTTGCGATCCAGCTCATCCCAGAGGTTCTCAATCGGGTTGAGATCGGGACTGCATGCTGGCCACTCCATTCTGTTGACTCCAGACTGCTGCAGGAAGTCGTTGACCACCCTTGCCCTGTGGGGGCGAGCATTGTCATCCTGGTAGACAGCCCTCGGTCCCATCTGCTGCAGTGTAGGCACAGCCAGCTGTCGAAGGATCTCATCCCGGTATCGGATGCCAGTCAGGTCACCCTGTACATGATACAAGGGTGTTCTGTGGTGAAGACTGAAGGCCCCCCAGACCATTACAGAACCTCCACCAAAGGCCACCTTTTCTTGGACAGTGGCGTCATTAAAGCGTTGCCCTGGGCGCCTCCAGACCCTCAGTCGGCCGTCGTTGTCGTGAAGGGTGAAGCGTGATTCATCACTGAACAGGACCTGGGACCATTGCTGACGTGTCCACCTCACGTGACGTGTGCAGAAGGCGCGGCGTGCTGCCCTATGGGCTGGAGTTAAGCGTGGCCGTACTGCTGGGTGACGAGAACGGAGATTAAACCCATGTAGGCGGTTCCGTATGGTCTGCTGGCGGATGTTGATGTTAGTAGCCACCCTGAACTGCCTTTGAATTATGCTGGAAGAGGCTGTTCTTGTCTGCAGGGCTTGTCGTTCAATGAGACGATCGTCACGTGGGGTTGTCTTCTTCGGTCGACCAGATCTGCGTCTTTCATGGACAATCCCAGTGGCTGTGAAGCGTTGAATCAGTCGGACAATGACCGAGATGGACACATAAAGTCGCCTGGCCACTTCTCGCTTGGGAACACCATCTTGGAACCATGCAACAGCTCGTCCCCTATCCAACTCGCTTAATTTTCGTCGTGGAGGCATTGTCAGATCAGGCCTACTACTGGTGGAATGTCTTCTTATATAGCCAAGCGAGCGACAGCATCTCACACATAAACAGCAGTGCTTGCACGTGCATAATGGTTTTTCCATCTGGCAAGTGCAATGTGTTCAGGCAGAACGGTCCAAAACAAGGTCATTTTTCGCAAGTTTCCGCTTTTCCGTTTGCGGCCCAGCTCAGTAGTAGAGAATCCCGTGCAATTTTCGCACTAACACAACATCGCCCACTTACAGCTGAACAAGAATTCATGACAATTTGGCTGGACTAAGAAATAAATAACAGTAGCGAACTGAGTTTATTACGCACCTGTTTTCACATACCGATCCTTAACTTTTTGTGCGTAGTATATATTTGAAAGCAGCAAATCTGTTATTTTGCAATGTAAAACAGGTGCTCTTGAGCATGCCTCGATGCTTTTCTTTTTTTTTTTTCACAACCTTCCACTCCTCCCCACAGCAGTCATATTTCTTTCTTTTTGTGTGTGTGCGTGTTAATCCTCAGGAAGTTAGCATACCTGGTGATGCAGGTAACCTATTGAATGGCCCTGGTCAGGGCCTCACAATATACATGCCTGTACTAGACAGACAAGCTTACGGCCCTTGATTGCAGTGAGAGGTTCTGCCAGTGTGTGTGAACTTGCTGCGGTACCTTGCCATTTGTCTGATGCTCCTTGTAGCCCTGCAGAGGCACAGATCTCTCTGGATCATGGATTCTTAAATTTGAAGATTTTTCATTGAAGATCTTTCGTCAGTGTCCGAGTCTGGCATCCAGAGAGAAGACAGGATATACTAGTAATTATTTGTATAGATGTATCATCAGGGACGATCAAGCACTACTCAGTGGAAGGGGGGGGGGGGGGGGGGTCTAAACTGATGTCAGGGTGCAGCAGCAGATTTTGTGAAAGTGGGAGCCCGAATGGTGAGTGGGGGTGGTGGTGGGGCTGAAAGAGGAGGAACAAGGTGCAAATTTAGTAAATGTAAACGAGAGGGTGTGTGTGGGAGGCGGGATGGGGAGCCTTCCACTGAAACCAAAACGATGAACTGGGGGCCTCTCCAACCAGATTGCAAGTATTTATTCGCAACGCAAATTCCACCCAATTTTTTTTTTGTCTCCCCTAATATGAGGGGAAAAGTTCACACATGCATATGTGTAATGAAAACGTGTGAATGGCAATGATGAAAAAAAAAAATTTCTTTTTTGAGATCATTTCATATATATTTTTTTTCTCCCCAATAAAAAAAAAAAAACTCCTGCAGCAAAAGTTCAGTTTTTATGTAATTTGTCCATGCGGAAAAAGATGCTAAGCTTTTTAAAATTTCTGTTTCATATTCAAGTACCTGCTGACTTTGGTTGTGACATAATAATGGCTCTACCAGATAATTTCATCTGCAACATCTTGGGGTGTGTGTGTGTGTGTGTGTGTGTGTGTGTGTGTGCGTGTGTGTATGTGTGTGAAGGAAACAGATAAAAACAGAACATGAGGCAAGTGCCAATACACACCAGTTACAAAACCACAGATTATAAATCAAAGACACAGATGTACTGCATCTGTGAAGTTTTCAACTCAGTTTATTCACCACAACAAATATACACTTAACATACAGTGTCATTGTGGAATACCTTCTCTAGCCACCTCATTTCCCTGACAGGGCCTCATTGGCTCGGAACATATTCTCATGATCCAGTTGTCCGGAGTTCAAATCCCCTTTTAGACAGTCTGTTTTAGAGATTTTCTCACCCAGATCAACATCTGGCAGAATCCATCCCCTGCAAATGCCCTGAACAGGATTTACACCCAAGTCCAACAAGTGAACATACGCATCAAAAACAAAAAGTGCACACAAATTCCATGCATCGATCTTAAACGCGCAGGCTATTGCGTAGGATGGATTACAAGAAGACACACAAAACCACCCCAAAACAAAACAAAACAAACCAAAAATAAACAACAATGACAAAACTCTCTCAATAAGATATTATCCCAGAAGATGGGATGTGGCGACCTTAACAGTGAAATTATTCACAGTCAAAAAACGCAATGACCTCATCAACAGTGAACTGCGAGAATTCTAGATTAAAAAAAAAAAAATTAGTTTCCTAAATGTTGGCGAACGTGTACACCATCATAGGTCAAAGCACTTTCATTCCCTGACGCATGACTCCTGTATCATCTTACGATCGCACTGGTCCACGAATGTGGCAGTTATCATGTGCAGAATGACAGTAAGAAGTGCCAGGTTCCATATGTTCCTTGGAAGTGTTATCAAAGCAGGCAGTTTCCTGGCAGAGAATTTGATCGCTGGTAGCAGGGGTGGGAGGGGAAAGAGAGACAATGTAACACAATCCTTTTATAGGGCACCAACAAATGAAACCACCACCCACCTCCACAGCAGCCTTTCTGGTAGCAAAATCAGTCAGGATGAGATGCTCAAAGACTTGCATCACCTTGCTGTATTTGGCCATAAACTTGAATTTGTCGGCTGGTTTGCATCCCAAGATCCAACCAATCACATGCAAGTTTCCACTCTTACACCAGACTTCTTTTGTTGCATTTTCCTAGACCCAGCAAAACATTTTCAAAGATCTCATTTCCATAGACACGACCACAAAATGTCTCTTGTTCACAAGAACACTTAAAACATAGCGGCGGAATTCCGTGGTAATGCTCTTTCGAAATCCTAGCAGGTCTCTTACGTGGGACACAAGTCTAGTATCGCTACAGAAAATGATGTACCACACTCAAACCTCAAAGAACAGAAACAAAAGTTTGAAGGGACAGTCTTCATTGGGGACTTCTTGCTGGATTGTCAGGTTTTTCTAGCACCTATAGATCTTGTACAGACATGTTCCAAAGACTGGGGAGGCGACAAACGGCTATGTATGATCCGTTATACATGACAGAATCACTCAGACACAAGTATAAGTGTAATTTGGAGAAACAGCAGACAGGTGGTGTTGACCAATTTGCTTCATATACAGTATGCTGGTTTTACCCTGTGCTATTTTCAAGGCATCTTGGACTGTTTCTACAAGCAACCATGTTTGCATGCGCAACAGACTGCAGAAGAAGTCCAATATATATATATATACACACATTTTTTTTTTTTTTTTTCACTTTTGTTGTTCCTTCAGTACTTTAAAAACCATTTGTCACCTGTCACAAGTATTTCCAAACTTAATTCATTTCACAAACATAACTGCAACAAACATTTTCAATGAATCAGACAACTGCAATAACACAAGACTTATGCTTTCATTTTTACACAGAACATGAACTCAATGGCGTTGTGTTGAGAACGAAACTCTGGCATTCTCTTTTCATCCATGACACAGAGCATTAATGGCACTGTGCAAAGGACTAAACTTCAGCATCCTGCCCATATAATGTGAGGTGCGCAATGTTTTCTTCATACACAAGCAAGTTTTAATCTAAGGAAATCTTCGCAGGCCACTGGCTTGACCATTTAATTAACTCAACACACTTCTTTCCCACAGATCAAAAACAGTACTTTCCCAGTGATGTGGTTGTTTTGAGACTGGTCAAAGGTCATTCTTTCTCTGCACAAGAAGGCTGAACAAAGGCAATTCCCAGTTTGAGAAGCTGTCAAACTTGTGATTGGCTGGGCTAGAAATTTCACAGATAATTTTCAGTTGCCCTGGAGACAATCAGGTGAAAAACAAATCTACTTTTCTGCACTCAAATGTCCACTTTCCCTCTATAAGTCAAGAGCCAATATATAAAAATAACTACCAGTGTGGCAACAACAAATCCGCCACACTTAAACTGTGTCATCGTGTGTGATGCTTACTGGAGGGGGAGAAAGAAAGTCAATCTACCATTCCTGTGCCATCAAGGATCAACACCTGGATGTCGTTAATGCCCTTTACTTATAAAAACGATGCATCTCATTGAAACAGCATTTCTATTGGAGCATATACTAGGATAAACAGGGATGTGAAAGGGGGTGGACAGAAATAAGATTGGTTTGCACAGAAGCCGACAGTGGCACCCGCTTCACAGACGACGTAATAATCTTTGACCTTTCCCTTTTTCAAAACAACCAATGGTTGCAGAAATTTTCATCCGGCGAGTGAACCACAAAGGGATTTTGCAAGTCACTGTACAATGTGTTCAATGCGTGTCGCTATGGCATCTCAATCCAGTCCTACACGGCAGCGAAGCTTGGAGAGAAGTCATTGTAGTCAGTGTTTCATGGCGTTAAAATTACCTCACACTGAAGCTCCGGACATCGAGGAAGACTTTGATGACAGTAATGAGGCTACAATATAAACTAAAAAATCATATTTGGACATTTCTTGGATTATTTTGTGAGTGAACAGACAGCTAGACATCTGTGTGTGTCAATTCGGATGAAAAAAAACCACTTTCTACCTGGCTCCAAAAAATGAAAGATGAAGGTAGGAAGTAAGATATTTTCACCCCAACTACCTCAATATGCTTCTTACAAGTTCGTGAGTGTTTCATGACCTTACCCTAACAGTTTTTTTGTGTGTGATTTTTTAAATAACAATTACAAATGGCCAGTCCCCCAGGAATATAAAAGGAAAAAAAATGCCAGTATAAAGTGAGTGAATCTGACACTTATAGCAGTCAACGTAATCAACATTTAAATCATTTATAGCGTGTATACTTTGGTGATGTAAATCTCGGAGTTTGTAAAACATACCCAAAAGACTGTGGGATAATGACATGTCTGTTTTTACTACCTCACAGCCAACCCAACATGAAGGACGGCAAGCACTTTACCAGTGAAATATCTGTCCATAGAACATCTGTCTGCTTTGTTCCTGAAGAAGGGAAGTTTCTGACACAAATCATTTGTCTCTTCTCTTCATACGCAGAACACTGCATATATTCAGGCTCCAGTCACACAGTGATGCCATTCACGTAACATATGTAAAAACATATCCTGTCCCTTGTCAACGTTTATGAGGATGCAGGCAGCGGTGAGGAATGAAAGGTTGTTTTACACCTCTTGGGGCAATGTCATAGTCTGTTCTCCCCGTGTTCACTCCCCATGGCAGACCTGTTGCATCACGGTGCTGAAGAGAGCCATCAGCTGCAGGTATTCATCGGCACCGTCTAGCAGACACTTGTCCACCACCTGCACACAGCAACCCCAAATCACTGAGCGCCCTTACAGAACACAGGTGAACAATGATGCCCTTACAGAACACAGGTGAATGGTGATGCCTTTCACAGAATATATGTAAATGGTGATGCCCTTCACAGAACTCAGGTGAATGGTGATGTCCTTCACAGAACCAGGTGAATAGTGATGCCCTTCACAGAACACAGGTGAATAGTGATGCCATTCACAGAACACAAGGTGAATAGTGATGCCCTTCACATAGCACATGTAAAAATGAGAAACCTTTTCACAGAACTATGTTAATAACGATGTGCATCTTAGAAAGTATCCTGATGCCCCACAGACACAACTATAACTACACCAAACCAGTGATGAGAAAGAAAACCCCACAAACCTTGTCTGTCAACTTCTGTGATGTCAGGAAATTTATCCACCCTCACCCCGACTACAAATCATCTCTCGCTCAAAATTACCCATAAATCACTTTAAATCATGTGTGACTGATCTGAGCATCCAACTGCCTGAGGTTGATCTGAGTCACCAGTCCTCTACTGCCAATCTGAGTAATCAGTCATGTATGGCCAATCTACAATGACCTCACCATAAAGAAATTGGGGCAAAATTTGTCCACTTTTGAGGTTTTTTTTGGGAAAACATCATCTTCCTCTACGTGTAATCTACCACATATCAGCTTAACTTACACAGATAATCTGATAAATGACTTTTAAATCCTGTTTGTAATGGTCAAATGCACTGAACAAGCAATAGGCTTTACGCTTAAAGCTATCACTAGACTGATCTGAACAAGGCAATGCACTACCGCCAAGTCACTTTGGTGGTGTTCATTGGCGCCTGTTCTGATCCAACATACGCAAGACACCACCTACTAAGCCCCTTAATGACTACAATAATTCCTTAGCTCCAGAAGGTGCCCCCACGTCCAGCCCATGACAGCCCCCATGAACTTGCCGATACCAGTGACCCCAGCGGAACCAAACCAAGGCCACAGACGTGGTGAGGACGGAACTGAGGTCACCATGAGAGCAGGCAATAAAGGGCACAGAGACTTTCTTATGCCAATTTCTGAGATTAAGGATGATGAAGATGTTGCTATGGCTTTCCAATCCGGTCTGAGACTGCATGACAGGGTTATGCTCTATGCTTACTTTCATACTATTTCCCGGCGTCAACCAGGCCCAAGAGATGTTGGTCAGAAAATTTGAGCAACACTCTCAAAGATGCATCTGTTAACTGGATGAAACTCAAGTGTGTGGTTCCAGTCTTCCTAACAGAGCCCACAGCAAACTCAACTCTGGGAAGGAGCCCGTCAGGGCAGAAAAATCACATGGCTCTGATGGGAATCGAACCCATGACCTACAGCCTGCAACGCTAACCACTTGTGGCCGAGTCACTTTCGATTACAGATGACTTCCATCCTCTCACTTACTGGTGGTAAGATGAGCTAATGGGGCTTGGGAAGCTCACCTGCATCTGACACACGAGGCCTGGATGCATGCCTGCCTGTCTGGGTTATTCCACCCAAGGCACCTGTGTGCAGGTGACCTGCGAGGGGGCACCTGAACGTAGGTGACCCGCAAGTGTGTGCCAGCACAACCTCTAATGTGCAAGAGAAGGGTAAAAAGACACCAGGTCATTCCACTGTAACCTCCCTAACAGGCAGGGAGAAAGGGGCAAGGGTCTCTGTAGTGTCCTGTCCAGTGTTGACTGTCAGTTTAGTGACTTACTTTGTTCGCCGGGGATTGTTGCTAGTTCATCGTCTGCCATTCAGCACAACTGGCTGTGACGTAAATTGCTATGGGTTTTGTGACTGTCTGAAGACTGGGGCGGCTTTATCCGTTTCCTAATTTTACAGTAAGGGGCTAAGCGTTTTGGGGGTCTTATGAGGGGAGGAGAGGAAGAGGTTGGACCTGGTGACACCATGAAGGTTGACAGTGGCACATTGATACAAACAACTGTTTACGAGATGAGAGAGCGAGAGAGGGAGGGAGAGAGAGAGAGAGAGAGAGGAGAGAGGGTGGGAGGGAGAGAGAGAGAGGGTGGGAGAAAAGAGAGAGAGAGAGAGAGAGAGAGAGAGAGAGAGAGAAGAGGCAGGGATGGAGCGAGCGAAAGGGAGAGGCAGGAATTGTGGGAGGTTTGGGAACAAAGGGAAGGGGGGAGGTAAAGACAGCAGGATGGTGGTGGCCGGCTACTGTGCCACACTAAGAAAAGAGCAACACAATGACAACAAACGTGTTCAACCATCACAAACTTACAGCCATTTTCTCACAGATGACCGATTTCTGCTTGTCACTCAGGTCGTCCATTGTCACCACTCGGTCGTGAAACTGGCTCAGCACTTGGGTCGCTGCGTAACCTTCACGGTTCACTTTCTGTCGACACACACCAGCACGCTTAGCTCACCACTCCGTTCAATGCTTGTGAACCCCCACAGCTGCCAACATCTCAAAAGCACAAAGTGGTACCATTCTGAACGTTTTCAGAAATGTACCATTCCAAATCTAGGCGAAGCATTCGCATACGATGCCACATCTCAGACTATACACCACTTTCAGTCACACTTCGCTTTGCGAATGACATGCTGGTGAACCGAGAAGATGGATATCTCCCTAGTTATTGTGTTGTTTTGACTTAACCTTAAAAAGAAAAAAAAAATCAAGACCGCCAACAAAGAAACCGGTGGACAAGGTGGCAAAATCACAAAGAGTCTTTAGCTATTTTTCTTCTTTTTTTTTTCATCGTCTTCTTACTGAACCTGGCCATTTTTGGACAAAATAAGTCACAGTCTAAAAGAAAACATGTTGGTTCCGTTCAAGCTGCTACAGAGTCCTTGAAGCGTGTGTTATTTCTTTCTTTGTTTTTGTTTTCTTAAATAATTAGCGATTTCTAACAAAGAGCAGCAGCATACCACTGCAAACAAAACTGTAGCATGCTGTGCCAAGAGTGTTGCCCCTGGCAGCTGTGAACACACACAGATGGCAACACACATTCTGTATGCAGACCTGCCTAGGCCCCCTAAGACCTCTCAGTAGTGGGACCCCAGTTTTCAGTAGTTTCACAGGTGTTGTCAGTAGTAAAAATCAATCGCGGCGTTTTAGTTAATGAACTCTTACCATCAAAGGACTTTATCATTTTCAAATGAAATTAAAATATGCTGCAAATAACAATATTTTGTTATAAACTACATAAAAAAGAATGACACTAAGGAATGAAAGAGTGGGTAGTTAAGAGAAATACTACGCTCACCTGATCAGCGATGACAATAAGCAGACTTTTTCAAAACTGATGTACTCAACTGATGTACTCTACTTGTAAATCATTCATTTATGGGAGGGGGGGGAGGGTAGGGAGGGTGAGGGGAGGGGGGAGTGGGGGGATCCTTCTATACAATGGTGACCAAAGAAAAAAAAAAAGCTTTCTTCCTTTACCAGGCCTACAATGTACATGACAAGGAATGCACACCAAACCACAACACTCTTTGCCTCCTCCCTTTTTCCATTCCTGAGTGAAATCTTTTGAAGGGCTACTGGGTCCACGATTCAACTTTCTTTGAAAGAAAGATGTGATCTGTGGAGTTGCTTTTTTCGTGTCCAAGTTTGCCTGGTGTTTCTGAGTCTTGACATGGCGCTTACAGTCGTTAAATCCACCATGTTCAATCGAAATGTCATCCCAGCAAGCCTCGCAAAAAACAAACCCTTTCCCCTTTGCACTGGCCTTTAGGTCAGGAGATTTTTCCGTATACTTTTGCCGATATTGTTGATGAGCAATTACTTGTCTTTGCTTTCTTCTTGTCTCTCCAATCTATAACTTCTTCACAATCAGATTCTTCATCATCTGTTTCATGCAACCGCTTCGAACGACGCCATTTTGGCGGACAAAGAACTAGCAGTGTAGTGTCACGTGACAGCCTTTCCCACACGATTTGATAGACTAAGCAAGGGCCTCAGACGAACCGGGCAGCAACGCTAAACGAATCGTAGTTCCGTGAACGGTAAAATTGTATTTTCTTCAACTCGCCGTAGTGCCGTCATTTGTGGTCTGAAATCGTAGCAATTACGGATGAATCGTAGGACTAAGCAGGTCTGTGTATGGGTAGGAGTGAGAAATGTTTGTAATACTGAAAGTTTGCTGCTGGAGTCCAGGGGCCACTGAAGGCCCCTGGTGGGGTGCAGGAGCAACGCCCTGCGAGGGGGAATTTGGGAGGTGGGGGGCAAAAACTTGACATTTAAAGTTGAAAATAAAATGAGGCAGGGAACAGTAAATATATTATAAATATGAAAACTCTTCACTAGCTGCATGAGGGAACCATCGTAATCCCTCTCAAAGGCAGATCTTCTTCTTCTTCTGCGTTCGATTGAAGCTGGATGCGTCAGACTTGTAACCCGGCCGCCATGATGAAGCCCGCGGTCTTCTCCAGGTCAGAACGGGCTCCCCAAAGCTGCGCCTGTAACTCCGCTCCCCCCGGCCAGGTTTTGTGTCGTAGAGCTGCGTGAGTAGGACAGCGCAGGAGGACATGTTCAGGGGTCTGGGGTCCAGTGCCGCATGGACACTGGTCAGTGTAGGTGATCTTCAGGCGGTTAAGGTGGCTCAGCAGTCTGCAGTGGCCGGTCCTCAGTCTGAAGAGGATTGTCTGCTGGTGCCTTTGGAGCTGGTGGATCGGGTCAGCACCACTCTCTGCACCCAGCCTTCTCTTCCACTGGGACTGAAACTGGTTGTGGATGATGGTCTTGGCCTCCCTGTAGGTCACGGGGTGGCTGAACTGCTCCATTTTGCTGCCTGCTTTGGAGAGAGCATCAGCTTTTTCGTTGCCCATGATCCCACAATGAGACGGAATCCACTGAAGCGTAATGACAGACTGTTTTGAGAGTTCATAGAGGGCAGCCTTGATGTCTTGCGTATGTTGTTCATTTCTTGTGTTCTGAAGTCCCTGCAGCAGAGATCGGCAGTCTGTGAAGAAGACAACCTTCTGTGATGGGCTGGCCGGTTCCAGAAAGATCCTCACTGCGTGGAGCAGTGCTATTGCCTCTGCTCTGTAGTTGGAGGAGATCTTTCCAGTAGGGAAGGCCTTGTGTGTCAATCTTCCATTGGTGTGTCTGATGAAGAACCCTGCTCCTCCATTCTTGACTGCTCCTTCTGAGGATCCATCTGTGAAGACGTGGGTCCACTCACTGGGGTTGTATTGGTTGGCGATCATCTCCTGTGCTAGAGCTTTCATTACTTGAGGGGCTTGACGGTCCATTCTTTTAATGCCAGGAACTTCGGTGATGATTGCGACATCTTCCAGGTGATTGTCTGGTTCCTCAAAATTTGGAAGCATCTCCATTTCGGCTGGTGAAACAGGCAGCAGGTCTTCATTGCTGCGATGCAGGCTCTTAGACAGGTGGTTGAAACTTGTTCTCTTTAGCCTGTTTTTGGTGGGGTTCTGCATCTCGGTGTGCATGGGGTGGGTAGGCATACGCAGTAACTTTTCACTGTGGATGAAAACCTTCTCCTCGCGTCTGTCTTCGAGGGAATGTAGACTAGTAAGCTTCTCCATGGCTTGGATTGGGGTAGTCTTCATCCCACCAGTGATCAGACGCAATCCTGCATTCTGCACTTTGTTCAGGCGACTGGTGTTGGTCTTGGATGCAGTGGCCCATGCAGAACTGCCATACTCCAGGGTTGGTCTGACGGTACCCACATACACCTTCTGCAGGATGCTGCTGTTTGCGCCCCAGGATGTACCGGCCAGCTTCTTCATGATGGCGAGCTTCCTGACTGCTTCGTTTTCAATGTTCTTGAGGTGCGGATTCCAAGTAAGCCGCTTGTCCAGCTTGATGCCTAGGTACATTGGGTTGTCTTCTTGTTTTAGCTCTCTTCCATTTATTTTCAGGCTGATGGTTTCTCGCAGTGGCGACAGCGAGAAGACTGTGGCCACTGTCTTGGTGGCATTGATTTCTACGCCCCAGTCAGAGGCCCATCTTCCGACGTGTTCCAGTGCTTCCTGCATCCTGTAGCTGGCTGTGGTTAAATGTTCTGCAGCACTCCAGGCAGCAAAATCGTCGGCGTGGAGAGCTCTGGAGATGTGCTTGGTGAGCTTCTCAGCGATGTCATCAATGAAGATGAGAAAGAGTGTAGGGGAGATGACTCCTCCTTGTGGTACACCTTGTTGTAGAGTGATTCGGTGGCTAATTTTCCCATCAAGCTGAACTCTTGCTGTGCGGTACTGGAGGAAGTTGCGTATCCAGCGGTACATATTCCCTTCCACTTTCTTGTTTAGCAGCTTCAGGAGAAGTCCTTCCTTCCATACCTTGTCGAAGGCTTTGGTCAGGTCCACAAAGACAGCGAGTACCTTTTTCTTCTCCTGAAAGGCGTTTTCGATCTGTTGGGCGAGGTACACAAGCTGGTCTTCCGTACTGTGGTTTTTCCTGTATGCTGACTGTGTGTTGCTGAGCAGGTGATTTTCTTCCAGGTGTTTCAGCAGTCTTGTGTTCACCATTCTTTCCATCACCTTGCCCAGACAACTGAGGAGGCTGATTGGTCGGTAGCTGGATTTCTTGGTTTTGTCTTTTTGTTTCTTTCTGATGGGGATGATGACTGCTTCTCTCCATCGGTCTGGGAATTTCCCTGAGCTCCATGACTGGTTGATGATCAGAAGGAGCTTCTGTTTTGCTGTGGTTCCAAGTCTCCTGATCATGTCATTGGTAACACCATCTTTCCCTGGGGCTTTCTTTGGCTTTAGTTTTTTAAAGGCTGCATTGAGTTCAGTCATGGAGAAGGCTGACATCATGGACGGTGTAGGGTTCTGGTGTTTCAGCTTCTCCCTGGTTTCCTTGCTGACTTCCTGCACTCGGGCAATGGGTATTGTTGCTTTGCTTTCCTCTTTGTAAAATTCTGCCAGGATGTTTGCTGCTTTCCTTCCCGTGTGGTGTGTACCATTTTCCTCGATGACGGTTTTGCTGTGTCCCGCTCTGGTGTCTTCATTCAGGGCTTTTGTCAGATTCCACAGCTTGCTGGTGTCCTTCTCCATGTTGAGGCTGCTGGTCTTCTCGTTCCAGCTCTTTTGGAGTTCAGCTTTCTTCTGTTGGTTGAAAGCTTCTTTGGCGTTGTTGTGCCTCACTAGGTTCTCTGGAGTGGGGGTTTGCTCCATAGCTTCTCTGGCATTGTCCATTTCAGTGTGAAGCTGTTCCAGTGTGTCACTCCAGTATGGCAGGTAATGTCTTCTTTTGCCCCTTGGGATTGCCTGCTTTGCTGCCTGAAGAATTGCATCAGTGAAATTCTGGACGTTCTTGTTCAGGTCATTTGCACAGCAAATGTTTTTGGTGTGGTGGTCAGCCTTTTCTGCAAAGAGGGTCCAGTTGGCTCGTTTGAAGTTCCAACTTGGTTGCATGTTGCGCTCAGTACATCCTAAGCTGGAGATGTTGAGAATGACTGGCAGGTGGTCGCTCCCTCCAAGCTGGGTGCTGACTTCTCTGGACGTGAGCTTGTGAATGTCCTCAGTAGCTACAGCCAGGTCTGGTGTGGAGGTGGTTTTCCAGGCTCTGGAGAAGTACGTTGGTTTGTCGTCCGCCTGGTTGATGAGTACTATATTATTTTCCATCATCCAATCTTCCACTTCCTCACCACGGGCATCCATTTCCTCATATCCCCAGCTTTGCGAGTGGCTGTTGAAGTCTCCAACCACCAGATGTCTGCAAGCTTCTAGCTTCACGTTGTGTAGCGTAAGAGATGAGGTTGATGGGCTGTAGCAGTTGGTGATCCGTAGGTCTCCACTGGGCAGCAAGAGCTTGACAGTCAGGTGTTCTAGTTCTTGTCTTCTTGATCTGTTTGTCTCTACTGCAGGGATGGAGTTTCTGACAAGGGTAATGATTCCTCCCTTGTGTCTGTCTTCGCGGTCTTGGCGAAATGTCTCATAGCCTCTTACGAAGAAACGTCGATGATCTTTCAAGTGTGTTTCTTGGATGCAGATGACATCGATGTTGTTTTTGCTGAGAAACTTTTGCAGTTCTGGCTTCTTGTTCCCTAGTCCTTCTGCATTCCACTGAGCCACTGTAAGGGTGGTAGGAGGCTGGGTAGTCTGGTCAGTCGCTCTACTCTGCCTTCCCCCGACCGTCAGGTTAACAGAGGCACCGGTCGCTTGGGTGGGCCCCTTTGAGGCTAAGGGCCCGGCTCCGTCCCTCCCCGGTTGTCGCTGATAGGGACGACGCCATGACAATAAGGTAGTCTGACGCATGACCATAATCGTTGATGCGTGTGTGTCCTAATTTATCCCCAGGACCTGCGCCGTAGCTGACACACTCCGTCTTCGGCAGGCTGGATGCTTTTGCCATTTAACCCATGGCTGGGGTAAGGCTTGGAGCAGTGTCAGGGCGTATCCACACGCCGGTGGGCCTTCACTCAGTTCCTTCCATTTTGGTGGGGGCCTTACTCCTCCATCTGGACTGGTCTAGCCTGCGGCTTTCCTTGATTGGAGAGGCCGGGATCTAGTTTTGATATAGCGCCAGTATTCCGCTCCCGTGCCGCGTTAGTGAAAACAACCTGCCCCATGTCCCCCTGAGGAAACACCCACATTAACGTGGCGAGAAGGTGCGACTACGGTGTTCACCCTTTCTTAATGGAAGAAAGGGATCTTCGCAGGTCAAAGGCAGATCTATTTGTACTGCTTGCTCTTCAAGAGGGATTACGATGGTTCCCTCATGCAGCTAGTGAAGAGTTTTCATACTTATAATATATTTTCTTAATTTCATGTTCCCAATTTCTTCATCTTCAACCCCCCCTCCTTAAGTTCAAATCTTTGCCAAATCATTACTGTGATGACGGCCTGCACTTGTTTTCCCCCACTATTAGACTGTTCGTCTTTGTATTTGTCTGACTTTATTCAAGTTTAAAAGGCTGGTGCCAGTCTTGAATAAAAGTTACTCTGTGTTAGGTTTCCTTATGGGAGCAAGAGTTACCCTACTTGTTTATTGTTTATTGACATTTAAAGACAATTTAGTGCCACTCTCCTTTGATAGAAACCCTGAATTTTATACTTTTCAGTATCATATAGTTAAAAGTATTTCAGACAAAAAACAACAGAACAACTATAAACGTAGTAATTCAAGACTGCTAATGAAATGCATTTTGGCAGACACTTGGGGAGATTGTCGCGCTCAACAAGATGGCCGCCAACCGAGTCAAAGCGGAAGAGGAAAAATATGGCTCAGAGAACTAGCGCACACATCCTTTGAAGTTCAAACGGGGAGGAAAAATCGCGAAAATGGAAATCTGTATAATACGGAACTACTCCCACCCATACATCTGTGAACACACTTTGTCACAGATTGCAACACAATGGGTAACATATTTATTTCTGTAAATATATCCTGACAAATAAAACCATGTCAATAATATCAACTTATCATAAATATGCACATGACTTAACACATACAGATTGTAACTCATTTTCTACGTACACACAGTGTAATCATGCAAAAATGTATAAACAATAACACATTTCGTGTATAGTAAAAACACATCCATATTACACAGATATCACATTTTCTATAACACACAAAAAGGGAGTTGTGTTATACACCTGTTTGCTAGTAACTTACCTGTCAGCCTAGCATTCAACGGCAGTTAGCAGTCTGTCAGGCCGAATTTTTCGAAGCACAATCAAGTCATAAGAAAATCACGTGATGTCACAACCAACTCCACCACGAAAAGCCATGTAACTTCATATAAGTCATTCAGCGAGTGCTGCCGCATAAGCAGACTAATCTGTGACTCACTGCCGCACTATACTTCCTTTGTGTACACATTACTGTGTTTTGTTCTATGATTCCGTTGGCTTGCAAATTGAGGCTCTGGTGGAGCGTATGTATCAAAGATTTTCTTTTACCGCACTTCGGACTATTTAAAGATTTGCTCTTTACGTCTCCGCACTTTGTTACTCGCTTCCTCGCACGTCGCGTTCTGGACAATGTACTGAATACAGTGTCCGAATTACAACTTTACCATCAGCTACAAGTTCGTCCAATTGTGAAAAGCACTCTTTTTATGCTTGGGGTGAGCCCCCCCCCCCCCCCCCCCCCCCCCCCCCCCCCCCCCCCCCCCCCCCCCCCCCCCCAACACATTACACGCGATCTGCGTCTGATACTACCCAAACAGCCATCAATGTTTACATTTTTCTGTAAAGAAGACTATTCTGGGACAGTGCTCGTCACAGTAGAGAAGAAAAAGTTATCGAAGTACGCCGACTCAAATCCAGTAAGAGAAACCTTGCACGCATGACACACACACAACATACAAGTGTCCTGCTCATACACTACATAGATGATGTAACACACTTTCTGTCAGCACACATCCAGGCTATAACATGCTTTTTGATAACACATACAGACAGCAACACAGTTACTGTCAACAACACACACACTCCCCTTCCCAACTCTGAGCAGGAGCCAACCTGAGAGAAATCCTACAAATGAATTTCCCCGACAAGAACCGAACACAGGACCTTCCAGCCCACAGTGTGGACAGTGTACCATGGCATCTGGTCTTAGGTGTATTTTGGGTAGTGTACAGCATGAAGTGTATTTTTGTCATGTGATGTGCAGAACACACCCACTGTGTGTGTGGAGCGGACAGATCTGTTACCTTGACAGTCAGGTCCAGCTTTTCATAGGAATCTGAGCGACACGTCTTCAGGATTTCATCTATCATCTCCTCTGGAACAACCTGCAAACCATTTAGGAATAAAGCCTGACTTTAAAATTCCATTTCAGGGTAACAATGAAACAAAATACAGGGCAGGGGATGGGTACGGTCGGTTTGTGATTATTTCCCAAACAAACATAACTTTACCCCTTTAACAACAAAGACTGTGCCTTTAAATGCATATTGAAAGCATGATTATTATATTCCATTTCAGAAAAAAAAAAAAAGAGCCGTGAAAAGGGTGGGGGTGGGTGCAGTGAGGGGTGGGGCAGGGGGCATAATTATTTCCCAATGAGCATAACTTTACTTCTTCAAAACACACACACATACACACAGATTCTGCCTTAAACATGTACTGGAAGCATCCTTGCAATATTCTGTTTCAGAAATCAAATAAAAATCGAGGCCAGAAGTGTGTAGGGCGGAGTGTCGATTGACCATAACTTGACCTCTCCAACAATAGAAACAAAACATTTCCCAAATGCAGAAAGAAGCAATGCTTGTCAGTATTGCTTTGGCTTGGGATTGCAGCCTGGGCCCCCCCCCCCCCTTCCCCATACCTGTTTACTTTAAAATTGGTCTTGATGGGTTTGTTTGTTTTTTTTTAATAGGAAAAGTGCTGTATTTTCTAAAAAAACAAACATGTACAAATCTTCCAAATTTCCTAGAGCGGGGAGGTAGGGAGGGGAAGGAAGGATCTGTTTTCATCTGCCATCATGCAGCAGAGGTAGGGATAACAATTCTTGTAGACATCAAAACAGGTTCTTCTAACACACATTACTGTCTACACTGATTCATCAGCATACCTTGGCAAAAACTTCATGCCCTCTTGCATTTCTTTCTTTCTTTTTTTTCTTTTTTAAAAAAAATATTTCTCCAAATGACATGTTGTTGAAGAAGACAAAGAAATTTCATGCATGAGAGCTAGCGCAAGTTATAATTCTTTGATCAAAGCTGCCTGGAGAAAAAAATTACAGTCCCAAAGGAACTGTCCGATTCATCTGCAAAAACCAGTGTCAAACTAACAGTATTCTTCATCAATTTCTTCAATTTTGGCATTGTTTATATGCAATAAACTTCACACTGATTTATGTTCCTTGCAGACAACAAAGTATAGAGCAACTGGACTGGTCAAAGCTGACCGTTCAAAAGGAAGTTGGCTGAAAAAAACAACAGCCAAGGAAATGCACTACTTATGAATTGCTACCTCTCCACAGTCCTACATGGTCAATGTCCACGTCAATGGAAACAAGAAGCTTGTTTAGTATATTTCTATGAAATAGCACATTTCTGCATTCTGGGATTTCCACATCTGTAAACTACAGCCACTAGTCCAGTGGCGCTGTCCACACTGACCCCTGTGATGTCCATGATGATTTCGGAGTTGATGGCGTCCTCCTGGCCACACAGACGGCTGGCGCTCTGCAGAAACATCACCGCCTTGCGCATGTCCCCTTCCGATATCTTCATCAACGCTGAAATAGCCTGGAACAGGACCATGAGTATCTGTACAGCACTCATTCATTCTGCCCCTCTTCCCTCCCTTCCCCAGCCCACTTCACCCTCCTAAAGTCTTCCTTATCCTTGGCTTAAGGCTGTGTCAGGCCAACTGACATAGGCTGGAACACCAAGGCCACATCAAAATGCTGTTATGCTCTGCATAGCTTTGCGGGGATTGTCTTCAGTTGTGACAAGCACCTAGTATAACATTATCAATCTTCAAAATCCCCCGAAGTTGGAGTGTGGCTGCCCACGTGGTGGGGTAATCAAAAACGGTCACACATGTAATGTTCTCATCCCCAACTGATGCATTTGTACCATAGTGTTCAAGTACTTGGGCTGTTCGGATGATCCCTGGAGTCTTTTAGCCTGGGTACAACAACAACAACTCTTCCTTCCCCACCCCACTTCACCCTCCTAAAGTCTTCCTTCCCCATCTCACTTCACCCTCCTAGTCTTCCTTCACACCCACTTCACCTCCTAAAGTCTTTCCTTCCCCATCTCACTTCACCCTCCTAGTCTTCCTTCCCCACCCACTTCACCCTCCTAAAGTCTTCCTTCCCCACCCCACTTCACCCTCCTAAAGTCTTCCTTCCCCATCTCACTTCACCCTCCTAGTCTTCCTTCCCCACCCCACTTCACCCTCCTGAAGTCTTCCTTCCCCACCTCACTTCACCCTCCTAGTCTTCCTTCCCCACCCCACTTCACCCTCCTGAAGTCTTCCTTCCCCCACTTCCTTCACCTCTAGTCTTCCTTCCCCACCCCACTTCACCCTCCTGAAGTCTTCCTTCCCCATCTCACTTCACCCTCCTAAAGTCTTCCTTCCCCATCTCACTTCACCCTCCTAAAGTCTTCCTTCCCCATCTCACTTCACCCTCCTAAAGTCTTCCTTCCCCATCTCACTTCACCCTCCTAAAGTTTTCCTTCCCATCTCACTTCACCCTCCTGAAGTCTTCCTTCCCCATCCCACTTCACCCTCCTGAAGTCTTCCCCACCCCACTTTACCCTCCTAAAGTCTTCCTTCCCCACCTCACTTCACCCTCCTAGTCTTCCTTCCCCACCTCACTTCACCCTCCTAAAGTCTTCCTTCCCCACCTCACTTCACCCTCCTAAAGTCTTCCTTCCCCATCTCACTTCACCCTCCTAGTCTTCCTTCCCCACCTCACTTCACCCTCCTAGTCTTCTTCCCCACCCCACTTCACCCTCCTGAAGTCTTCCTTCCCCACCTCACTTCACCCTCCTAAAGTCTCCCTTCCCCATCTCACTTCACCCTCCTAAAGTCTTCCTTCCCCACCTCACTTCACCCTCCTAAAGTCTTCCTTCCCCATCCCACTTCACCATCCTAAAGTCTTCCTTCCCCACCCCACTTCACCCTCCTAGTCTTCCTTCCCCACCCCACTTCACCCTCCTAGTCTTCCTTCCCCACCCACTTCACCCTCCTAGTCTTCCTTCCCCACCCCACTTCACCCTCCTATCTTCCTTCCCCATCTCACTTCACCCTCCTAGTCTTCCTTCCCCACCTCACTTCACCCTCCTAGTCTTCCTTCCCCACCTCACTTCACCCTCCTAGTCTTCCTTCCCCACCCCACTTCACCCTCCTAAAGTCTTCCTTCCCCATCTCACTTCACCCTCCTAGTCTTCCTTCCCCACCCCACTTTACCCTCCTAAAGTCTTCCTTCCCCACCTCACTTCACCCTCCTAG
This sequence comes from Conus canariensis, assembly GCA_033310375.1. Taxonomy (NCBI): domain Eukaryota; kingdom Metazoa; phylum Mollusca; class Gastropoda; order Neogastropoda; family Conidae; genus Conus; species Conus canariensis. The sequence goes on from CM065732.1 coordinate 54,463,020, forward strand.
ACTTCCTTCCCCACCCCACTTCACCCTCCTAAAGTCTTCCTTCCCCATCCCACTTCACCCTCCTGAAGTCTTCCTTCCCCATCCCACTTCACCCTCCTGAAGTCTTCCTTCCCATCCCACTTCACCCTCCTGAAGTCTTCCTTCCCCACCCACTTCACCCTCCTGAAGTCTTCCTTCCCCATCCCACTTCACCCTCCTGAAGTCTTCCTTCCCCATCCCACTTCACCCTCCTGAAGTCTTCCTTCCCCATCCACTTCACCCTCCTAGTCTTCCTTCCCATCCCACTTCACCTCCTGAAGTCTTCCTTCCCCACCCACTTCACCCTCCTGAAGTCTTCCTTCCCCATCCCACTTCACCCTCCTGAAGCCTTCCTTCCCCATCCCACTTCACCCTCCTAAAGTCTTCCTTCCCCACCCCACTTCACCCTCCTAAAGTCTTCCTTCCCCACCCACTTCACCCTCCTGAAGCTTCCTTCCCCACCCCACTTCACCCTCCTAAAGTCTTCCTTCCCCATCCCACTTCACCCTCCTGAAGCCTTCCTTCCCATCCCACTTCACCCTCCTAAGCTTCCTTCCCACCCACTTCACCTCCTAAGTCTTCCTTCCCCATCCCACTTCACCCTCCTGAAGCCTTCCTTCCCCACCCACTTCACCCTCCTAAGTCTTCCTTCCCCACCCCACTTCACCCTCCTGAAGCCTTCCTTCCCCATCCCACTTCACCCTCCTGAAGCTTCCTTCCCTCCCCACTTCACCTCCTAGTCTTCCTTCCCACCCACTTCACCCTCCTGAAGCTTCCTTTCCCTTCACCCCTATCTCTTCCACCCTTCCTCCTGAAGTCTTCCTTCCCCATCCCACTTCACCCTCCTAAGTCTTCCTTCCCCACCCACTTCACCCTCCTACCTGAATTCCTCCAGTTCCTTCCCACCCCACTTCACCCTCCTGAAGCCTTCCTTCCCATCCCACTTCACCCTCCTAAAATCTTATCACCAGAAGAGAATTTCTGTGCTTAAAATTTCACTGCTGCCTTTATCATGGGTGAATGTGCTGTTGTGTTCTTGGAAAAACTTTGTGGACAAAAAAAACATGCCAGACGTGAGTGTCATCTAACATAGTCACGTGACTTCCCTAAAAGCAAAAACTCTAATCCTCACTTTTCCTGTGAAGATAACATCCTGAATTTCATTTTATCCCCCTTCCGTCTCCTCCCTAAAAACGAGATATCTGTTAAGCTTACAAACAACAAACATACATGGGCATTCCTGAATTTAAACCAAAAAAAAAGCTTAGCAGCTGTGGATAGATGCTAATGACAGATTTACATAATCATAAAATATCAGATGATAGATATGCAGATACTGTTGACAGATCAGATGACAGACACACCAATCCTGTGACAAATCAGGTGACAGCTACAGATACTAAAGAGAGATACAGATGCCACAAACAACGACAGCAGAGCAAAGCAGAGATCTTTCAGACACTTACATCTTCATCGATCTTCACATTTTCTTCCTGACAGATGTGCTTCAACCTGTCAGACATGACAGCTTCTCCCAACGGCTTGAAGCGGAACTTGGCACACCGTGATGTGATTGGTTCGATGATACGGCTGACATAGTTGCATATCAGACAGAACCGTGTGGTCTTGGTTTCTTTCTCCATAGTTCTCCTCAAGGCAGCCTGAAACGCACGACAAAAGTTTTCTTTACACAAAAACCAAAACTCAAGATCAACTGGTGCCAACACTACTGCTCACTGTTTCAACAGCTATTCCTACAAACTGGATTAGAAAGAATAATGCTTTATACCGTTACATAGCTGCCAACCTTGTGGTGTTGAAATTCTGGAACCAGGGGACGAAGGGGGTGGGGGTGGGCTGAAGAGGGGGCAGTTTTGCTTTTGGCCGAAAACATTTGTAACTCCCTTGCTTTCAGCTGAAACGTGGGTTTGAAGAAGAAAATACATCTTACAAACATGTAACTTCCAACATTCATACACTATTTGGGCTTGATTCTGCAATATTTCATCAACCGCATTAACAAAAATGACCCCCTAAATCTCGTATCTTCAAACAATTTTTTTTTTTTTTTTAATTCTGGATTAATTTATCACTAAATTTGGGACTTCGGGAATGACTTTAAAATTAGGAAAATTTTCAGAAAAAAAAAAAGAAAATTCATGGGGGTTTGCAACTATGACATTTCATCATTTTCTGTTAGCTAAGTTGTTAGCCTGCTGTCTATTTTTCAGGGCTGGGTGGGAACAGACAAACACACATTGAAAGAATGATCATACCCTGTGTAAACCAGTTCTATGTTGCATCAGTCAAGTTTTTGGCTTGCTGACCTTTCGCAGGAATTCAGATAGTATGATTAACTTACACACATAAAAAAATAACGTAACTGATTGATTTGTTTGCTGATCATTAAAGAAAATAACTATTCTGGATTATTATATTCAAAAATATAAAGGTAAAAAAAAAAAAATCAGACGTTCTGAAGCAACATCCGAGTTGTGACAGCAGTGCTATCATGTGCCCAGCAAAAGGTGTCAGGGTATATGTTAACCTGTTTTACAATCACTGAAAGAAAAAAGAGCATTCTTTAATTATGAAAATGCCCTGAATTTTACATGGATGTGGGATTTTTTGGGTGTGTGTGTGTGTCTGCGTGCGTGTGTGTGTGTTTGCCTACGTGTGTGTGTGTGGTGTGTCGTGTGTGTGAGCATGTGCATGTGCATGTGTATGTGTGGATAGGTTGGTAGGGGCCAATTCGAGGACATTTAAACTTTACATGATGCGAAACCCTAAAAAAGGATACCAACATTAAAAAAAAAACAAGATGCAAAGCATATAAACGTACTCCCAGTTTATCCTGAATACGTGCGAGATATTCCATAAAGAGGAAAAATCGTCTTGGACTGGTGTAACCATTAGTAATGGCTATTCTGGTAAACATCGGCCATCGTCTGTGGCCTATAATGAACATACTTAACAAATTTTCAGAAAGATCAGCCAAGAACTTTCTGAGATTTTCCATAAAGAAGAAAACCATTATGGGCCGTTAGTAATGGCTATAACGGTAAACATCGGGCATCATCCGTGACCCATAATGAACATACCTACAAATTTTCACAAAGATCGGCCAAGTACATTCTGAGATATTCCATAAAGAAGAAAAAGCGTTACAGGCCGTTACAGCTGTTAATAACGGTATAACGGTAAACTACAACATCAGGCATCATCCGTAACCCATAGTGAACATACCTGCTAATGTTCACAAAGTTCAGCCAAGTACTTTCTGAGATATTCCATAAAGAAAAAAATGTTACAGGCCGTTACAGCCGTTAGTAATGGCTATAACGGTAAACTAAAACATCAGGCATCATCCATGACCCATAATGAACATACCTGCTAATTTTCACAAAGATCGGCCAAGAACTTTCTGAGATATTCCATGAAGAAAAACAACCGTTACAGCCGTTAGTAACGGCTATAACAGTAAACTAAAACATCGGGCATTATTCATAACCCATAATGAACATACCTGCTAATGTTAACAAAGATCAGCCAAGTACTTTCTGAGATATTTCATGAAGAAGAAAAAGCGTTACAGGCCGTTACAGCCGTTAGTAATGGTATAACAGTAAACTAAAACATCGAGCATTATTTGTGACCCATAATGAACATACCTACAAATTTTCAGAAAGATTGGCCAAGTGCTTTCTGAAATATTCCATAAAGAAGAAAAACCATTACAGGCCGTTACAGCCGTTAGTAACAGCTATAATGGTGTAAACTAAAACATCGGGCATCATCCGAGATCCATATGAACATACCTGCTAATTTTCACAAAGATCGGCCAAGTACTTTCTGAGATATTCCATAAAGAAGAAAAAAACGTTACAGGCCGTTACAGCCATTAGTAACAGCTGTAACGGTAAACTAAAACATCGGGCATCATCCGTGACCCATAATGAACATACCTACAAATTTTCAGAAAGATCGGCCAAGTACTTTTTGAGATATTCTATAAAGAAGAAAAACCGTTAAGGCTGTTACAGCTGTTAGTAACAGCTATAACGGGGTAAACTAAAACATAAGGCATCATCCGTAACCCATAATGAACATACCTGCTAATTTTCACAAAGATCGGCCAAATACTTTCTGAGATATTCCATGGAGAAGAAAAACAGTTACAGGCCGTTACAGTCGTTAGTAACAGCTGTAACGGTAAACTGAAACATCGGGCATCATCCTTGACCCATAATGAACATACCTACAAATTTTCAGAAAGATTGGCCAGGTGCTTTCTGAGATATTCTATAAAGAAGAAAAACAGTTACAGGCTGTTACAGCCATTACTAACGGCTATAACGGTAAACTAAAACATCAGGCATTATTCGTGACCCATAATGAACATACCTACAAATTTTCAGAAAGATCGGCCAAGTACTTTTGGAGATATTCAATAAAGAAGAAAAACCGTTACAGGCCGTTACAGCCATTAGTAACGGCTGTAACGGTAAACTAAAACATGGGCATCATCCGTGACCCATGATGAACATACCTGCTAATGTTAACAAAGATCAGCAAGTACTTTCTGAGATATTCCATGGAGAAGAAAAAGTGTTACAGGCCGTTACAGCCGTTAGTAACGGCTGTAACAGTAAACTAAAACATTGGGCATCATCCTTGACCCATAATGAACATACCTACTAATTTTCACAAAGATCGGCCAAGTACTTTCTGAGATTCCATGAAGAAGAAAAAGCGTTACAGGCCGTTACAGCCATTAGTAACGGCTGTAACGGTAAACTAAAACATTGGGCATCATCCGTGACCCATAATGAACATACCTACAAATTTTCAGAAAGATCGGCCAAGTACTTTTTGAGATATTCTATAAAGAAGAAAAACTGTACAGGCCGTCACAGCCGTTAGTAACGGCTATAACAGGGTAAACTAAAACATCGGGCATCATCCGTGACCCATAATGAACATACCTGCTAATTTTCACAAAGATCGGCCAAGTACTTTCTGAGATATTCCATAAAGAAGAAAAACCGTTACAGCTGTTAGTAACAGCTGTAACGGTAAACTGAAACATCGGGCATCATCCTTGACCCATAATGAACATACCTACAAATTTTCAGAAAGAAAAACCGGCCCAGTAGTTTTGTCTGGAGCGAGTGGAACACATTTTGACCACAGACACACAGACAGACACACACACAGACAGCATTTCTTCATTCCCATTCTAAAGTACTCCCTGTTCTTTAAGAACTGGGAGTACAAAAAGTAAAGAAAAAGTCTACATTGCCGAAGAGAACACGGCCTATTTCTCAGCACTGACCTGTGCCGGTCTGGTCATGGAGTCTGCCTCGTCAAGAATCACTATTTTGTAAGGAGGACAGGGCTTGCCACTGTAATCATACACACACATATTCCAATGCGATCTTTCTCCTAGTGAAATGAGTAATAAGTAAAGACACGCAAACTCTGTTCCTTGAAAACCTTTAAGACTTTCTTCCACCCATTCTGACACAAAACCAATGTTAGTCATTGACTCTAGTGAAATGATTTTTAGGTGTCACAGATTAGGTCTTCTTTTAGCCACCAATGAGGAGAAAATCTGAATCATTTAAATGCCGTAAGGTTCTCACAGAAAATTAGGATGAAAAAAAAAAAGAAATCAAAAGAGAGTACTGTCAGAGTACTGCATGGATTCCTCTTTGCGCACTTAGTACATATAAGGTCTCAAAGTATACGTGTAGGTTTCTGTTGGGTTCCATCACATTGTAGTCTCAAGTACAATGAAAAAGCAGATAATCCAGCAAAACTCGGAGCACAGGCATGTACAAAAAATGATTCAATTCTTTCTTTGCAATTTTCCGTGCCTCAAGTAATAGTACATTTGAAAAACAACATTTAAACAAGAAGTTTTGCGACAAGTTGTGCACATTCCCCAACTGCTTATGCCACTAAGGTTATCTCAAAGTTAAGACAGAACACATGGAACACCAAGTTTTCTCTTGATGTTGTCGTGTATGCCTGTCAAAGTCCTATTTCAGTTTATCTTTTATTAAAGATTGTCCTGTATTAACAGAACTTTTATAAGGAGAAAGGTAATAATGTTGAAAAACATCCAAATGAAAGCTGTATTTTGTACGATCCATGCATTATTAATATTACAACTGTTATCGCTCAGTCTGAAGTAGCCAGGTTATTATGAGGATCCAAAAGGGCTAGGGTCTGTATAAGAAGTTCTGTGTGTATATCTATCTATATATATATATGTGAGAATTATTGAAGGGAAGTGTTTTATTTTGTTTATTGTCTAATATCTGTGATGAAGAGACGTTAAATACAGCCACTGAACAGAACTGAGCACTTACAGAAGGGTGAGGGGTAGGGACGGGGGATGAGGAGGGATCTCTGTAAGAATGAGAGTGAGACACAGACAAAGAGAGACAGGGACACAGAGAGACAGACAGACAGTCCAGAGGGATTAAGACAGATCAAACCTGTTTACTCTCAAACTGCTATAACTGTACTTTTCAGCCAAAGTGAGTGTATTTTCTACAAACAGTGTGGACAAATCTTTCACATTTTTGCTAGAGCTTTCAAACCTGTTTCATCAACACACTCTAGCACAAATTCATGCTCTCTCACCATTCTTTTCATCATTTCAGGGCATGTTGTCAAATTAGCTGACCTGCCAGATGCAATTTCACACAAAAGTTAAAAAGAGTTGTCACTCTTTGGTCAAAGTCCCTCAGAATCAGCACAAGATAACACCATGGTTACACTGCGCACATACAATTACTACAAGAACATTTCTAGAGTTTTGCTTTTTTTTTTTTTTTCTTTCCTAGTACTCACTGCATTTTCACTAACCATATACAAAGCATGTTGAAATTGTATGATAAACCAGTCTAGACGACCCTCACAAACGCCCAAGAGTCAAACCTTCAACAATTCTGCATGAACCACAAACTACATTTCACAAGTTCACACAAGCATGCTAAATAGATTCACGCCTCAAGTGAAAATGACAAAAGGAAGAAAGTAACATTCTAAATATAAATGCAAACCTACTCTGGCCTTGTGGCACTGGCGGTGAGCTGAGAGAACTTCTTCACTTTCTCTCTGACGACGTTGATGCCTCGTTCATCTGACGCGTTGAGTTCAAGCACCCGGTCATGGAACAATTCATGTCTGTCGACACAAAAATAGAAGACTGTCAACCCAGAAATGGGAAGTGTGTCACCACAGAAATGGAAGTGTGTCAACACAGAAATGGAAGTGTGTCAACACAGAAATGGGAAGTGTGTCAACACAGGAATGGAAGTCTGTTAACACAGGAATGGAAGTGTGTCAACACAGGAATGGAAGTCTGTTAACACAGAAATGGAAGTCTGTCAACACAGAAATGGGAAGTGTGTCAACACAGAATGGAAGTCTGTCAACACAGAAATGGAAGTCTGTCAACACAGAAATGGATGTCTGTCAACACAGAAATGGGAAGTGTGTCATCACAGAAATGGAAGTCTGTCAACACAGAAATGGAAGTCTGTCAACACAGAAATGGGAAATGTGTCAACACAGGAATGGAAGTCTGTCAACACAGAAATGGAAGTCTGTCAACACAGAAATGGGAAGTGTGTCAACACAGGAATGGAAGTCTGTTAACACAGGAATGGAAGTCTGTCAACACAGGAATGGAAGTCTGTCAACACAGGAATGGAAGTCTGTCAACACAGAAATGGAAGACTGTCAACACAGAAATGGAAGACTGTCAACACAGAAATGGAAGTCTGTCAACACAGAAATGGAAGACTGTCAACACAGAAATGGAAGACTGTCAACACAGAAATGGAAGTCTGTCAACACAGAAATGGAAGTCTGTCAACACAGAAATGGAAGTCTGTCAAGAAATGGAAGACTGTCAACACAGAAATGGAAGTCTGTCAACACAGAAATGGAAGACTGTCAACACAGAAATGGAAGACTGTCAACACAGAAATGGAAGTCTGTCAACACAGAAATGGAAGTCTGTCAACACAAGAATGGAAGTCTGTCAACACAGGAATGGAAGTCTGTCAACACAGGAATGGAAGTCTGTCAACAGAGAAATGGAAGTCTGTCAACACAGAATTTATGGAAGTTTGTCAACACAGGAATGTCTGTTAACCGAAGGCCGAAACACCATGTTATATTTCCTATCATCTTTCTCAAAAACAAAAGCAGTTATCAAGCAAAGCAGAAGCATTATCAAATTTTATCAAGACAAGAGACAAGAGAAGTGGAAATAATTATGAAAACATGAAGAGCTCACTCAACTCACTGCTGATGACTTGAAGGCTTTCATTTGTGAGTGATCTCCCCCAAGCTAATTAACATATCTGAAATGCCAATGGGTCTGATCCATCCTGAATATGTACATGATCTTAAAAAAGAACAATCTTTAAAAAAAAAAGGACAAACTCAGCATTTTTGGCCAGTTTCAGTATAATCAAGATGTCACTACACTGGGGTAATAATCCATATGTGTAGCACCACGTCCGCTGAAGCCCTACAGCAGAGTATGCAGGGATACAGGTATATAACAAAACAGAACTTCAGATTCATTAAGGTGCTTGTAACACTTGTGTTTAAACAGAACTTCAGATATCTATGGAAATTCTTACTAGTAGTTCTTGGCATTACTTACTAAACTAACAATAATTTGTATTGCAATCTTCAGAGGCCAGAGAACATTTTCTTAGAACGTAACCCACCCAACTGAAAACAATGTTAATGATTCAGTCTGCATTTACCAATGAAGATGCAGTCTATCAAAAAATGTTTTCCTGAAGTCTAAGAACGGTGCTTATTGCACAGAATGCCTGTGTCGTCTCCAAGTCTGATGCCTCTGCCTACAGCCATGCAAGCGCCAGGAACAGTTGTGATGTACTTGCCCAAACAGAGAGCGTGAAGCCGCCAGGATGGTGGAGGTTTTTCCAGTACCGGGAGGACCGTAGAACAGCAGGTTAGGCAGCTGACCGACAGAAGGAAAGACAAGCCAGTCATTAGCATTACTGTCCTGTGACACTGAGTGCTGAGGTGTCACAGACACCTGGGTGACCAGAGATACGGAGGTACACGTGGGGTCTGTTACCTCCACCTGGAGATTCTTCCAGGCACAATAAGTAATAGCATAGCATGAAATGCTGATCATACTTACCAAGCATACATTCCAACAGAAGCTGACATGAACATCACACACCTGATGAAACACACACATGCATAATACACAAGCCAAGAATACACCCTCACTAAAGTACTCACATTGTTAGAACCAATCGGACTACTCGCCAGATCTTTCCCAGCAAATACAAGCATGTGCATCATAAAAATATCCGCACATACTTGGAAACACTCAAACAGTAACATTCAGTTGTCATACCTTACTGACTGACAAATTTTGAATGATACTGTAAAAGATAGATTCCTTTTTGCACTTTCAGAAACACGAACTGTCACATACCACATTCAAATATCTACATTATATTTGAAAATGCTGGTACTACTCATACTAGTATTAACTGATATACATGAAACCATTTGGCTGTGTTTGTAGTCCTGTAAGTCTCAAATCAATTGCTCCCCCCCCCCCCTCCCCCCCACCCCTTTTCAACCGAGACAGATTCTGACTATGCATCTTTTTTCTTGTCTTAGGCTTCTTCGGCCATCGTCAGGCATCGGTTGCCTGTGTTTTGATCTTTTCTTTTTTTTTTTTTTTTTTTTAATGTATTTTGCATTTTTAGTTCACTTATAATCTGAGATCCTACTACTTAGTCGTTGCCGATCATGCTGTGAACCTGTCTGACCTCTAAATAGGGTTCATGGGACATCCCACCCAGATTGGCGACAGTCCAGGCTCAACACTGATGTGCGAAGAGGTTCTGTGGGCCTGTTCTGTTCTGCCCATCTGTGACCCTCGGCCAGTCAAGCAGGTCTAGAATTGTTTTTTGAGGAGGAACGTGCCCAGAGACAAATATATCTTCAAATCATTTTAAAAACATTCATGCTATTTCATATAATTTCGATCTTTTCCAAGCCATTGAAATGATTAATAAATTATAAAGGACTACATCCTTTGAGAACAGTCAAGATTTTAGGACCCTGGACTCTCCACCCTTCTAAACTTCATAAAAACGAAAACAATACATGGTTTTCTTTGACAGAAGCTGTCGTTGTGATTGCTTTCTTTCAGTCCCGCAGTTACACCTTGTTGATTTGTTGGCACCTTGCTATTCTCCATTCACTGCTTTGCTAGGAGAGCCGACTCCTTTTCTGGAGTTCATCCAGACCAACTGCACTAGGATTCTCCTATGCCTAGCCTTTCTGGATGAGTCAGATCAAGAACAATCCATGGTTTGACACCCTTCCTGATACCCCTAACTTCTTCCCCATTTTGGGAAAGATCACAGTATCAAGCTTACTGTTTGAGAATGCCCTGTAAAAATAACAGTCTTGGAAAAGACAAAGATCTTTTTCTGCGCATTATTTGCCCATACCTGCTACATATTTTAGCACCAAGAGCACACAAACTGCACACGTTGTGGACAGGCTCAGAAAGAATGCAAGATCACCCAGTGCCATGGTCACAGGGCAAAGGAGTCAGTGGCCTAACAAAATAACTGGGCCGCATATCCCATCTCTGATTTACTCCGCAATACTCCACATAATTCATGCATTGAAAGCAATAAAATCACAGTGAAATGTCATGGAGAATGACATCTTATCTCCCGCTTAATATACATTCAAAGCTTAACCCTTTGCCTGCTACACCCTTTTAAAGCTCTGAGACAACAGTTTGCCAAGCCTTTTTTAGTCGCGAAGGGTAATAATTCAAAAAAAATTCTGGCTCGAAAACTATTGAACAAAAGCATATGAAACCTATACTTTTCTGAAAGGAAATTGAACACTCTATCTTTTGATAACAATTGCAATCACACTCAAGAACACTGCAAAAAGTTTATGTCCAATGAAATAGGTTTATGTGTTTTTCACTCAATTTCTAAACATACTATCATATTAGTGTGAAACAAAACAGTGAATTATTGTTAGAAAACAAAAGAATCATAAGGAAAAATGTATTTCCTTACCTTATGTGAAGAATATAAATCCAAAGTTTTCAAATTGACCAGATACCTGTCCACAGCTACATCCAGGTTGTTAGGAGGTTCAGAAAGAAATTTATGTGTCACTGTTGTTTTTCTTCTTCTTTTATCCACCAACATTATGACCACACAACACAAACAGAAAGATGATAAAATCACACATATATTACATAATTATATGTACAGGACAGGAGACAGTGACTAATAGTTTTTCTTTGTGGGGTACTCCTGGAGATGGTGTTGAAGGACACTGTCCACACATGTAGTTTGTTTCCTTTCGGATGCCCCTCTTGCTGCACACCATGCACCTCCTGCCTGATGAGCGCTTCCCCACAGTCTTTTCTAAGGTAGTGGGGAAGTGCCTCTCCATCAGTCATGCAATTTCTTCCGAACGGGGTAGAGCTGCTTGTGGTGCTGGATTGTTGCCATACAGGAGGTCGCTGATGACTTGCAGCTGGAACGTCAGGAAATCCAACTTGCTGTGTGTGTTTCTTGTCTGGCTGGGTGTTGTTAGGTGGCACAAGGGTCTGGGCCAACACACCACCTCTCCCTCTCCCCCTCTGTGCAGCAGCTCCCCATCCTCTACCTCTGGTCCCCCGTCCTCTGCCAACACCTGTTGACATAAAATAAAAGTCATGTTCACACACACACACACACACACACATACACACACACAAACACACACACACTCGCTCTCTCTCTCTCTCACACACACACACACACACACACACAGTGAAATCAGAAACACTCAGACAAAGTGCCACGCCCACACCACGCCCACCATGTAAAGTCTTCTGTTTTCTGATAAATGCCATGTGATCAAAACCCATTCATCAGCACACTCGCACAAGACAATAACTATGAGTCGTACCTGTTCCCCTTCCAACGCCGGCCGCCTTTGTTGACGCGTGCTGGCTTGGCCGCGAGCAAGCTGACCCGTTGTGTGTGTGTCAGCTGTAGCAGACGACGCTTCTGCTTCACTCACAGTACTACCCTCCTCTTCTCAGCTGTGATCACTTGACTGGCCTTCGCCCACTTCAAAATCTGGGTCAGTGACGTTGTCATACTCTGCCTCCAGCTATCTGCTCTCTCTGTTCATGTTCTCATGAGCTATTCTGGCAATGTTGACATCAGCATCACCCCCACTCCTCTGAACAGCTGATTCGTCACCTTTGTCCTCATCCAGCGAGTCTTCTAACACACTGAAGTCATCATAGGCAACAAATTCTTCGTCCTCAATCAGTTGAAGAACTTCCTCAACATCAGTGGTAACAAACTCGCTGTAGTCTTTTTGGTGCATGCTTTCTTTTGACACCACTTGGTCCTACTCGTGGTTCTTCTTTGTGCCATGTTGAACTCGTGTGAAAATCTGCAGGGGGTGGTATCGGTAACAGCCCAAACTGACCACTTGTCTGCCTCGTTGGATTCTTTCACTTATGAATATTCATTGCAGACATATCGGACTTTCTTATTGGTGTGAATTGGGAAACCCCAAACTAAAGATAAAGATAGGAAAATTCCTACAATGACGATTACAGATTTTTCCGTGAGTACGGCAGATTTTTGCACACGGAAGTGTCATGGAAAAATCCGTAAGGGGGCGGCCAAGGGGTTAATATAAACTCAAACCAAGTTTTGAAATTCAACACAGGTTGCTTAACAGCATGCAAGTGTGACCCCATATAATGATGACATCAGCCTTTCATGGATGGGCAGCTAAGCAACTACGGTCATCACAGAAGGCCGAGTAGGTGGTGTCCTGCGTATGCTGCATCAGAACAGGCGCCACTGAGCACCAGTGAAGTGACTCGGCAGCAGCGCAGTGTCTCCTCTGGTGGGTTGCCTCATGACCACCCAATGCTAATTCACTGCTCCCAAGGGACTGTGAAGCTAGAGCTGCAATGACAGTTCTGGTTCTGGCTGCAATGGCCAGCATTCGAGTAATGCCACTGAAGGAGGTACGCAAGAGAAAGCAAGAAGAGGTCAGAATGCCTGCAAAGTGTAGCACCATTGTTTGCAGGCTACTAAACAGAAAAACTGAATTAGCAGATGGGCCATGTTGGGAGTAAATAGGAAAGTGACAGCAGACACACAGAGCTGGTGAGAAGTTAAAAGGTAAAACTTGGTCTTGTGTCGGTGTGTGTGTGTGTGCGCACGCACATGAGATTGAGAGAGAGACCATGCAAATATGTGCGCGCGTGCGTGCATGCATGATCATGTGTATATGTGCACGTGTATGTGTAGATATGTGAAACCATGAGTACATGCATGCATGTGTGTCAGTGAGGAAGTGTGACCATCACACAGTCAGCATTCACACAGTGGACAGAGAAGATTTTCACTCACTGAACTCATTCCTCACATCAACATCACCCAGTGATCATGGACCAACGGCAGACTTACATCTGATCCTTCCAGAGTCTTCCTGAGAACAGCCACCACCTCATCCTGATGGGCCACATCATCGACGGTGCGTGGACGACTGCACACAATGGGGGGATTACTTTACTAACATATAAGTGCACAGCACTTGTACATGTATAACTTTCACCGTCTTTCAAATGACTGCAGTCATTCAGCACTGCAAAACCTGTACAACGTGACAGGGCATACTAGAGGGGAAGAACAGGGCATTGCAGGAATCCAAATTCAGGAATCAGCCGATGAAGGGATGAGGTGGACTGAAGGAGCGGAGGGTGGGGCAGGGGCAGTTCGGCTTTTGACCGAAAGCATTTCTAGCCCCTTTACGCTTCAGTTGAGAAATGGGGGTTTGAAAAAGGAAACGCATCTCTCATACTTATAACTGCCAACATCCAAATATCATTTGGTTATTATGCCTATACAAAAATGACCGCTTAAACCCTACATTTTCCAACAAAATTTGGAAGTTATGGACTTTTTTTTTCTTCTTCTTCTTCTTTTTTTTTTTTTAACCCAATTCAGCATTTTGGGAGTAACTTTTTAATCAGGAAAATTCCAGAACAAATTTGAGTGCGATGGTTGCTATGGAATTATCAACACACACCAACCCCCCATAACAAAAAATGAGAAAAAAAATGCAAACAGGGGGAGGGGAGGGAAAGCTGTAGCTACAGTAACCTCACCAACCTTTCTTTTTCTCTGCTGATCCTGAACTTTTTCTCTGTGAATGAGAAATTTAAAAAAAAAAAAAAAAACATAAATATATAAAATCAAAAATAAAGGCATAACAGAGAGTGAACTGCTTGCCATCTGGTCTTCAAGAAGAGCCATGAAAACCTGAAAGGAAGGAAAGGTCGAGAGCAGTGGGGGTGAATTTTTTTTTTTTTTTTGCAATCTTCAGCAGCTTAACTTCCTTTGCTGAATTGGTGAAAAATGCTATCTTTTGCCGTAGCAGTAATCAGACGCAGTCAACTGCAGGCCAAACAAGGCAAGTTTGCTGGGATGCTTTCCACAATTCATGGAATTTAGAAAAAAGGTAAAATGACATCAAAAACATCTACAACAACAGAAAATCAGCACACACAAAGAAAACTGAATGTGAAAAATGCTGTTCATGTTTTTGGTACTCTAAGAGATCATACTTATAGGACCTTGTATAAACTTCTTTGTGTCAGAGGACAGTCATGAATATATTGCCCAATAGATATCACATCCTCACTGAGTGCATCACTAAGATGCTGCGAGAGTGAAAGAGAGCAATAAATGCTGTATGAACAAGTGGTCCTTGTCATGGCTACACTAACAAGTGGAGATACACTCGATGCTCAGATCTGCATCAGACTTCCTGCATATTTGGAAAGCAAGCTTCACAGGTTTTCTGGGTACTGGTAGAAGCAAAAAGAACCGGAAGGAAAAGATCCCCAATGAAGTTCAGGGACTTTTGCTTTTTGTTAGAAGGAGCCGTAGTTTGACGGAAGTGAAAAAAGATCCCGACATAAAAATGAACAAAGTGCATTATGGAGTGCTGTCACATGCATCGGTTATTCATAAGGTAATAACAACAACAATGATAATACAAGAATACATTTTTTTTTTCCCACTGAGCTGACTAATCAGCTTCCTTTCTTTTGTCTACATTACCATACTACAGCTTTATGTTTCTCCAGCCTTCATAAACAAAACAAAACAAAAATAAATCAAAACAAAAAGGTAAAAATCTCTCCCAAGCTTCTCCCTTGCAGATCAGACCATACTGTGTCAAAACAGGGCATCGTCATTATCTTCCATTTCCAAGTCCCACAGCATATTGTCAACACCGAATCAGTGTCTTGGTCTGTGCATAGCCTAACACTGAATCCTGTCATTATAGCCATGTTAAGCCTCATTTTGACATTTGTTCTGCTGCCATCCTTGCTAGTAGTCACAGTGGAAAACAAAATTATAACACATGATGAACAGTGATGTACCGAGGTTGTAGAAGTAATAGGACAGACTGTCCTGAAGGAAAGAAATCAATAGGCCATAATGTCCTGAACCTTGGAAAGCAATAGGACAAATTGACGTAATGTCGTTTTTCAATCGTAAAGCGTGATTCCTAGCAGAAACAAAAAATGGCGAAACGAAGACATGAGAGTTGTTTCCCTTACCTTGATTCAGGGTAAATTCATACTGTACTTTTTCCAAGTATTTCGATCAGCACCGTCTACTTTTGGTTTTGCCTAAGAATAGCTGTGGCGAGTGAAATAATGTTGAGCATTGCAGTCAAGAATCTGTCTGGGAAAATGTAGATTGACGTGTCAGCGAGTGACGTGAAACGATCGGACCGAGGCCGCCAGCGCTACATTTCGATCGGACAATGAGTCCGGGCTGGGGAAACACGATCGGACTTTTCAGTTTTTAATAGGCCATTGGCCGAAGGCCGATGCCTCGGTGCAACACTGGATGAAAATGAATATATATATAATGGGTAACAGCCACGTCGACAATGATCACTCACACACTTACACAGCTGGCCTTTCCTAGACCTGAGTGACAAAGTGTGCTTACTATTTCTCCACCCATGGAATGTGTTTCTTGGCTGTGCGGCCATCTTTTTTGGATGTCCCTGGCGTGGAGGAAGAAGCAGCCTGTTTTCTTGATGGCGGTGCTCCTCCTGGCCCTTTGAGAAACGCCTGCATCTTTGCACAGTGCTGCGGAACACAGTAACAGTTTTATGCAGTGGTTTTCTAGTGGTCTTCCCTCTTACCCCCTTCATGATCCTCCAAGATCTAGTAACATAAAATCATTATAAGCACTAATCAATTGGTTTGTTTTTTTTACTTAACTTCAACCTTTTGATTATTATTGTCAGGTCAAAACAAAAACTCAGTTGTTTCCGATCCCCCATGTGACTAGATTTTGCCAACCTCAGCTTTTCTTCCTGTTAGAAACACACACATACATGTATACTACCCACACAAATTGTGTAACTGACTGATATTGAAAACAATGCAGATTTTTCATAATGAAGAAAGCACTCAATAGGATCAAAATGGCAAGTGCCAATATTCTGCATCTTTTTCCAGCCTTACACACTCATATTAGTCATAAATGACCTAAACCCCGTATCTTAAACAGAACTTTGAAATCCTGGATTTTTTTCACTGAATTAAGGATTTCCAGAATGACTCCTAATACGAAATTCCTGAAAAATTCAGGATTGGCTGAGCTATGTCTCGCATGCACCACCTCTTGATTCATGATTGGACTTTAGACAATGGTGGACATTTGAACAATGAGTTTGATCTTAACAGCATTTTGACACATAATGTACATCTATAATCCTTTCTTTGGTAGGAAGAGTCCTTCACTTTCCAGGTCAATGCTAACAACTCACAGGCATCCAGCACCGGAGATCATTGCCAAACTCTTTGACCCAATTCCATGTCACTGTCACAGTCATGAATCAGCATACACATTTTATTATTATTATTTTTTAAATTAATAAGTGAATTTGCTTCATTTAATTTGCTAAATTAATTTGCAGGCTGGCCGCTTGTGCATATCAGTATCACATGGGTCTTAATGTCAGAATAGGATACTACCCTGAGCAGCCTGTGAATGTAACTTCAAGATCAGTTTACCTATTGTAAACTAGTCATTACATAAGCAACAGTGTATCCATTAACCAAAAGAAAAAAAAATCGAATCAGCCATGAACATTCAGGCAAAAGGTTGATCATCCATGAACACTCAGGCTGAAGGCCAAATACAACTAGGCCATAACTATACAGGTCGA
>CM065732.1:54482886-54510386 GCA_033310375.1 Conus canariensis
CTGTCAACGTCATTTTGTAAGTCAGCGCACACTACATCTACATTTTTTCCTTTATTGTGTAAGGTAGTGTCATCAGCGAAAAGCTCGCAAGAAGAGGAAACGTAAAGAGGGAGATCGTTAATGTAAATCGTAAATAATATCGGTCCTAAGACTGAACCCTGAGGCACACCGAAATTGACTGGCATAAAAGTGGATGATACCATATCCTGAACAACTATCTGCCTTCTATTTGATAGAAAAGACGAGAGAAGATTGACAGACTTTGGAGTTAAACCATACAAAGTAAGTTTTTTTAAGAGGAGATCATGGTTAATAACATCGAAGGCTTTAGCAAAGTCCACAAATATCGTTCCTGTGAGAAGATCATTATTGATATTTAAATGCCACTGTTCTACTAGATTCGTGAGAACCGTCTGACATGAATGATTTTCTCTAAAACCGCTTTGATTTGAATGAAATAATTTATGTGTAACGAAGTGCTTTTGAAGGTTTTGCTTAAGGTGCTTTTCTAAAGGTTTAGACAAATTAGACAGAATGGAAATCGGTCTGTAGTTCGAAGGATCTTGTGGGTCACCAGATTTAAAAAATGGCAAAACTTTAGCTTCTTTAAAATATTGTGGATAATAGCATTTCTGAATACAAAGGTTATAAATATAAGTAAGGCTATCAGAGATAATAGGTGCGGAAATTTTCAAAATTTTGCTGTCTATATTATCTAATCCCCGGCTCTTAGATTCCTTCAATGAATTAAGTTCTCTACATACCTCGTGAACACTGATAAACTGAAAGTCAAGTCTGGACCCTATTCGTCTAGTATCACAAAATTCTCTTAGTAACAACAGTTCATTATGTTTAGTACAATCAGTTTTAATAGTTTTTTCGACTATGGTAGAAAAGTGTTTATTGAGATTATCGGCAGACAGAATTAAAGATGACGGAGCTGTTTGTTTTGACGATTTACCTGATAATTGATTAATGGCTTTCCAGATCGATTTTGAATCTTTTTTCGATGAAATAAGGTCGCTAAAATGTTTTTTACGAGCAGATCTTTTCATAGCTGTAACTTTGTTACGCTGTTTCTTAAACTTTGCATCTTTTCCTGTTGACTGCAACAAATTTTCACGAATTTTAATAGCAGCATTAATTTCATCATTTAACCACGGTGGTTTTCCATCGGGTTTGACACGTTTGATCTTAGTTGGGACATGTTTGTCGTAAATAGGGACAAATATGTTATACCAAACTTCGAGAGCTTTGTCCGGATCAGTCTCCTGAAAAACACTGGAAAAATCTGCAATACATAAATCATGAAGAAAATCGTCAGAATTAAAGGATTTATAACTACGGAAAGAAATGCATTTGTGGCTACATCTAGGAATTTTTACGCCTTTTTTGGACCAAGTTAAGCATACAGGAAAGTGATCACTGAGACCATAAACTGGTACGGAAGTTTCTGTAATATTTATTGGATTGTTTACATAGATATGATCAATGAGTGTTTCAGACTGCAGCGTTATTCTTGTTGGCGTGTCTATCAGTTGTGATAAGTTATATGATTCAAAAATTCGTTTCCATTTATCATGAGGTTTAAGTAAATCAATGTTAAAGTCACCAAGCAATACAACATCTGTTGAATAATCTGAGACATCTTCCATCATTGCTTCGAATCTATCATACCATTCCAGGAAAGACCGGAGGACACTGGGAAAGACCAGAACCAAGGGCTCTGTGGGCTGGCTCCCCACTTTGCCTTAAACATGTGGCTACTAAAAATAAAAGGAAAAGATGCTCCCAGGATTCACCGAAAGGGGGAGAGAATGATGAATCCATCGGTGCTCAACCAATCATGACTGCAAATCCCAAACGGACTATGAACATGGACCAAATGGAATATCCATGTTTCTGTGGAAAGCGTTTCGCTACCACCCGTGGCATGAAGATCCACAGAACAAAGATGGGATGTGTGAAGACTCATCTGAATGAGCAGCAGCGCACTGCATCAGCAGATAAGACGTCGGAAGACCAAGGCCAGGATTTAAACCACAGTGCCAAGGACATCCACGCTGTTGGTTCGGATGAGGAATTTGCACAGGCCCTCGATGCCAGGCGCCTGAAACTCAACCTGCCACGAGCAAACGAAACTGAAGATTGGGAGAAACTGGATGCAAAAATCGTCCAAAGACTCGATGCACTGATAGGGAAAAGCACCCTGGAACACAAACTAGCCACATATGGGGACATTGTGTATGCCACATGTAGAGACGCCTATGGAGCAAAACTACCCAAAGAGAAATCACCTCCAAAGAAATCCAGACGCCAAGAAAAGATGGACAAGATCAGGGTCCAAAAGAAAAACCTCAAGATGCAAATGAAGACCGCACTGCCAGCTGAAAAACAAGGCTTGGAAAAACTGTGGAAAGACCTGAAAGAAAAACACAGTGCCCTCAGCAAAGCGGAATCTGCGAGGAAGAGGAAGAGCAAAAAGAAGAAGACACAAGAGCGCTTCTTCAGAGACCCCTTCCAGTTTGCCAGAACACTGTTTGAGCAGCCAAAATCTGGGACCCTAAGTGTGGACAAAGGAGTTCTTGAGCAGCATCTGAGGAAAACATACTCTGACCCACAGAGCAAAGCACCACTCGACATTCAAGGTCTGGTGTGGCCAACCAACCCTGAGGAACAGTTCAATGGCAAGCCTCCAACGTTGGCGGAAATCAAGAAGGTGGTCGACAAAGCCAGAGCCAAATCATCACCAGGGCCAAACGGAATACCTTACCAGCTTTACAAGAAATGTCCCAAGGTGCTGGAGTGGCTCCACAGGCTGCTGCGATCGGCTTGGAGAAACCAGAAGATCAGCGGCCAGTGGATGACGGCAGATGGTGTGTACATCCCCAAAGAGCAAAACTCAAGTGACATTAGCCAGTTCAGGCCAATATCACTACTGAACGTCGAAGGGAAAATCTTCTTCTCTGTCATGGCAGCAAGGCTGACCAAGTACCTGATGGAAAACAAGTACTTGGATGTGTCAGTCCAGAAAGGTGGCATCCCAGGCGTGGCGGGCTGTGTAGAACACGCCACAATGATCTGGGACGCAATCCAAAAAGCAAAAACAGAAAAGAGAGACCTGGACGTAGTGTGGCTTGATCTGGCAAACGCATATGGATCTGTGCCCCATGAGATGATACAGTTGGCTCTTGAGATGTACCATGTGCCAAAGAACATCCGCGACATGCTCAAGAAGTACTTCAATGGCTTCTCAATGCGGTTCTCTACCAAGGAGTATACAACAGACTGGATCAACTTGGAAGTGGGTATTGCAATGGGCTGTGCAATTTCCCCAATACTGTTCGTGCTGGCAATGGAACTCATCTTGAAAGCAGCAACAAACAACGCGAGACAAACAGACCTTGGCGATGGATACAAGATGCCTCCTCTCAAGGCCTTCATGGATGACACTACAGTGATTTCATCCAGAGAAGACGAGACACGTCATGTGCTGGAGAGGCTGGACGACATAGTTGCCTCATCCAGAATGAAGTTCAAGCCAAAGAAATCACGGAGTCTCTCACTGAGGAAAGGAAAAGTGGCCGGATCTGTGGTCTTCAGTGTTGCCAACCAGGCCATTCCAACAGTCACAGAAGAACCAGTCAAGAGCCTTGGAAGATGGTATAATGATACGCTGAAAGACACACAAAGAGCAAAAGAAACCAAGCAGATGGCGGAGGAAGGCTTGGAGACCATTGACCAGTGTGGGCTCCCTGGCAAATACAAGGTCTGGTGTCTGCAGTTCATGCTGATACCAAAGCTGCTATGGCCTCTGATGATATACGACATCTGCACCAGCATAGTGGAGGCAATGGAAGCCAAAATCAACAAGTTCACAAGGAAATGGCTTGGTGTCCCACCCTGTCTGACTGACATAGCGCTGTACTGTCGCCAAGCAAAGCTGAAACTACCCCTGAAATCCATCCTGGAGGAATACAAAGCAGGGAAGATCAGACTTCAAAGCATGCTGGAGGACTCAGGAGACAAGGTGGTAGAAGCAATTAAGCCCCAGCTGAAGACAGGCAGAAAATGGAAAGTTCAAGAGGCGATGGATTCTGCAAAAGAAAGTCTCAAGATCAGAGAAATAACAGGACACACACAGACCAACAGACAGGGACTGGGGGTGACCAAAACTGAATGGTGGTCAAAGGCCAAAGGAAAAGCCAAAAGAGACATGATGATTCAGGAGATGAGAAAAGAAGAAGACCAAAAAAGACTCCAAAAAGCAGTCCAGCAGAGCCAGCAAGGGCAATGGACAACGTGGGAGAATGCACTCCAAAGAAGTCTCACTTGGAATGACATTTGGCACATGGCCCCTCTCAGGATCAGCTTCATTCTCAGATCTGCATATGACCTTCTGCCCTCAAATGCAAACCTGGTGAAGTGGGGGAAAACAGACGATCCTGCATGCCCCCTCTGCCATGAAAAACAAACAGTGGAGCATGTCCTAAGCTCATGTAAAGTAGCCCTGGCTCAAGGAAGGTACACATGGAGGCACAACCAAGTGCTCAAAGAAATTGTACAAGTAGTCTGGGCTAGTACCAACACCACAAAAGGGAAAATCAGGACTCCAAAAGCACCCGCAACATTCTTCACGGCAGGAGGCAGCAAATCATGGCCAAGAACAACAGTGCCACTCGAAACATGCAGGCAGAGTCTGCTGGACGGGGCAGATGACTGGGAGTGCACTGCAGACCTCCCAGAATGGAAGAGTCACCCAGAGATCATCAGCAAGAGTGGCATGAGACCAGACATAGTAGTCCACTCTAAGGCAACCAAGCAGCTGATCATGATCGAGCTCACGGTGCCATATGAGAACAGAATGGAGGCAGCTCAAATCTACAAGACTGAAAAGTATGCTGATCTGGCAAACAGCCTGAGGAGAGAAGGCTATCAGGTCAAAGTCCTCACTGCAGAAATTGGAGCTAGGGGGTTTGTAGGAACGTCTGCATACAGCCTCATGAAACAGCTCTCAGTTGCAGGGAAGGAAAAAACCAGAGCCCTGAAAGCAATGGCAGAAGCGGCAGAGAGGTGTTCAAGCTGGATCTGGTCAAGGAGGAACAAAAGTGAACTTCATAAGGCTTAATTTCCCTACAAATATCAGGTGTCCCTGTGGCTCAGTGGTTAAAGCGCGAGTCATTAAGTGGAAAATGAGCATGTCCAGAGGGTCATGGGTTCGAATCCCAGCCATGGCTCGTCCCAAGATGGGAAAAAAAAAGGGGCAGCAGAGGGACATCCGGAGTCATGAACCGGGTGTGGCCCAACCCCCCTAGAGTGTCAGGAGATAAGGGCCGAAACACTTGCTTGAAGGGGGCTTCTCTTCTGAGGACTCTCTGCTGCCACGCTCTCCACGAGTTTCTTTCTACTTCCACACGTTCATCAGGGTTTCTATATAAAAAGCCTACTAATATCGGTTTAGTCCCTTTTAAACGAAACTCTATCCAGATGCATTCAATATTATGTTTATCAAAATGATGGATCAGTTTATAGTTCATTGAGTGATGTACATATCCCAGAAGACCTGTTTCTAGCTTAGATGTAGGGTCTCTCCTAATAAAATTGTAACCTGGAATCATTACTAAATCGTCTGAGACTAAATTTGATAACCGAGATTCAGAGAAACAAAAACAATGAAAACAATTGTTAGCATTAGATAAAATAGAAGGTAAATCACATAATTTGTTCAACACATGACATGCATTTAGATAGCCAATTTTGAATCCTGAGTTGGTTAACCATTCATTACTACTCTCGGTATTGAAATTATTTGCCATTATTTTACAAGGAAAACAAAACAAAAAACAAACAAACAAAAAAACAAACAAAAAAAACCCCCACCTTACCTTCAATATGTGTACAATGTAAAGCAAAATCAATTTGCAGGATACCAGGCAATTTGAAAATTAAAT
Source organism: Conus canariensis (assembly GCA_033310375.1). Taxonomy (NCBI): domain Eukaryota; kingdom Metazoa; phylum Mollusca; class Gastropoda; order Neogastropoda; family Conidae; genus Conus; species Conus canariensis. Next base: position 54,488,838 of record CM065732.1, read on the forward strand.
ATTATAAGTGAAAAAAAAGCAAACACACACAAAAATGCACACCTCTTCAACGGTAACGACGCAGAAAAGAAGTTAGCCAAAAAAAAAAAAAAAAGAAAAAATTTTTTTATGAGCAATAACAATGGTAAGGGCACAATCACAAAACACCTATGCCTCAAGAAGACACGAGAAGTGCAAGTGTTCAAATAATCAACGTCCTTCTACAACAGTCCATTTCAAATGTCCCAAGTCCGAGTAGTTATACGGCCGAGATAGGGAAGATTATTACAATAATTCAACAGTTACATATTTAATCATATGACGACGTAAATGCTAACACTTTGACTAGAATGAATGGGGAGAAATGTACCGACTGAATAAAAAAAATGTATTATCTTTCGCACATAAATAAATACCAAACAAGGACAAAGCATCATACAATATATCAAAACATCACCACTCATTCTACCAATTGGCAGCAGTCCTCTGTTGGTCACGTTGCGTCACCAACTGTGATGCCAACGTCATCAACTGCTGCGCACAATAACCCAGAGGGTTAATTGAAGGCCAGTTTCGGTTGTCAGCATGACTCTCCTGTGTCAGAGGATTGACAGGTAGAGTTGTTGAACCCAAGGGAAAATGGGGCTGTGTTTGGCCAAGGCCAGATCCTTGAACCCTCTGCACAGAGAACGGATAAGGGACTGGAAATCTGGGGTAAGGAGCGTCGGGAATCGTGTAACTCGGGCAGAGGAATGGAGGCGGGACATGTGTCGGGATGGTGGGGATACTTGGTGGGGGACGCGAATTTTCACCGTTCAGTGTCTGACTGTAAGCCTCAGCACAGGAATTATCCAAATGATCTGGCGGTGGAACCTGGGGAGTCAACTCTGGCTGGTTTATGACTGGTTTGCGATTGGTTTGGGACATTAATGGAGGGAAGTCACTTGTTGAGGACATGGGGGGAACACCTGAATTTCTGGCGTTCACATATTGTCGAGAAGCTGTTTGTAGGGCAGGGCCATAATTTCTAGTGCTGTTCCTCTGTACAGTACGGGGCATGGACCGATCACTGGTGGGGACATGGTGTGGCTTATTGAAGGGGCTTGTATTGTTAGCCGGGTCGTTCAACTGTAAACGCCCGGTCTGAGGGAGAACAGTCTTGAAGCCAAGTGCCAGACAGACTGTCCCTTTTGTACTGGGGTGGGTAGCATCTTTATACAGGGCCTGACGGGGGGCACCATTCTGAGTCACAAATGACCCAAAATGGTCAATCATGTCCACATTCATATTTGTACAAGTAGCATATAAATATCTATTAGAAGGAGCAATGGAGTTATTTAGCTGGTGTCGACCGCGTGCCGGGAGAATAGAACTGAAGGCAATATATGCAGAGGGAAAACGAGATTTACACAAACCAATCAGTTCACGCCAATCTTTGGCTGCAATGGGTCCGGCCGGACAATCATTCACACCCACATGCACAATTAAAGTGTTCACTTGGTCCTGGATTTCTAAAGTACGTAACCACTGAACAAGTGCACTAAAGTCAGACCAGGAACACATATTTTGAATAACGGGTCACGACGTGTGTCTAGTCTCTTTGGATTAATGTACCTTATTACAGAGTCTCCGATTAGCAAGGAAGAACATTTCAAAGGAATAGATATTTCTTTTAAAACCTGCTCTGAAGAAAGTTTTTCTTTCACCTCTGTCAATTGAGAAGGTTCTTGATCCTGTTTAGTTAACTGTTCAGAGGCAGATGGTTCAGATGTGACAGAGTTTGTTTGGGGGGAGTCAGGTTTATTGGAATCGGGGTCAAGAAGTACTTCATTCTGACTGAGACGAGCAAGTACATCAAAACGATTACCGACTGTTACATTCACAATGTCCACAGGAGTGCCAGGAACTGGTAGTGTAGACTGACTACTGAAACGTGTGTCCTCCACATTACCGACTGTTACATTCACATTTTCCACAGGAGTGCCAGGAACTGGTAGTGTAGACTGACTACTGAAACGTGTGTCCTCCACAGTTTTCAGGGGAGATTGTGTAACAGAATCGGGAATGGTTGTATTCACAGTTGTGTGAAGAGTTGTTGGGGTGGGGTGGGTGTCAATTTGATGGGACACACCTTTTTGGGAGTTGTCCTCATTGGATGAAGAATGACCTGGAACACAACTTAGGGGGTAATCACACTGTGTGAAGACACTTGTAGTTGAGTGAGATTTTTTCTTTAATTGTTTCAGTTCGGACTGAAGTGAACCCAAGGAGGATTTTAAAGAAAGATTTTCTTTAAGTAAAATATTCATTGTCGATTCAAACTTTGACATTACACTCTGGATCCCTTCGACAGCAGAATGTAAAGACTCTATCTTCCGATCTATGTGACATTTCAATTCATTTTTGATAGACACTTTTGAATCCTCAAGTCTGGACAGCATGGTATTTTCATGATCCGAAAGATCAGTAAGAATGGTATCTACAGTAATTTTAATATTGTCAAGGTCACTTGTCACTGTTTTGTCAACATGCTTTAAAGGGCAGAGAGTACGTCGACGATAACGCTTTTTCAATGGGAAACGTTTGGGAGTTGACTTATATGGGCTTCTTTTAGAAGCCCAATTCACAGCCGAATGTTGTGTATCTGTGTGACCATCTTGATGAGTGTGACTTTCCTGATGTGTATGTATGGCTTTTGCTAAAGTTATTTCACTGGAGTCAGAAGCAGATTCAACAAAAGAATTAGAAACACCAACTTCTAGTTCTGTATCCTCAAAGTCTGGCTTTCCTAGCACCTGAGGAAGAGACCGAGGAGCAGCAGGAGTGTGGTCACTGGAGAGGCTACTTTCACTGCCGCACACATTATCCGGAGCTGACAATGGTATGTCTTTACCATCCTCTGTCATAAAAGTCAGGGGAGAAGACAGCAACGCACTCTTAAAGGCAGCCAGATCACCATGAACACAGAATTCACCCACAATGTCTTTCAGTGCCTCACACTCTTCTTTACCCCACTTGACACAGTCAATGCCTTGGCATAGTAAAGTTCCAGTGCCTTGCCGGGTAAAGTAACAAGATATAGTGATTCGTTTCACTTCATCCAAGAAAACGCGCAAAACCGACTTGGCTAAGAAAGGTGATATCGGTTCGCTAATCCATAAAGAAAGATAAAGGTAATCGTCCTTGTAATCAAAGTCATTTCTTTCAAAGACAACTGATGTGTCTGTTATTGCTGCGTATCGATAGAACAAGGCATTTCTCCACGCAGTGAGCTCCTTCACAGAGCAGGAAAACGTTTTGCTGCCGAGTGTCTAACGTGGGCCTTAGTTTGCTTTCAGTGTCAGCAGGGGTGGTCTCCATGGCAGGCTACACACACGGCAGAATGGAAAGGGCATGACGTGTTGGTCAGTTCACAGCACGTGTTACTCGGACATGGGACAAGGCGTGAATCCGTTACACATTCATGTCGTGGGTTGCAAATAACACGGGAGAGAGAGAGAGAAGCCGAGAGAGGGGAGGGAGGGAGGGTGAGGGAGGGGGAGGGGGGAGGCAGGAAGAAGGAATGAGAAAGAGAGAGACAAGGAGAGAGAGGGGGAGGGAGGGAGAGGGAGGAGGGAGAGAAGGGGAGGGGGTAGGCAAGGAGAAGGAATGCTAATTAGAGAGGTGGAGGGAGAGAGAGGGGGAGGGAGAGAGAGGAGGAGAGAGCGAGAGGGAGAAAGAAGGAGAGAGGAGAGGGAGGGAGACAGGGAGAGAGGGAGAGGGAGGGGGTAGGCAGGGAGAGGGAATGAGAAATAGAGAGGGAGGGAGAGAGAGGTGGAGGGAGAGAAAGGGGGAGAGGAGAGGTTAGGAGAAAGAATGAGAATTAGAGAGGGGGTGTGGAGACAGAAGAGGGGGAGGGAGAGAGAGGGGGAGGGAGAGAGGGAGGCAGAGAGAGGGGGAGGGGGTAGGCAGAGAGAACGAATGAGAATTAGAGAGGGAGATAGAGAGGGAGAGAGAGGGAGGGAGAGAGAGAGGGAGGGAGCGAGAGAGACAGGGAGCGAGAGAGAGAGAGGGGGGGGGAGGGAGGAGAGAGAGAAGGGGGGGGGGGAGAGAACTGTTATTGAGGGTAAAATGGATAAGCTGATAGCTTTTTTACACCGTGCCCTCAAAACAACACAAAGAAAATCAATCAAACAAACAAACAAACAAAAGCAACACACAATGTCAAATGAGCACATGTATAACACACAGGAAGGAAACCACAAACAAGCTGCTAAAGACGAAGCATGAAGGAATTAAACAGTACTTAGCAAACAAATATATTTCATAATTACGAATAATGTAGATTCAAGGAAGAAAAAAAAAATCACACACAGACACGCACGCACGCACGCACACACACACACACACACACACACACACACACACACACACACACACACACACACACACACACACTGAGACTCATCCACACACACACACACACACACACACACACATGCGCGCGCGCGCATGCACACACACACACACACACACACACACACACACACACACACACACACACACACACACACACACTCACCCACACACCACGCTCACATATACCTACATACACACATGTACACACAACACACAGACAGACTGGCTGACAGACAGACACACATAAGCGTGTGCGCGCATATATACACACATAATCACTTCCAAATGCCCACCTCCTCCACACAAACACCATCTAATCCCCTAATACCACCAAATACAGCACAAGTAAATCTTCAATTCAAGTCGCATGAACCTGCATTGTTAAAGAGGATCCATGAAGTTGATGTTGTTATACATGTATACAAGAATGTTATTCCGCATGATTAGACATAACGCTGTTCTAGTAAATGCATTTGGTATGCCTTCCTAAATGATAGTAAGCTTGGTTTGCGTTTAACATGGAAACAGCTTTGTTGTAAAATCGGAGAATATCTAATTGTTTGTAATCATTAGGGAAAAGAGAAGAGGATTTAAGAAGAAGAGAGATGGAGGGAGGGAAGGAGGGGCATGGAGGGAGAGCGAGCAGGGGGGAGGGGAAGTGGGAGATGGAGGGAGAAGAGAGAGGGAGCGAGGAAGGGAGAAAGAGAGGAGCGAGGGAGGGAGACGGAAGGAGAAAGAGAGGGAGCGAGGGAGGGAGATGGAGAGGGAGCGAGGAAGGGAGACAGAGGGAGAAAGAGAGGAAGCGAGGAAGGGAGACAGAGGGAGACAGAGAGGGAGCGAGGAAGGGAGACAGAGGGAGAAAGAGAGGGAGCGAGGAAGGGAGATGGAAGGAGAAAGAGAGGGAGCGAGGAAGGGAGATGGAAGGAGAAAGAGAGAGAGCGAGGAAGGGAGATGGAAGGAGAAAGAGAGGGAGCGAGGAAGGGAGACAGAGGGAGAAAGACAGGGAGCGAGGAAGGGAGACAGAGGGAGAAAGACAGGGAGCGAGGAAGGGAGACAGAGAAAGAGAGGGAGCGAGGAAGGGAGATGGAGAGAGAAAGACAGGGAGCGAGGAAGGGAGACAGAGAAAGAGAGGGAGCGAGGAAGGGAGACAGAGAAAGAGAGGGAGCGAGGAAGGGAGACAGAGGGAGAAAGACAGGGAGCGAGGAAGTGAGACAGAGGGAGAAAGACAGGGAGCGAGGAAGGGAGATGGAGAGAGAAAGACAGGGAGCGAGGAAGGGAGGTGGAGAGAGAAAGAGAGGGAGCAAGGAAGGGAGACAGAGGGAGAAAGACAGGGAGACAGAGGGAGAAAGACAGGGAGCGAGGAAGGGAGACAGACAGGGAGCGAGGAAGGGAGACAGACAGAGAAAGACACGGAGCAAGGAAGGGAGACGGAGGGAGGAAGACAGGGAGTGAGGAAGGGAGATGGAGAGAGAAAGACAGGGAGCGAGGAAGGGAGATGGAGAGGCAAAGACAGGGAGTGAGGAAGGGAGACAGAGAGAGAACTATAAAATAGGCATTCTGGCTCACCCGGCTCCGCTGTTGCTCCGCCGGCTTACCCAGAATGCCTATTTTATTGTTCTCTAATAGTAAACACTTTACAAACATACATAATGTGTAGGATTATCTGTTTTTAACACTAATTTAGAAAACTTTGAGACTTAAGTTTTTGCTTAATCCTTCGTTTTTCTTGATCGTTTTCAATAACATCGTTTTCACGCATACATTCATCAAATGCGTCTCTATCTTTCATGTGGAATAAAACCACTGTCTTTAATTGCTCTCTAAAGTCTTTTAAAACTGAGTTATATTTTTGACATAAAATCCACACACTTATCCCAGCATGTCTTCCACTGAAAGCTAGCTTTGATAAAGTATTTCTTTTTCTAACTATGTCTCTTTCTGCCGAACAGTCATCTATAATAAATAGTGTCTGCGTTCCCTCAAACTGTCTATAAAAGTGTTCTAAACACTCACTCAGTTTATTGCTAGGATCAACTAAATAGATTTCATCATCTGTCCATATAAACCTTCTGTCGTGATATGCTTTGTTCCACTTTAATGTTGGACAGAAAATTACAATATGATCAAATTATAACTATAAACTGTTTGTAATAGGTCGAGGACAAATATTGTTTTTCCACAACCAGTCTGTCCACAAATCAATGAACAATGAGGGGTTTTTGTCATAAAGTTTAACATTGGCATTGACACCAAAGTTGTCTGCTCCATAGTTTTAAAACAGAATTTAATCTAATCCAGTTATTGTTTTTATCATACTCTCTGTCAAAACTTGTTCAGTATAATAAAAACCTATAAGGTCCAAATGTGTAAGATTAATCCAGTTCAGTTCTGTAAGATCGTTTCTATTTAGACTAATATCAATTTTGTTGCTTGTTGTCATGACCTTAATATCCTCGCCATTGTAAAGAACAACGACAGTAACTTTAAGTTTGTCAACGTCTAAGTTTTGCCAGCTAATAAGAATTCCTTTCATAAGATTGTCACTGACGCCCAGAGCTCCATTTCTCGCCTTATCTTTTAAGACAGAAATTTTAAATATCATTGTGAACGTGTCTCCTAATTTTGTGCGTGGAATGAACTGTAATTTTGTAGAAGCTTTCTTTAAAACCGATTCTCTTCTGTGGAGGATGTACTGTTTGTCCCCAAACGGCTTTATTTCGATCTCTTTCCGACTGTTGTCCTCTGGCATAAGACTTACATGTAAAGGGCCAGAGTTCAATGCTTTTCTGAAACTTTTTTGACGGTCAAAAAATGTAAATGGGCTTAAGAATTCAAATTTTATGTCCCATTCTAAATATGGTTCTAAGTGCCATTTGTTGTCAGTTTTTCGAACTATTTTATATTCATGTTGACCTGTATTATTTGCTTCTAGATTGCGTAGTTGTTCTAGTTTAGGAAACCTTTTGTTGTCGTCAACCTCTTTGCGTTTTATAATAACCATCTTTAGTGTACTCAAAACCATATAAAGTGCCTATCTCACCGTTTTGTTCAAAGTCCTCAACGTCTGCAAGGTCTTTTAATTCTAAAGTTACACACCTCTCAGGCGCTAATGTAACTCCTGATTCTTCTGGCCCACGAGACATTATTTTTTAGTACACCTTATTATTTTATTTCTAAAACAATGTGCAGGTTATCACATTTCACGACTTTCCCTGTTTTATCTGTGATCTTTATATTAAATGATCTGACCCTCCCACAAGCTAATTTTTTAAACTGTAAATTAGGGAATTGTATATTTTCATAATCGCAATATGCAGCTTTCCCTGATGGAAGAGCTCTTAAAACAGTTGAGGGCCTTCCATCATATAAGTTTTCATCAGTGCTCAGCTCGTCCAAATGAACATAGAGTAATGAATGTAATGCAAGATCGAGCGGATATTCTCCCTCATAAGTAGTTTTGTCTGGTGTAACTATAAATCTATGATTGTCAGTTGCAAAGCCTAACATTTTAGCTAGCTCTACATCAAAAAGGTAATGGTCTACTTCTTCTTCAGGTTTGAATGTCAACATTATTTTCAAATTTGCATTGTTAAGTTTGAGAGTAATGTCGAAGTTACTCATTGCTTCTTTTAGCGAGCAAAACCCGTAATAACCATCAGGTATGGTTAACTGGCTAACTAAGTTTCCTCTATTATCAAATTTTTTAATCTTATTATTCTCCTTGGATTCAGTTATATTAAACCATACGACTTTGTAAAAAATTTCATGGAGTGCGACCCTTTGGGTTCCGCAGTTATTATCAATAGCATATTCTAAAAACGAAGGACTGTCTTGAGTTGTTATTGTTACAAACATTTTTAAAACAAATTTAAAAATGAGTGCATTCAAATATACTAATGCAAAATATTCTGTTGGTCCGCACTACAGTCCTAAAGATATAACAACTGATACCCTCGACATTTCTGTGACTCAGACTGACGCCTTTCAAGTAAAGGTTAGTACTCCATTGGACAGATATCTTAACCCTCCTATTAAAAACGACTACATCCCGAAAGTGTGGTTCAGTCATCCGATGCAGTTTTATCAGAACCAGTTAAACTTTGCTGTGTTTTGCGCATCAACTGGGTGTGGAGTGTCGTATGCTGATCATTTAAATCATCCTGATCCTTTGGTGAGGTCAGTGTATAGATTTCATTTTTATTACACCTTCAGACGTATTTTATCTGAACTGCAAGCGCCATTACCAAATGACAAAACGTTTAATCCATTCAGCAACAGAACAGATTACAAGGCTTTTGAAAGGATCTGTAACGAATTTGATATTGACCCAAAGACAGACTTTAGACAAAAGTTGGATCTTAATCATGGTTTAGGAACCCTTTATTATTGGGGCGTGCACAGAAAGTATAACTATGATTGGAATCCTCCTTACACATCTTTCTCTTCAGGCACAACTGTTCACCTCGGGTCCATAGAGCAAGAGCATAAAACAGCATGGACAACATTTATTTTGGATACTTCTAAGGGCCTAACAAAAGCAGGAATAGAACGAATAAACGACTCTATTCGTACTTATGTTTGGTGTTTGCTAGGTTCGCAAGCACAAACGAGATCAAACATAATTGATCCTTCTACTGGCTTTGACGCACAAAAACAGTATTTAGCAAATTTAGAGGATTCTATTAATTCTGCAATTGATTTGCCTTCAAGTATTAAAAGGTACCAAAATGTTTTGCAATACGCAAGATCGAAAGTAGACTTCGCCGTTGGCACTGGTTTATACATGCTGCCTTCTGACCTCAGACTTCAGATAGGAACAATAATAAACTATAATAATGAAATCCTTGTGGCTGGCAATGAAGAGAAGGTCGGAAAAAACGACATAAATTCTAAGCCAGCAATAGCAATAAAAAAAGAAGCCCCACCAATCCCCGAGCCCCCCAAACCCCCCTCAAAACCCCATCCAATCCCTGTGGTCCCAAGAAATAATGACCATGAATATGAAAAGACAGCACTTGTTATTGGATTAACTGCCCTAGGATTACTTGGTCTTTATCTTACTATAAAGTAACCCAACTATTAAGACAACTAATGTCCATAAGTGCTCAGCCATAAAGCCAACTACTTTACTTGCGGCAGACAAAAGCCAGCTAACGATCCCCCCTAATATGCCAGGTAAAGAGTCTATGGCCTTAGTGGCTAATTTTTTTAATAAACTTGCAAGATGATCAGGTTGTTTTTTTACCCATGATTTATCTGATGGTGGTGATGGTGGCGGAGGCACTGCTCCCCCACCACCGCCGCCTGTAATAGCCAACACCAGTGTACTTATTGCAAATCCTAAGGCTGTTATAACACTTGCTAATGTGACACCTTGCTCTCTAAACAGTGTTCTTATTCGTTCTGCTAACGTTGTGTCTTCATATACAATTCTTTGGATAGTTTCTCTTATTCTGGTCACTTGAGTTCGTAATTGTTCTCGGTTATTAGACAACACTTCTAGTCTTGCTGATCTCTCTTGTTCAAGATCTTTTAGTCTTTGTGTTATTCTTTCTTTAACACCAGGTCCTAAGTTGTGGTCATCAGCCTCAACTAGTTTTTCTTTTTCTCTTTTTATATGCTCATCTAGTTCACCCAGTTTTGCTAAATTGTTTGTTAATTCGCCTCTGATGCTTCTCAAAGCATGATCAAGGGCCGTTATTTCTCTCATAGGTAGCGGCGGATCGTGCATAGTTTTTAATACTGTTTCTTCTGAAAAACTGGTTTCTGCTTCTATTATTTCGTCTGCTGTTGGGCTTAAATCTTTAAGTTCCATGTTTTGTATTTGGTTATCTGTTGGGAGTTCTTGTAGTGTGTTTTGAAGTTTAGCAACTGCTTCCCTATCTAATTTTGGTTTAGTAATGCCAAGGCGATTTTGTTCGCTCACACTGAGCCTTTGTCTAATTGTACTCTTTTTTAAAAACTTTGATGAGTCTGGTTTAGTTGTAAGCTGAACAAGTTGTCCTTCGTCTTTTTTCACAAACAAATGGTCATCTTTTGTTTCAAAATCATTAGGGTCTATAAATTCGGGAGGTTCTTGGCCTAAACTTTGATAAAATGATTTGACCTTACTTTCTGTTAATTCACGCCGCAATGATTGTAATGGATGTGTCAAAGGAGTCATTTCACTCATGTCGTCTCCAGGATCAAAAACATCATAATCTTCAATGCCTGCCATGTTTTAAAAATAATTAACTTTTTATTTTGTTTTATAAAAAAAAAATGTCACAAGCATATGGTTCATTTCTTGACCCACATAGAAGACTGAAAGAGCCCTTTGGCGTGAAGGGAAATAAGCAAAATATTATTGTTCCAAATAATCCATCTACTATTGATTCAGATCAAATTCTTACTGTTAAATTTCCAGACCTAGGAGCAGATGAAGTGATTGTGCCGGGATCTGCACGGCTTACTTTCAAAATAGAACTTGATTCAGCAACAGACACAAGCAGGACAGTTGTACAGAATCTGGGACGGGCAATCGTTAAGAAAATTTCTATAAAACTTGGGGGCAAGAAATATTTTCTTTACACAATGCAGACATATTTCTAATCTATTCTGATCTATGGCTAACCGATAATGAAAGGGCCGATCTTGCGTTTCAAGGAATCGAAAATAACGAAGCACTAAAACACAGAATAGACGCCGAAGATGCTAAAGCCGGCAACAAGTATGAAGCTGTAAGTTTTGCTTATGGAAATCACTTTTCCATACCCTTAGATTTTGAGTTGTTAAAAGCGCATGCGCCATACTTTCAAGGAGCATTAAAAGACAGATTGTCATATGAACTAACTTTTAATGAATACAAACGTGTCATTAAATCTACAGACTCTGATGCAAAGTACAGCATTTTCGACATCTCGTTAGAGTTTGACATTGTTAGCAACCCTAACTTAGCAAGGCTGATTGAGCAACAATATCAGTCAAAATTAGCAATATATTACGAAAGAGTGATTCATCATACTAAATATCCTAAAAGCAGGGCAGACACAATATGGAACTTTAGTTTTAGTGCCACAGCAAGATCCCTTAAAGGTATTTTATTGCTGTGTGAAGATGAAGAACCATTCAAAAGACAAAGTGAAAAGTTTATCAATCCTAAAATAACGAAAGTACAATGTTCAATTGAGGGTAGTCCTAACCAAGTCTACGGTAGTGGGCTTAAACCTTATCATCATTTTGATGAAATAAGAAAATTGTTTGGAGGCGGGAGGTCTAGAAGTCCAACAGTAGACCTTGTGTCTAAAGATCTACACCTTCACAGTGTTAGACTTGATGAATATTTAACAACGAAATACGGTTTATGGATTGACCTAAGGTCAACAGAGGATAATCAGTTGCATGGGAGTGGGAGAACAGTTAAAGACGTAATAAACATTCAAATTGATAAAGAAAAAGAGAGTGATAAACCACTTAATGTACATTTGTTTTTAATATATGATGCGCAGCTGAATATTCAAGATAACAGATTAAAAGATATCCAATACTAAATTATTTTTATTTTTAAAAAAAAGCATGTCTGTTCAGGTTTATCCAAAAGTGCCCAAAGAAGAGATAGTAGGCAACTCTGTTGCTGTAGACATAAAAACTTTCAGATTAACAAACATAACACAAATGCAAACCCAACTAGAGCAGGACCTTTCAAAATACAGTAAAACCAAACGAAGGTATTCTGCTGTCTTTAATGCTGTTACATATGTTAATACTGGAGCATCGATCACTAGTGCTCTATCAGCAGGAACAAGTGTAGGTCTCTTAGCAACAGGTGTAGGTGCACCGGCAGCTTTACCTCTAGGTGGTTTGTCTTTAACTCTTGGCCTGTGTTCATTGGCTGTAAGTGCTGTCAGCAAAAAAATAAAAGCTAAACTCCAAAAGCACACAGCTATGGTTCAACTAATAACAGCTAAACTTAGTTCCTTCAAACTGATAATTGATAAAGCACTAGTTGACTCAAACATCACGGATGAAGAATTTAGTCGCCTACAGGCTGATTTTGAGGACTACAAAAGACAAAAGTTTGATCTTCAAAGAAAGGCAAGGGAAACTTTTTCTCAACAGCCAGACACCGACCAGATAAAAAAGGAATGCTTAAAAAAAGTAAACGAGACATTAAACTCTGTTCTAAACAGCTCACATTAACAACACCAAAGGGCGTTTATACTTTAGTTTACGAGTCCAAGCACAAAAAGACCGTTGATATTGATTCTGACTAAGTATTTTTTTTAATTTAAATAAATATTTTGAGTTAGAAAAGAAGCTCAACATGGATAAGATATATGACAGTTTTGACTCTTGGTTAGATGCAATGGAAGAGGAAGAGCGTTTGTCAAAAGCTTTAAATGAGGTCGTTTTAGAAGTTATTGATCCAACAAACGTGCAGGCAAGCGTTGTACATGCTATTTCTCAAGTTCCAAGTAAACTAACAATAAACCCTCCAGTTAAAGTAAGGTTAGTTGTTTTAATCGACTATATAACAATAAACGAAGAAAATCTAGAAGTCTGGGTCTCAACTAAACAGCAGACTATTCTTTCTTATAATGACTTAACACCCGGTTGGGCAGATCAACTTCTTACACAGTTTAATGAAGCCTCTGAAGCAGCTAAAATGAGAGGCTCTGGTTGGTCAGAGGGTGAAGTCCTAGACATCAGATTAAGACAGGCTAAGTATGAGCCAATTGTAGGCAAGTCTTACATTCCACTGCCTCCAACATTAGTTGCAAAGAAAGCAGTTCTGAACATAAAGAATTCAGACGACAAATGTTTTATGTGGTGCGTTCTTGCTAGGCTGCATCACGTTGCCAAAAATGCAGAGAGAGTATCTAACTATTTACAGTGGGCCAATGATCTTAACTTTAACGGCCTTGAATTTCCTATGGCTGTAGACAAAATTGATCAGTTTGAAAAACAAAATCCACCAAGAACTGTTAATGTCTACACATGGTCTGAAGAAACCAACCTTCTGCCAATTAGAGTGTCAAAGAACAGTCCAACAATAGACGAACCAACCAAAACTCATGTAGACTTACTCCTAATGCAAAGCCTTAATGGGTTGCACTACACTCTAATACGCACAATGAGTAGATTACTAGTGCATACTACAAAACAACATAGCAAACAAGAATTTTGTAGAAAATGTTTAACAAGAATTCCGTCTGTTCAAGCAGCGAGTGAACATGTAAAACATTGTCTTAGTCCAGTTGACTGCAATACAGAACTAATTATGCCAAGAGAAGGCAGTAAGGTTAGTTTTAAGAATTACAAAAAACTCCAGAGGTCTCCATACGTTGTTTACGCAGACTTTGAATCGCTTATTGTTCCTTATGAAGGACCTGCTCCAAAACATTTACCAAAAACAGTTATAATGAATAATCACCAGATTTTTCATTTGCCTTCATTGTTGTCAGGTCGGATGGCGTCCATTCAAAGCCAGAATTATACAGAGGACCACATGCAGCAAAACATTTCTTAAAACGCATGCAAGAAGTTCGTAATGTCTGTTCTAATAATCTAGTCCTATCCGATCTTAAGATGACCCCAGAAGACCAAGATCGCTATGACTCAGCCACTCACTGTTGGATTTGTGGTTTAGAGCTAACACCTAAAAGTTTAAATCCAACAGTAAGAGATCATGATCACATTAGCGGAGAATTCAGAGGAGCAGCACATAACAATTGCAATCTTCAACTAAAGTTTGATCCTAGGACTTGGAGACTTCCTATATTCTTTCATAACTTGCGAGGTTATGATTCTCATCTTATATTGCAAGCAGTAACTAGCGATTTCAGGGTGTCATGCATTGCGCAGTCATCAGAAAAGTACATGTGTTTCACTTTAAATAATTTATCTTTTTATGACTCTATGCAACACCTGATGGGTTCATTAGAGTCACTGGCTATGTCCTTAAAGTCCTGCCCAATAACGGAAGAATATTTTGACCCAACGCTCGTTAGAAAGGGCGTTTACCCTTATGAGTACATGAACAGCTGGGAAAGGTTTGAAGAGCCAGCCCTTCCGCCTAAAGGTGCGTTCTTTTCTAGTCTTAGAGGAAAGGACATCAGTGATTCTGATTATTCTTATGCTCAAGAAGCGTGGCAAAAATTAGACTCTAAAACAATGGGAGACTATCATGATTCCTATTTAATGGCGGATACCTGTTTGTTGGCGGATATCTTTGAAAATTACAGAAAGACCTGCATGAAACATTATAGTCTAGATCCTGCGCATTATATTTCTGCGCCTGGGATGAGTTGGGATGCTTTCTTAAAATTTACTGGTGTACAGATTGATTTATTAACTGACCTACCAATGCTTCAGATGATTGAAAACGGATTGCGTGGAGGAATTAGTATGGCGTCTCACCATTACTGTAAAGCAAACAACAAGTATTTAGACAACTATGATCCAAGTAGGAAGTCTAACTATCTTATGTATTTAGATGCAAACAATCTGTATGGTTGGGCTATGAGTCAATCACTTCCATTACGTAACTTTAAAATGTACACAGGAGGTGTAAAAGACATTCAAAAGTTTTTAAAATGGCTGCATACTCTAGAAGCTGATCAACAACGGGGCTTTATTCTAGAAGTTGATTTAGAATATCCTCATGAACTTCATGATTACCATAATGACTATCCATTAGCGGCAGAAACCCTAAAAGTGTCAATGACAGAACCGCCTAAACTTGTGCCTAATCTTCGTGACAAAAAAAATTATGTCTGTCATTACAGACTTCTCCAATTTTATTTAAGACATGGTTTAAAGTTAACAGCAGTTCATCGTATAATTGCATTTGATCAAGAACAGTTCATGAAACCATACATCATGAAGAACACTGATCTCAGAACTAAATCCGCAGATGCTTCAGAAAAAGACTTTTTCAAGTTGATGAACAACAGCTGTTTTGGAAAGACTATGGAAAATCCGCACAAGCGCAAAGATGTCAGATTGGTCACTAGAGAAAACGATGCAATTAAGTTGACTTCAAAACCAAATTATCAAGACTTCAGAAGATTTCATGATCAGCTTTTTGGAATAATGATGAAAAAAAAGAAAGTCAGATTGGACAAACCTGTTTTTATTGGGTTTACTGTTTTAGAGCTGTCGAAGCTTTTGATGTTAGAATTTCTTTACGACTACTTTAAACCCTTGTATCCAGAGTCCAGAGTTCTGTACACAGATACAGATTCTTTTGTAATCGACATCCCTACTGAAGATTTTTACAAAGACATGGAATTAGAAGTAGCAAAAGAGCATGCTGGATGGTACGACACATCTGATTACCCTAAAGATTCACCTTTGCATTCAGTTATTAATAAGAAGGTTTTAGGTAAGATGAAGGATGAATTATCTGGAGGTGTGATCAAGGAGTTTATTGGTTTAAGGTCAAAAATGTACAGTCTTTCAAGCCAAAAAAAAGTTGTCAAAAAAGCAAAGGGAATATCTCGCAGTGTTGTGCAGTCAAACATATCACATGACAACTACAAAGAAGCATTGTTCAATAAAAAGACTTTTCATCATGACAATTACAAACTACGATCTAATCTACATGAGATCAACACAACTGTTGTAACAAAACGGTCTCTTGACCGCACTAACACAAAAAGAGTATTTGTTAATCCAGAGTATTCATATGCAATTGGGCACTGGAGGACATTTGGTCAAGCGCAATTAGATACTCAGTAATTTCTTTATCCAGTATAGCTGGATTATTTGTGGTTGTTGTTTCAAGATTTTTGATTTTTTCATAAATATTAGGATCAATGGGTAGTTTATTCTTTATCATTGTTTTAATAATAAATCTATACGCAAATAATTTTTTTTGAGCTTCCATTTTAACTCAAATATATTTACGTAAATCAGTTAAAGCGGAACTGTGTCTGGGGGGATTATCTGCAGTTCTTCTTTCACAAAAGATCTTTGAGGGGCTGGTCGTTTTGTTGTGTCAGTTTCTCGTAAATAATACACGGGCGGATTCATCTTTACAATTCTTTTTATTTCATATGAGTCAACACTCCAAACTGGATCTGTTGCCCTGATGCGAGTGTCCCCTTCCGCTTCTCCCGGCGAATAAAGGTATCTCACTTTTAAACCAAATGGCAATAGTTTGCTGGATGAACTGGAGTCTCCTTCAACAACATTTATTGTTTGTTTTCTGATTGCTTGTACTGGTTTTAGCCCTTTAAATTCTTCATTATTCATTGCGCGCAAAACTGAGGGCAGTCTTTTTACCCATTCTGTGTTGCGAGAATTGTCAATCAGCTCTCTGTGATACTGGTAGGAGAAAAGTCTTTCAGATAACTGTTTGTTAAAGTTTTCAACCAAAGCCTGTGATCTATGAACACCCGGAATGCCTCTTTTAATGGTAACTCTATGTTTTAACAATAATTGATTCACTTGACCTTTAAATTCTTTTCCGTCATCGACTTGAATCATGCGAGGATAAGTTAAGGGTCCTCGTTGGTATATCAGCTGTATAGCAACAGCAACAGCAGAAGCACTCTTTTGTGTTAATGGTTCCGCATCTTTGTATCTTGAAGCTATATCAATGACTGTAAGTGCGTACTTAAATCTTTTTCGTCTAATCGTATCATGGGGTAAATATAGAAGATCCATTTGATGGGTGTCGTTTGGTGTTATATTCACAAAGTGTGGTCTCTGTAGTTTTTTAGGCGCTGGTAAATAAATTTGCCAAATCGCTTGTTTAGATAACCATTCTTTTGCTGTTTGTTCACTAACTCCTGCTGCTTGGCTAAGCTTTTTAATTGCCGTTATTCCCTTCCAGTATCCTTTTGGAGAATAATAGATCTTGTTCATTTTTTATTCAGCCAATACTTTGTGCAACAAAATACACAGCGGTCATGCCAAAGACAATAAACAATATTTCTTGCATCTTTTGTTTTTCTGATGGTTGATAAAAGTCGCTGAATTTTGGTGGGGGCAATGTTTCAACTTGTTGGCCTGTTACTAGAAAATATTCTTTTATTGCCTGGTCAACATCTTTAAATGTGTAAGCTGCATGTCCCTGTTGTTTAAGTCTGTCGTTAATAAAATCTAACTGCTCCATTCTTTGCTTTTCATAGGTGTCTTGTGCAGCGGCTAGTTGCTCCATAGCTCTGTTATGTCTTTTTCTCTCATCGTTATTTTGTAGTTTACTAAACGCGTAATTACTTCCGCTGAAAGCAAGCGCGTTAACCACTGCGCCGCCTATCATCATTACGAGTGAAGCCATTTTTATAAATGTATTTTTTTTACATATTTATATTTTCTGGAATTATTCCTTGCTTAACTAGAAAATCTTTCGTAGCAAACGAAGCTGTAATGACAGCAATCAACTTTGCTGAGTCTTCAAAGTCTAGTTTGCCAAGATCTGCTGGTTTTATTCTTAACAATCTTTTACCAAGCATTGTGTATCCTACACTTAGACCTCCAATAACAGCAGAATGGTATACAAGGTTGGCAACAGTTTTTTCGGTGCTCATTTTTTAAAAATAAAATAAAATTTATTATTAATAAAACATGAACTGCGATGATTTACTTCCTGAACTTATGATTACAAATAATCAAGTTGATGACCAAGCTATTATGCGCCAAAAGGAAAGGCTGTATTCTTTGGCGGCGTGTGGAAAAACAAAACAGTACCTCGGAAATGAATTCAGCATAGAACAGATTCAACAGATGTCGCCGCAAGACATTGTAAAGTATCACAACAGGTATGAAGCGCAACTGGGGTCAAGAATGGTCAAAAGTGTCGGACAAACTGTTCTTAGTTTGTACACTAAACTAGTTAGTAGATTTGTGCCCATTGATTCTGAACAAGATTTTATGTATGATTTAACGCAGGATCCAGTTTTAACAAAGTCATTAGAGTCTCTAGGATGTGATCTATATTACAGATTTGGAACATTATTGTCGCCAGTAATTATGGGGTTAATTACGTTTAATCATATAAATTTTATTTCCCTTAAAAATGACCGAGCAGAATCAGAAAACGTTGATGGAGAAAGTGACCCGTGAAAAGAATCCTGGGCGCGTTGAAGCAGGGAAAAAATTAGCAGAGTGGAACAAAAAAAGAAAATTAGAGTTACAACATATAACTCATAATGAAAAAACACCAGTTGTGCCAGAGCCACAACAAGAACAAGTTGTTTCAAGTCCCACAACACCAAAGTATTCATGGATTATTTGGATTAAAAGAGTTGGCATTTTTGGCGTCATTGCTGTTGGTGGGGGTGGTTATTACGTTTATAAAACATATAAAGAAAGACAGCAAAAACCAAAGCAGCCCAAAAAATCACCGCCACTAAATACAAAATCTGAACAAAAAAGAATACCAGAACTGCCAACAACAAAATCTCATTTTGATACATTTGATATGCAGTAATATTTCAAGAACTTAATAAATAATTATAAGTGACTTGAATAAGAACTTGATAACGACTTGATGACGACTTGATGAAAACTTAAATAAGAACTTGATAAGAACTTGATGACGACTTGATAAGAACTTAATGACGGCATAATAAGAACTTAATGACGACTTGATGATGACTTGTTAAGAACTTGAATAAGTACTTAAATAAGTACTTGAATAAGAACTTGTTAAGAACTTGATGATGACTTGTTAAGAACTTGATGTTGACTTGTTAAGAACTTAAATAAAAACTTGTTAAAAACTTAAATAAGAACTTGAATAAGAACGTGATGCCGACTTGAATAAGAACCTAGAACGACTTAATGACGATTTTTTCATAAAACACAATTAATTGTTACATTCTTTTCCGGGAGACAACTCCTCTTCACTTCTGAAGGGTTTGCTGCCTTTATGTAGTATCTAGGTCAGACATGTCTGGCCACGGCTTACTCAACTGCATAATTGCCGAGTCAAAGCGTCGCACTGTTTCCGGGTTCGTGTCAAGTTACACATAACGGAGTTGGGGCGTCGTTTACTGCAGGCCGCCACGCAGCATTGTATAAATTTAGACGGCTAAATTCCCCACCGGCGTCGTTTAGTGCAGGTGTTAGCCGTCATTGTATAAATTTAGGTGGCTAAATTCCCCACCTCAAAATAATCTTTTCCCAATTTTATGTATTAAAAGCAGCATTTTTATATTCAATCTAATAAAGTATTTAAAATAAATTTTATTAAAAAGTAGTGACTAAAAAGTAAGGTAAGATGCACTTTGTTAATTAGCTTTTAATTTTGTTTTACAAAAATAAAAAACAACTTTACACTAGGCAAGTAGACACCATAGAATTGTAAAGCTTTCTGTGTGCTGGGTATATATATAAATCTTAAAATATATAACTTTGAGAATATGCCTGCGGTAGTTTTATATTCTTGTTTGTCATGTTATTGCAAAAGTCTAAATTTGGCCCTCTTCCCTGCCCTCTAGTGACTCTTCCCATTTCGTGTTTCGTTTGTCTGGGTCACTGGCGCGGCTATAAACGCCCGTAAACCACATGTGTTGTGTTGTCTGGGTCACTGGCGCGGCTATAAACGCCCGTAAACCCAAATCTGGAAGAGTCACTAAAAAGGGGGTAAGGGGACTGCCCCAAATTAGAAAAATAGTAAGCAGGCAACCAAGTATAAAAGTATACTACTGTTGGAGGCATATTCTCAAAACCCTTCACATCTGGCTGTGTTATATGTGACCCTCTGGGTCTGACTTGGGGCCCTAGGGCGCCATAGGGTCTCAAGTAAGACCCAGAGGTGATCGGTAATGCGGCCAGATGTGAAGAGTTTTGCAGAAATTGATTTCACATTTAATGAATGTATGCGTGAAAATGATGTTATTGATCAAGAAAAACAAAGGATTAAGCAAAAACTTAAGTCTTAAAAGTTTTCTAAATTAGTGTTAAAAACAGATAATCCTACACATTATGTATGTTTGTAAAGTGTTTACTATTAGAGAACTATAAAATAGGCATTCTGGGTAAGCCGGCGGAGCAACAGCGGAGCCGGGTGAGCCAGAATGCCTATTTTATAGTTCTCTCAGAGGGAGAAAGAGATGGAGCGAGGAAGGGAGACAGACAGGGAGCAAGGAAGGGAGATGGAGAGAGAAAGACAGGGAGCAAGGAAGGGAGACAGACAGGGAGCGAGGAAGGGAGACGGAGAGCAAGAGGCCGGGGGAAAAGAGAGAGAGGAGACAGGTAGAGGGCGGAGGAAGGGGAAAGAGAGAAAGGGAGACGGACGGGAAGGAGGGAGGGGGAAAGAAAGGGTCGGATGGAGAGGAGAGAGAGAGGGAGGGAGAGGGGGAGTTCGTCTTGTCCGCCCGCCCTGTCCGCCGATAGAGAGACAGTGTAGGAGAGACAGAGAAGAAAGAGACAGGAAGAGAGATAGACAGAGACAGAGAAAGGGAGAGCTTACCTCCGGTGTCCGCCGACAAAAAAGAGAGAGAGAGTGGCAGATAGAGCACGGAGCTCCGTTTACAGTTTGTTTGTTTTTTTTTCCACCCGGTCTTTCATCATATTGTGTGTGTGTGTGTGAGTGAGAGAGAGAGAGAGACAGACAGACAAAGTGAGACAGAAACTTGCCTCAGGTGGGAATCGAACCCCGGACCTTTGAACACTAGTCTGTCGCCTTACCCACTCGGCCAACCTCCTACGCTTTAGATCAGTCATAATTATTTCCTAAAAATCAAGGGGTCAGACTCTGTGCGACAAACTCGTTTCTAATTTTTCAGGGGGTCACAAAAATATTTAGAGGGTCCACTTTACAACTGACAGAAAAAATAATGAAATAACAACAGCAGCAGCAGCAAAAACAACAACAACAACAACAACAACAACAACAACGGCTCCGCTTACAGTTTTTTTTTTTTTTTTTTTCACCCGGTCTTTCATTATATTTGTACTATGTGAAATTGAAATATTATTGTATTACAGGAAAGAAACTCGATGTGCTGCTGTGTTTGTGGTGTTTTGACTGAAATTGTGATGTGAATATGAATGCTGAACAAGGATTGACGAAAGCGATGACCTGACAGAGCTATTGAAGATTTACAATGCTGAAGATTATTATGTAAGCATTGCAATGTGAATGTATTTTTCAGTTTGTGTGTGTGTGTGTGTGTGTGTGTGTGTGTGTGTGTGTGCATTTTTTGCGATGAAGATGCTTATGTAGTAGCAATTCTC
>CM065732.1:54525386-54532886 GCA_033310375.1 Conus canariensis
GTATGTGTAGTGCATGATTAGCTAGGCTACAACAATGAAACAGAGAGAGAGAGAGAGAGAGAGAGAGAGAGAGAGAGAGAGAGAGAGACATGTGCATGATTGGTTAGGCTACAAAGATGAGGGAGAGAGAGAGAGAGAGAGAGAGAGAAGGAGAGAGGAGAGAGAGAGAGAGAAGAGTGCATGATTGTTAGGCTACAAAGATGAGAGAGAGAGAGAGAGAGAGAGAGAGAGAGAGTTGTGTCGCTTCATGTTAAGAGTGTTTTTCATTTCAGTAGCAATACTATATCTCAAATATTCTATAGTGAAACTGGCTTTTACCCGAGTTTCATGCTTGTAAAACGTCGCACGATAAGATTTTGGACTGACACAAATACACAGACAGATCAAAATATTCTTATAATCCCCATGCATAAAACTATATGATTGAACTGCATCCGAAAAATACTTGCTGAGTTTGGGTATAATTGTTTCCCAGTCATTTTCAAGGACAGATTTTCTGTGTAGAACTGTGTTAAAAAGTCTTAAAACAAGCCGTTTTCAAGTATGTACGAAGTCTTTAGAGGAGTGTCATATGTCTTCGTTTTCCCCAAATTTCAGATTTAATTTCCTAATGAGAAAAGTCCATAAACATCTTGTCCCTATGCTCACGTGCGCTTTTCCGTTTTGACCTTGTGTGTGCTGTAGTCTTGACTTATAATTCAGACAGAACAGAGTACTTTGTCCAAGAAAGGATACAGTATACACAGATTGTCACCTTCGGAACGTCATAGGAGCCAATTATAACATTTCCCAAATTCGACGCGTTATGGAAACACAAACAAACAAACTTCTGCCTACTACTCACAGGAAAACTGTCTAATTATTGGAATATTGTTTCGTAAAAGACAAACAAAAGCACTGCGCAGCCTAACTATATTTATTAAGACATCATAATGCGCCTAGACAATATAGGGGGAGGGGGGGGGAGGGGGGAATGCACGCGCCATGGCAAGAGCCGTGAAAAAGCTCATCTGTCCCGTTCTCTCCTTCTCACCTGTCATGAACAAAGCATGCCAAACTGGGGGGGGGGGGGGGGGGGGGGGGGGGGGAGAAAATCAGACGATTACTCAACAGGGATTTGTGACCGCTCACCTGAAACAGTGACAGGAGTGGGGGAGGGGGGGGGGGGGGGGGGGAGGGGGGGGAACAAAAGGGACTGCGCGGGGCGTGACCCCTTGTTTTAAAAGGTCATTAAAATCGTTTAAGACAGTGCTGACATGCCCAGACCCGGACAAGGGGCGCCAGCACTCCGGATTTTGGGGGCAGCGTTAGTCTCCCCTAGATGTCTGGCAACACACACACACACACACACACACACACACACACCACACACACAACACACACACAACACGTGTGTGTGTGTGTGTGTGTGTGTGTGTGTGTGTGTGTGTGTGTGTGTGTGTGTGTGCGTGCTTTTTTTCTTGCGTTTTTTTTCTTCTTTTTCTTTCTTCTTCTTTTTTCTTTTTTGGCTTAAAGATAGTAAATACCCAGTAATCGCCGACCGACTGACTCTGCCCTTGTTAGCAAAAGTTCACTACTGTTATTAACCCTGTTTGTTTAGTTGTTATTAACGCCTGTTTGTTTAGTTCTTATTAACCCCTGTTTGTTTAGTTGTTATTAACCCATGTTTGTTTGGTTGTTAATAACCCCTGTTTGTTTAGTTGTTATTAACTCCTATGTGTTTAGTTGTTATTAACCCTTGTTTGTTTAGTTGTTATTAACCCCTATGTGTTTAGTTGTTATTAACCCCTGTTTGTTTGGTTGTTGTTAACCCTTGTTTGTTTAGTTGTAATTAACCCTTGTTTGTTAGTTGGTATTAACCCCTGTTTGTTTAGTTGTTATTAACCCCTGTTTGTTTAGTTGTTATTAACCCCTGTTTGTTTAGTTGTCATTAACCCCTGTTTGTTAGTTGTTATTAACCCCTGTTTGTTTACTTGTTATTAATCCATGTTTGTTTAGCTGTTATTAACCCTGTTTGCTTGGTTGTTATAAACCCTTGTTTGTTTAGTTGTTATTGACCCCTGTTTGTTAGTTGTATTAACCCCTCTTTGTTCAATTGTTATTCATCCCTGTTTGTTTAGTTGTTATTAACTCCTGTTTGTTTAGTTGTTATTAACTCCTTTTTGTTTGTTGCTATTAACCCCTGTTTGTTAGTTGTTATCAGTCCCTGTTTGTTTAGTTCTTATTAACTCCTGTTTGTCAGTTGTTATTAACCCCTGTTTGTTTAGCTGATATTAACCCCTGTTTGTAAGTCGTTTTTAACCCCTGTTTGTTCTTTGATAGCTGTTATTAACCCTGTTTGTTAGTTATGATTAACCCCGTTTTTTAGTTGTTATTAACCACGTTTGTTAGTTGTTATTAACCCCTGTTTGTTAGTTGTTATTAACCCCTGTTTGTTTTGTTGTTATTAACACCTGTTTGCTTAGTTGTCATTAACCCCTGTTTGTTTAGTTGTTATTAACATCTGTTTGTTTAGTTGTTATTAACCCCTGTTTGTTAGTTGTTATTAACCCCTGCTTGTTTAGTTGTTATTAACCCCTGTTTGTTTAGTTGTTATTAACCCCTGCTTGTTTAGTTGTTATTAACCCCTGCTTGTTTAGTTGTTATTAACCCCTCTTTGGTAGTTGTTATTAACCCCTGTTTGTTGTTATTAACCCTGTTTGTTGTATTGACCCCTGTTTGTTTAGTTGTTATTAACTCCTGTTTGTTTAGTTGTTATCAATTCCTGTTTGTTTAGTTGTTTTCAACTCCTGTTTGTTTAGTTGTTATTAACCCCTATTTGTTTAGTTGTTATTAACCCCTGTTTGTTTAGTTGTTATTAACCCCTATTTGTTTATTTGTTATTAACCCCTGTTTGTTTAGTTGTTATTAACCCCTGTTTGTTTAGTTGTTATTAACCCCTATTTGTTTGGCTGTTAGTAACCCCTGTTTGTTTAGTTGTTAGTAACCCCTGTTTAGTTTAGTTGTTATTAACCCCTTTGTTTAGTTGTTATTAACCCCTGTTTGTTTAGTTACTATTAACCCCTGTGTGTTTAGTTGTGTTAACCCCTGTTTGTTTGAGTTGTTATTAACCCCTGTTTGTTTAGTTATATAACCCCTGTGTGTTTAGTTGTGTTAACCCCTGTTGTTTAGTTGTATTCACCCTGTTTGTTTAGTTGTTATTAACCCCTGTTTGTTAGTTGCATCCGGGTTTACGTGCCTGCTACCCAAGGAGGTGGAGGGGTATGACTATGTACACTACACTTTACACCCAGAACGGCAACTATTAGACAGGCCCAGATATGGGATGGCATTAAACAGAATTTATCGTGAACTAGTGCGATCGCAGAGCTTTCAAGGTCGAATCCATGGTCAACTACTCAGTCAGCCAACTAGGATAGCCCAAGGGGGTAGGGTTGTTATTTTTCAAACTCAGGGAGCTAATTTCATCCCAGTGGTGATAGGAATCTCTTCTCTCTCATCTCTCTCTCTCTCTCTCTCTCTGATCCTCATTCTGTTGTGAATGTAGAATAGTAGTATGAATTATATGTGTGATAATGTAGGCCTCGGCCTAAATCTCCATCCTTGCATATTAAAGATCATCATCCAATCAATCAATCAATCGTCAATCAATCAATCAATAATCAATCAATCGATCGTAAAATCGATCTGATAATACGTCATGTGTCATGTGTTATGTATGTTGTGTTGTGTAGTGTGTGTTGTGTGTGTGTGTGTGTGTGTGTGTGTGTGTGTGCGTGTGTGTGTGTGTGTGTGCACGCGCGTGCGCACGTGTGTGTGTGTGTGTGTGTGTGTGTGTGTGTGTGTGTGTGTGTGTGTGGTGTGTGTGTGTGTGTGTGTGTGTGTGTGTGTGTGTGTGTGTGTGTGTGTGTGTGTGTGTGTGTGTGTCTCTTTGTTTGTCTTTCTTCCAACCTCTTTATCTCTTTCTCTGTCTATCTGACTCCTGTTGAGTTTACTGGCTAAAACAAACAAACAAATGAACAAACAAACACGCGCGGTTTTATGATCTTCCCTACGACTGGATTCAATATCCTGAAATGATAAATCGTTTGAAATAAATATCGAATTTATGTCAAGCTGTATACATCATGTCGTCCTGTTATATGGATCAGAGACCCGGCGAACCACAAAAACCACCATTCAAAAACTGCAGACGTTCGGTAACAGCTGCCTGCGAAAGATCCTCCACATCCACTGGCCAGAGACAATCAGCAACAAAGAGCTGTGGAAAGAAGTAACCAACTGCCAGTAGAGCAAGACATCCGCAAAAGAAGATGGCGGTGGATAGGACACACGCTCCGAAAGCCCCTGGACAACACCACCAGAAAAACCCTGACCTGGAATCCCAAGGCAAAAGGAAGCGAGGAAGACCAAGAAACACCTGGAGGCGGGACCTGGAAGCGGACACCAGGCAGATGGGTTACAGCTGGGGCGAATTAGAAAAGATTGCCCAAGACCTTGGCCGTTGGCGGGCAGTTGTTGATGGCCTATGCTCTGGCAAGAACAATAGGCCTAAGTAAGTAACTAGCCTAATACATCATGTGCCTTTATTCGGCAGAATAACAAACAAAGAGGTTACTTCAAAAACACCCGCAGACAACACAAACTGAACGGAGCGGTCTTTCAAACTGATGCTGGCAGTCTGCTCCAACGCTGCATCATAGTTCGATATAGTGACAAAAAAATGCTGATTTGCCACACATCAAAATTTGCCATTTGCCAAAATTGTGACTCTAACTGTACACACGAAACAATAACAACTGATAATCTGTGGTTTACACACACACACACACACACACACGCGCCGCGCGCGCGCGCGCGCGCGCGCGCCACGCACACACATTTCGAAATCGAAGCAAAATGGTAGGTTTACCGACGACAAATAATCGAAAACTAACAACTAAATTCAACAGTGAACAAAGAACACTGACCAAATTACGCCATATTGTCTATATGCCTGTCTATCTGTCTCTCTGAATGTTCTGTCTGTCTGTATGTATGTCTCTCTGCCTGCCTCTTTATCTTTTTCTCTGTCTGTCTCCTATTTAGTTTACTAGCTAAAAAACAACAACAAACAGCTAAATAAACACTATAATATTTTGTATGGAATGTACTCCTCTCTAAAAGAATTAATGTCAATGCATTGTTACGGTCTGTGTCTGTCTGTCTGCCTGCCTGCGTAAGCACGCGCGCGCGTGTGTGTATGTGTGTGTGTGTGTGTGTGTGTGTGTGTGTGTGTGTGTGGTGTTGTTTTGCGGTGGCGTGCGCGCGCGCGCGCGCGAGTGTGTGTGTGTCTGTCAGTTGCGTGTGTGCGTGCGCACGCGTGCGTGTGTGTGTGTGTGTGTGTGTGTGTGTGTTGTGTGTGTGTGTGTGTGTGTGTGTGTTGTGTGTGTGTGCTCGCGCGCGCACTGTTTTTCCTTCTCTCTGCTTTGGATATTTTTGTTGATGATCAATACGCACAGATTACATGTGCGTTTCTGATCAGTCTGTATTGATCACATATATATCTGTGATCGATATCTACAGAATACCATTTACATATGTGCCCATAATGACTACGAACAGATTAATATGTATGGTCTCTGATCACCGTGTACAGTTTACATGTGCCTGATACAGCATCCTCAGATGATAACATATGTTCTTCTGAGCAATATAAACAAATGATTAATATTTCCTTGACCAGATCGTATAGAGTACATATGCGCCACTAATTCTTGGAGACAGATGACATTATGTGCCTCTGACCAGTATGTACAAAGTATTTATCAGCATTCGACCAGAGAGCACCGATAACATATGTGGCTCTGACCATAGTTTCAAGATGACATAGGTACCTCCCTGGCCAGTTTGTTCAGGTCACATACGTACCTTTTGATCAATGTGTTCATATGTGCCTCTCACATATGTGCCCATGAGCAGTGTGAGCATCTTTCTAAGGTGCACACATTACCTGTGATCGGTGTGTGGAAGGTTACAGACGTCGCTGGTGTCAGTGAGTAGGAATCACATATGTGTAGAACAGAGTACATATGTGCCTATGACTAGCGTGGTATAGATTACGTATGTCTTCTGTGATCAGTGTGTTGTTCTGACCAATATGTATAGATTACATATATATCTCTTTCATTAATGTGTTCAGCGCGCGCGCGCGCGCGTGTGTGTGTGTGTGTACAGAGTGCGTACCCACACACACACACACACACACACACACACACACACACACACACACACGCACGCACGCACGCACGCACGCACGCAGCACGCACACCACACACACACACACACACACACACACACACACAACATACCAAACCATATGCAATCATTCAACAAAGAAAGATATAAAAACCAAACGGAACTGAGTAAATACATTTGGAAACTTAAAGATAAAAACACAGACTACAACATATCTTGGAAAATCTTAAAAAGAGCAGCACCATACAATAACATTTCAAAAAGATGTAATCTATGCCTTACAGAGAAATACATTATTCTATGTAAACCACAATTAGCAACTTTAAATGTTAGAACAGAAATGGTTAACAATTGCAGACACAGATGGAAGTTCTTATAAGTGAACAAAATCAAAAACACCTGAGAAATACATGTAGCACGGGGAAAAAACGACAACAAGCTATATATATATAGCACTGACAGCACAAGCTCACTACACCCTGACGACCGCACAGCGCGAAACAAGCTTGTAGGTGGTTTTAACTTTGATTTTAACTGGTTTTAATACAACAAATGTCGCTCCCTTTGTGGTTGAGCACAATTTTTAAAATAACGCTGACTCTTAGCACTATTCTCTCTCTCTCTCTCTCTCTTCTCTCTCTCTCTCTCTCTCTCTCTCTCTCTCTTCTATTTATATATATATATATATATATATATATCTGATCAGTGCATACAAAGTATACGTGCCTTTGACCAAGGTGTACTGATTACATACGTGCCTCAAACCAGCGTGTACAGCTGATATAATTATGTTCCTCCGGTAAGTATGTGCTACTAATAGATGCACATAAACATGTACATTGTGTGAAGTGCACTGATCACACAGGTGCCTCACAACAGTGGGACACTAGCCCTGACACTTGCCCTGACACTTGTCCTGATGACTAACGCAGTTGCCTAGCAAATAACAAGACCACCGGGTCCATCAGAACAGGCGCCACTGAACACCACCGAAGTGACTCGGCAGCAGTGCAGTGTCTCCTCCGGTGGGTTGCCTCTTGACGGCTGGACATTGACTGCTCCCTGTGGATTGCCGGTGCCCGGGGGTGCGGCCGGACTGACCGGGCTGTGGCTGTGGACGTGGTGTCGGAATGAGCGGCGTGGGTGCACTGCCACTGAGGTGGCACGAAAGATAGGACAGAAAAAAAAAATCACACGTCTAAAGTTCGAGTCCGGCACAGGCCGTCCCCCTCCCCCTCCCCCACCTCCTCCCTTTCCACTGGA
>CM065732.1:54545386-54597797 GCA_033310375.1 Conus canariensis
CCGGTTTGTGTGGTCAAGTCAGTCAAATCAGCATCTGTCTTGTGCTTAGGAGAGTCTCGCTGTCACCAGCTCTCGGTAAGGCACGTGATGGGATCTTGAGGCACACAGTTCGGGCCTCGCCTCACTGTTACTAAAAATGGTGATGTGAAAGAAAAGAAAAAACAAAACAAATAAAAAACCCCGAAGGTGCAAGGTCTCCTTGCAGGGAAGCACTGTCCTCAACTGCCGAACCAACCAGGTGGGAGCAATCCTGCACCACCCTTGGAAGCCTGCACTGTGTTCACATAGCACTGTCCTCAACTGCCGAACCAAGCAGCTGGGAGCAATCCTGCACCACCCTTGGAAGCCTGCACTGTGTTCACATAGGGTGCAGGCGCGCACTGGGAGTTCCGTTGAAACGTCAAGGGACAAAAGTGCTCCCTGGCAGATGCCATCGTGTGATGACCACTGGATGTAACACGACACGCGAGTGTTCCCATGGGTGTACCATCCCGTATTTCATGACTGCAGAGCCCACCGGCGAAAAACGCCACCGTCAAGCAACTGCCGTGTGCATCCCGCAGCCTCACTCATTGCTGTTCCGCTGACAGGTAAAGACAGCACAACTCCAGACAAGCTTTCGCCATGTCTTACGTGCCCTCTAATGAGGATCCTGTGTCACACACAGTCTTTCCTGTTATCAACAGGACTTTCCCTGTGGTCACAGGGTCTTTCCTCGCCGTCACTGGACTTTTCCCAGGGTCTTCCAAAAGGCAGCAAAGAACAAGTTACACCCAGAGAAGCACTGTCCTCATCTGCCGAACCAACCAGCTGCGAGCCATCCTGCATATCCGTCGAAAAAACGCCACCGTCAAGCAACTGCTTCACCATCACCACCTCTCTGTAGAGCAAGCTAGTGGGATCTTGAGGATGAAGAACACAGTTCAGGCCTGGCCTCACTACTGCTAAAACACTGACGTGTGTACGCCTTGGCTTAAGGCTGTGTCAGGCCAGCTGACATAGGCTAGAACACCAAGGTTACATCAAAATGTTGTTATGCTCTGCATAGTTATGCGGGGATTGTCTTCAGTTGTGACAGGCTCCTAGCATAACATTATCAGTCTCCCAAATCACCCGAAGTCGGAGTGTGGCTGCCCACGTGGCGGGGTAATCAAAAACGGTCACACACGTAATGTTCTCATCCCCAGCTGATGCATTTGTACCATAGTGTTCAAGTACTTCGGCTGTTCGGATGATCCCTGAAGTCTTTTAGCCAGGGTACAACAACAACAACTGACGTGTGTTTCAGTTATCGCTGCAGCAGACAGTGCCGCCACAGTGACAGTTGAACTGCCGGTCTGGTTTCCACAGGAAGTGACGTGGCAAGGGACTACTTACACTAACGGCGACAAATTCACAGTTGACGTGAGTCAGAGCCGATCTGGCTGCCTCCAGTTGTCTGTCTGTATGACTGCGTGTCCTCTGAGCCTCTCTGGCTGCCTCCAGTTGTCAGTCTGTGTGACTGCGTTTCTGTGTAAGTCTCTCTGTCGGCTATGCCCATACCAGCTCCACTTCCAACGACCCAACCCCGCCTCTTGTCCCTAGTCTCTCTCTCTGTCTCTGTCTCTCTGTCTCTGTCTCTGTCTCTGTCTCTCTCTCTCTCTCTCTCTCTCTCTCTCTCTCTCTCTCTCTCTCTCTCTCTCTCTCTCTCTCTCTCACGAGTGTTTGCCAGATTTAGGATTGGAATTTCTCCTTTAAATTCTCATTATTTACAATATAAAGCGATTGATGACAGAAGTAAGTTATGCCCTTTCTGCACGAACACCACGGAAACACAACTTCATTTTCATTGTCAACTTCATTTTTTGTCAATAGGTCCTAATTACACAGAGATTAGAAGTGAAGACATTCAGGTCAAGTGCTATCGTAATCCACCGATGTTCAGCTTCTGCTTCCTCATGTCAAAAAACAGCGATCCTGCTGTCATTCCATGACCTATTTTTGTCTTCAAAGCATTAAGTACTCGAATGCAGTCTATGTCTGAATGAATATTCCTTTCGTGAACATAGTGTTGATTGTAACTCTCTCATTTTGTGAGCCAGAAACCAGACATTGTAATTTTATTTAATGTTTAGTCTCTCTCTCTCTCTCTCTCTCTCTCTCTCCTCTCTCTCTCTCTCTCTCTCTCTCTGTCACACACACACACACACACACACACACACACACACACACACACACACACACACACACACACACGTGAACTTGAATTGAATGCACTCACCCCTCTTTGGTTATGGAAGATAACAAACAGACCAGGATAAGAACAATATGAACACATCTTTGTATATGTTAAGTACAACTCCCCACCCCCGAGTCCCCCCCCACTAAAGTAATCGCTCCCCAAGAATACAAGACAAGCATAAATTTTATGAAATTCCCATTTTTATTCTCAGAAATGTTACTAGTTTGAGGGGATTAAAAAAAGATCCCCGACAACATTTTACAGACGTGGTAGACCTAAAAAGATCTCCAGTCGACATAAAACAGGGAAATATTGTTGTTGTAACACAATATTTCGGGCTCTTAGACGTGAAATGATACTCATTACAGGTAAAATTCATCTTCCAGTCCTTACATAGCTGTACACGTCTTTCAATCGATGCCAAACTCTCTTCCCTTTGCAATAAATAGGGCGACCACATCAAAGTTTGATAAGATGTTTGACAGTATGTTAACCAGGAAAGGTATTCATATGCGGTTCTTTTTTAAAGGAACCGTTACACGGTAACATTTACTTTTTGTTTTGCGGTCGGCTGGGTTATAAGCACCATGATCTCTTTGTAAAGCTTCTGTACTACTGCACCGACCTCGCCACAACGACAGGGCGTTAAGATGGTATAAAAAAAACAACAACAAAAAAACAAACAAACAAAAAAGACCATGTTTAGATCCGGCGGCAGTGGGGTTTGAACCTGTCAGCTCTGACTGCCGGCTCAGCGCTGTACTACCGGCGCCAACCACCACGTCTCCCTCTTGTTGCCGGGGAATCTTTTTCGGACGTGAGCCACAGCTGTCTGCGACCCACGGGACTTCCGTTGATCTCGTCATCCCGAAGACTGGATGTCAGAGTATCGCCACTTGTGGAGAGGTGGGGGAGGGGGGGGGAAGGAGGGGTGGGAGGGGGCTGGAAATAGAGAGAGTAGGGGGTAGCGGAGGAGTAGGAGGGACGTGGGAGGAAGAAAAGCCTGTCATAAGTGAGATTCAGATTCGAACCACGGATCGAAGATCGTCTCGTTTCAAAGGCGAGTCTGGAAGCCACTTGGCTCACTGCAATCATTGTCATCATCATCATCATCATCATCATCATCATCATCATCTTCTTCTTCTTCTTCTTCTTCTTCTTCTTCTTCTTCTTCATCATCATCATCATAATCGTCATGGTCATCATCAACATAATCGTCTTTGTCGTCGTCGTTGTCGTCGTCGTCGTCATCATCATCATCATCATCATCATCATCATCATTGTCGTCGTCGCCGTCGTCGTCGTCGTCGTCGTCCTCCTCCTCCTCCTCATCTTCATCATCATTTTCTTCATCCAGTTACAAACCAAGGAGTCAGCCCTGCTGAACTTCACGGACCACGACCCGACCGGCGTGAGGGTGTGGACGACTGACGGAACAGCCTTCAACGTCCTGAGCGGCTCCATGGCAACGGCAGTCAACGGCTCGTTGCCTGGCGACGTGTACGATGTCACTCCGCCCTACCACCTCACTGGCCAGTTCTATGTCGGAGTACCGATCCCAGGACGAGAGAGGCAGATACTGCGCTTGGTTGGTAGGTGGTAGTGGTGGTGGTGGTGGGGGGGGGGGGGGGGGTATGCGAGGGGGTAGGGGGGTGAGAGACTGAGGGTGAGTAGTAGGGTGGGGAGGCGGACATTTATGTTAAAATGACTAGCAGTCTAGCTTGACAGTTGACGATATTAGGAAATGTTTGTGATACTGAGACAAACGATTTTTTTTTTTAAGTTCAGCGTGAACCACATTCACTACAACAAATAGCGAACGCTTCTCTGGCTTTATTGGACTGGTTTGATCGCCAGTGATGCACGCACGCGCCAATACGAAGAGAAGGGAGATAATTCTCTTTGCACGAAAGCTCAGGTAAGGCAGCTTGCCTGTCTTCAAGGGCTTCCGGAATGCCCCTGACAAAACTTGGCTATGTTAGCATTCACACTCGGCATGTATGTCTGTCTACGTGCATGTACATGCGCTCGAGCGCGTGAGAATGCACACGCACGCGCACACAAGCACGCGTGCCCACCCGCTCTGTCTGTCTGTCTGTTTTTGTCTGTCTGTCTGTCTGCCTCTCTCTCTCTCTCTCTCTCACTCTCGCTCTCTCACTGTGTCACACACAAACACACAGACACACACACAGACACAGACACACAACACACACACACACCACACACACACACACACACACACACACCGCGGCGCGCGCGCGCGCGCGCGCCTGGCATGTGATATTATAAAAGAAGCAATGCCCTGAACCGCCAGTACAAAGATAGATGGGAGAAAAACAAAACAGAAAAAAAAAACAAACAAACAAACAAACAAAAAACCAGGGCCGGTTAGAAAGGAAGTGGGCGCAACGCAGTCAGTCAGTGTGTGTGTGTTGTTGTTCTTCAGTTTAACGTCTTCCCACTAAAAGTGATATCAGACGATGTCAGTGTGTGTGAGTGTGCGCGCACGCATGCGTGTGTATGTGTGTGTGTGTGCGTGTGTGTGTGTGTGTGTGTGTGTGTGTGTGTGTGTGTGTGTGTGTTGTGTGTGTGTGAACATGCACATGCCTGTATGATTCAATTACAATAACAAATAAAGCAACCCCCCCCCCTATCCCGCACATCGGGAAAACATTATTTAAAGTGAAAAAAAATCCAATTACACAATATGTAAAACTATAAGGAGAGCGTCCAATGGACCACTTTGTCAGTTCTTGAGCACTGTCAATCATATTTGGATAGGTAGTATGATGCAGGTCAGTTAATGTGTAGAAGGACGAACGGTTAACCACTCAAAAAAATGTTAAACAAATTTAAAAATAAATACCAACTGAACTACGTGACAAACTTGTGCAAATTGTGTAAAGATAAAACCAGTCATTTAATACTCTAGATAGAGACAGGGAACCGGATCCATCAGATGAAGTATCGTCACCAGTTCTGCTAATAATCTCCTTTGCTCTTGGACAGTAAATTAATAGATGTTCAACTCCAACTCTTTCTTCACACATACATGTAACATTTTTGCTGAATTTTGTTCGAAGTGAATTCAAACGCATTCTGTGCATTAAGCTTTGTATTTCTCTAGGTATGGAGGCAAGGTCAGGTCTTCATGAGGTCAATATATTTTTTCCAGAATTGGGTTTAATACAGTTGCGGTAATAGTTAATTTCTGAGTTCTCTAATACATTTCTAACATTTTTACTGGACGCTTCGTTTATTAAAGAATAACATTCACTTAAATCTAAGGGAATGTCAAGTGGTATTGATCCTTCGACATTTCGGGCTGCCTTTCTTGCAGCCTGATCAACCCTCTCATTTGCTGAAATTCCACAATGAGAAGGTACCCAGCAAAATGTAACTGTAATGCATTTAGCTGACAGAAGATGTATGACATGGTTTATTTCTGTTATTATCTCAACACGTACTTTTGGATTGGAAGACTGAATAGCGCTAAGGGCCGATTTAGAATCGGTGCATACTAGAATTTGACAAGAGTTAATAGGAAAACTCAAGACGTGGTGTAGAGACATCAAAATGGCAACAAGCTCAGCACTGAAAATTGAAAAATGTCTACCAAGATGGTACAACTTTTTCACTTTTAAATCAGGTATTGTAAATGCTGCTCCTGTCTCTAGATTATCTAGCACTGAACCATCCGTATAGATTTTCAAATAGTTTTTGTATGTATTTTCTAAATGAATATCGATGACATTTTTCAATATATAAGGTGGATCTTTTTTGGACACATTTGCATAATTTATATCAAAGGTAGCTTTGGCTTGCTCCCATCATGGAAAAGGTAAAAAGGACAGCTTATTAGCAATTTTTGTTTCGTTTATATTAGTATCTTTTAGGAGGTTAGAGGCAAATGACTGGATTGATTTTGTAGATAGTATTCTTCTGGCCCGTTTCACGAAATCTGTTTCTGAATTTAAGGATACTTCATTTGCACAGAAGTTATCCTGTGAAAGACTCTTTACTATGAATTTTGAAGCACATGCTTTTCGCAATGCATTCAGAGGCAATATTCCGATTTCACTGTATGTTCCTATGTTAGATGTATATGTGGGAACTCCAAGAGCAAGTTTGTAAGCCTTGCAGTCAATACTCTGTAGTTTATTTAATTGATATTGTGGTGCGCTGAAAAAGACTTCTTGAGCATAGATTAATCGTGAGCGCACAAGAGCAGTAGATAATAAAGTTAAAGTATTTGTGTCTTGCCCCCACCGTTGTTTGTTTATAATTTTCAAAAAGTTTAAACTTTTCTTTGCTTTATTTAAGATATATTCAATATGTACATTCCAAGAAAGTTTGGAGGTTAAGTAAACACGTAGGAATTGTGTGTGTGTGTGTGTGTGTGTGTGTGTGTGTGTCTCTCTCTCTCTCTCTCTTATATATATATATATATATATATATATATATAGAGAGAGAGAGAGAGAGAGAGAGAGAGGTCTCCTTTGAAGAATCTTTCAACTGCTTGGGTGAATCAGTACAGAATGACACATATCGATCGATGTGAAATGTGATTGAATCCTGAGCTGATCGTCGATGGACCTCAAGATGATCCGTTTCAAATCGATTGATGTTTAGACGGAGGGATCGAAGAATTGATGCCCAAGGCAGGCGTGTGGGTTGAATGGCGTGTTGCAGCGACGGCCAACGCCACCATCGCCATGTTCCTGGTTGGTCGGGGAGGTGACGGGGATGAGGCCGCACCGCTGGACAAGGGAGAGCACTACGACTTCTGGTCCAACGCCACCACCCCGGTCCTTGTGTACAGCCCCCAGCCCGCTGTGCTGTCTCTTCTCACCCCCTCTGGTCTGCTGTGCTGTCTCTTCTCACCCCCTCTGTCTGCTGTGCTGTCTCTCCTCACCCCCTCTGTTCTGTTGTCTCTGTCTCTCCTCACCCCCTTGGTCTGCTGTCTCTGTCTCTCCTCACCCCCTGTAGTCTGCTGTGCTGTCTCTCCTCACCCCCTCTGGTCTGCTGTCTCTGTCTCCCCTTACCCTCTCTGGTCTGCTTAACTGTCTCCCCTCACCCCTCTGGTCTGCTGTGCTGTCTCTCCTCACCCCCTCTGGTCTGCTGTCTCTGTCTCTCCTCACGCCCTCTGGTCTGCTGTGCTGTCTCTCCTCACCCCCTCTAGTCTGCTGTCTCTGTCTCTCCTCACCCCCTCTGGTCTGCTGTCTCTGTCTCTCCTCACCCCCTGTGGTCTGCTGTCTCTGTCTCTCCTCACCCCCTGTGGTCTGCTGTGCTGTCTCTCCTCACCCCCTCTGGTCTGCTGTCTCTGTCTCTCCTCACCCCCTGTGGTCTGCTGTGCTGTCTCTCCTCACCCCCTCTGGTCTGTTGTCTCTGTCTCTCCTCACCCCCTCTGGTCTGCTGTCTCTGTCTCTCCTCACCCCCTCTGGTCTGCTGTGCTGTCTCTCCTCACCCCCTCTGGTCTGCTGTCTCTGTCTCTCCTCACCCCCTCTGGTCTGCCGTGCTGTCTCTCCTCACCCCCTCTGGTCTGTTGTCTCTGTCTCTCCTCACCCCCTCTGGTCTCCTGTCTCTCCTCACCCCCTCTGGTCTGCTGTGCTGTCTCTCCTCATCCCCTCTCGTCTGCTGTCTCTGTCTCTCCTCACCCGCTCTGGTCTGCTGTTTCTCCTCGCCCCCTGTGGTCTGCTGTCTCTGTCTCTCCTCACCCCCTCTGGTCTGCTGTGCTGTCTCTCCTCACCCCCTCTGGTCTGCTGTCTCTGTCTCTCCTCACCCCCTCTGGTCTGCTGTCTCTGTCTCCCCTCACCCCCTGTGGTCTGCTGTCTCTGTCTCTCCTCACCCCCTCTGATCTGCTGTGCTGTCTCTCCTCACCCCCTGTGGTCTGCTGTGCTGTCTCTCCTCACCCCCTCTGGTCTGCTGTCTCTGTCTCTCCTCACCCCCTCTGGTCTGCTGTCTCTGTCTCTCCTCACCCCCTCTGGTCTGCTGTCTCTGTCTCTCCTCACCCCTCTGGCTGCTGCTGTCTCCTCACCCCTTGGTCTGCTGTCTCTGTCTCTCCTCACCCCTCTGGGCTGCTGTGCTTTCTCTCCTCACCCCCTCTGGTCTGCTGTCTCTGTCTCTCCTCACCCCCTCTGGTCTGCTGTCTCTGTCTCTCCTCACCCCCTCTGGTCTGCTGTCTCTGTCTCTCCTCACCCCCTCTGGTCTGCTGTCTCTGTCTCTCCTCACCCCTCTGGTCTGCTGTCTGTCTCTCCTCACCCCCTCTGGTCTGCTGCTCTGTCTCTCCTCACCCCCTCTGGTCTGCTGTCTCTGTCTCTCCTCACCCCCTCTGGTCTGCTGTGCTGTCTCTCCTCACCCCTCTGTCTGCTGTCTCTGTCTCTCCTCACCCCTCTGGTCTGCTGTCTGTCTCTCCTCACCCCCTCTGGTCTGCTGTCTCTGTCTCTCCTCACCCCCTCTGGTCTGCTGTCCTGTCTCTCCTCACCCCCTCTGGTCTGCTGTCTCTGTCTCTCCTCACCCCCTCTGGTCTGCTGTCTCTGTCTCTCCTCACCCCTCTGGTCTGCTGTCTCTGTCTCTCCTCACCCCCTCTGGTCTGTCTCTGTCTCTCCTCACCCCCTCTGGTCTGCTGTCTGTCTCTCCTCACCCCTCTGGTCTGTGTCTCTGTCTCTCCTCACCCCTCTGGTCTGCTGTCTCTGTCTCTCTCACCCCCTCTGGTTGCTGTGCTGTCTCTCCTCACCCCCTCTGGTCTGTCTCTGTCTCTCCTCACCCCCTCTGGTCTGCTGCTCTGTCTCTCCTCACCCCCTCTGGTCTGCTGTCTCTGTCTCTCCTCACCCCCTCTGGTCTGCTGTCTCTGTCTCTCCTCACCCCCTCTGGTCTGCTGTCTCTGTCTCTCCTCACCCCCTCTGGTCTGCTGTCTCTGTCTCTCCTCACCCCCTCTGGTCTGCTGTCTCTGTCTCTCACCTTGTCTTCTCTGTCTCTCTCACCCCTCTGGTCTGCTGTCTCTGTGCATGACTGTGACGATGATGACTGTGACGATGATGACTGTGACGACGATGACTGTGACGATAATGACTGTGAGCATGGTGACGATGATGAGGTGGTGGGTTATGATTATGATGGTGACGACAAGAGGATGTGATGACATGATGTGTGATGATGATGATGATGATGATGATGATGATGATGATGATGATGATGATGTGACGACGCGACGACGAGATGATGATGAATATGATGATCATGATGATGATGATAACGAAAGAATGATGACGACAACAACGACAACGATGATGATGATGACAACGAGAGAATGATGATGATGATGATGATATGATGATAACACTACGACGACGACGATGACGTTGACGATGATGATGACGTTGATGATGATGACGATGATGACGATGATGATGACGATGATGATGATGATGATGATGATGATGATATGATGATGATGATGACAACGAGAGAATGATAATGATGATA
This sequence comes from Conus canariensis, assembly GCA_033310375.1. Lineage (NCBI taxonomy): Eukaryota > Metazoa > Mollusca > Gastropoda > Neogastropoda > Conidae > Conus > Conus canariensis. The sequence continues at coordinate 54,555,093 of CM065732.1, forward strand.
ATGACGACGACGACGACGACGACGACGAGTGATGATGATGTTGATGACGATGACGACGACGACGACGACGACGACGATGACGAGTCAAACTTTGAGCTCGTATCTATTATTGTTGAATTCGATCATAACAATCATGAGGAGGCGATGATACAATTGCGGTGGTGGTTGTGGTGATATGATGATGATGACGATGACGATGATAATTTAAACAATGATCGTGACGACGACGATGAATACGATGATGATGTTGACGATGTGGGTCGGTGGGAGTGGTTGTGATGATGGTCAGAGGATGATGACGACAACGACGATGGTGATAGTGGTATTTGTGGCCTCCACGACGATAAGAATGAAGGTCCCCTCCCCCCCCCCCCCCTTTTTTTTTTTTTTTTTCAATGAAAGATAGGGCGGTTTGACTCGTGGATGGACGACTGACGATTGTCCCAGATTCTGTCTTTCCTGTGATCATGCAGTGCACAGACATGTATAGATGTACATGCAAATGAACACACACACACACACACACACACACACACACAACACACACACACACAGGGGGAGGGAGGGAAGGTAAGAGAGAGAGAGGGGAAGGGAGGTAGGGACGGGGGGGGGGGGGAAGAGAGAGAGACAGAGAGAGAGACAGAGCGAGAGACAGACAGAGAGAGACAGGGAGAGACAGAGAGGAGAGAGAGAGAGGAGACAGAAGCAGAGAGAGAGAGAGAGGAGAAGACAGACAGAGAGAGAGACAGAGAGAGAGAGAGACAGAGGAGAGACAGAGAGAGAGAGAGACGAGAGAGACAGAGAGAGAAGAGAGAGAGAGAGAGAGAGAGAGAGAGGGGAGAAGAGCGAGCGGAAAGTGAAGGAGGGAAGATGTGGGAGGTGTAATGTTCTAGTTTCAAGAACCTTTACACATCAAGTAAATGACGATAATAAACTTTCAAGACTTCGATAAGAGCCCATGTGTCTGTACCTGGAAATTATCTTATTCAATTAATTTTGAATTATATTTCCTGTTTTGTTTTGTTTGGTTTTTATTCAGATATTACATCAGTTTTCTCCAGTTTTTTTTTTTTCTCCTTCATTATTCTCGATCACTCTTTTCAGACGACACAACTCCCCCGACCCTGGCCTCATTATATCCCATGAGTCTCTGGCACTATTATTACGTCATCACTCCTCTGGACACGACCGGCGTCACGCAGGAACACATCACCATCACCATCCAGTCGACGTCGTCAGATGGGGTCCGAATGACGTCATCGAACGGCGTCACCGCGGCAGTGACCGGGTGGACAAGGTTTGACGCGTCTTTGTTTTCTTTCGATTACGTGTCGGTGGAGGTGACCGGTGTGACGTCATTGTGGCACGTCAGTGACGAGCCGTTTCAGGTGGTTCAGTCAGCCACGAACGTCGGGTGGGCGTACAGCTTTTCGGCCGGGTGTGACCTGGGCTTGGGGAAACCCACCACGGTCACCACAGTCACCACGCCCACAACCATGCCATCGACCTCAACGACTTCAGTGACGGCTTCCTCAACGACCAGCTCTACCACTCCGACAACACTGACAGTGCTGACATCAACATTGTCCTCACCGTTGACGCCGCCCATATCATCATCAACAGCACCATCGTCATCGCCATCGTCATCATCATCGTCCTCGACATCATCATCGGCATCACCATTATCGTCATCGACATCATTGTTATCGACATCATCATCATCGACATCATCACCATCATCGACATCCTTAGCATCATTACCGCCGTCGTTGTCGTCTTTATCATCATCATCATCATCATCATCAGTGACAGTTTCAACTTCTACTCCAACGACTACGACATCGACTGCGCCCACATCCTCAACGCCTCAGTCCGTGCTGACGTCATCTACCTCCTCTTCAGGAGCGTCGCTGACCTCTACCGTCACGAGTTCCAGTACCCCTATAATGACCTCCACCAGCCCGCCTTCCGCTTCGCCCTCCTCCACCACCTCCTCTTCTTCCCCCTCGAGCTCCTCGTCCTCCTTCCTGCCCAGCTGGCTGGACGAGGCCAGCGAGTGGATCATCGCCGGGGCCATCCTGAGCGGCGCCCTGTTGCTGGCGACCTCGGTGGCGGGGGCCGTGCTGGTGGTCCGGAAGGGCAGCCAACCCCGCAGACCCTCCTCCTCCTCCGTCAGTCCCGTCAGCACCTCCTCTACCAGCAGCACCATCCTGGTGCCCAGGACTCGCCTCCAGATGGTCCGGGAGTGCGGCAGCCCGGGCCAGAGTCTCCCCAGGAACACCCCGGCCAGGCACAAGCGTCTGCGGACTTTCCTGGGTGAGGACGCTCCGCACAGGGATGCTTATTCCTCGCAGGTGGCTGGGCACAGGATGATATACCCTTCCGAGGATTCTGCACGGAGGGTGGCCTATACTTCGATGGGCGTTGGGCACGGGATGGGTCATTCTCAGGATTTCAGGACGGCGCCTTTGAGGCCCAGCTTTGTCCGGCAGTTTCCCTGGGAGACGGACTACCGCAGCAGAAGGACTATGAGCAGGATGGCTCCCGTGGATGCCGAGTGACTCGTTCTGCTTTGTCCTTGTCAATCACCTCTTCATAGGTCGATTCCAGCTTCATCGACGAAGGACGCACGTTGCTTGGGGATCCCAAAGGCTGGTTACAAAATGTCGTCTTTCAGGCTGGTTGATGATGGGTGTATACATCTCCAGCGGAACGTTTTGAAGGATGGAAGCAGATATCATGGATCGAGATTGACAGGGACAGTAATCAGATGAGTTGATTTTCAGTCTGGAGCACAGACAATAATCAAGGCATCAAAACCTCGTCCAGGTGGATATTCGCAGACGGGACAGCTATGCAAGCAATGGTTACATGGAAACAAGAAGAGAACATACTGGTCTGGTTAATGGGTGAGCGAGTGTTTGGTTGGTTACAGGCGAGGATGCATTAAGTTGCGGCAGTGTAAGAGAAATGAGAAGTCCATGTGCTTACACGGTGAGAAAAGCGAGACGCTTTTGACGTGTGTCCAAGCCGAACCGTTAGAACAAACACCATTGCCTTGAAGTGGCGTGTCTTGGTCTGATGACGGCAAGAAAATAGACTGTGGTCGCTCAGCCTACATGCGTCAGTTGTTCCTGGACTCTTGCTTTGTGGCTTCCGTGTGCGATTTTTTTTGTTCTGTACATTTTGCTGTGTGTTCCCAGCACATGGTTCTTCCACAAATTACCCACTAATGCGATTTTACGGTAAAATCTTGTGTGTGTGTGTGTGTGTGTGTGTGTGTGTGTGTGTGTGTGTGTGTGTGTGTGTGTGTGTGTGTGTGCGCGCGCACAATTTACTAACAGGTGAGTCTTCGTGGCAGAGTTGTATATGCATGTGCGTGTACGCGTGCAAAAGTGCATGCGCGCGTGCGTGCGTGCGTGCGTGCGTGTGTGTGTGTGTGTGTTTGTGTGTGTGTGTGTGTGTGTGTGTGTGTGTGTGTGTGTGTGTGTGTGTGTGTGTGTGTGTGAGCGCTCCATGTCATTCCTTCAGGGAAAGTGGATGGAAACTACGTAAAACATTAGTGAGTAACTCCCCCCTAACAGACACACACCCCTCCCCCCCTCCCCCCCCCCCCCTTCCGATTTTTTTTTCTTTCAGCGAAAATTGTGTGATGTATTTAATTTCATGTCAGAGAACGTGTCCTTCACAAAAGATTTTACTTTGAGTAACATTGACTTTTCTGGGGTTTATTTTGTTCTGTTTTATCTTTCATGCCATTCAGTTAACGCACGACAGGCAGATGTAGAAAATCGTCCGGGAAATATGAAATACTAATTTGGGTTTTTTCGCGATGGCACTGAAAAAATGATGGTCAAGGTACCAAACTCAGCTTCTTTACAAAACCAGACTTACTTACGAGCGAAAAAAAAAAAAATGCATCGCTGCTTCGAAGGTTCGTTCTTTTCCATACTTACAACCGTAAGCCTTTTAAGGGCAGTTGAGAGCCGCCGATTTGTCGCACACGCCGATTTGTCGCACGTGCGACAAATCAGCGGAAAAAGGGGTGTGCTGAACCGCGATTTGTCGCACAAGCCGATTTGTCGTACGTGCGACAAATCGGCGGTTCAGCCTCACGCTGCTTTGTCGCACATGTATAGGATGTGTGTGTGTGTGTGTGTGTGTGTGTGTGTGTGTGTGTGTGTGTGTGTGTGTGAATGGGAGAGAGAGAGAGAGAGAGAGAGAGAGAGAGAGAGAGAGAGAGAGAGAGAGAGAGAGAGATTAAATGAAAATGAAATGAAAAATTAAACGAAATGAAATGAATGAAATGAAAAATCTTTTAATTATTTTGCAAAAATAGCAAGTAGCTTTCAGGAGACCGTGGGAACCTATAGTATATTGGGCGCCACGCATTCTCTCTCTCTCTCTCTCTCTCTCTTTTCCTCTCTCTCCCATTCACCACACACACACACACACACACACACACACACACACACACACACACACATACACACAACACACACACACACACACACACACCCTATACATGTGAGACAAAGCAACGTGAGGCTGAACCGCCGAGTTGTCGCACGTACGACAAATCGGCTTGTGCGACAAATCGGCGGTTCAGCACACCCCTTTTTCCGCTGATTTGTCGCACGTGCGACAAATCAGCGTGTGCGACAAATCGGCGGTTCCCAGCAGTCACTCTTCAGGCAAAGTGTCAAAATGACTTCTGCATGCGTTGCATCAGAAACGCGTTGTACTGATTAATCCGACTGTACCGGGGTTTCCCTCCACCCCCTCCCCTTCATAGCTTTCCCATTAATAATCTGCGCCTTTCATCATTTATGGACGTTTTCACTTTAGATTAGGTTTCTCTTTCTTCGGGGACCAAGCAACATTATCATAGTCCAGTCATGACAATTCAAGTGATTTTCGACAACAGTATCATTCTTTCTTCACTACACACAATGGTACAGCTCTCGTTTTGGATGATGCAGTAGTTCCGCTCGGTCGAGGTCCTTAATTGTTGGCGTTAGTGATTAGGAACGGGTTTGGGTGATGTTCGGGCATCGAGTGGGCTTCTCTAAGATTTGGAAGCACTAACAAAACGCTGGATTGGGTTGCTGGTCAGGAGGCGCACAACGGTTCGGTGCGCCCTCTATGTGCGTCGTTCCATTCAACTAGGATAATCTCCCTTTGTTCTTCAGATCAGTGAGAGGCGCAGGCAGGAGCATCCAGGAGGTTGGCCAGCATCGAGGCAACTGCGTCAATGGCAGGCCGGATCTGGACCGTTGAACTTCTTCACAACATCTTCATGAACTCCTTTCAGACTGCCCCGGAGGTTATGGCCAATGAAATTCATGTCGTATACAGTGATGTACCGAGGTTGTAGAAGTAATAGGACAGACTGTCCGAAGGAAAGAAATCAACAGGCCATAATGTCCTGAACCTTGGAAAGCAATAGGACAAATTGACGTAATGTCGTTTTTCAATCGTAAAGCGTGATTCCTAGCAGAAACAAAAAATGGCGAAACGAAGACATGAGAGTTGTTTCCCTTACCTTGATTCAGGGTAAATCCATACTGTACTTTTTCCAAGTATTTCGATCAGCACCGTCTACTTTTGGTTTTGCCTAAGAATAGCTGTGGCGAGTGAAATAATGTTGAGCATTGCAGTCGAGAATCTGTCAGGGAAAATGTAGATTGACGTGTCAGCGAGTGACGTGAAACGATCGGACCGAGGCCGCCAGCGCTACATTTCGATCGGACAATGAGTCCGGGCTGGGGAAACACGATCGGACTTCAGTTTTTAATAGGCCATTGGCCGAAGGCCGATGCCTCGGTGCAACACTGCGTATATGGGTCCAGCATACACTTGCTTGCTGTCATTTTGAGGCCGCCTTCACTCCTATTTTAAAAGGAAAATTCACATCTTCCACGCTGCCCTTTTCAGTGGTGCCTGTTCTGATTCAACACATAGGACACCATCCTCTATGCCTCCAATTAATGACAATAACTGCATAGTTGTGGAGTCAGTGTGAATGCCAAATTCCCGCCCTCCCCCTCCTCCTCCTCCGGAGGGTGCCCTCGCGGCCATCCAGGGACAGTGCCCATGATCTTGACGACGATGGGGTGGTTTGACTTACCAGGAAGGAAATGGACACTGAGGTCATCACATTAGGGTTTTGAAGGGCCCCAGCATTTCAGGCTTTTGATCAATGACGATCTTTGTAGATGCCGCTTGTGTAGATGACAAAACAGGGCTCTAGTTCTGGTCCGAGACTATATGTACTCAACGCTTTTATCTCATAATATTGCCTGGGGGTCAAGTAGGTCCGAGATATACAGACACCTGCAGAGTTCGCTGGGAAATTTGTGCAACCCTCTCAGAGACACGTCTATCAGTTAAGGAGAAGAAACTCGACTGTAACAGTGTGGTTCCAGTCTTCCAGTGTGAGCCCCTGGCACACTCAGCTCCCTGTATGATCACAGCGGGACCGAAATGTCCCACCCACAATGCTTCTGATGGCACTCGAACCCACAACTTCCCCATCCCCATGGCCTTGGTGCTATCAATTGCACCATAATGTCTGTAGATAGTGAGATGAACGTCCCGTCGGCCGAAGGCTTGAATGGCAGTTTATTCCCATACCTCAGTGTGTAGAACCATGGAGGCTGGTGGGACTGGTTGTGTCTACAGCAAGCTGCCTGAACAGCTTGATGGTGCGGTCTTTGCGTGTTCCTGACCGGTGTGGCCGTGTACCCTGATGTCACATCTCAAGTGAGGCACGTCCTGTAAGTTGTGGTTTTCACTTTGGTGCGACTGCAGAAAGCCGAAAAGACTGACGTCGGGGTCAGGGGACACGTCTCCCCAAGGTTAGGTTTAAGGGCAGGTTCTTTCTGTGTACCATCTGAATGAGAAACGCTGCGTTTTCCTGCTGGACAACAAATGGCGCTCTGCTTCATCAGATTGTCATCGGTAGAAAAGTTGTTTCTGGTGAGCGAAAAAAGTTTTTGTGTTTTCTTTGTCTCTTTTTTTTCTTTTTAGTTGGTTGGTTTTGGATTTTTTTCTTTTTTTTTTTCTTGTCCAGATGGAACTTATATTTTTGGCAGTTCCTAAAAAGATTGATTTCCGTCTGGTTAGGGGAAAAAGATTTCTGTACGTTTTCTATTTTCTTTGTTTCTTTCTTCTTTTTGGTTGGTTCGTTTTGGATTTTTATCTTGCCAGATGAACTTACGTTTTTAGCAATTCCTAAAAGGGAGAAAAAAAAAAACAAAGAAAAAAAAAAACGGAAAGCAATTGCACTCATGCCTTCAGCATCCGTCTCATCTCGGAACGTGTTTTCCTGGATAGCCTGTTCAGGAACTCATGGGTTCCACTGGGAATCACTTGTACAGTTTAATGGAGATCTTCTTCAGAGACGCATGAGGCCAGTACTCCTTTGCTCAGATCCGTTTTCGTGAAGCCTAGGTGTGTATTCACCGTTTTTGTTACGACAGTGAATATAATTAAGGGTTTGTGCGTGCGTGTGGGCGCATGGGTACATGCTGGGAATACTGCAAGCCCTGTCTGTGTGTCATGTGTGTACATAAACATGTGATATGGAAGCTATGTACATATAGGACTGTATCAGCTGTTCATGAAATGGACTTGTACATGACATGAATGTTTGTGTGTGATTTTTTTTGCATGTGCCTAAAATCAGGCGCTTATATATCGTAAACAATTTATTACTATTACGTTTGTACGGGTATACATGTCCTTAGTATACACATACACGAACATATGCACACACGCACACGCACAGAGAGAGAGAGAGAGAGAGAGAGGTGTAATCATTCAACATATAAAATAAATGCTGTTTTATTTCAAATGATTGTAAAAGAAAACGAAGCATAAATGGATGGACAAAAAAATCAAAAGTATTCAATCAAAAAACAACAAACATTCAAAGATATCGTCACCCACAAACAGATTTAGAGGATTCACCCGAGAAGATACATCTGGCTTATTCTGACCTATATCCCCCCCCCCCCCCCCACATTCAATAATTCTATTTGTCAGACGAGAATTTAAACCAGAGTATGTCTGGATTATTCTGACCAATAATCCCCCTCCTCCCCAATTTGTCAGATGAGAAATTAAAACGAGAGAATGTCTGGTTTTGATTAAACCTCTGAACGTTCACATTTTTCGTTAAAATCGACGTGTGTGTGTGTGTGTGTGTGGTGTGTGTGTGTGTGCGCGCATGCGTGCATGGCGCACACATGTTCTTGCATGCATTGACATGTTCTGATATTTTCAAGTGCTGTATCTTATACTATTTCATTTCATCCATAGCGTTCTCAACCTCTGAATCCATGAGGAAGAAAAAGACTTGAAACATGTAGCTTAGATACTCTTGTGTTATCTACAAACAAGAGATGAGGGTAAAGTAGCAACAAAGTACTGTTGTGGTCATCATCGACAGTTCTACAGGACTGACACCAGTATAACCTGCATCAACGGGGGGAAAGAGAGAAGAAAAGAAAATGCTGCTTTTATTAAAGGGAAACTGAATTCCTTCTTCAAATCAGTGGTCCGAGCTAACTGAACAATTTTCCTTTCCATGTCATTCATATCTAAATCTCATCACCCTGATTAATTAATAGTTCATGTCGTCTTTGTGTATTGCATGTAGGTAATACATTTGGATGAAAAAGTTTTTCATATTGCTCATCACATACATTCTCTGAACCATGATTAAAAGAATGTCATGATTAGAAATTAAAATAAAATCCATTCTAAATCTGTTTCATCAGTGACAACATCTTCAAACATCCAGCCTTTTACTGTCCACAGCTAAAATATAGCTAAAAACAACAATCCAAAACATACAACCATACATCATTTGAAAAGTCAAGCATTCGACACATGTACCATTGGCGAAGAAGACAAGCACACTACTGACCAGTTTCCAAGTGCGAAAGAGGGGCTGGGTGGGCAGACAAGCGAGGAAAGGGGGGAGGAAGGGAAAAGGAAGGAAGAAATATACTGATGGAGCAAAAAAAAAACAACAAAAACCCACATACAAAAAAAAACACCCCCCCCCCCCCTCACAAATGGAAAGCAGCAACAGCAATAACGCAGAGGAAGTACTAGAACTGGCTGTTGTTTCAGATTTAACACCACCAACAGTTATTACGACCTTTTTTATTTTTTTTTATTTTTATTTTTTAAACAATTTCCAATATCGTATGCCCCCTCCCCTCCCCTCCCCATGAATATTGCCTGTTGGAGAAGCGGATCTATAAGCCTGGTTCTGAGTTGGTCTTTCATTTCCATGTGATCATTCATCATGGTCTGGTTTTGGGGAGTTTCTCACCCAATTTGGGAGCATACACTCAAACTTAATGGCACCCAATATGATAACAATAAATGCACAAATATGCTTATGCAAACATGTCATAATAAAAATAATAATAATAATACCTCCGCAGAAAAGTTATAACAGAACTCAACGGGTCGCTGAGCAATACAGAGGTAGGCAGACCTCCACAAAACCACACCCATGCTGCTCATTGCTCAGTCTGAAATGGAGCAGATTTTCCTTCACAGCAACGTCCTACACAAATGATCACCACCACCACCACCCCTTCCATGCCCCCCCCCCACCCCCTCCTTCCCTTGTCTCCCTACCAAAGAGGGAAATTAAAAAAAAAAAAAAAAAAAAAAAAAAAGAAAAACAAGCAGAAAAAGAACAAACCCGAACAAGGTGAGCAGACGTGCATGTGCATGTGTACCAGCTCCTGCATGCATGTGCTTTGTGTACATGCCTGAGCACATACACATGTTTCTATCTATTTTTGAGTGGCATTTGTGCAAGTTCTGCTGATCCCTTTCCTTCTTCTATACCAATGACAACAGCACCCCACTTTGAGGATTTCCTTACTCCAAGCATCCTTCACTACCTCCCTGGTCCCTTGACCCCCTCCTCCATCCTACCACAACCCACCCCCTCCCCTCTCCCTTCCTTCCTCCCTCCCCCCAAAAAAAAAACAAAACCAAAAAAACCCTCCCCCCCCCCCTCCTTCCAACACCATCAACAAAGAGTACCCAGTCTCTGGCATTTCTATCTCATGAAAATTTTTATTCCTTTGGGCTTATAGCCTCATTTTTTTTTTCTATACAGATTTTTGCTCAGATTTCCATGACAACAGAGGCAGGCTCATAGATGTATATTGTCAACAAAACACAGGCATTGCAGGTTTTGATCATTTGTTCAGTTTTTTTTTCTTTTCTTATTTAACTTGATGCGTCGATCACTTTTAAGGGTTCACAGATCCGAACCTGCTGTCCGTGTCATAATCTCACAGTACCTTTGTTATGCTGCGACTATATTCTACTGGCATTACCACCTTCAAGGGCAGAGAGAGAGAGAGAGAGCGAGTGAGAGAGACAGAGAGAGAGAGAGAAGAGAAGAGAGAGAGATGCTGTTTGAGTTTTACAATATTTACATGGAGACATAAAACTGATGCACACATGATCACAAACAAATCTGATCGCTCCGATAAAAAAAAAAGAATCAAAATAATATTCATATTGCACACAGCGTAACTGATGTATTTCAAGTGATAAAAAAACCATGCTATTTTGAGTACGCCATTGATGTGGCCATAAAATCGCTAAAACTGACATCATTATGCAAATTACTTTCTTGAATATGGTCTGAGGTGACAAGTTAATACCCAAGATTAAAATAAAGTGAGTTAATACCAGTAACTTACTGGCTGGAAACTGTTCACTGAACAATTCTAGATTGCCACATACGGATGTAAACGAAGTCTATGAAAAGAATTCAATAAATATGATTAGATATATGTATACACCTTCAATACATCTGATATAAATTACGAAGGGATTAAAACCTTTCAATTAAATAAAATACCTTGGTTTTGTATGATTGCATTATTATACCATATGCATTCATAGGACTCCATCCAACATTATGGTGTACAGAGCTGAACGAAAGCTGACCGATTATATACAGATTACCATCACAAAAATGTCCATCGACCTATGTACAAGCTAAAACGACTTACCCCACATCGAAAACAACAACAAAACGCTCTTCAGTTTCGACCGACCAAAACACTCCTTTCAGCCGGTCACATGTCACACACATACCACAGTCTCACTCAGCACAACAGTGTTTGTATCAACCTGCAAGAAGTGGGCATCACAGAAATACGCCGAGTCCCCTGTATACCACTCTGTGTCTCGCATATCTCCATGGACAGCCACCAAGAAATCCATTCTTCATTTCAAGTTGACTGTTCATGAACACTAATGAATGAAAGTTTATCGTCTATTACCCTCAGCCCAGTACAACCCACAGTTTGCTTTAAGAGGAATATCATCTTCGACTTGTTAGACCTTTAAAGTGAGTGCAACTTCTTGTAACTTAACGTTCACCGTCTACTTCTCTAGTTAAGTATGACCCCCCAGTTTGTATCAAAACGACAACCGTCATCAATTCGTCAGACATTTACAGTATGGGCATTTGTAACCTGACATCCATTGCCTATTACTGTAGTAAAATATGGCCCACAGTTGGCTTCAAGAAGGATAATGACCATTGATCAGGTGGACATCTGATTTCCCTCTAAAGATACACACAGCCAGATGGAGCTGGGAAAGCGTCACTCTCCACTCCTGGAGCACCTCCAGGTATGGTGTAGTGAAAATAAAGATTGGACTTGATACTGCAGAAGAGGCAATGTTGTGCTGTCTGGTACTGCACAGCTTCACTGACTTTTCTCTTGAGTCTGATCCAAGGGGAAGGAAGTATGAGGCCACAGAGTATGCAGTGCCATCTATACTTCCATCTGCATGCTGAAGTGAATGTTCACCTGTCATAGAGGACTTTCTGCAGAATTCCTTCAGGGACACCTCCCATGCTGCCAATGAGTGCTAAATGCTAAGGGCACACTGCACCTCAGAACATCCCGCCATCCCAGAGACTGGCCATCAGACAACAATTAAACATTTCCAGATGGGTTCCACTGATGGAGGGATCATGCATTCATTCCTCCTATTGGGGGGTTTGCAAAGAGGGTGCACAGCTGAGGGTAGTGAGTCACCCCTGAACGCCATTAGAAAAAAAATTGATTTATTACTTTGAAGTTTAGCAACATGAAGAAAAGAGGAAACCTGGTGAAGTTGCAAAGGTTGGGCAGCTTCAGAAAGCCCTGGGTGAAGTACAGTCTATGCCTACAATGAAGTCAGCCATGATGCTCTGCACACTTGGGCAGTATTCTGTCCTGCTAGGCCGTGCTGCCAGTCGCAGGATGAAAATTCCTACCCATGTCACAGACCTATTCATATACATTTGGGAAACTATCCTCCATATATTAAAAGTCCCGCCCCCACACCCCTTTCTCTCCACTGGAAATTCTCATTGTCTCTCTGTTGATATTCAGTTTTGCAATCCTGTTAAATACCATGTTTTTAAATACCGTGTTTTCTTGAATAACAGTTCCAACAAAGTTAGTCTGTGACTGATCTACCAATGAGTCTGTACAACAACACCAATCAATCACGTCAGGTAACAGTATCAGATCATTAACGTAACGGTTACACAACCATAAAAACAGCAATGCTGGCAAACTAAAAATAATGCATTAGGGCAACTCGGGGGAAACATTTCAAACATTTGGTTTTGGTGATTCAGCGCCGATACATTTAGCCGACAAGCTTGCATACATAGCTATGTTACGATCCTTTGCAATGATTGAATGTTTTATGCCAAGGTCTCTTCAAAGTATACATCTGCTCAGTTTCTTATGCTTGTCCTGAAATACTACAGCCTTACACAAAATCTGACATGAATTCTTCAAGTTAACAGATTATTTGAAGGGAGAGAAAAAGAAAGTTTTTCTGGCCATAGAAACCAGAAGAAAGCTCTGTCAGATAAGAAAGATCTATTGATCAAACAAAAGCTTTTGAACATGTCCCTAACTCACTGTGCATTGTACAACCAGAAACAAGACAATATGGAGCACTAAGCACAGCATGCCTGTATCTGCTGTGCAGGAACAGCTAACATTTCTTCTATGACACCTGCTTCTCTTGTTCTTTTTCCTGTATCTGTACTGCATTTATCAGACTTTACACTTTCAAGATCTATACCTGAATCAAATGCTGATGTACATCACCAGAAAACAATGGACAGGGGATGAGGTGGGTGCAGGGAAACAGAGGGGGTGGGTGGGTGGGTGGGTTGATGGGAATCAATATTCATGGACACATTTCAAGCAATCACAGTTGCATACCAGTAAACCTGCCAGAACAAAAACCATCAATAGCCTTGAAATGAAGGAGCCAACAAAATGCCATTCAAATAGTACCACAGTGACTGTAAAAAAAAACAGACATTTTTTTTTTTTGTAACAACAGGCAAGGGAAAGAAGTGTTCTATGCCGCCCACCAAGCTCTCGCACAACAAGCATCTACTCTGCATAAAAATCTCATCGATCCATGGCAACAAAACGAAGTAATATAAAACTACGTATAAAATTCACTCTGGCATGTCTATGTACACATATGATTTAAATTGTAAAAAAATTGAAAGGAAAAAAGTAAAGATGCACTAACATGAACAACAGACAAAAACGGCCGATCACGCTAGAACTGTCAATGGTCTCATAACTGTTGCACTCTGATTGCATCAGCCTGTTTCTACACAGAATACACGCACAACGTTCTCACGCTTGTCACATTATTAAATACCCCCCCTTCTCTCTCTCATACACACACACACACACACACTCACACACACACACATACACTATCCATATGGCAATAAGAGGAGACAGACTGATGATGCACACTACAGTAATCTCAACAAAAGACAAGTTTAAATCAATATGCACCTGAGGACAGGACCCTCTCCTGACAAGTGTGACCATCCACAGTATGGTGCAAAGCGCCTTGACTCCCGACCACACAGTTTGGCAACAGACAGAATTAGGAGGCCGTGACCTCATGTCCTTCATACTGAACCGAAAACGTGTGAACCAAGAACAACACCTGAACCAGACTCCACTACAGACCAACAGTCTATTGCCTAGCTAACCTTTGGGAACAAGGGCAGACGGCCACAGAGAACTGAACAACACAACACTGAGGTGTTTTCATCTACATGATCGTTCTGTTGTGCTCAGCACAAGCCATGGCATGCTGCACTCAGCCAACCAAGTCCCTCATTCCAATGGACAGCAGATACATCTTTTTTTCTTTTTCTTTTTTTTTTTGGATGTCTCCTGTTCCATGCCCTGTCAGTCAGTACTGGCCATCCCCAATACAGCCACACCCGTGTCTCTGCAGCAGCAGACCCAGCATTGGCAGTCCACAAGGAGCAATCACGGCGAGGTCATGACGCAGCTGACCAGAGGACACACTGGTTGGCTGCCCATTGGTTTGGATGGGGGTGTTGAGGGGCACCTGTTCTGACCAGTTCCATCAGGTCACCACCACCTGACAACCACAGTTGGCTCGGTAAAGGTCCCGACATGACCTTGTGTGCCTTCCTCCAGACACTGCCATAACAGTCCCCACCAAATCCTGTGACCAAAGGTTTTGATGTAATCCACCCACAGGCATGGTTGTGGAGAGAACACCAAGAGACTGGAGTCATCGTGAGAGCAGACCAAGAAGTACTGCCAGTCTGAGACTTTTTTCTTTTTCAATGACCACTGAGGAGGAGTAGGTTGCTACGTTCTTTCATTGTAGTTTGAGACTACACAGTACGTGACAGAGCAGGTGACAGTTCACACTGCTTTATTGCCTCAATGACCATTGAGGAGGAGTATGATGCTATGTTCTTTCATTGTAGTTTGAGACTAAATGACAGGGCAGGCGACAATTTACACTGCTTTATTGCCTCAGTGACCAGTGAGGAGGCGTATGTTGCTATGATCTTTCATTGTAGTTTGAGAGTACACGACAGGGCAGGCGACAATTTACACTGCTTTATTGCCTCAATGACCAGTGAGGAGATGTATGTTGCTATGATCTTTCAATGTAGTTTGAGACTACACCACAGGGCAGGCGACAGTTCACACTGCTTTAGACAATACGGTATCCTGATGTGAGCTGGGTTCGAGATGAAAAAAAAAGACTTATTCAATAGGTTATTGGTCAGGAAAACTGGGCAACTCTTTAAGAGAAGCATACATGAAGTGGATGAAACTGGCCTTCCCACCTGAACCTCTAATACACGCTGCTCTGGGTAGAAGCCAACTAGGGGCGATAACTCCCACAGACGGAGGCCTCTTGACGGGACCTGCTCACCTTCTCCCAGCCACTGACCACAGCATCATGACGGCTGGTTTGCAACCAGCTTTGTCCGCACAGAATCCTGCACAGCTAATTGGTCATTCACTGAACAGAAGATGGTCCATTCTGTGTCTTGTCACCAACAGTAATGTCACACAACCATCAGGATGGTTTCATTGTTCACATAGGTACAGGTCTTGTGTCTGACTCCAAATATTTGTAAACACACAATGTTCTTGCCTCCAACATTCACGGAGCTGGAAGTGTGATGACTACATTCAACTGAACAGATGGATTATCTACCCGTACAGCCAGCTTTATAATCTGTAAAGAGGAGAATCCACTTCCTTTATACAAAAGCTGCAATATGTAGACGCACCTGGCAGTTATCATTTGATGGTTTGGGGACAGTGTTATCTGCATGTTACCATTCATAGCAGAAAACATTCTGTCTACTCTGTTTCATTTGTGTAGGCCTGGGAGTCTGTGAGCTGCACCCTGCTAGCAACAGTTGCACTTGCAAACACAAAAACTTATCACTTCAGGGGAGGAAGGAACTGACTTCCAGTCTGCATGCCATTCCCACTATCTGTCACCACTGTGGTCCACACGCCAAAACACAAGAGAAAATTGCAACGACAGTCAACTCAACAAACAGAACTACGCAACTTTTCAGCAGGTTGCCTTCGTCCGGTGACTTTGCACAAAACAAGGACAGAAGAAACTTCTCTGTCAATGAGCATTGGCAAATATGAAGAGAAAAACCAAGACCTGTCAAACTACTTTCTATATACAAACAAGCAAACAACAACCTAACTCCTGATACAAGCTGGTCTTCCTCTGCTTTTAAATTGTCTTTTTCTTCCAGTCATTTGGCACAATTTTCATTTACAAAGGGCTAACAAAGGTCACTACCAGGCTTTTACAACGCTTTGTTGATTATGCTAGGACTACTGAATCTCTGCGTTTTTGTGTCATCTTGTGTTCAGAACTCAGCAGCCCCTACAAATTTCACTTCAGCATCAAAACATTCTTCCCACCATTCCTCTCTGATGTCTTTGTATAATGAACAAGGATTTCAAACTTTCAGTGAGGACACAAAACAGTGATCTGTCCAGCAACAGCGCACCAACGTGGTAGGATTGGCAAATTGCATCCATGGGCAGGAAATGAACCGGAACAAAACACGTGCAGAGGAGCTAGACAGATGAGCCTGAATACAACCAGTCAGTGCGTATTGTGGCTTCCAGCTCAGCTGAACAACAGCACCATCTCTGAGCATCAGCAAGCACTGTCTGACTTCCATAACAATGCCCTGTACAAGACAATTGAACAGTGCCCTGTACAAGACAACTGGACAGTGCCCTGTACAAGACAACTGGACAGTGCCCTGTACAAGACAACTGAACAGTGCCCTGTACAAGACAATTGAACAGTGCCCTGTACAAGACAACTGGACAGTGCCCTGTACAAGACAACTGGACAGTGCCCTGTACAAGACAACTGGACAGTGCCCTGTACAAGACAACTGAACAGTGCCCTGTACAAGACAACTGGACAGTGCCCTGTACAAGACAACTGGACAGTGCCCTGTACAAGACAACTGGACAGTGCCCTGTACAAGACAATTGAACAGTGCCCTGTACAAGACAACTGAACGGTGCCCTGTACAAGACAACTGAACAATGCCCTGTACAAGACAACTGAACGGTGCCCTGTACAAGACAACTGAACAGTGCCCTGTACAAGACAATTGAACAGTGCCCTGTACAAGACAATTGAACGGTGCCCTGTACAAGACAACTGAACAGTTATCTTCATCATCTCAGTGACCTGCTTTGTGACAGGTCTGCCACGACTACATTGGCAGTAGAGCTGATTTCCATATGGTCACATCAATCATAATTTTCCACCAGTTGTCACAGTAAGAATTCTCCTTAAGCGAACGATTTTTAAGGTCTCTCCATCTTTTGCCCTCTCTTTGTTTCCAGCCTTGCTCATAGGCTTTCGTTTCAAATCAGACACTGCACACACAGATCAAAACTGAATTACCTTGTTTTGTGATTTGCTTTCTTTTCTGGTCCCTTGTGAAAAGAATGGCAATATATGCATGGTAATACACAGCACTGGATGTCAGCATCATGATGAAGCAGATTCTATCAATGTATGATGCAGCTGACTGTAAACTGCTGGATGAACACGACCACCCATGGAGGATGAGGACTGCTGGATGAACACGACCACCCATGGAGGCTGAGGACTGCTGGATGAACACAGCCACCCATGGAGGATGAGGACTGCTGGATGAACACAGCCACCCATGGAGGCTGAGGACTGCTGGATGAACTCAACCACCCATGGAGGCTGAGGACTGCTGGATGAACACAGCCAACCATGGAGGCTGAGGACTGCTGGATGAACACGACCACCCATGGAGGCTGAGGACTGCTGGATGAACACGACCACCCATGGAGGCTGAGGACTGCTGG
The DNA here is from genome assembly GCA_033310375.1 of Conus canariensis. Classification (NCBI taxonomy): domain Eukaryota; kingdom Metazoa; phylum Mollusca; class Gastropoda; order Neogastropoda; family Conidae; genus Conus; species Conus canariensis. The sequence goes on from CM065732.1 coordinate 54,572,885, forward strand.
ATGAACACGACCACCCATGGAGGCTGAGGACTGCTGGATGAGGACTGCTGGATGAACATGACCACCCATAGAAGCTGAGGACTGCTGGATGAACACAGCCACCCATGGAGGCTGAGGACTGCTGGATGAACACGACCACCCATGGAGGATGAGGACTGCTGGATGAACACAACCACCCATGGAGGCTGAGGACTGCTGGATGAACACAGCCACCCATGGAGGATGAGGACTGCTGGATGAACACAGCCACCCATGGAGGCTGAGGACTGCTGGATGAACTCAACCACCCATGGAGGCTGAGGACTGCTGGATGAACACAGCCAACCATGGAGGCTGAGGACTGCTGGATGAACACGACCACCCATGGAGGCTGAGGACTGCTGGATGAACACGACCACCCATGGAGGCTGAGGACTGCTGGATGAACACGACCACCCATGGAGGCTGAGGACTGCTGGATGAGGACTGCTGGATGAACATGACCACCCATAGAAGCTGAGGACTGCTGGATGAACACAGCCACCCATGGAGGCTGAGGACTGCTGGATGAACACGACCACCCATGGAGGATGAGGACTTCTGGATGAACACAACCACCCATGGAGGCTGAGGACTGCTGGATGAGGACTGCTGGATGAACACGACCACCCATGGAGGATGAGGACTGCTGGATGAACACGACCACCCATGGAGGATGAGGACTGCTGGATGAACACGACCACCCATGGAGGATGAGGACTGCTGGATGAACATGACCACCCATGGAGGCTGAGGACTGCTGGATGAACACAACCACCCATGGAGGATGAGGACTGCTGGATGAACACAGCCACCCATGGAGGATGAAGACTGCTGGATGAACACGACCACCCATGGAGGATGAGGACTGCTGGATGAACACGACCACCCATGGAGGCTGAGGACTGCTGGATGAACTCAACCACCCACGGAGGCTGAGGACTGCTGGATGAACTCAACCACCCATGGAGGCTGAGGACTGCTGGATGAACTCAACCACCCATGGAGGCTGAGGACTGCTGGATGAACTCAACCACCCATGGAGGCTGAGGACTGCTGGATGAACTCAACCACCCATGGAGGCTAAGGACTGCTGGATGAACTCAACCACCCATGGAGGCTGAGGACTTGATCATGATTTGAAATTATTTGTGAAACATTTTCAAAGTTGTTATGCAGCTACTTCACTCTCTGTTTCATCCTATTCATTCAACATATTTCTACTGTTTACAAGTTCTATCACAGCAGGGCTGTTTTATCTCAAACAAGATGGCATTAACTTTGCTTACGCTAAACAGAAATTCTAAATAGGATATATCCTTACAAGGGAACGCATTTCAGAAAAACAAAGAATCGGTCTGAATGATTATAAACAGATCATGTCACACTAGCTATTTAAAAAAACAAAAATGGCAGAAACTTTGCCTGGTCAATGTTACATCATTGTCCGTTTCTCGTGTGCTAAACTGCAGACATCCTTCTTTTGCCACAGAACTGAAGATCGTTCCCCCACAGTGGGGGTGTAAAGAGAGTGGCACTGGATGCTTCCCCAGGTCAGCCTGAGTCCATCACGGAGATGGCATTAGTCCCAGTCAGAGTCCATGTTTGATCAGCACCATCGCACAGACACTTGTCCACTGAAGACCGCCGACATCTGTCCTCCACCACAGCGTCATCACCACAGGGCGCTTACCCGTCACAGCCCGGTTCCAACCACAGGAATGCTTGAAGAAGTGACTGTCACACTGATGGAACCATAACTCATCTCCGCCCTCACCCCCATTTTGACGCATTCCCCCAAATCACAATCAAGTCACTGACTTGCTCACTCACTGTGTTCCGGTTACTTTGTCATCCCAGAAATTTCCGAGCAAATCTTGTCATCTTTCTTGGTCGCGTCATTCCTATAACATCGTCATCAGAGAAATTCCTGAGCAAATCTCGCTGTCTTTCTTGCTCACATTGTTCAACGTTTATTACCAGTCAGAGGAATTCTGAACAAAATCTCTCTGACGTTGTCACTCTCACAGTCCCCCCTTTCATTGTGATCAAAGAAATCCTGAACACATCTCCCCGACCTACTCACTCCTGTCGTGCAATCTTCATCTTCAGAACACATCTTGAACAAAGCTGTCACAACACCACACAGAGAACAGCACTGTTACAGGGTCTACTGTCTTTTCTCCCCCCCCACACTTTTGTGTGTCAACAGCTGGTGCTCTCTCTGTGGCTGTGTGGACTCTTTTCACTTGAGTTGTTTGTTGAGTAAGGATGAATTGCGGTTGTTCTGGGTTGTCTTTTGTTGTTGGTCTCCGACAGATGTTGAGCAAAGCTGAAACAACAAAATGAATGCAGTTCTTTTCCATTAAATATTGAATTAAAAAAAACTTCACTCGCACACACACACGCACATCTCACACATTCCTTTCTCACGCACACACGCATGCATGCACGCACACGCACACACACACTCTCACACACTTCTTGGTTCCAAACAAGCACATGCTTGTCCTGGCACTTCACATGGTCTCTAAATCAAAACACAGAGACTTCCTCACTCTGCCTGACTCCCCTTCCTTGGAGGCCATTGCTGACCCTAACCCTAAGCACTCTCAGCTTCTGAACTTCTTTGAGCTGTGCACCTCTCTGAAACGTGATGGATGTGACACAGGTTTTACATCCCAATCATGCTGGCATTTGAGGCAATGAGGTGGTTGATCAACTTGCCAAGAATGCCAATAAAGAGTTAGCACATTTTCTGCTCTTTACATCGATCTAAAACCTAATGCTCAGACTTCTAGCCAGAAGAACGGAATTTACAAATGGGTGACAAACTTCTTCCCATCCATCTAAACTTCAAGGAATTTTTACCATGTGCCTCCTGTGGTTGTATAGAACTGCTAACTTTGTGCCTTTCGCACACAGGCCACTCCATTTACATCTACTTGTTCCATTCAAAAGGTGAAGAAGCTTTGTGGTGCATTCCATGAGATGTGTGATGTGCCACTCACCATAAAACAGGTGTTAATTATGTTGGGACTTACTTGATGTCAGATATAAACGCTTAACATCAGACTCCATGACAACTATGTTCAGAGATGTCTCACCTGATCTGATTATTTTTTAGTTCCTGACATTTTTCATCTGGTCTAAGATTTTACTAGAAGACAGATTTTAAAGTGCTTTCTAAACATTTTCATAAAATCTACACGAGTTGTGCGCTTTTATTTTTCTTTACAGACATCTGTGCAGAGAGTTGACTTCCACAAGGTGACAGCCCTGATATCTCCCTTTGCAGTCAGCTGAGCTGTAAGCAATATGTACTAAATGGTTTTTATGCACACACAAACACAGACACAAACCCACACATAGATCGACACCCACACAAACCTACACACAGAGAACCACACACAAACACAAACTCCAGACTTACACACAGCCCCACACTCACTCAGATCTACACATAGACACACACACAGACCTACAAACAGACCCACACACATCTACACACACATACCCATACACACAGACACAGCCCCACACTTACATGTGTCCTCACCTGGTGAGGTCCTCGATGTCCACCAGCATGGAGTCCTGCTCCATGTGCAGGTCGTCCCTCTCCATCAGCAGGTGGACCAGCTCCTCGTTCAGACCTGACACCACACACACACATTATTAGTTTCCTTTAATACCACACCCACACATCGTTACTTTCCTCCTGACACCACACCCACACATTGCTACTTTCCTCCTGACACCACACCCACACATCGCTACTTTCCTCCTGACACCACACCCACACATCGTTACTTTCCTCCTGACACCACACATCGTTACTTTCCTCCTGACACCACACATTGTTACTTCCCCCCTGACACCACACATTGTTACTTTCCTCCTGACAACACACCCACACATCATTACTTTCCTCCTGACACCACACCCACACAACGCTACTGTCCCTCCTGACACCACACCCACACATCGTTACTTTCCTCCTGACACCACACCCACACATCGTTACTTTCCTCCTGACACCACACATTGTTACCTTCCTCCGGACACCACACATCGTTACTTTCCTCCTGACACACACCCACACATCGTTACTTTCCTCCTGACACCACACATTGTTACTTTCCTCCTGACACCACACATCGTTACTTTCCTCCTGACACCACACATCGTTACTTTCCTCCTGACACCACACCCACACATCGTTACTTTCCTCCCGACACCACACATCGTTACTTTCCTCCTGACACCACACATTGTTACTTTCCTCCTGACACCACACATCGTTACTTTCCTCCTGACACCACACATTGTTACTTTCCTCCTGACACCACACATCGTTACTTTCCTCCTGACACCACACATTGTTACTTTCCTCCTGACACCACACATCGTTACTTTCCACCTGACACCACACATTGTTACTATCCTCCTGACACCACACATCGTTACTTTCCTCCTGACACCACACCCACACATCGTTACTTTCCTCCTGACACCACACATCGTTACTTTCCTCCTGACACCGAACCCACACATCGTTACTTTCCTCCTGACACCACACCCACACATCGTTACTTTCCTCCTGACACACACCCACACATCATTACTTTCCTCCTGACACCACACATCGTTACTTTCCTCCTGACACCACACCCACACATCATTACTTTCCTCCTGACACCACACCCACACATCGTTACTTTCCCCCTGACACCACACCCACACATCGTTACTTTCCTCCTGACACCACACCCACACATCGTTACTTTCCTCCTGACACCACACCCACACATCGTTACTTTCCTCCTGACACCACACCCACACATCATTACTTTCCTCCTGACACTACACCCACACATCATTACTTTCCTCCTGACACTACACCCACACATCATTACTTTCCTCCTGACACCACACCCACACATCATTACTTTCCTCCTGACACCACACATCATTACTTTCCTCCTGACACCACACCCACACATCATTACTTTCCTCCTGACACTACACCCACACATCATTACTTTCCTCCTGACATTACACCCACACATCATTACTTTCCTCCTGACACTACACCCACACATCATTACTTTCCTCCTGACACTACACCCACACATCATTACTTTCCCCCTAACACCACACCCACACATCATTACTTTCCTCCTGACACTACACCCACACATCATTACTTTCCTCCTGACACCACACATCATTACTTTCCTCCTGACACTACACCCACACATCATTACTTTGCTCCTGACACTACACCCACACATCATTACTTTGCTCCTGACACCACACCCACACATCATTACTTTCCTCCTGACACTACACCCACACATCATTACTTTCCTCCTGACACTACACCCACACATCATTACTTTCCTCCTGACACCACACCCACACATCATTACTTTCCTCCTGATACCACACCGTTACTTTCCTCCTGACACCACACCCACACATCATTACTTTCCTCCTGACACTACACCCACACATCATTACTTTCCTCCTGACACTACACCCACACATCATTACTTTCCTCCTGACACCACACCCACACATCGTTACTTTCCCCCTGACACCACACCCAAACATCGTTACTTTCCCCCTGACAACACACCCACACATCGTTACTTTCCCCCTGACAACACACCCACACATCGTTACTTTCCTCCTGACACCACACCCACACATCGTTACTTTCCTCCTGACACCACACCCACACATCGTTACTTTCCTCCTGACACCACACCCACACATCGTTACTTTCCTCCTGACACCACACCCACACATCGTTACTTTCCTCCTGACACCACACCCACACATCGTTACTTTCCTCCTGACACCACACCCACACATCGTTACTTTCCTCCTGACACCACACCCACACATTGTTACTTTCCTCCTGACACCACACCCACACATCGTTACTTTCCTCCTGACACCACACCCACACATAGTTACTTCCCTCCTGACACCACACATCATTACTTTCCCCCTGACACCACACATTGTTACTTTCCTCCTGACACCACACCCACACATCATTACTTTCCTCCTGACACCACACATCGTTACTTTCCTCCTGACACCACACCCACACATTGTTACTTTCCTCCTGACACCACACATCGTTACTTTCCTCCTGACACCACACCCACACATCATTACTTTCCTCCTGACACCACACCCACACATCGTTACTTCCCCCCCCCCCCCCCCCGACACCACACCCACACATCGTTACTTTCCTCCTGACACCACACCCACACATCGTTACTTTCCTCCTGACACCACACCCACACATCGTTACTTTCCTCCTGACACCACACATTGTTACTTTCCTCCTGACACCACACCCACACATTGTTACTTTCCTCCTGACACCACACATCATTACTTTCCTCCTGACACCACACCCACACATCGTTACTTTCCTCCTGACACCACACCCACACATTGTTACTTTCCTCCTGACACCACACATCGTTACTTTCCTCCTGACACTACACCCACAGATTGTTACTTTCCTCCTGACACCACACCCACACATCGTTACTTCCCCCCCCCCCCCCCCCTGACACCACACCCACACATCGTTACTTTCCTCCTGACACCACACCCACACATCGTTACTTTCCTCCTGACACCACACCCACACATCGTTACTTTCCTCCTGACACCACCACATTGTTACTTTCCTCCTGACACCACACCCACACATTGTTACTTTCCTCCTGACACCACACATCATCACTTTTCTCGGGGCCTCTGCTCTATGTCAGGTCTTCCTGCCACTATCCATAGCCACAGCCACACCCAGCCTCATTGCATCACACTACCTGAGCCAGCAAGTCTACAGACATGGGCAATTTCAGGTCATCAGAAGGCCACCTACCGGTGGAGATGCTGCACTGCTGAGTCACTCTGATGGTGTCTCAGGTATTTACTTTGATATAACTAGTGCAAAACTCCTGCTAAGCCCAGACTAGCAACAAGGATTGGTTCACCATCCAGAGCGCAAGCCTGTCCCTCCAGCAAGTGTCTCCATTAATCTATCAACAGTGAAGACTTTCTTTGTTTGTCTGTCTCCTCATCAGGGGGCCACTGCTGAGGCATTTCTGCCTTCCTTCCTCCACCCCTCTTCTCCCCACCCCTCTCCCCACAGCTCATTTCAGCAGCTCTCTGCCAGAGGAAATGCCGAAGACTTAAGACATGCAATCAACATGCACCAAGTCCTGCTTGAAAAAAAAAAAAAAAGAGAAAAAAAAAAATGATGGTAATCTGTGAAAAGCTTGTTTTTACTTACTCAGTTACTGAAAAAGCACTACCTGGACAAAAAAAAAAAACAAAACCAAAAATAAATTATGGTAATCTGTGAAAAGCTTGTTTTTACTTACTCAGTTACTGAAAAAGCACTACCTGGACAACAACAAAAAAAAGACCAAAAATAAATGATGGTTATTTGTGAAAAGCTTGCTTTTACTTACTCAGTTACTGAAAAAGCTGCATTTCTATACTGGTGTCAACAGCGTGTCTTTTCTTTCTTTAGACAGTTACTGGGAGAAAAAAAGCTGTACTCCTAGACTGGTGTGAACAGCTTGCTACGCATAAGATTACAAACTATTTCAACTGGGAAAAAATTGCATGGGTTGTATTCACCGAGCTGTCACTTGACATGTGGTTATTTCCCTTTGACCAGCAGATGGGGCAGCCATTTTCCCTCATGGTCTGCACACGTTGTGCGATGTATTGTTCCCACAGCGCTGCACTGTATGACGATTAGTGTTGCATAACTTCATTACTGCATCACACCTCTCAGTATAAAATCTGCACAACTGTCAAAAGAGTACGTGGGCATAGCTGGGCCACCACCCTTTGTTTGTTTCCTCCTCTGCATGTGTTTTAGCTTATCACCACAAGTGGGCAAAGCTCTGATACAGCCTGCACAATCAGCTGAGGTTTTTACCTTATGATCAACCCCCCCCCCCTCCCTCCCACCTGTGCTGACTAGAACTTGTATTTTCAGGCAGGCAGCTCAGTAGGCGTGAGCTGCTTGGAAACAGGCAGTCTTAGGTACTTTTGAGTGGATATTTCTCTGCCATTACAATTGTAATGATGTGTTCAGCGTCACTGTAAAGAAAAACCTGTCTCGTCTATCTCATCATAGTCTTTGACATCATAATGATGTAGCCTCTCTCAGGGCACTTCTTGCAGCAAAGCTGTCCTGCCTTGTCTTCCTTGCTCTGATTTTCAGCTGAAACAACTGGATGTTGAAGATAGCTGCCTGGTATTTCTTACCAAGCCACAAAAATTGTCACTTACTGTTACCGTGTGCCATCGTGTACCGGTGGAAATGGAGGACACGTATAAACATCGCATGCATCCTATGTGAGAAACTGGAGGGATAAATGAAAATGAGTGACTGATATTTGAATGGTACGGGAAACGACTGAATGAGCGCCAGTAGGCTGCTCTTCGGCCGGCTCTACCTGGGTAGGCAGCCCGTTGAGCAAGTGAGGTAGTGTTTATTGTAAAGCGCTTAGAGCTTGGTCTGTGACCAAGGATAGGCGCTATATAAATATCCAATATAATAATAATAATAATAATAATAATGTGGCTCGCTTTGTTTCTAATGCTGGTTTGTTCCAAGTTAGTGCCTGTTTGCATCTATGTAGGGCAGCTGACAGACAGGCCGATAATCGCTGAACTGACATACAGCAATTTGTTCCCCCATACACTTGAGTGGGAAGTCATTGCTTTCAGTCCAAACACTGCGCACAGATGTGCACACAGCGTGATGCCTGTCATGCAGATATGTGTTAAGTGTTGCTTGTGGAGCTCATTGCTCTATGCATGTGTCTGTGTGTATGCTTAGATCATTGTGAAAAAGTTAAGAAACATAAAAATAGTTAAATTGGATTTTTCACACACAGATCTCGGTTTATAAAGGTTCACCTCTAGATGGCTGACAAGGATACCCACCCATGAAACTGAGGAGGGGGAGGGACATCTCCAACATTACACTGGCCACACCAGAATGACAACACATCAAGATGGGCAGCAAAAAACACCAGTTTTTTTTTAAAGCTGGGTATCACCAGGGTTTGACCTCAAAACTTATAACGGCAAACTCAGCAGTCTATCTACCACTGCGCTCTCCAAGCGCCCTGATCTAATTGTCATTGCCAAGGATTCTTCATGGTGTGCTGTGAGTACACAGGGCTGCAGTTTCTCATGTCACTGCAGAGACTGGCATTCAAAATACAGCTGTGAGAACAAACAAAAAGAAAAAGGAAAGAAAGAAAAAAAGACAAAAGGAAAAGAAACACCCAACCAACCAAAAACATACCCCCCCTCTCTCCCCCTCCAAAGCAGAACGAAACAAAGAAAGACCCATTGATAGTATCATACAAGTTCATTTCTTGTGGAAGGCCAAGACACAGGGTGGGAAGCTGACGAAGGGAAAGAACTGTGGTGAAACACAGGGATCTTCCTGCTGACTGGAGTAACTCACTCTCAATCTGGGAGTGCAGGTCGTTGACCAGGACCTGGAGCTGGGCCAGGTTCATTTCGTGGAGAAGCTTCCGGGACAGCTTCATACGCCGCCCATCCCCCAGTTCAGGAACACCCACCTGGAGAGAGAGAGAGAGACACACACACACACACATACACACACCGCAGCCCCACCCCCACACACAGACCACACACATGCCCACACACACACAAACAAAACTGAGTATACATATGAAGAAAAGTCAAAAGGAACAAAAGTGTGGTGGCTGATATGCAGTGTTCATAAATGAATAATTTTAACCAACCCTATCAAAAATATCAAATGACCATCATTACCATAATAATTATAACAAGTGTCCACAACAAACAAATATGTTCTTCAATTGTCTGACTGGATTTGTCTGTAACATTAAGTGACAAACATTGTGTCTACCGGCAATGGTTGTGACCCTGGACAAGATAACCATGTGACCATCATTCATATTGGTTCCTGCCTTACACACTGAGTGTAGTTTTCAGTACAAGATGCACCCTAGTTCTACCTTTTTATTACTTTTTCCTTTGACCAAGTCAATATGGGCTTTTGTGTGTGAGTGAGTGAGTGAGTGTGTGTGTGAGTGTGTGTGTGTGTGTGTTGTGTGTGTGTGTGTGTGTGTGTGTGTGTGTGTGTACATGTGCACGTATGACGATGTGTGTCTGTGTGTGTGTTCTGTGTGAAACTGAATCTGTATGTGCGCACATGTGCACGTATGATGATGTGTGTCTGTGTGTGTGTTCTGTGTGAAACTGAATCTGTAAACGTAAATCTCCTTCAATTTCTCTTTCTTTTGAAATAAATGTTTAGTTTTTCTTCTTCTCTTTTGTTCTGTCTCTTACATGGCCAGTTTAAAGCGGAATGTTGAGAAAGAAATGCAATGATTTCTTATCTTCCAGCTCATTCTGCCCTGAAACAACCAACACAGCACCTCAGTGATTTTGTCAAAGTGCAGATCAGGAAATAAGTCCCCCAATTGTTCCACTCATCACAGACCAATTGTAAAGCTGGTATCTGTCACCATGGAACCGACAGCTTGTCACACTCCTCGACTGACAGCTGTAGTAGTGGACTTTTAAAAAAAAAAGTCACCTGACGTTTCCCATCCCACTTTCCGTTGCCCTTCCCTCCCTCATCTGATTTCTTCCGATGTTCAACTACACTAAAACAGGCTTTGTTTAGCAATCTACGTCCCTGCCAGTCAAGCCCCCCTAGAGGTAGTGAATCTCAGGAACACACTGTTGAGGGAGTGTGAAATCTCCTGTGGCATACTGCAGACTTGGCTCTGGCGATCACACTCACTCTTTCGCCTACAAGCCTAGCATCAACAAGGTCACTAAAAGCCAACAAATTTCACATTCAATTTGGGCAACTCTCTCTCGCAGACTAAAAGATGACCTGAACAGTTCTGTTAGTTTGGGAAGCAAGTCATGGTTATTCACAGCTCCACCAACAGGGAAGAATATCCAGTTTCTTTCACAGGAAAACAGAGAAAGAAACTGCATAAGCAAGACACACTCCTTGACTGCAGAGAAATGTTCAACTCCCCCCCCCCCCCAAACCCATGCAACTTGTACAATTGATTTCAAGAGAGATGTATTTACACCACACCTTCCATTTTTTTTTTTTTAAATTTTTTTTTTTAGCAAAACAGCCTCTCAGTTTACAAGTGAACTAATTCTGCTCCGAAAAGAGGAAACACAGAAACCTGAACATGAAAGCCGAAAGTGGCTAGTGATTCCTTCAGAGAAGTGAAAACGCAGACAGGTACTGGGGGGTGGGGGGGGGGGGGAGGAGGATGGGAAGGATGATAGGAAGGGGAGGGGGGAGTTGTGAGAGGAAAAATGCACATCATCTGGAGATCACAGCATGGATGTAAACAACATCAAGTTGCAACATCCCGCATTTCATCCTGATTAAAACAGTCCCTTGAGAGAGAGAGAGAGAGAGAGAGAGAGAGAGAGAGAGAGAGAGAGAGAGAGAGAGAGAGAAATTGAGAGAGAGAGAGAGGGAGAGGGAGAGAGATTGAGAGAGAGAGAGAGAGAGAGAGAGAGAGAGAGAGAGAGAGAGAGAGAGAGAGAGAGAGAGAGAGAGGGGGAGAGAGAGAAAGAACAGTCTGTCCTTCTGCGATGTGCAAGAGACAGAGTGGTTTAGTTTGCAGAGCCGCCACAATCAGCACGATGGAGTGGAGATAACTTGGCATGCTCTGTTAAAACTACCATGTTGCTGCCCTTTGTTGGCAGCCCGCTGATGATTCAACGGATCATGGCTGAAAGTGTCCAACAATACGCATGTGCATCATGCTTGCATGAACGAAAGGCAATGATTCTGAATAATTTAGCATGGTGCCAAAATGATGCATGAAAGTGTGTTAATGGGCAGCCTTGATAACTGTCAAAAGACCTGACCACATACCCCCCCCCGATATGCATACACCTTTGAAATGCATGCGCGAACACGCATGTATGAACACAGATATACACACACACACACACATTAACATACACACACACACAGTCTTAGAGAGCGAGTGGAGGAACACTCACAATGTCAGCGATGGGTGACTTTTTCTTTGTTTTTCTTTCCACTTCCAGCTGCATCCTTGCCATGTTACTTGCCTGCAACATGGTTAATTCACATTCCACAATATATATATATATATATATATATATATATATACAATGCTAACAGGTGGGGAAAGAGAGAGAGAGAGAGAGAGAGAGAGAGAGAGAGAGAGACAGAGACAGACAGACAGACAAGAGATAGAAAGACAAACATGAGCAACAGGTAGAGAGACAGGGAAAGAATGTGTGGTTGTGTGCCTACCTTTGCGTGCGCGTGTGTGTGTGTGTGTGTGTGTGTGTGTGTGTGTGTGTGTGTGCGTGCTTGCGTGCGTGCGTGCATGCGTGCGTGCGTGCGTGCGTGCATGTGTGTGTGCGGGAGCGCGTGTGGTGTGTGTGTGTGTGTGTTTGTTTCATTAACACAGTGTCCCTTTTTGTTTCCATAACATTCCCATCAGATGAAAACATAAAACCTTCATGTCGGAAGTCACGACTGGAACAGGAGTGTGGGGACAAGGAGAGGTGGTGGGGGTGGGAAGGGAAACCATGAGAGAAAGCAGCCTGCTGTCACAGAAAAGTACAAAGGTACCTGTGAAGCAAAGCTCACCTGTGCCAGAGCCATGCGTGCCTCTTGCTGCAGTCGCTGCTGACGCTCCACGATGCTCTCATCGGAGGGTGGCAAGGACAGCTGGCTGGCAAGCAAGCCTGGGTCAGACTTGGGACGGTTTTTGCTACTCTGCTGATAGGACAGAAACAAAGAAAGATTAACTCTGCTGATAGGACAGAAACAAAGATTAACTCTGCTGATAGGACAGAAACAAAGAAAGATTAACTCTGCTGATAGGACAGAAACAAAGATTAACTCTGCTGATAGGACAGAAACAAAGAAAGATTAACTCTGCTGATAGAGACAGAAACAAAGAAACATTAACTCTGCTGATAGGACAGAAACAAAGAAAGATTAACTCTGCTGATAGCGACAGAAACAAAGAAAGATTAACTCTGCTGATAGCGACAGAAACAAAGAAAGATTAACTCTGCTGATAGCAATAGAAACAAAGAAAGATTAACTCTGCTGATAGCGACAGAAACAAAGAAAGATTAACTCTGTTGTTAGGACAGAAACAAAGATTAACTCTGCTGATAGGACAGAAACAAAGATTAACTCTGCTGATAGTGACAAAAACAAAGAAAGACTAACTCTGCTGATAGCAACAGAAACAAAGAAAGATTAACTCTGCTGATAGCGACAGAAACAAAGAAAGATTAACTCTGCTGATAGCGACAAAGAAAGATTAACTCTGCTGATAGCGACAGAACCAAAGAAAGATCAACTCTGTTGTTAGGACAGAAAGAAAGATTAACTCTGCTGATAGGACAGAAACAAAGAAAGATTAACTCTACTGATAGGACAGAAACAAAGATTAACTCTGCTGATAGGACAGAAACAAAGATTAACTCTGCTGAAAGCGACAAAAACAAAGAAAGACTAACTCTGCTGATAGCCACAGACACAAAGAAAGATTAACTCTGCTGATAGCGACAGAAACAAAGAAAGATTAACTCTACTGATAGGACAGAAACAAAGATTAACTTTGCTGATAGGACAGAAACAATGATTAACTCTGCTGATAGTGACAGAAACAAAGATTAACTGTGCTGATACGACAAAAACAAACAAAGATTAACTCTACTGATAGCTACAGGAACAAAGATGAACTCTACTGATAGGACTGAAACAAAGATTAACTCTGCTGATAGGACAGAAACAAAGAAAGATTAACTCTGCTGATAGGACAGAAACAAAGAAAGATAAACACTACTGATAGCGGCAGAAACAAAGAAAGATTAACTCTGCTGATAGGACAGAAACAAACAAAGATAAACACTACTGATAGCGACAGAAACAAAGAAAGATTACACCAAACATGTTTGAACAAAATGTAGGGTTTCATCTGTTAAAACATTCCTCACGGGGAAATGTCAGATTAGAAAACAAAACAAAAAAACAAACAAACAAAAAAACCAGAGTGAAATGTATAGTGAGGAGCAAATCTGATAGTTATCATTTATGATGGTCAAATTGTAAGGGGGTGTGCGGGGGAGGTGCTGAGAAAGATGGAAGGTGGGTACAGAAAGGTGAGGGCGAAGGAGGAAGGCAGATTGGTATGAGGAGGGGGGAGGAGAGAAATATGGACGCTAGCCAAACAATGGTTTTTGTTAAATTACACACAGGACTCTGACCACTCCGAAACCTACTCCTTAGGCCTGTTTGAAGGTACCAAATCTTTGAGAAAGGAAATGTTGCTGTGAGGCAGCTGCTGACATGACTACAGTGTGTACACGAGAGCGTGGATTGTCAGCGCCAAGAACCTTCAGCAAGGCGCTTTAAAAATGCTTTGTTATAACAACATATGGTTCTAACCCACCCCAAAGGAAGACGAAAGAACACCAGCAACTACAGCAAAAGAAGACAACATTAACGACTACTACCGTCGAACAACAACAACCAACGACCAACCACATCATGAACCCCTCAAGCCCAGGCATCCAAGGCTACCGCGAAAGAAAAAAAAAACTTGTCCCTAAAAGCTTTCGCTATGAGGACGTAAAACTCAACCATTCACATAATGATATAATATAATAATAATAATAAAATTCTCCCTCTCTTCTTGATTTTTCACAGTAATGACCTCCTTCCCTGTGGAACAAGGTCCATGGACGTGATTAAAATCAGAACGACCTGCAGCAGAAGGTAACCGGATTGCAGCCCAGTTTGTCCCCGAGAACTGGCCTGACCTACTGACACTCTTATTTCTCACAGCAGCATGAAAAATCCAAACCTTTTCACACTGACATGCTGATACACACCACACTAGTCCCTAGCAGCTTGGTTCAGTCTAAACGTTTTTTTTTTTTTTTTTTTTTTTTTGGTGTGAAATGTGACGTGTATTAACACCCTGTTGGTTGATTGCTCTCTCTGTTTCCCTGTCCTCTGTGTCTCTGTCTGTGTGTCTCTGTACTTCTTTGTCTGTCAGTGTCTCTATCCCTTCCCCCTCTGTCTTTTCAGACACAGACACAGAGGGAGGTGAAATACACTGAGACAAGGGTGAGAGAAACCAGACACAGGAGGGTAAAGGGAGTCAGAGAAGAGAGAGAGAGAGAGAGAGAGAGAGAGAAACAGACAGACAGACAGACATAGACAGAGAGAGAAAGAGACAGACACAGAGACAGAGTGAGAGAGTGAGATGATGGGATAGAGAGGATGTGGAAGCCTATTTGGAAACACTGGGTGGCAACAGCAGTGGGAAGTCTTCAGCAACAGTGGGAACACTTCAACAGCAGTGGGAACACTTCAACAGCAGTGGGAACACTTCAACAGCAGTGGAAACACTTCAACAGCTGTGGGAACACTTCAACAGCAGTGAGAACACTTCAACAGCAGTGGGAACACTTCAACAGCTGTGGGAACACTTCAACAGCAGTGGGAACACTTCAACAGCAGTGGGAACACTTCAACAGTTGTGGGAACACTTCAACAGCAGTGGGACCATTTCAACTAAAGTGGGAACACTTCAACAGCAGTGGGAACACTTCTACAGCAGTGGGAACACTTCAACAGCTGTGGGAGCACTTCAACAGCAGTGGGAGCACTTCAACAGCAGTGGGAACACTTCAACAGCAGTGGGAACACTTCAACAGCAGTGGGAGCACTTCAACAGCTGTGGGAACACTTCAACAGCAGTGGGACCATTTCAACAGCAGTGGGAACACTCCAACAGCTGTGGGAACACTTCAACAGCTGTGGGAACACTTCAACAGCAGTGGGAACACTTCAACAGCAGTGGGACCATTTCAACAGCAGTGGGACCTTTCAACAGCAGTGGGAACACTTCAACAACAGTGGGAACACTTCAACAACAGTGGGAACACTTCAACAGCAGTGGGAACACTTCCATGGCAGTGGGATCACTTCAATAGCAGTGGGAACACTTCCATGGCAGTTGGAATACTTCAATCGCAATAGGAACAGGCCGAATCACAAGTTCTTTTTACAGCTTCAACACTTCAAAGCAACACTACCTCCACAAAACCCCAGCCATCCCTCTTTCAGTCTTTGATCCAACGTGTTCACACACAACATTAAGGAACTTGTTTTATATCTGTAAAGAGATGAGGCGGTTTCATCCACTTTATATGATCCCATATTCTAGATCAAGGTTTTTACTGTAGAAAGGCTGTTAAAAAGAAAAAAAAAAGAGTGGTGTGCACATGCGCGTGCATGTGTGTGTGCGTGTGCGGGTGTGTGCGCATGTGTGTGTGTGTGCATGTGCGTGAGTGAATGTGTTATGTGTGTGTTCAAGTGCCCTTAGTTCTGAGAGTGTTTGCATGAGAGCATGTGCCTGACTGCCTGCGAGCATGCATGCATATGTGTGACAGTCAGAGCGTGCATATCTATTTGGGCATGGAGATGTCAGTGAAATGTGTATGAAAGTACACAAGTACGTACGAGTGCAGATCTGTATAACATATCTGATGCACATCCACCATATGCAAAAACTGCATGCCATCCTCTGGGACAAAACAGACGACACCTCCCCCTCCATCTGAAACCCCCTCCCCCTCCCCAAACACCCCCCCCCCCTCTCCCCCTACCTTCTTACCAGTGTCACTCACCTGACAACCAGGAGACTGACTAGCAGAAGACAAGGAGACGTTCGATGATGCTGGTAACGACGACGGCGCCGACGTGGGAGGCAGGGTTGTGCCGCCGCTGCCTGAACTCAGATTATGATGGCTCTGGCTGGAGCTGGTCATCACCCCGGCGGTGGTGGGGGTGGTGGTGTCCGCCCCCGACGTCACCTGGGTGTCCACGTCGGCCGTGGTGGCGGCGTCGTTCATGAAGCAGATCTGCAGGTTCATGCTCCCCTGGAGTCGGGAGGACAGGCTGGGTTTCTTGAAGGCCCGCTCCCCGCCGTAGTAGTCTTCGTCCCCGCCCATGGCCAGTTTGCGGCGGATCTCCTCGCGGTCCGTCTGCCGCGCCTGGAACAGTCCGTTCAGACCTACATGAGTGACGAGTAGTGGGGGACTGCAGTGTCGTCTTGTCTTCTCGTCTCTTAGCTTAAAGTGAGGGTGTTAACACCATTAAGAAATGATGAGAGAGAGAGAGAGAGAGAGAGAGGAGGGAGAAAGACAGAGAGAGAGAGAGAGAGAGAGAGAGAGAGAGAGAGTTTGCATGCATACACAGCAACCGCAACAGATTATTACAGATCAGTAATGTCACAGAAAACTGATGGAAAAAGTTTATGGAAAGTGTGTAAGATTTTAAATTAGTTTCTCTGAGAGAAAAAAAGAATCATGTGTGTGACCAATCTGCAATAACATACATGTATGCAAAATCTTTGTTCTTCCCCCCTACATTAAGGGTTATTTCATTCAGCCAAAAGATCACATGTCGCTGAACACCTAACAAGCAGTAAGGCAAAGGAGAAGGCAACCACCACCACACAAAATTAACCCCTTGGATCCTCTTG
Organism: Conus canariensis; assembly: GCA_033310375.1. Classification (NCBI taxonomy): domain Eukaryota; kingdom Metazoa; phylum Mollusca; class Gastropoda; order Neogastropoda; family Conidae; genus Conus; species Conus canariensis. The sequence goes on from CM065732.1 coordinate 54,590,569, forward strand.
CCACGCCATCTTCAAAATTGGATTGCCCCATGGCGCATGAAAACCAATGACCTCTTCTGCCTGTGTGATCTTTCATCCTCTCTCTCTCTTCTTCTTTTTTTTTTTTAACTGCCTTGGGGGTGGGGTGGGGTGGGGTGGTGGGTGGGGTGGGGTGGGAGGTGGCATGAAGCCTCTCCTTCTCTTCCATGGCCTGGAATCTGACCTGTTCACACAATGCTGTGTCTCAAAACACTGACACAGACAGTTGCAAAGTGAGGCAACTGCCTGCGGAAATCTATACAAATCTGAAAAGTTTAAATGTACCAAATCTGCCAAACATGAACAAATGAATCACAAGACAAAACATGACGCCTTTCGACCTTCTGATTCGCTTGTTCAAGCTTGGCAGATTTATTACAAAAACTTTCTAAGAACCGACACAGATAATACACTGTTCAGGTCCAAATTCCCAATCGTGGGAGTGTGACGAAAACAAGCACATGCATGCACATGTATGTAGACGCACACGCTTCAGACACAGACACATGCTTCCCTTCCCCTCCCCCCTCTTACATTCCCAGCAGACAGCAGCGGTATCAACAGGCGGCCACGGGCGCCAGAAACAAACAACTCTGCCCTGGTAGCTCGGTCCCAACAAGTGCAACAACTTCCAGGGAGAGAAAATGTCAACTGCTCCCCAAGGCGAGAGAGGCAGACAGTGAGCGAGAGACACTGCCAGGGGCCTGGACTGTAATCTTCCGTCACAATTACCTTGGAGACCACTAATACTGCCCATCCCTCTCTCCCAACTCTCTCCTTCCACCATCCCCTTTTTCTCCCTGTCTCTCTTGCTGGCATGCTTCTATAGGATTTTTGGTTGTTGTTTTGTATTGAAAAAAATGTAAATTTTGTACAACTGACAATTATACTTCTAAGTTGAATGGGTATACATTTATGTTGGTATGACGATGTCTACACTGAGGGCATTTGTGATGTCCCCTTCTTTATAGCATGGTGGCAACTTTTAACATGTATCAATCCTTTCATTACAAAATACTTATGAATTATTATTTTAATTGTTATCATTTATTTTATTATGATCATTATTACTATCATTTTTTTTTTTTTTTTTGCCGTGGCAACACACACAGCAATATGCAAACTGAAATCCTGAGAAGTCCCGTCTGCCAGGGAGTTCACATAATTTACCCATTTGCGTAGACTGATACAAAAACTAAATCAAAATCAAAAAGAGAGACAGATATCAAACTTGGGATTCAGGATTCAGGATATAGGGACATGTATTAAACACATAGCCATCTAGGCTTTTAATTGTCCCATCATTTGATGAAATTAAAAAAAAATAATATAGCTCATATAAGGTCATTTGTGATCGCTCAGTCTTCAGTGACGGTTTTAATCGTCATAATCATATTTTATATCAACAAAGTACTGCCATTTGTCAATTAGGTCTTTGAAGGTGTGCACATTTAATGTTAGTGGGCAACATATTCCATAGAGGTGCAACACAGTTACTAAAACAGAATTTTCTTTTGTTGGTACAACTGTATTCAATAAAGATTTGACTAGTACTATTTATAGTAAAGGTATAATTTGTTAACTTAGGCACAGCTAAAACTGTGGAGACTCACTGTCACCTCATTTCTGTTTAGTGGCCAGGGACTCAGAGGGGAGGGAGGGAGCACACACAGGGGAACGGGGGGGGGGGGGGGGGGGGGGGGGGGGGCAGAAGCACACCCACTGCAGACTTCAGTTTTCATTGTTCTTTCATGGCATGGCTGACCAAGTGCATCATCATCAATCAGCTTTCTTTGCTGGCGGCGACAGCATGACTACTTCTGGATGCTGGCTGAATTCAACTTGAGCAATACCTGGAAACCCCCTGGTCAACATCAGGTGCTTTTTTTTTTTTTCCCATTTTGTTTGTTTGTTTTTTTTAATCTCACTCGGATAACATGCAAACACCACAACACAAGACTTCAGTTCATTGAGCATCCTTTCATCCGGCCCCTGTGGGGAGACAACGCCATCGTCACAACACGACATGCAATGCAAGGACCAATCCAAGGGAGACCAATCCCTTACAGTGCCACACCACTCCTGCTGTCAGTCGAAGCGATTGCGCCACACGTCCCTCGTTCGAGCAGGCCCACGAGTTGGGTAGGAGGACTGAACTTGGTGAGGACATCCTATAAATATCTGCCTGCTGTTGGTATCACTGATATCAAGTTGCGTGGGTGACCTGACACTTGCCTACCATGCAGCTCTTTAAAAAATTTTTTTTTATTGTCACTCATTTGTAACTTTTCATACCAAATTACTTCGCAGAATCAGCTCTTGAAAACTGTCATCTATGGACTGTGTTTAGCAGCACACAAAAAGAGTTGTTGTGATGTCAGCTCCAGGAAGATCATTGAAGATCCTGACACACTGCACCCCCCGCCACAATCCTCCACTCCATTGGCATTGACAAAGAGACTGCACAGAGACGTGGGCAGCTTTGGATGACAGAGCTGGAAGAGTTACTGACTGCCTATGCTGTCACGTAGCAAGCAGACAATAACATTCCACTTTGCATAACAGCGTGCAGGGAAGAAAAAAAAAACATCTAACGCATACATGTGAAAGGTCTGGTAAAGGTCGGTCTGCATTAATTTCCCAGACAAAAGGTGATCACATTTCTGATCTGGCGGTCTGTGCATCGGTTCTGGAAATACACAGCAGTGTAACAGCATCCCTCCGACCTTTCTGTCCGCCTCCTGTTACCATCAGACATCAAGCACGAAGGCACCATTTCTACAGACAATAAAAAAACCCACTTAGACTTGCAGACAAAACGCTTTATGAAAGTAACTCCTCCTTGCCTCTCCACTGTCTCCATCGATCCAAAGGGAAAAATGAAGAAAGGATGGTGGCGGTGGCAGAGATGGTGGTGGGAAAGTTGTGGGATGTAGAACATGGGGCCACAAAACCGGGAATATAAACCGGAGGGGTAGGCAGGGGGGGGGGGGGGGGGGGGGAAGAGGGGGAGGATGGGGGATCAAAGTTGTTCATCCATTATCAAATTCTCAGTTATGCTTAACACAACGGATTAGAAATAATGAGGGAAATAATAATAATAAAAGTATTGCAAAACACATCTGTAATGTTGAAAGTGGAAAGAGCAGGGGTGGGAAAGAGAGAGTGGGATAACATAACCAAAGACGAGGAGAGAGAGAGAGAGAGAGAGAGAGAGAGAGAGAGAGAGAGAGAATAACAAATATGAATATCTTAATCAGAGAAGGCCACAGCCTCCATCTGAAGGAGACAGCTTCCTCATGTGTGTGTGTGTGTGTGTGTGTGTGTGTGTGTGTGTGCATGTGTAACTAGGTAGTGTTGCTTATAGCCCAGCCGACTGCAAAGGGCCATATCAGGGCTGTCACCGTGTCGAAGTCAACTCACAAGTCATAAAAAAAGAAAAGAAAAGAAAAAAAAAAAAAAAAAAAAAGCTCATTCACACAGCCCCTTAAAATACAACTTCTAAAAACACACTGGCCATTCTTTTTTTTAAATCCTTCTTCCATAAAATCTTAGTTTAAATGAAAAATGTTCTCTTTTAGAAAATCAAGAGTGTGAGTGTGAGTGTGTGTGTGAGTTGTGTTGTGTGTGTGTGTGTGTGTGTGTGTTGTGTGTGTGTGTGCATGTGTGGTGTGTGTGTGTGTGTGTGTGTGTGTGTGTGTGTGTGTGTGTGTCTGTGTTCTGTGTGTGTGTGTGTGGTGTGAGTGTGTGTGTGTGTGTGTGTGTGTGTGTGTGTGTGTGTGTGTGTGTGTGCGTTGCGTGTGTGCGTGTGTGTGTGTGTGTGCATGTGTGTGTGTGTGCATGTGTGTGTGCATGTGTGTGTGCATGTGTGTGTGTGTGTGTGTGTGTGTGTGTGCGCATGTGCATGCGTGTGCATGCATGTCTGTGTATGTATGTGTATGCATATGTGCATGTGTGTGTGTGTGTGTGTGACTGAGTGTGTGTGTGTGTCTACATATCTAAGCACTGGCACCCACTGTCACAGAACAGCGCCACCACACACATCTCCTGACCTATCCTTTTTCACAAGCATTTCAGCTGCCGATCAGAATGCACGCACACACGCAAGGAAAGATGACCAATTTCATCGCTATCTTCCCCAAGCCACAGACACTCCAGCTACCAACACTCACCCCAACAATGTCCTTCAGGCAAACACACAGCACCACAAACATCTACAACACCTTCTCATCAGAATCACACTAATCACAGTATCTTATCAATCCATCGATCTAGCCATTCATCGTCTATAGATTAAGAAAGGCTGGCGCACTATTCACAGTACATCATCTGTCTTTCCATCCATGATCCATGGTACATCATCTGTCTTTCCATCCATGATCCATCCGTATGTTATTCAACATATCCTGAGTGGAGTAATTCCATTGCCCAAAGGCTTCTAATAAACTGATAGCTCATCCAGAAGCCAAGCGGTGATTAATGTTAAGCTTGGTGGAACAAACCCCTTCCTTTACTAGAGAGAATCCAGTGGATTCCCTTTCAATACTATTGGTGAATTAAAAGACTCAATCTAGCCACCTTCTTCTTCATTTGTGCCTTCATCACATCTTTGTTGCATCATTTTCATCATCAACAGAAGTGCTGCCTACCTGCGCTTGTTGTCCACCATCCATCTCATTTGTTCTGTCTGTCTGTCTTTACATATGACATATAGTATGTAACCTGCTGGAGGAATATTACACACACACACACACACACACCACACACACACACGCACACACACACACACACCACACACACACACACACACCACACACACACACACACACAACACTATGCACACATACACACACCAAATCACCCGACACCCTCTGTCCACCCCAAATAGTGGGGACAAATCTTACACAGTCTGTTCTCATTCATTCCTACAACTACTCTCTTCTTTACTCTGTCCTTTGCCTACACCCACAGTACTAGGCTGTGTTTATGAGGTCAGTGATCTAAAAGCCTGTCTAGATGTTCCATCGCCTCTGAGGTCCACTGTGTGTGTGTGTGTGGTGTGTGTGTGTGTGTGTGTGTGGTGTGTGTGTGTGTGTGTGTGTGTGTGGTGAGTGAGAGAGAGGGAGAGAGAGGGAGAGAGAGGAGGAGAGAGAGAGAGAGAGAGAGGAGACAGACAGAGACGCACAGTCCACAGAGAGAGAGAGAGAGAGAGAGAGAGAGAGAGAGAGAGAGAGAGAGAGAGAGAGCACTAGAAAAAGAGAGAGAGGTAGGTAGGGAGACAGACAGAAAGCAAGAAAGAGAGAGAGAGAAAGAGAGGGAGAGAGAGAGACAGACAGACAGCCAGAATGAGTCCAGAGAGAGAGAGAGAGAGAGAAGAGAGAGAGAGAGAGAGAGAAGAGAGAAGATAAAGTGGTGTAGAACCAGAAGGGAGGTGGGGGTGGGGTTTAGGGAAGGAATAATACAGCCTGCACCTTCACTGGGTGAGTACCAATACGTGTTGGGATGAAGAGTTCATTCCTTCATTTGCTGAGTGGAACACTCACACTGTGAAACTTTAAGCCTTCTCTTGGAGGAACACAGAGCCTCCAGTGAGTAGAACACTGACACTGTGAAACTTAGAGCCATCGCTGGGTGGAACAAGAACCTCTAGTGAGTGGAACACAATGTGAAAGTAACAGTCTTCACTGGTCGGAACACAGAGCCTCCACTGAGTGGAACACCGACACTGTGAAACTTAGAGCCGTCACTGGGTGGAACACGGAGCCTCCACTGAGTGGAACACTGACACTGTGAAACTTAGAGCCGTCACTGGATGGAACAAGAGCCTCTAATGAGTGGAACACAATGTGAAAGTTACAGTCTTCACTGGGTGGAACACTGACAGTGTGAAACTTAGAGCTTTCACTGGGTGGAACACAGAGCCTCCACTGAGTGGAAACAACGACTGTGAAACTTAGAGCCTTCACTGGGTGGAACACAGAGCCTGCAGTGAGTGGAACACTAACAGTGTGAAACTTAGAGCTTCTTGGTGAAACAGAGCCTCCAGTGAGTGGAACCTGACAGTGTGAAACTTAGAGCCATCACTGGGTGGAAACATGGAGCCTCCAGTGAGTGAAACACTGACACTGTGAAACTTAGAGCCCTCACTGGATGGAACAAGAGCCTCTAATTTTGGGGGAAACAATGGAAAGTTACAGTTTCCTGGGTGGAAACAGAGCCCCCGTGAGGGAACCGGAGCCCCCACGGTGGAAAAACCTACTGTGAAAATTAGCCCCATGGGTGGGAACAAAAGCCTCAATGGGAAAACAATGTGAAAGTTACAGTTTCCCGGGGGGAAATGGAAAAAAACCCCCGGTGATGGAAACGAACTGTAAAAATTTTGACATCCTTTTTGGGGGAACAGGCCTCCCAAAAGTAACAGACAGGTGAACTTGGCCCCCAGAGGAAAACACAGAGTTCCCAAAAAGTGGAACCCCAGTAAAAAACCCTGGGGGGAAAACTTAAACGACCTTCAAAAAGAAGTGGAACATTTTGGAAAATGGGTTTTAAATTGAGCTTTATTTGGTGGAAATGACGTGTGAAACTTTGAGCCTCGGGTGGAAAAAGCATGTGAAATTTGAGCCTTCAGGGGGAACACCAGGCTAAAAAAGTGGAAAAATCTGTAAAAATTAAACCTCACTGGGTGGAACATGACAGGTGAAAATTTGAGGGGGCCTAAAAATGGGTGTTTAAAACGGGGACAGTGTGAAAATTTGAGCCCTATGGGTGGGAAAACCCGAGGATGGGGAAAATTTAAATGTGAAATTGGGCCTTCATGGATGAACAGGGCGTGTGAAATTACCCCCGGGTGGAAACCCCGGCCCCACGATTTGGAAATGAATGTGAAAAGGCTTCATGGGTTTGGGAAACAAGGGAATGGAGTAAACAAATTAAAATTTAACCTCTTAACCAATCCCCTAAACACTAAAACAATAAAAAAAATAAACCCCCCCTTTAAAAACCCCTAACCTTTCATTTAAAAAATCAAATTTTAAATCCCCCCACAAACAATAAAAAAAAATTTAAAAAACGCAACAAAAAACCCCCCAACCCCCCAAAACAAAACACCCCCCCCCCCACACCAACACCACACCACAACCCACACAACCCCACCCAAAAAAACATGATCAAATTTTTTCGACCCTCCCAAAAAACTCATCCCCGCCATAACC
>CM065732.1:54597897-54612897 GCA_033310375.1 Conus canariensis
CAACCCCCTCTCTCCCGCCTGTACGTTTCAGCGCTGTGTCTTAAGGCGAACTTCAACCATGGAAAAAGGCGAAAAATCGTTGTTTGGCACGATTTGAGATTTTTGCTGATTTAGTTTCCAAAAACCCTTACGAGTCTCACTATACAAGTATGATTAACAGGTAGCTCTTAGGAGTATTTTTAATTATATTTTTGTTTACATGGTGTTCTGTCAATGTCATAACACTACAGGTGTTAAAAGTTTCCACGGGTAAAAGGCGGCGATGAAGCTGATCAATATCATGATAACAGACAGACAGGGACCAAAGAACATCGATCGCTATTTCCGCCTGGGTAGGATGATGCCAAAACTTCACATATAACACGCATGTCGAAAGTCACTCCGCGTTGTGAAACTCAAAGAACCGCCCACAGGCCTCCATGGAACCCATATATCTATGAGACGGGTAGACAGACATCACATCATCACACCATGGTACAAACAGCAGTCAACACCATCGTTGAAAGTCCCCGCTGCACTTGTTCCCACAGACACGGAGCAGGTTCGTGCACCATCGGCAAAAAGACATGAGAACACCCCATGCACTTGTCCACGACACGGCGTTCGGCCCCAGGCAGGAAAGACCATCGATGAAACAGTCCCCACTGCACTTGTTCCCACAGACACGGGGCAGGTTCGTGCCCCCATAGCTGGCAGGAAAAGACCATCGATGAAACAGTCCCCACTGCACTTGTTCCCACAGACACGGGGCAGGTTCGTGCCCCCATAGCTGGCAGGAAAAGACCATCGATGAACAGTCCCCACTGCACTTGTTCCCACAACAGGCAGTTCGTGCCCCAACTGGCAGGAAAGACATCGATGAAACAGTCCACTGCACTTGTTCCACAGACACGGGGCAGTTCGTGCCCATAGCTGGCAGGAAAAGCAAACGACAGATCTCAAGCTAAATGACGGTCGCCTTCCCACATTCACTTTGCTTACGAGTCACTGGTTCATTACAGATGTTCACGTGGTCTGAAAGAAAGTGCCCACTGCTTTCTGTCAAACGAGTGTTTCTGTAATGAACACATCAACGAATTAGGTTACACACGAGAACAAAGGTTTGGACAGTCGTAATTCGGAGGGCCGTAACGCACCCGAAGGGTTTAGGGTTGCACCACTTTTTGTGCTGTTACACCAGAAAGAGGAGATAATCTGCTGGCGAAAAGAAGCTCGACAAATCATCCGTTAAGTTTCTTTCTGTCAATAGATGATCTTCTGTTAGTGGGTACATATGGATACATCTGGCAGGGAAAGGCGATCTTCTGTTAGGGGTACATATGGATACTGCAGGGAAAGGCGATCTTCTGTTAGTGGGTACATATGGATACATCTGGCAGGGAAAGGGATCTTCTGTTAGTGGGTACATATGGATAATCTGGCAGGGAAAGGCGATCTTCTGTTAGTGGGTACATATGGGATATATCTGGAGGGAAAGCGATCCCTGTTAGGGGTGCATACGGGTATATCCGGAAGGGAAAGATCTCCTTTTGAACACCCTCTCTCCATTACAAGACCTTCTGCTAGTCCAAATTTGAACCTAGTTCATAGAAACCTCAAGCACTGAGTGTTTCCTTGTGACGTTACAGTGTGTTCTCGCTTACCTCTCCAGCCGAAAAGGCCTTGACGTATGACGGCGGTAGAAAAAAAAAAAAAAACCGTTTGTATGACAAAGACAGGAGAGGGGTGAGGGAGTGTGTTGGTGGGGGGGGGGGTGGTGGGGGGTGGGATGGGGGAAGTGAGAGTGTATGAACAGGAATCTTTCCAAACAAATGAAAATGACATCATGTGGAACGTTTCGGGATTCGGTCTCCATGGAAATCGCAGTAAAACGCTAGCGCCTATGTCGTAGGCATCCCAACGCTCGGTAAGACGTTACCCAATGGACATACCCTGCACATGCACAAGACGCACATCGGAATCACCTCACCTGTGAGGAGTGACAGTGTGCACGATATATCAGTGTGACTAGTTAGATAATGAAAGAAAAAAGACACACCCGAAGGTGCGGGTGGGACCCAGAATAAGTACTCTCCCCCAACTGCCCAACCTCTGACAAGGTGACAGTGTGCACGCTATATCAGTGTGACTAGCGTGTAAATGAATGTATATATTCACTTTTAAAGTTTTCTACTGCGAGACGTGTGTGGCTGCTGGAATCTTGTTTTCAGTCACCTCTTCATGCCGACGATCTACTACGAACGCTTCCTCATCCTTCCCTCTCTTCTTTGTCGTTAAACAAAAATCAGCAATTTTTCAAGGTCATGTTAATCTGAATTCTGTGAAATCATGCATTTGTAAAATGACATTTTTTGAGAGAGAGAGAGAGAGAGAGAGAAGAGAGAGAGAGAGAGAGAGAGAAAAGAGGGAGAGAGAGAGAGGGCACACATTTATTAAGATGAATTTAACATCAATAACGTATTCTTCTCCCCCTCCCCCCCCCTCTCTCTCTCTCTCTCTCTCTCTGTGCGCGCATGATTGCGTGCGTGCGTGCATGCATGCACGCGGGCATGCATGTATTTGCAAGGGCTAGAGGAAGAGTGCGACCGAGATGGACAGCGGGACAATGACCAAGTCTGTTTTACTGGATAATTGAAAAGCATTTTTATGAAAGTCTAACCTTTTCTGTTTTCATGGATTACAGAAAAAAAACGTTTGAGAAATCTAATCCAGAGAGAAGAAGAGAGAGAGAGAGAGAGAGAGAGAGAAGAGAGAGAGAGGGGGGGGGAGGTGGTAGTGGCTACACAACAAACGAAACGGACAGACCAACAGGCGGAGACAACCAACTGGAAATGATGTACAAATTCCATCACAACCTCGCTGACATTCAACTCCAACTACTTGCCCAGGAAATCCCAGACCAAATGAAGTTCAAGAAAAAAAACAACAGCTGCAGCTAAGACATCCCGCAATGCAGGACAGACTACCGACAAATGTCCTTCTTCCCGAGAACCATCCCAGAATGGAACAGACTACCAGAGGACGTGGTGACGGCGGAGACCCTGGACCGCTTCAGGTCCAGACTCATCTCTCACCAATAACACCAACGACAACATCCCCCCCCTTCCCCCCGCCTCCTCCTACACCCCAACCCCATCCCCCACCTCCTCCTACATCCCCCCCCCACCCCATCCCCAAGCTGAAATCTAAACTATGAGAAATACAGCGCAAACCTTCGCAAACCCCTAAGTATACGACAGAATCATCAATAATTATAATGATGTTGGTCGTCAATAGGAGAAGAAGAAGAACTTGAGAGACTGACGATTCCTACCTTCCTTTTCTGCCTGCGTGTAGCGGCGGTGCCCCCAGCAACTCCGCTGTATGTCAATATGCGAGTCGTTCTCTTCGGCAGGATAGGGAACTCTCTGTCCGAGAAATCCAAATCCAGGTCTGGTACATCCTCTTCCGGCCACATGTCTTTATTATCATTTCTTCCTTGTCTTTCGACTCTCCGAAGTCGCACCATCACCGTTTCCAATCGCCCCGTCAAATTTACTCCGTGATCGCGTCTTGTGTTCAGTGTCGGAATCAACTGGCCCCAAGACTGCTGGCAGTCACTTCACCATGACTTGAGATGATGTTACTTACATCACAAACTGGCGACTGCAGCTGCGGCAGAAAAAGGAGAGAATTAAGCAGGTTCAGACCTAAGCCCTGGGTTATCCCTCCCCCTCAACCCCCTTAAACCCCTCCGACCCCCATGCCCCCCCCCCCCCCCCCCATCCAAAAAAAAAAAAAAAAAAAAAAAAGGAGAGAGAGAAAGAAAGCTTACATGAGGACAGTCACAGATGTTTCGATGCTCCACTGATGAAGCGTTTCCAGAAATGATCCTGCTAGATCCCCCAAGAATTCAAAATGGAACAAAACAATCGTAGATCTCTCCAGAACTGAAAAAAAAACCCAAAAAAAACAAAACAAAAAAAAAACACAAAAAAAAAAACCGGCTTCAACCACATCTCTCCCTCGCAAGAGAAGATAATCTATCGATCGACTTACGCTCAACAAATAATCCAGAAAGCTTTCACTCCGTCGATAGATTATCATCTCCTACAGGCGTCAACGTGGATAAAGCCTTGGAAACTATCCCACCACATCCCCAAATGCAGCAAAGGCACGATACTAGATACAAGTTGACAATAACTGGAACATTACACTGCTGAAAAAAGCTGGACCGATCACCGTCGAAGGACACTACTTTCGTCGACTACAGTTGGCTTGTCCACTACCCCCTAACCTTGACTTGTCGCGGTTCTGACCGGCAGCCGATGGAGGTAGTTGTACACGGTTGAGCAGAGATCAAAGCGTGTTGGGAAGAGAACGGAGGTCTGGTGGCGGCGTCAACAACAGCCACAGGGGCGAGGGTGGGAGCGAGGGTGGGAGGGAGGGAGGGAGGGCGGGTCCAGTGAGTAGATGATCACGTTGCACGCCTGACTGCACGCCTGTAGTGTGCTGGGCTCAGTGTAGCGAAGACATGAAGTCGCTGCCTCCTTCCTTCGCCCGACAGGAAGTTGGCTAAACACTAAACTTTGGCGGACAACAAGCCCCTCCACACCCCCCCCCCACCTTCACCTCCTCCATTCCCCCCCCTCCCCTTCTCTGTTCTCCTCTCCCTAACCCCTTTCCTTCTTTGTCCTACACGACATCAATCTTCGCCAGCCAACCCAAATGTACGGGGAAAGTCGAAGTGCCCCACTGCTTTACCTTAATGCAGTTAATAGTTGAAGGGCAAACGCATGTAAAAAAAAAAAAAAAAAGAGTCCTTCGTTATCTCTCACAATGTTTCATGAATGAATGCAAAATGTTGGATATCATTGTAATCAGGATTGCCAAAAAGAAAGAAGAAAGAAAAAAGAAAAAAACAACAACAGAAAACGAAAAAAAAAAAAAAAAAACATTTTGTAATCACTTGCGGACTGAGAGAGAGAGAGAGAGAGAGAGAGAGAGAGAGAGAGAGAGAGAGAGAGAGAGAGAGGTATTGGGGGAAAAGGGCGGTGGTGATAGAGACTACAAAGATTTCCGTTCTTAACATTTCTGTTTTACATGCACCATCCAATCTGGTATTCCGGCCTATCTCTCAGGCCCTATTACTCCCTACACTCCAGCTAGAATCCCCCTCTTTTCTGTTTGCCTCGTTGCTCTTGGTTGTTTCTAAATGCGAATATAAATACAAAACAAAGGGCTGCCGGCCCTTCTCTTCCTCGCTCTTAGATCCTGGAATTCTCTACCGCAGAGAAATCGGGCTCTCGTGGTCAATCTAGCCTTCAATCAAATGGAAAATTTTTGTTTTCAATCTTGATCTCCACTGACATTTCAAAGTCCAGCTGTGGATGCAGGTTAAAAGTCCGAGAGAACGCGCGCGTTTACGTGGAAATTGTGCATGAGTGGGACCGCCGCGGCACTCCCCTCTCCCTGTGTGGTGGTGTGTGTGTGTGTGTGTGTGTGTGGTGTGTGTGTGTGTGTGTGTGTGCGTGCGTGCATGCGCGCGCGCGCGCGCCGTTTGTGTGTGTGGTGTTGTGTAAATTTTTTTGAGTGTGTTTTGTGTGTGTGTGAAATGTTTTGGAGTGTGTGTGTGTGTGTATGGTGTGTGTGTGTTGTGTTTTGAGAAAAGAGAGAGAGAGAGAGAGAGAGAGAGAGAAAAGAAAGAAAGAGAAAGATGGAGAGGTCTGGGCACCCAGGAAAATACCCTCCCCAAACTCGCCCCATCACCCCCCCCCCTCTCTCTCTCTCTCTCTCTCTCTCTCTCTCTCTCTCTCCTCTCTCTCCCCTCTCCTGCCTGCCAGTACAGCTCCACACTGACACAGGTACGATCTGCTTCATGTTGATACTGTTCTGTTCCCTGTTGAAGGACATGAGGCAGCATGCAATGTTGGGAGTTTCTGCTGAGCCGTCGATGAACGTGACCAGGTTTTCATTTGCTCCGTGAGAACGCCCATCAATGACACGGATTTAAAAAAAAAAAAAAAAAGGGGGGGGGGGGGGGGACAGGAGGGGGGGAAGGGGGCCGCTAAAATGGACCTTTGCCGGTGCTGGCTGCTGGTGTGACAGGTACAGCTTTGGGCAGTGTGTCCAGCAAGACAGGGACATGTTTTAGACTGGCAATGGCTAGCCTGGGAAGGAGCGGAGGGGGGAGGTGAGTGGAGGGAAGCGGGGGGTGGGGGTGGGGGTGGGGGGTGGAGGGGGGTGGGGTGGGGGTGGGGGTGGGGACAAAACATACTTTCGTCCCTGCTGATTTTTTCCGGGGTAGAGTCCCATCCCCACCTCCATTCCTACACTAGTAAAATTATTATTCCTTATCATAACATATATCTTTATTCCAGCACTTATTAAAAAAAAAAATCAGCTTGCAGAATTTGATTTATCCTCTTGAAAGAAACCTCAAGTAAGGAACTGCAACACATTTAACCCCCCCCCCCCCCCCCCCCCCCCCCCCCCGGTGCCTCAGATCAGAATAGAGGTTTTAGATCAGAATAAGAGGTTTTACGTCGCACCGACAGCCGCTTCCAAAGCATACCCCACCTACCTAAAAAACTGTCCCTTAAATCACAACCCTGAAAAAAAAGGCCAATACAAGAATTTTAACCACAACCATGTATGAATACCAAGGACAACACGAGCCTCCAAAGTGGAGATTCCACACAAAATGACACATTTTTTGTTTAGCTACCTTTACCCGTCAAAAAGTTGAAACAGCGGCCAGAAATTTCAACAGTTTTCAAATACCCCCCCCCCCCCCCCCCCCCCCCCCCCCCCCCCCCCCCCCCCCCCAATGGAAAATGTCGAAAAACGCCCATCAGGCAATATTAAAGTGGGAGAGAAAAATATCCTGGATCGACCCTCCGATCCGGATCCGTTCCGGAAAATCTGGCAGACAGACAAACCAACCAATAAACGCGGGAGAAAACAAAACCTCCCAAGGCGGAGGTAACACTCTTTCCCATGATTTCCGACATTTTCCCCCTTCGACCTTAGTTTTGGACAGATCGTGAAAAAACGCTGGGTAAGGATCCTTCCACAGAATCAATCGACAGATAATAACACGTTTCAGTTCCTTTATCAATAATACTTTTTAATTTTCTTCTGCGTTCCTTTCCCATCCTATCCCCAGTGTAGCGTGAAACATTATTGCTTTCGCATTCACTGAATCAAAAAAAAAAAAAAAAGTAGTGGCGTTGGCTATGCATTATGGAGAAAACACGGTGTGACTGGCGGAAATTCATTGGTACAAGACGAGCTAATGTATGAAAAACCATGATTGGTTTTTTACACTTCTGTGAACAAGAACTGCCCTTCCATACCTCCCTCTTCTCATATGCCACCACCCTCTCTCTCTGTCTCTGTGGCTACTTTCTGCCTCTCTCCACTTTCTCTCTCTCTCTCTGTCTCTTTAGCTACACCCCCCCCCCTCTCTCTCTCGCTTTCTAGCCACCATATCTCTCTCTTTTTCCTCTCTTTAGCTACCCTCCCCCCCCCTCTCCTTTCTAAGCTACCATCTCTCCTCCTCTCTCTCTCTCTCTCGCCGCCTGTACGCCGCGTACAGTCCCATGACGTGTCGTAGTTTCGCGGTGTGGCAGGGAAAGGCGTGATGAAGACGGGCTGGGTGTCTGCCCATGCCGGTCATGGCCTCTCCTTGCTGGACATGGACAGGGGCAGACAACTGATGGTTGTGGGACCCCTGGTGACCGCTGTGGACAGCCATCACCACGCCTTGCTGAAGGAACAGTCCCCCCATCTGTCCTGCCAACAACCAGCACCCCCACCGCTTCCCCTGAACCTCCCCCCCTTCCGCCTCAACCGCTGATTCTCCCATCCCCTATCTGCTGTGTCGCCCCCCATCCCACCTCCCTGCCTCCTTTTGCCTCCACAACAGAACATGTTCATGGGGTTCTTGGGTCAAGTTGCCAGTCTCTGAACAGCAGGTGAAAAATGTGCTGCCTCCGTGAAGGTGTCGCGGCCTTCCAAACTGTCCGTCTGCCTGCCTGTCCCTTTCTTGTTCACTCACTGCCCGAGTCATACACTCCTTATAACACCATGCGTGTGTGTACACGTCCACAAACAACACACGCGCTCAAACGCGCGCACACACACAGACACACGAACTCATCTACACGCATACACACGCGCGCGCGAAACACACAGACACACACGCAGACACACCACACTACACCACATCAGACACATACACAGATGCTTGGTCATTTCTTCATTGCCTGTGTTTGTGGTGAAACGTTAAATCTCTGCCTAACACCCATATCCCCCCCCCCCCCCCCCGCCCGTTCATACACACACACACACACACACACACACACACACACAACACGTCTTGACGAAAGAATCAATATTTTGAAGAAGTGTTGAAAACACCATGATTCATACGATGGGATTGCCAACCGCCCTAGGCCCTGGATGCTACGTTACTTTTTATCATGGCGTGTAGGCGCGGGCTGGATGGGTTGGGTATCTGTGTGAACACCACGCGATGGATACTCGTATGTTTGTGCACGTGCACGCATGCTTGCTCGTGTGCGTTCGTGTGTGTTTTGCGCAGCAGACAGAGGGAGAGGAGCAACAAAAACAAGATGCAAAGCATATAAACGTATTCCCAGTTTATCTTGAATACGCGTGTACATGTCAAGAGCATGTTTACTGTGAAAATACCCATGATCTACCAGTCAGTTATTAGATCTAAAGCTATTTTAAAATCTGTCAAATACATTAAAAAAAAAAAAGGGGGGGGGGGGGCTGGAAAACGTCACAATCAAACGTACGTCATAAAGTATTTCGTCACTGAGCCATAAAGAAGAAAAACCGTTTTGGGCCGTTATAGCCGTTAGTAACGGCTAATCTGGTAAAATAAAACATCGGGCATCATCCGTGACCCATTATGAACATATCTACAAATTTTCAGAAAGATCGGCCCAGAAGTTTTGTCTGGAGCGAGTGGAACTCATTATGACCACGGACAGACACACAGACAGCATTTCTTCGTTCCCATTGTAAAGTACTCCCTGTTCTACAAGAACTGGGAGTACAAAAAAAATAGCAAAGAGGATGCCGATTGAGGGCTAACGGTAAATTTTCATTGAACTAGTCTCGGCCTAGTTACAAGGCCATTCGGAAGAGCACAAATAATAACAATAATTATAATGTTAATTTATATAGCGCCTATTCTCTAAAAAAAAAAATTAGGGCTCTAAGCGCTTTACATAACCAACAACACAGACACACACACACACACACACACACGCGCGCGGCGCGCGCGCGCGCGCGCGCGCGACACCTGCGCAGGAGCGCGTGCGTACACGTGCTCACACATGACAACACACCCACGCTCACAGATACCCGCACGCACGCACTCACATCAACACAGCCTGCACGTACAAGCGACACAACCACAAGGCAACTCACCCGTGCACGCAAAAACCCACTCAGACACTCGGAAGGTGGATTGGAAGTTGGGGGGGGGGGGGGGAGTTACGACCCCACCAAGATCAAACAGCACTCCACTACCTTTTAGGAAAGCCGTTTTACTTACCGGTTCCCTATCAGATCTTACAAATTCGTAAACATTAATGCATTAAAAACAACAACAACAACGAAATGGTGAGAAAATGCCATACTTCGCCATGGGGGAAGGACAGAGTGCATTGTGATGCTCAATGTTCTGCTCATCGGTCGGGGACACCATTGGAAATCGGGCAGCGGCCTAAGAGACAGTGGAAGAGCGGTGCCAGGATCTCTATAAACCTTTGTTTTCTGTCGTCGCTGATGTCTGAAGCTCGAAACTACGTTCGGTCGAATCGTATGGTCTAGATCACTGTGTGTATTGTCAACGTCGTATGTGGGCAGAAAAATATATACATAGAGAATGAATGAATGAATGAATGAATGTTTATTCATATAGGCCTCAGCCCCTCATGAAGGGGTAAACGTACAGATATATCACTTCATCATGCAATACAAAAGGCTACGGTTATGGCAGGCACATCATGCAAAACTATGAAGTAGCTATTTCTCTATATTTAAAAGCCTTATACAAAAACAACGATAATTTTCGTACAACATCAGGTTTAGTGCATGCCATGAGTAGACTTAGTTTACATAAAAAAGGTTGTCGATAATATTTAGGCTAAAAAAAACTTTTCTCTTATTTCTTTCAACCTTTGACAGCAAAGAACGAAGTGTATCTCATCTTCTTTAGACATCTGGCATAATGGACACATCAGACGGCAATCATTACAATATTTATATCTAAAACGATGCATATTCAAGTCAGATATACCTAGTCTAAACCTAGTCATTATACGCTTCAGTTTTCGGTCCATATTTGCTTTCAAATATTGCTTCAAGTCATGGGTATTACAAAACGTTCTATACAAATGAAATCTTTCACTAGTGTAAATGTGGTTATTCCAGTTTTGCCATCTACAGTCAATCAAACGTTGACGAAACACTGCTAATAAAGTGATTTTCATTTCCCACACCTTGATTTAACCACACGTCACCAAAATTATTGCTATATAAACAAACACGCACATTTGAAACCCAGCTCTTCTTTCCCCTAGCATCTAAATCATACAGCATTTTATACGCTATATTAGGTAACCTATGTTCATCCATATGTAATAGCTTAAACCAATATCGAAGGCAGTTAACAGCAGCATTAACATACGTGGGGAATCTGTTTGTTTCACCATATACTAAATCGTTGGGAGTACGAAGATCTACGCCTAAATACTTTTTAAGAGCAAATAGATGAACTGACTCACAATGAACAGCGGCTTATTTCTGATCCGTATAGCAGTACTGGCTGGACACGCATATCAAAAAGTTTTATAAACAGTTCAAAAGAATTGTTATTTAGAGCATATAACTTCTGAACTATACACAACAATGCATTTTTCGCTCGACTGGCAAGATCTTTACAAGCAACAGTGAAACTCAGACGAGTGGAGATAAATATTCCCAAATACTTGTAAACATTCAACTACAGGCATTACCACGCCATCATATAGCCATCGTTCTCTTACACTTAGATAACCTCCCTTCCGAAATACAATGATGTTACTTTTATTCATGTTGATTTTCAATTGAAGCGAAGAAGCAGCATGTTGCAAGTTATTTAGCTGTGTCTGCAGCCCTATAACCGTTTCTGACAATAAAACAACATCATCTGCCAATAGAAGAATGAACAACTCAAATGCAGTACGTGAGAGCACAGCGCCATGTTTTCCGTTATTAATCACATGTAATGCTAACTCATTAATAAATACAGAAAATAGTACAGGGCTACACGCATCTCCCTGTTTCACTCCTGCTGTACATCGAATGTAATCAGAAAGTTTAGAACCACATCTTACTCTGCATTTTACATTTTCATACATAACTTTGATACACTAAAAACAACTTACCAGTTATGCCATTTTTTAAAAAATAAAATAGGCCATAGCAGATTTCTATTAATCGAATCAAATGCTTTTTCAAAGTCTATGAACGCTACATAAAGTTTACGGTTATATGAAAACTGCTTTTGCACAAGCGCTAACAACGTAAATATGTGATCAACTGTCGAATATCCTCTTTTAAAGCCTGCTTGATACTCACCTGTAATATTGTTCTCGTCTATCCATTCTTGTAATCTGTTGTTAATAAATCGAACTATAACGTTTGCTGCTTATATCAGTTATAGAAATACCTCTAATAATTATTGGGATTATTAATATCTCCTTTTTTTAAACAATGGTAAAATAATGGATTCTGTCCAATTTTCCGGAAATACCCCGTTGTCAAAAAGTGTATAGAATAATTTTGCGAGAAAATTTACGACTTGATCATTTGAATACTTCAGTAACTCGCTAACAATAACATCTGGACCTGCTGCTTTCCGAACTTTCAGTTTTCTTATGACCAACAATACTTCCTAGAGAGAGAGAGAGAGAGAGAGAGAGAGAGAGAGAGAGAGAGAGTATGCGTGCCAGTGTATGTGTCTGTACATGTGTGTGCACTTGCGCGCATGCGCGTACTAATGAGTAAAAGCACGTCCCCACAACCCGTCACCCCTCCTTCACACACGAGTACAGCAATGTGAACAGACAGAGTAACGTCCCCTGTGACCCCGGTTGACCCAGTGCTGCGAGACACTACGACAAAAGCTACTCATCATGAAGCGAGCAGACATGGACACCTTCACACGCTTCTGAGAGATGACAACATTATCACGTTCTGAAGGTTGCTCCTGTGGGCAGTTACGAGGATCCCTCCCCCAACCCCTTACATGCTTCTCCCCCACTCCATCAAAATTCCAAAATACATACATGCGCCCGCGCGCGCCACACACACACACACAAATCACAAGCCCTTGCACACGCACGTACGTACTCTCTCTCTCTCTGTCCCTCCCCACACACACACACACACACACACACACACACACACACACACACAAACACCGCTGTTTTACCATGTGGAAGGAAGTGGGTGGGCGGAACACACAGAGAGAGAGAGAGGAGAGAGAGAGAGAGAGAGAGAGAGAGGAGAGAGAGAGAGAGAGAGAGAGAGCACAGCTATGTCAGGAACTGAACATTAATTGCATTTCAGAGGTTTCTTTTCCCGCGATTCGCACCGTTTTCAAATAATGATCTGACACCAAAAGTTCAACCCATCGCGCTGTAAGGAATCAAGGGTTGAGGTGTTAGAAAGTTCGAACGGTTCTGAGAACGTGCAAATTAATTAAACTGGCAAAAGGATTGCAAGAAGTGGAAAAGATGTTAAAACAGTAAGATAGCTCTGAGTGAGTGTGGAAGTGTTGGCGTTCATCGATGTCTACCATTACAGCGACAAATGACTAGACCAGTCTTCATGCCATGTCCAGTGCCAGGCGATAGGACGCTGCTCGGACCTGTTCAGCACATAGAAGAAACTGGACGGACGAATCGCGTGAGATCCCTTGTGTATGTTCACATGGTTTGGGCGTGTTTGGGAAATACGGAACATTGGACATGTTGGACGGTTCATCAGAGCATCCCAAAAGCCGTGTTTTAGCTAACTTCTCGTAAAATGTTGCATGCTTCGCTGACATCGTATTCAGACTAGTTGAATGAGCATAAAGAAGAGGAAGTAGTAGTAGTAGTAGTAGTAGTAGTAGTAGTAGTAGTAGTAGTGGTAGAAGAAGAAGAAGAAGAAACAAGAAGAAGATGAAGAAGAACAAGAAGAAGAAAAAGTAGATCAACAATAAGAACAACAAAGACACTAGTGCTTCGTCCGTATCTTTTCCCCCAATAAGAAAAAAAAAAAAAAAAAAACCCAGTCATTCACTCACTCATTCATTCATTGATTTAAACACACAGACACAGACACACAGACACACACACACTCTCTCTCTCTCTCTGTGAACATGTGCAACTCCTGAACTCAGCACGTTGAGAAGCTACAGAGGGAAAACAGACCCAGAAACTGCCTGCCAAAGAAGGAAGCTTCCAGTCTGAACGGAACATACTTACTTTGCTTGCTCCCTCCGGAGTTCCGCTGCCTTCATCGATTTTCACTCAGAAAAGAAAAAAAAATTTTTAAAAAAAGAAAGAAAGAAAAGATGAGGAAGAGGAAAGGTACGGACGGGACTGACAAGAGGAAGATTAAAAAAAAAGAAAGAAAAAAAAATCAGGAGGTGGAGAAATGGGTTGCATGGGAGGTGAGGTGGGGGTGGGGGTGGGGGTGGAGAAGGAGTAACAGGGAGAAAAGGAGGTCAGCATAATGAGGCCAGCTCGTGGAAAAAGAAGAAAACAACAACAACAACAACACAACGATGAAAAGACGGAGAGGATTATTCTACGACCTAGGGCTGATTTCCCAATCCGCCCCCCCCCCCCCCCCCCCCCACCCCCTCCCAGCGTGGTCGGAGAGTTAGAAAAAATGATGCTGGTGCATGCAAACTGCCAATGATTTCCCCCCTCCCCAATCCCTTCACTCTCTTCGCCCCCCCCCCCCCCCCCTCCCCACTCCCGTGCCTTGTTGTATTCTTTTCTCTTTTATCTCCCATTTCTTCCCCCACCCAACTTCCCCTCCACCCCCCACTCCCCTGCAGGCCATCCATTACAGAGATGCTCACCTTACACTTTGCATCTCCCCCCTCGTCCCTCGCCTCCCCTTTCCCTTTTCGCATCCTCCACAGGATTGATAGACACTAGGGAAAGTGTATGCCCATGCGTGCTCGCGCTCGCGCTTGAGTGTGTGTGTGTGTGTGCGCGCTTGTGTGTGTGTGTGTGTGTGTGTGTGTGTGTGTGTGTGTGTGTGTGTGTGTGTGGTGTGTGTGCGTGTGTGTGTGTGTGTTTATGCCCCTTGTTGTGTGTGTGTGTGTGGTGTGTGTGTGTGTGTTGTTTATGCGCCCGCTTGTGTGTTGTGTGTGTGTGTGTGTGTGTGTGTGTGTGTGTGTGTGTGTGTGCACGCGCGCGCGAGTGCATACGTGCGTGCTTGTATGCATGCATGAATAATTATGTGTGCGTACGTGCGCGTTCGTGTGTGTGTGCGTATGCGCACGTGTATGTGTGCGCGTGCCCTTGTGTGTGCGTGCGCGCGTACACGTGCGCGCGCGCGGTGTGTGTGAGTGGATGTGTGTGTGTGTTTGTGTGTGTATGCGCGCGCGCTCGAGCGTGCGTGCGTGTGTGTGTGCGTGTGTGTGCTTGCGCGCGCGCGCGCGTGTGTGTGTGTGTGTGTATTGTATTATATATATATATATGTGTGTGTGTGTGTGTGTGTGTGTGTGTGGCGCGCGCGCGCGCGTGTTAGTGTGTATGCGCGCGCGTGTGTGCGTGTGCGTGAGCGCGCGCGCGCGAATGCGCATTCGCGCGTGCGTGGCTACGCGTGTGTGTATACATGCGGTGATATACAAAACATTCTGATGATTCGCCAACTCGTATGACTAACGTTGTACTGCACTGAATCTATGTATTTACTCATCTTTCCTTC
>CM065732.1:54617897-54625046 GCA_033310375.1 Conus canariensis
ATTCATTCATCCACCTGCCCGGGTGTCCGTGACGGCAGTCACGTGTCGCTAGGCTGTGTTCACCGGGCGGGCATCACTGGATCCAGCCTAACCGTTTATCTGATGACCGTTCGTTGATAAACAAGTAGGGTAACTCTTTGCTCCCATGATGAAACAATACACGCCCATAACTCTAAAACGAATGCTGCTTAAAGACACCCGGAATCGTCTAGCAGAAATAACAGCACAGAGCGCACAGAACAAACAAGGAGACGTCCCCAGAAATGGATGTTCCCAGGTGCCCATTATACTCTGTACCTGTACACTTGAAATGGGTAAGCTGGGAATATCCTTTGCTTGTTCTGTGTGCTCTGTGGTGTCATTTCTGCGTGGTGATTCGGTGCCGTTGGCAGCATTCATCTGGAGTTATTTATTTATCATGGGAGTTACAGTCACCCTATCTGTTTATTACAAAAGGTCATCAGATAATGTGGAGGGAGGGAGAGAGAGAGAGAGAGAGAGAGAGAGAGAGAGAGAGAGAGAGAGATGGGGGAAGAGAGAGACAGGTGGGGGAGAGAGAAGAGAGAGATAGGGGAAGAAAGAGAGAGAGGTGGGGGAAGAGAGCGAGCGAGAGAGAGAGAGAGAGAGAGAGAGAGAGAGAGATCTTCTAAATCCTGTGCAACCATTATTACCCCCCCCCCCTCCTTCCTGCCCTGCTCTCCCTTCCTCCCAAATATGATTATCTATATCCGCTCCGTTCATTTCACACCGTTTCTCCCTCACCCCTCAAGGCCTCACCTCACACAGAGCATCACAGGAGGACTGCAGGCGCCATGGCTGCCTGGCCTGACACCGCGCTGACTGACTCACTGGCCTACACCGCCGGTGGTCTGTGGGGGTGGGGGTGGGTGGGGGTGGGGGGGGTGGGGACGGGGTGTGGGGGCGTTCATTCATTCACCTGCCCCGTGTCCCTGAAGGCGTCACGTGTCGCTGGGCTGTATTCACCGGCGGAAATCAGTGGATTCAGGTTAACGTTATCTGATGACCGTTTGGGCGATTTTTTCACGATTGTCGCGCGAACGTTATGTTACTTTGCAGAGATTTTTTTTTTTTTTTTTTTTTTTTTTTTTTTGGGGGGGTGTCTAAAAGTGTATTTCATAGAGGGTATATACTTTCCGCAAGTGCGTGCGTGCGTGCGTGCGTGTGTGCATGCGCGTGTGTGTGTGTGTGTGTGTGCTGTGTGTGTGTGTGTGTGTGTGTGTGTGTGGATGGAATGAGAAAGGGGAAAGTTACACCGTCGATGTAAAGACAGTTAGAATATATCGTGTACTAGGCAACAAACAAACAAACACACATAGACAAAACAAACAACGTTCATGTTTCTCATGTATCTACGCCATCTCTCCGTATCATGCACTGGGTAAGAAGACAGAGAGAGAGAGAGAAGAGAGAAGAGGAGAAGAAGAAGAGGGGAGAAAAGGGAAGCAAGACAAAGTAGGAGAACCAGGTACTGTACGAAATGGGAAAGAAAAAGAAAGGAAGAAAAAAACTCACAGAAACAAGAAAAAGAGGAAAAAAAGAATGGGGAGGACAAATGTAGGTCCTCTGAGACAGACAGACAGGAGAGAGAGAGAGAGAGAGAGAGAGGAGAGAGAGAGAGAGAGAGAGAGGAAGGGAGACATCGAAAGCAGTGAGTAATGTACATCACACACACAATTACACACACACACACACCAACACACATGTTGATGAATAGAAGGTAATGTGATTTCTGGGCTTCTTGTCGCTGTGACCATGTACATACATTGAGAGAGAGAGAGAGAGAGAGAGAGAGAGGAGAGAGAGGAGAGAGAGAGAGAGAGAGAGAGAGAGAGAGACGAGAGGAGCAAATCATGTATTACCATCCCCTCCCCTCTCCCTCCCTTCCCCACCAATACAAATAACCTTTATTCACTCTCACATCACCACACCGTTTCTTCTCCCCCCCACCCCACCCCCACCCCCTCCTCCCCACCCCTACGTAGAGCACGCGGAAGAACGGAAACCAGTTCTGCCTGGCCTGACACAGACGTGACTCATTCATTGGTCCACAACGCTCTCCGTGGCCTTGGGTGAAGTGGTGGTTCCTTCACCTGCCCCGTTACACGTCCCTGGTTACACTGACAGCCACGGTATGGTGTGCTAGTCTGGTCCTGACGGAAATCGCTTGATCCACGTTAGCGGTATCTGATGACTATCTTGGCGTGTGTGTGTGGTGTGTGTGTGTGTGTGTGTGTGTGTGTGTGTGTGTGTGTGTGTGTGTGTTTCAAACCCAAATGGATTGTTGCAAAACGATACATTCGTTCATTGAGTGTTCTGTCAAACGTTTATGATGTAGAGGGTTATTTCCTGTGAGTGTTGTTGTCGTTGTGTTGTTGTTGTTGTTCTGAACCAATGTATTCTGTCGATGTAATTCAGAGCATATTAAGCATTGCAGTATACTGTATACTCGGTAGCAAAACAAACAATTAAACAAAAGAACCAATCTAAAAGCAAAGACTGTACGGCATCTTCATCAGCAGCTTTCCTAGTGTCATGCACAGATATATCTCAAGATGTTGAAGAAGATGACGATGAAGATGAAGACTTAGAAGAAGACGACGACGAAGATAGAAAGAAGGAAGAAGAAGGAGGAGATGGAGGAGGAGGAGCAGTAGAAGGAGGAGGAGGAGGAAGAGCAGAAGAAGAAGAGGAGGAGGAGGAGGAGGCGGAGAAGAAGAAGAAGAAGAGGATGAGTCAAATGTAGGTCATTTAGCAAGGGCAAGAGAGAGAGAGAGAGAGAGGGAGGGAGGGAGGGAGAGAGAGAGAGAGAGAGAGAGAGAGAGAGGGGGGGGACGGCAATTGACGTACACAGATGTCATGTACACAACAATTCACGTGAGACACACACACACACACACACACCCACACACAACACCAAGAGTGAGAGAGAGAGAGAGAGATAAATAAGAGAGAGGGAGTAAAAGAGGGAAGGAGAGAGGAGAGAGAGAGGAGGAGAGAGAGAGGGGGGGAGAAGTGAGAGAGAGAGGGAGAGAGGGGGGGGAGGGGTAGGAGAGCTGGTTTAGTATAGCAGGGGCATTGAGGACAGAGAGGAGGAGGAGTCTGAATAGAACCAACAGCACAGTTACAGACAGCATTACTGCTGAACTTGTGAGCAGTCAGTTTGACCAAGAACCCAAAAGCACAGTTACAGACAGCATTACTACATGAACTTTGTGAGCAGTCAGTTTGACACGAACCAACAGCACAGTTACAGACAGCATTACCACATGAACTTTGTGAGCAGCAGTTTGACACAGAACAACAGCCAGTTACAGACGCATACTGCATGAACTTGTGAGCAGTCAGTTTGACCACAGAACCAACAGCCAGTTACAGACAGCATTAGCATGAACTTTGTGAGAGTCAGTTGACCAGACAACAGACAGTTTACAGACAGCATTAGCACATGAGCTTTGTGAGCAGTCAGTTTGACCACAGAACCAACAGCACAGTTACAGACAGCATTACCACATGAGCTTTGTGAGCAGTCAGTTTGACCACAGAACCAACAGCACAGTTACAGACAGCATTACCACATGAACTTTGTGAGCAGTCAGTTTGACCACAGAACCAACAGCACAGTTACAGACAGCATTACCACATGAACTTTGTGAGCAGTCAATATGACAACAGAACCAACCGACACCGAATCTGACAACTGCCCAAAACAACCCATCAACTCTTCTAGTGCCTGTGAGCTAGCAAACTTTTCACGTCAAAATGTCCACAAATCAGTCCGACCCTTTCAGAAAAGGTTGATACTCGTCTCTGTACCAGGTGGAACAAAAAAAAAAGAAAGAAAGAAAGAAAGAAAAACAGACCCTCATGAATGCTGATATCCTCTCCCCCCCTCCAACTAGACAACTTGAAATTCATCTTTAGTGTGTGGGACATGGAAGTGGATTAAAAACCCGAAAGAAACAGAATCAGAGACTGTGGGGGTGTGTCGCCTTCTGATTTGCCCTCAATCTCCTATCATCATATCAAACGTGACGGGCCAGGCGGCTCGCCCGTTACTGTAAGTCTTCCAGTTGTTAGGTGGGAACTTCGAGCGATGTCTGCTTGTATCTTACAAGCCCAAAATTTGTACGGTACGGCGCAAGGGGGACAACTTAAGTCTTATCTTAAACCCAGTCGTTTTGGTAGGTGGAACATGCTTTACTGGCCTTGAACTTGCGTACAGCTTTTGTGACACCCTGTTGTTAGCCCATTCGCGCGCGCACGTGTGTGTGTGTGTGTGTGTGTGTGTGTGTGTGTGCGCGCGCGCGCGCGCATGCACGCGCGTGTGTGTGTGGTGCGCGCGCGCTGTGTGTGTGTGTGTGGTTTGCGTGCGCGCGTGTGTCTGTAGGCGCGCGTGGATGCGCAGAGGAACGAACACAGATTCACTGACACAAACAGATCTGCACCACAATGTAAGACGTACACACTCCTCTCTTTTCTCAAACATCTGATGCATCACCTCCATGCAAACAGATGTCACCACGTCAGACAGACACGCAGACAGACAGACACAAACAGACAGGCACACACACACTACATACTCTCCAACCCCGCCCCTCTCCCCCCCCCCCTCCCCTCCCGACATCTCACCACACCCAACGCGTTCACACCCCCACCTCACCTCCCCACCCACCACCTACCTCCAGCCTGTTCCGCTCCTCCTCCGCCGCCAGCTGCAGCTGCTTCTCCAGCAGCTCCCAGTTCATGGTGGGCAGGCTGCTCTCCATGGTGAACACCTCAAAGTCCCCGTCCACCGGCTGGGACAACGGCCGGTCCTGCCCCTGCCCCTGCCCCTCCCCGCCGCCGCCGCCAGTGCCCGGCGACCCGCCCCCCGTCTCCCTGGACGGCGTCCCCCCGTGGCTGTTCCTCTTCAGGCTCCCCTCCCTCCGGTTCCGCAGGCTGCGGCGGGCCGAGATGTCCCGAATCACCACGGCGGCGGCCGCGCACTCGCCGAGGTGCTGCTGCTGCCGCTGCCGCCCCGCGGCGGCCTTCCCCGACAGGGCTGGTCCATGGCGATGGCTGCGGCGTCGGCGCCGTCACCCGCGGAGATCAGGTCCCCCTCGCAGAGCGCGTGCTGGCTCTTGTCCAGCGAGGCCGAGGAGGTGGACCTGGAGTAGAGGCCGCTCTGGCTGAGGTGGAAGTCGATGGGGCAGGCGTCGGCGTGCAGGCGCTTCAGCTGCGCGAACTCCTGGGCCAGGCTCAGGAAGCTCAGCTTGCGGAGCCGCCGCTGGTAGTCCTCCTCGGACTCCCCGGCCTGGCGCTCCAAGGAGGCGTCCCAGGTCAGGGGCACGTGCTGCAGGGAGCTGGGGAGCGGGGAGTCGTAGTTCCTCAGCTCTTCCTTGTCCACCACCTCGATGTCCTTCTCCAGCTCCCGCAAGGGACCGACGCCCAGCTCCGAGTAGTCCGAGGACACCGATTCGCACTCGCTGTCCTGCAAGCTTCTCAGCGCCGGCGCTCGCACCGGGGCCAGCAGCTGCTGCTGTGACCTTGACCTGACCCCACCGTCGCGACCTTGACCTTCCTCGATGAGCGCGGAGCCGCAGTTCTGGTTCTCTTCCGGGGTGGACAGCGTCATCGTCTGCACGCCGCCGGCGCTTTCAGTCTCGCTGTCCTCGCCATCGTTGTCGTCGTCTAGGATGTGGATGTCGTCGAGGTTGATGACGCGGTCGATGACGACGATGTCCTCATCTTCTGACAGAGCGGCAGGAAGGGCGTGGTGGCGATGGAGGTGGGCTGAGAAGGTGGTGGTGGTGGGGGTGTTGGTGGGGGTCAGGGGGTCAGGGTGGGAGGCCTGTCGCTGTCGGTAGGCGCGCCACGCTCGCTGGATGCTGCACACACAACACACGGCGGGTTACGTACACAGCATCTGTTTTACTGGACTGGATATGCGCGCGCGCGCGCGCGCGCGGCGCTGTGTGTGTGTGTGTGTGTGTGTGTGTGTGTGTGTGTGTGGAGAGAGAGAGAGAGAGAGAGAGAGAGAGAGACAGAAAGAGAGAGAGAGAGTGACAGGCAGACACAGACAGACAGACAGAGATTGTGTGCGTGTGTGCATGTGTGTCAGAGAGAGAGAGAGAGAGAGAGAGAGAGAGAGAGAGAGAGAAGAGAGAGAAGAGAGAGAGACAGAGACACAGACAGACACAGACAGAGAGACAGAGATTGTGTGTGTGTGTGTGTGTGTGTGTGTGTGTGTGTGTGTGTGTGTGTGTGTGTGTGCGTGGTGCGTGCGTGCGTGCGTGCGTTTGTGTGTTGTGTGTGTGTGTGTGTGTTGTGTGTGTGTGTGTGTGTGTGTGTTGTGACACAGAGAGAGAGAGAGAGAGAGAGAGAGAGAGAGAGAGAGAGAGAGAGAGAGAGAGAGAGAGAGAGAGAGAACACCACCACTCACTCGCCACATGGAAGAACAAGCTAAACACCACCACACTACTTCCCCTTGAACACCGATTACCTTGCTCACAGCTTCCGCGGAAGGAACAGACAGGCGACGTACATGTATATATATATATATATAAGAGAGACCTACGCTTCGTGCAGCGAAATGAACACAATGATGTGGCCAGTCACAGCAGCAGCAGCGGGCAGGTGCCTGCAGTTGCTGGCATGCATGTATACATGTTTTGGTGGGGAGGTTCTCCTGCAGTCGGCAGCAGAAGAGCGCGAGGAGCGGATCGAACGGGAACAGCTGTGCGCGCTGTGCCGCATTCCCCACGTTCCGATCAACGCGGAACTGCTTTTATGTTGATTGGCGGGGAAAAAAAGTATAAGAAGGCGAGAGAGAAAAAGGGAGGGAGGGAGGGAGGGAGACGAGTGGGGAGGGATGGGCGGGGAAAAGAAAGGGTGGGAAAAAAAAGAGAGGTATGAAAAAGGTAGCATGGGAAAAAAAAACGTTAGAGAGAGAGAGAGAGAGAGAGAGAGAGAGAGAGAGAGAGAGAGAGAGAGAGAGAGAGGAGAGAGAGAGAGAGGGAGAGAAGAGAGAGGGAGAGAGAGAGAGAGAGAGAGAGAGAGATAGGGAGAGAGAGAGAGAGAGAGAGAGAGAGAGGGAGAGAGAGAGAGAGAGAGAGAGAGAGAGAAGGTGGTGGGAGAGGAGGAGAGAGA
>CM065732.1:54625146-54630146 GCA_033310375.1 Conus canariensis
TCTCTCTCTCTCTCTCTCTCTCTCGCTCATTTCTATTAAAATCTCTCCCTCTCTCATAAAATCTCTCTCTCTCGCTCTCATAAAATCTCTCTCATAAGCTCTCTTTCATAAGCCCTCTCTCTCTCTCGCTCTCATAAAATCTCTCTCTCTCTCTCCTAAGCTCCCTCTCTCTCTCTCTCTCATAAGCTCTCTCTCTCTCTCGCTCTCATAAAACCTCTCTCTCTCTCTCTTGCATTATTGTTGCATAACCTGAAGGGCTGACTTTTTTTTCTAGACTTTGTGAATAGGGGTTGATCACAAGGGGACACCGTTTCTGGCGCTACATGCTTCCTGTGTCCCTCCTTCTTCCACACGTGTATAGCTGCCAGTCTTTGACACACCTGTGTCCCTCCTTCCTCAACACGTGTATAGCTGCCAGTCTTTGACACACCTGTGTCCCTCCTTCCTCAACACGTGTATAGCTGCCAGTCTTTGACACACCTGTGTCCCTCCTTCCTCAACACGTGTATAGCTGCCAGTCTTTGACACACCTGTGTCCCTCCTTCCTCAACACGTGTATAGCTGCCAGTCTTTGACACACCTGTGTCCCTCCTTCCTCAACACGTGTATAGCTGCCAGTCTTTGACACACCTGTGTCCCTCCATCCTCAACACGTGTATAGCTGCCAGTCTTTGACACACCTGTGTCCCTCCTTCCTCAACACGTGTATAGCTGCCAGTCTTTGACACACCTGTGTCCCTCCTTCCTCAACACGTGTATAGCTGCCAGTCTTTGACACACCTGTGTCCCCCCTTCCTCAACACGTGTATAGCTGCCAGTCTTTGACACACCTGTGTCCCTCCATCCTCAACACGTGTATAGCTGCCAGTCTTTGACACACCTGTGTCCCTCCTTCTTCCACACGTGTATAGCTGCCAGTCTTTGACACACCTGTGTCCCTCCTTCCTCAACACGTGTATAGCTGCCAGTCTTTGACACACCTGTGTCCCTCCTTCCTCAACACGTGTATAGCTGCCAGTCTTTGACACACCTGTGTCCCTCCTTCTTCAACACGTGTATAGCTGCCAGTCTTTGACACACCTGTGTCCCTCCTTCCTCAACACGTATACAGCTGCCAGTCTTTGACACACCTGTGTCCCTCCTTCCTCAACACGTGTATAGCTCAGTCTTTGACACACCTGTGTCCCTCCTTCCTCAACACGTGTATAGCTGCCAGCCTTTTACTGTTGAAACTGGGGAACCGGGGGCCGGGGTGATCTGAAAAAGGGAGCAGCAGTTCGGCTTTGGACTGGAGGCATTTCTAACTGCAGCATCATGTTTCAGAAGACAACGCATTTTCCCATACTTGCAACTGCCGACATCTACATAATATAGCTGGGGACATAATATAGCTGGGGATGGGGGGGTATTCCACAGTAATTTTTTTATCCCTGTTTAAAAATGACCCCTACCCTCGTACCCCCCCCCCCTTTTTTTTAAGGAAATGTTTGACATTCTGGACCCCCCCCCCCCCCCCCCCCCACACGTAAATTCGGGATATCGGGACAGGATGTTTACAATACGAAAGTTCCAGAAAAAAAAATGTGGAGAGATGTGTCCCTTAGTTCCTGGTTTCTAAAGTCCAAAGTTTAGAAAATAGCATACCACAAACAATGACAGTGATATCATGTAATAATAACCCTGCGACCAGTAGGCCTTAGGGCTGCTGTGACAGACAGACAGACACATGGAGCTCACTGATGCCGCTTCTACAGAAATGCCCATCGCGGCATGTCAGGTGGACGGACAGGTCAGGCATGGCGGTGCTGGCCTCCTCTTCAAGTATCCCGGTCAATCCCGGGGATTTATTATTCATGCTTCCAGAGTCCGCTGGACGCTAACATGGACGACAGGATCTTTCATGGCGCCTATTGATTTTCCTGCGTGCGTAAACACTAGCAGGTCTGCCCCCCCGCCCCCCCCCCCCCTCCCTCCCCTCTTTCCACCCCTTTAGTATCCTGCGGCGGCTTTGTGGGAGGGGGAGGATCTGATGGGATGTGTCTTGGATCACGATTGTTCACGAGGGATGGGGAGTCACGTCTTGATAAATAGACGTGACATCAGCCCCCCCCCTCCCGTCCCTCCCCCTCGTTCGACCCCCCCCCCCCCCCCTGCGCGCCTCATGAATAATTCAGCCGTCTGAGCAGAGAAGGTTTCGCTAATGAGCCCCAGCTCTCTCCGCTCTATCTCCTGCTCTCAGGTCCAACTGTCTGGAGTTAAAGACTCACCCAGCTCCATTCTGTCTCTCTGACAATCCCCCCCCCCCCCCCCCCCCCGGTGGTGCCTGCCATTCTGCTGTCCACGCTGAATGGAGACGACTGACTGCTGCCAGCAGTGCCGCACTGTTCATCATGAAATATGGAAACAAAATGCCGCGCTGCTGCCTCCCTGCCCGTCCTTCAGGTCACCCACTGCCCGAGGGAGGTTTCTTTGGCGGCGGGACTTCCCTCGTGTGCCTTTTGGGAAGCGGCCCCTGAATTTCCCTGATTGCATGAGCATTGGTTTCCGTTTCATCACCCACGCTACCTGCACTATGCTGCTAAACCACAGAACCTAAAAAGTAAGAAAAAAAAAAAAGAAGAAGAAATCAATGAAATCAAAATAAAAGTATACAAAAAAGTGGGACTACTCAGATGTCGACCCCTGCCTTTGCCCAAAGTGCTACTGGTCAAGCCCTGGAGAAAAT
Source organism: Conus canariensis (assembly GCA_033310375.1). Lineage (NCBI taxonomy): Eukaryota > Metazoa > Mollusca > Gastropoda > Neogastropoda > Conidae > Conus > Conus canariensis. The sequence goes on from CM065732.1 coordinate 54,627,872, forward strand.
CATGAACATCAACCACATGTTGGGGGGGGGGTACCTTGCAGTTAGCTGCCATCCTGACAAGTTTCAAGTTTCCAATGTAGCTGTACAACGTGGTTTATGAACCAGCAACACTGACGGAAAAAAACCAAGGACGGGGGGAACCCTAATCAAGCTCCACACTGGTTTCTAAATGAAGTGACTACAAGCGGAAACCGAAATACATTTTCAAAGAGAAAGTATTATCAATCCGCTGGGGGAAAAAAGGGGGACAAACAAATTACAAGACAAAACACGACGCGTTTCGACCCCTTTGATATTCTTCAGGCAAGGCAAACAACATTCAGGACAGTCAAAACGAAGAACGAGCAATCGCTTATCTTCCCAAATTGGGGCCAAGATGGACGTTGAATGCGCAACGTACTTTATAAAGCAGCAATACTGACAGAAAAACAAACGGGAAAGGGGGGTGGGGGTGACTCTTGGATCAAGCTCTACATGTTCTGTAAAGGCCATACCCCTGATCTTATCAGGGAAACACAAAAGACTGAGCAGAGACGATACGTTTTCCCAACAAAGCCACGTCCCTCTATGAACAAGAACGACAACAGCCTTCCTTCCACTTTCGCGCTCTCTACACAAGGACTCTTAGTTGTCTCCCCTGGGACGGGGGGAGGGAGTCACGCTTTGATCAACTGTGACGGGTCATCAGCCCTGACGGCGGCCCATGAATAATTCAGTTGAAAGGGGAGGGCGGCTTGCTGATCAACCTCCCTACTCGCTTTCCCCGCTTCAAGGTCGGCCCACGGCACCATCGCTTCGGGGGTGACTCCCACCGTACTGTCTTTGCTCCCACCCAAGGAGATGTATTCCTTGATCCGGCGTGGTCTCTGAAGGTGCCCAGATTCTTGTCGTGGGTGTGTATGCGGTTTGGTGTATAAAAGCCACTTTTTTGTTGTTGTTTTTTTTTCACTCCCTATTGTACATTGCATCTGAGTCAGGATATATATATATATATATATATATATATATATATATATATATATATCCCTCTTTCTGATTTCACCTGTTACATAAGAAACTGCTACAAAGCGCACTTTGAACGAAAAACAAAGCAAAACAAAACAAAACAAACAAAAAACAACCAACCAACCAAACAAACACCCTCTCGTTTCCGATCTATAGGTCCCTCCACATGCCTTCTCGTGTAATCTTGATCTTTGGGGACGAAGGCGGGGGAGGGGCAAGGGGGTGGGGGGGGGGGGGGGGGGGGAGTGGAGGAGCGAGAAAGTAATTTGGGAGTTCCGGGCCTTCCCACCCAATACAAACAAGCTTGGCTTGGCTGGCCATTAGCACGTGAGGGATTATTCTGGAGGCGCTCTGATCATACCCGTCTGATGCAAGTTTCATGTTTCCAATCGGCATGAAAAGCACTATGTAGGCGTCTCCTGGAACCGTCTGGGGGGGGGGGGGGGGGGGGGGCAAATGGGAGGACGGGCTCTCTGGTTATCTCTGGAACAGACACGCCCGCCATCCACACTGTCTCCCAGAGCCAGTCTCGTCCCGTCTGCCATGCATTTATGATACACGCTTAAACAAAAAAACAAAAAACAAAAACAAAAAACACGAGTTCTTTCAGTTCAGCCGTGGGCTTGATCTTTTTCTGTATTTTTTTTTTCTGTTCTTGCTTTTCCTTGGCCTTCTTCACTAGATAAAAATACACGCATGCATCATGCATGATTCAATACATACGTACAAGTAGGTTTGTCTACAAACAGATATACATGCATATGTGAGGTTTATTTATTTACCAGTTTATCTGTTCATTTATTGACAGTATTTTGATTTATTTACCTAGCTGGCTAACTTCTTTCTGAATGTCTCTTAACGCTTCGGAGCTGGATGGAAGCCATGAAACTTCAGTCATGAGTTTCCCATCTGCCCTTTTCCTCGCCATTTTCCGTTATTCCTTATTTCGATTTGGAACAATTATTACACGTGGCAAGGTGAGCTCACGCAGTCGGTAACACCACACACACACACACACACACACACACACACACACACACGTACACACACACATAAACACACACAACACACACACACACAAACACACGTACACACACACACACAAACACACACGCACACTGAACTAACGACAAATTCAGCAGACTGAGGCCATCTACCCGCCCTCCACCTAACCACTCTTTTCTCTCTCTCTCTCTCTCTTTGTGTCTCTGTCTGTCTGTCTGTCTGTCTGTCTGTCTCTCCCCCACAGACGCAGGGGAGGAAGCATGTA
>CM065732.1:54635146-54639381 GCA_033310375.1 Conus canariensis
GAGGGGGGGGAGGGAGGAGGAGGAGGGAGGAGGAGGAAGGAGGAGAGGAGAGAGAGAGAGAGAGAGAGAGAGAGAGAGTGCGGAAGACCAGGGGTAGATAGACACAGAGAGAGTGAACTCGAGAAGGAGGAGAAGGGGGAGGAGAAGGAGGAGGAGAGAGAGAGAGAGAGACAGAGAGAGAGAGAGAGAGAGAGAGAGAGGGAGAGAGAGAGAGAGAGAGAGGGAGAGAGAGTGTGGAAGACAGGGGGTAGACGGACACACCAGAAAGCCAGATGTACGTCGTTGGAAGGATATGATATCTGATGAGAAGGAGAAAGAGCCAATCAGCTCCAGCGCTGGCAAAATCTTAAAAAAATAAAAATAAAAATAAAAAAACCAAAAAAAAACAGAACACAACAAAACAAACAAACAAAAACCCAAAGAAACCAATGGCCTAAATAGCAGAGATGTTATCACAGTAAAGCACACGACACGTCCAGCCTTCACAGACAACCAGTGGGCAGCGGCAATCAGAGCCAGATGCCATGACGAACCTTCACGCCGACACCAAGACGTGGGTGGATCTTCAGAGTCGGCTTTATTACAGCTTAGCCTCCTCAAGGGACTGATACAGATCTTCAGCGCGCGCGCGCACACATACACACACACACATTCGCAAGCCAACACGCACACATATAAGCACGCAGGACCGCACGCACGCACACGCACAGACACAGACACACGCACCGCACACACACACACACACACACACACACACACACACACACACACACAGAGGATACATGAACAAACGCACAGACCTACAAAAGATCAAGTCTGGCAGCAGATCATTCGGTTTAATCGCCACTAGGATTGATCAACCAGATTATTTTGAGTGCGCGCATACACACACGCGCGCGCGCGTGCATGCATATTTACACACACATCTACACACACGCATACACAGATATGTAAAAACATACACACACACACTCACACACACACACTCACACACACACACTCACACACACACACACACACACACACACACACACACACACACACACTCACACACCCTAATCAGACGCCCACACCAGATCCAACTTGGCAGAGGGTTTACAGGCGAACTCCACGCGGAGACCGATGAACCGGATCTCGTCCAGGGCTGCCAACACCCATCAGCACCCTGTGGAATACAGGAATACTGACAGCACGCCCTTGCGGGGGCTGCAACAGCCTGTAAAAATGGAACTGCCGAACAGCCCATGAAAAGATAACCGCCAACTGAACCATCACAGTGGGTATCATGTATATTGCAACCCCCTTTCAAAAAACAACCCAAAATCCTTTTAAAAAAAAGAAAAAAGAAAAAAGAAAAAGCGTGAAACTGCTTTTAAAAAGAAACCGCCAATTCAACCATGACAGTGGGTATCATCTCTATCACAAATCCCTTAAACACACACACACACAACACACACACACACACACACACACACACACACACACACACACACACACCACACACACCACAAACACGCGTGAAAGCCTATAAAAAGAAACCGCCAATTCAACCATGACAGTGGGTATCATCTTTACCACAACCTCCTTCAAAATCCTTTAAAAAAAAAAAAAAAAAAAAAAAAAAAAAAACTACCAAAAAAGCGTGAAAGTGCTGCCAAATGTCTAACAATTATTTTCTTTTAAAGCCTCCCAAAAATTCTGCTGAAATATGAAAGATCTTGGCGCCAGTACACCCTCAGAATGGAAAATAACGGGCCAATACCCCGAAAGTTCCTTCATCGCTTCCATGACGTGGTGAACCAGCTTATCACTGGACGTATTCAGCATTCACACCACCCACAGTAGTGATTTCAGCCTGGCCTTCCCCACATAAGCAGCAGTACCTCCATGACTGAATGCTCCCCTGAAATGACAGGCAGAGTGAGTGGCCTTCTTTATCCCGAGGTGTACGTCCACCACAGACACTGTATAAACCATGGTCAACTACGTTGCTGGCTAGAAACAAAGGTTTGGCGCGCGGTTCTCTCTCTGACCCGTCTCTTTACCTCTCCTCCCGTGTCTCTGTCTTTCTGTCTGTCTGTCTCTCCGCCTTTCTCTGTGTCTGTCTGTCTCTCTGCATCTGTCTGTCTCTGTGTCCTCTGTCTGTCAGTCTGTCTCTCCCTTTCTCTCTGTCTGTCTGTTTGCCTGTCTTTCTATCTCTCCCTTCTGTTTCAGTGCCTCCTCAGCAGTATTACACTCCCAAGCCCCGCACTGGAACTCCTCAACACACAGCCACATCCAGCCCGCCCTATCGTAGCAGTCTCACCGCTGACAGTCCACAGAGACTCCACAGGCCGCCGTGAGGAAACCCACCAGAGAAGATCCTGCCCTGCCGAAGGTTCACTTGGGTGGTGTGTTGATCAGCGGTGCCGGGCTGTGTTCTAACACACGTCGGCTAGCATCTACCAACTCCTGTCCATGACATCTACCAACTCCTGTCCATGACATCTACCAACTCCTGTCCATGACATCTACCAACTCTGTCCATGACATCTACCAATCCTGTCCATGACATCACCAACTCCTGTCCATGACAATCACTGCTCTGTTCTGGAGCCAGCGAGGGGGGGGGGGAGGGGGCCGTCCTTGTAGGCGGGGTGCCATTACGTCCGTCCAACGACAGTCTTCAATTATCGGATGACGTGGGCGAATTTGACACGAACTTTTTTTTTCCCTTGGTCCTCCAACCTCCAATTGTTTCCGCACTTTTTTTTTTCTTTATATCAATTTATGTTCAGAACTTTTTCTTCTTTTTTTTTTTTTTTTTTTAATTTTTTTTTCGTTTGTTGTTGTTTTTGTTTTTTTTGTAAAGGTCGGGCCTCTATCGTCCTCTTTTTTCCCCACCATCTTTTTTTTTTTTTATGACTAATCACAACTCGCGCACAGCATGCCAGTCTGTATCTTGAATGACTAATGGACATTCTCTGGTGGACCTTTAGTGTTTTGGCGTTTGATATAAAGCGTCAGGGTTTATTTATGTTCTAATGTTTGGTGTAGTGACACACTTCACTCTGTATGCGGCGAAAAAGAGTAACGGAAGGTACAAGGAAAAGCCAGAAAGAAAGACGAAGACAGAGAAGAAAGAAGGAATGAAATTAAAAAGAGAAGAGGAAAAAATTGACACGAAAATGAAAAGTGAGGTCATCAAAGTTTTTGATTCATTAGCGACACTGGTCACCGGGGAAACGACAGAAAGAAAGACGGAGGAACAGAAAGAAAGAAAAAACGAAAGAAATTGGACACGAACATGAAAAGGGAGGTCATCAAAGTTTTTGATTCATTAGCAACACTGGTCACCGGGGAAAAGACAGAAAGAAAGACAGAGAGAAAAGAAAAAGAGAAAGAACGAAAGAAAGAAAGAAAGAAAAAATTGGACACGAACATTTAAAGTGATGTCATCAAAGTCTTGGACTCATCCCCGACCACCGGCATTGCGCCGTCACAGTGGTACTGGCTGGATTCTGATCCAGGTCTTTTTTTTTTCACGCACCTCACGTCGGTGTGTGGGACATCAGGCAGTCCTGGAGGCGTGGGCAGTCGGACGTTGAACCGACTGCTGTGGGACATGATCAGGACGTTGTCAGCGGCACCGGCCCCCTCCTCCGACTGGTCAGATACGGCAGTCAATGGTGTGAGGAGCAAGATCTGTCCCCGTTATCTGCTTTTACGTCCTTACAACCGCTGAAATGATGAGGAAGAGAAGGATGGTAGAAGGAGGAGGAGGAGGAAGAGGAGAAGGAGGAAGAGGAGGTGGAAGAGGAGGAGGAGGAACAGGAGGAGGAGGAATAGGAGGGGGAGGAAGAGGAGGAGGAGGAACAGGAGGAGGAGGAATAGGAGGGGGAGGAAGAGGAGGAGGAGGAAGAGGAGGAGGAGGAATAGGAGGGGGAGGAAGAGGAGGAGGAGGAAGAGGAGGAATAGGAGGGGGAGGAAGAGGAGGAGGAGGAAGTGAAGAAAGAGGAGGAAGAAGAGGAGGAGGAGGAACAGGAGGAGGAGGAAGAAGAGGGGGAGGAAGAGGAGGAGAGGAACAGGAAGGAGGAGGAGGAGGAGGAACAGCAGCAGCAGCACCGACACCACCACCAATTGTTATAGTACTTTTGTTTTGGGAAACCCTGCATTTATATGCAGCGAATAAATCACTTTCTCCCGATGTAAGTTTATATTACCATGATCACCTCCCCCCCCCCCCCCCCCCCCCC
>CM065732.1:54639481-54644481 GCA_033310375.1 Conus canariensis
AGTGAGGTCATCAAAGTTTTTGATTCATTAGCGACACTGGTCACCGGGAAACGACAGAAAGAAAGACGGAGGAACAGAAAGAAAGAAAAAACGAAAGAAATTGGACACGAACATGAAAAGGGAGGTCATCAAAGTTTTTGATTCATTAGCAACACTGGTCACCGGGGAAAAGACAGAAAGAAAGACAGAGAGAAAAGAAAAAGAGAAAGAACGAAAGAAAGAAAGAAAGAAAAAATTGGACACGAACATTTAAAGTGATGTCATCAAAGTCTTGGACTCATCCCCGACCACCGCATTGCGCCGGTCACAGTGGTACTGGCTGGATTCTGATCCAGGTCTTTTTTTTTTTCACGCACCTCACGTCGGTGTGTGGGACATCAGGCAGTCCTGGAGGCGTGGGCAGTCGGACGTTGAACCGACTGCTGTGGGACATGATCAGGACGTTGTCAGCGGCACCGCCCCCTCCTCCGACTGGTCAGATACGGCAGTCAATGGTGTGAGGAGCAAGATCTGTCCCCGTTATCTGCTTTTACGTCCTTACAACCGCTGAAATGATGAGGAAGAGAAGGATGGTAGAAGGAGGAGGAGGAGGAAGAGGAGAAGGAGGAAGAGGAGGTGGAAGAGGAGGAGGAGGAACAGGAGGAGGAGGAATAGGAGGGGGAGAAGAGGAGGAGGAGGAACAGGAGGAGGAGGAATAGGAGGGGGGGAGGAAGAGGAGAGGAGGAGAGAGGAGGAGGAGGAAATAGGAGGGGAGGAAGAGGAGGAGGAGGAAGAGGAGGAAAGGAGGGGGAGGAAGAGGGGAGGAGAGAAGTGGGAAGAAAGAGGAGGAAGAAGGGAGGAGGAGGAAGGAACGGAGGAGGAGGAGAGAAGAAGGGAGGGGAGGAAAGGAGGAGGAGGAACAAGGAGGGAGTGGAGAGGAGGAGGAGGAACAGCAGCAGCAGCACCGACACCACCACCAATTGTTATAGTACTTTTGTTTTGGGAAACCCTGCATTTATATGCAGCGAATAAATCACTTTCTCCCGATGTAAGTTTATATTACCATGATCACCTCCCCCCCCCCCCCCCCCCCCCCCCCCCCCCCCCCCCCACAACACACACACACACGCACACACCACATGTAAAAAGTCTGCTCTTGGAGAGTGCTTGATAACGAATTGACGACGGAACACTACTCTCCCACACGACAAGAGAGCCCGGCGTAATATCGACGATGCGTGCTTCGGATGACAAGCCCACATTAAGATTAAGCTTTGCACACGCAAAGCCTGGTCTTTGGGGCAGGTCCTGTCTGGGTTCGTCACGTGATCAGATTTATAAGCGAAACGCCTGCACCGGCGAAACAGCCATTTATTTGGGAGTGGACAAAGTTTTTGTGCAGTTGTGCAACTCAAACAATCATGTTGGTTCCCTAGGTTCAGTAACGGGGAAACGCAAATGCAGCTTCTCTCTCTCTCTCTCTCTCTCTCTCTCTCTCAGCAATATCTGAAGGTCAATTTATGAGCTAGACTGTAATCATTTTCAATCCCATATGTCAACAGGACGCGTGCAGCAAGGGACATGGGCTTTCAGTATGAACTCAATACTACGAGCCCCCCTCCCCCGCTCTTACTCTCCATATATACCCCCCCCCCCCCCCTCCCTTCCCCTACTCCCCGACAAAATCGGCACAGAACATGAGAAGTATGACATGTTAATGAAGACACGAAAACAGCCACCCCCACACCTCTCTCCCCACTCCCCATTCCCCTCCTCCCAGACCCACGTCATCCTGACACCTTCGTCACGGTCAGATCAAAAACAAATCATGTCGCTTACAGTCCAGCCGACTGCCAGGGCCATGTCGCTGGCTGAGTCATACAATCATTATGTTACAAATACCCCCCCCCCCCCCCCAATATCTTCCCATCTCTTTTAAAAGACCGATTGTATTGCGCCATTCCCATGATTCACACGCACGCTCTCAGTGGACTTTGTGTGGCCGCTGGATTACAATGAAACTGGAACAGAGCAAGACAGATGGAAACGGTTCTTCACGTGTTTTGGTGATGCCATGTTGTTCAACGATTCCCAACGGATTTCGAAAAATAATCTAAACAAAATGTATACTAACATTCACACAGGCTGAAATAGATATAGAAATGATTTTCATGGACATTCCGAAAAATCCTGGAACAGAAGCGTTTTTTTCTGATGTGCTGATCGTTGCCTACTAGCCAGCTTTCCCCCACCCAATGAGTATGGAACATGAACCCTGTTCATCCTCTGGCTGAACCGTTCTATGGATGCTGAGAAATCAGCCCACAATTAGAAGCACGTAGTATCAGTAGACACGAATAGTTACTTCATAACGCAATGCCCTGGGTGCCAACCACGAATTGCTCATGATTGAGTGTTCTGCCATGTTTGTGAATTTGAAGATTTCATTCGTGTTTCTTTATTTTTTGTTTCATTGTGGGAACTTAAAAAAAAAAAAAGCAAACTGAGGTTGTTTCAAATGTTATGATCCATAACTAGTAGACAAAGTGGAAAAGAAAGGAGTAAAAAAAAGATCGTAAATTTCCCTCAAAAGCATTCATTCACTCCTCTGTTTCTCCTTCGTCTGTGTCTAGTTATGTACGAATGTGCTTATGTATGTGTGTACGAATGCATCGGTGTATGTTCAAATCATCTATGTCTAGTTATGTACGAATGTGCTTATGCATGTGTGTACGAATGCATCGGTGCATGTTCAAATCGTCTATGTCTAGTTAGTATGAATGTGCTTATGTATGTGTTTACGAATACATCGGTGTATGTTCAAATCGTCTATGTCTAGTTATGTACGAATGTGCTTATGTATGTGTGTACGAATGCATCGTGTATGATCAAATGGCGCTTGAAATTCTATTGATTTCATGCCTTTGTTTACCTGTGCAGAAAAGGATTAAAAAAAACAACAACAACAAACAAAAACTACCCAAGATGCTAAGCGAACAAGTGGTTCACCCCACACATACTACTCAGCCTATGCCCGACATCCGGACGACGCTTACTTGCATAATCTTTCAAGACAATATTGATCGGGGGGAAAACCTCATCGGCGAGAGAGAGAGAGAGGGGAGAGAGAGAGAAGAGAGAGAGAGAGAGAGAGAGAGAGAGAGAGATCCATAAGCTTTTTTGGTGCAGTATAGCCGTGTCAAAGGCCGCGGACATGTTTTTGGGCCCAGGGAGTAATAACCCGTTGTAGAACCAATCTGATCAGGATGCGGTGTGGCGATAGGAATCTTCCGTGTAAATAATGGATTTATCTTTTCTCTGTCTCCTTACCCCCATCTGTCGGGGATTTTTTTTTTGTGTGGTGTGTGGTGTGTGGGGCGTGTGTGTGTGTGGTGTGTGTGTGTGTGTGTGTGTGAGAGAGAGAGAGAGAGAAGAGATGAGAGAGTGTGGTGTGTGTTTGTTGTTGTGTGTGTGTGTGTGTGTGTGTGTTGTGTGTGTGTGTTTTGTGTTGTACATATTATTCCAACCTTGGTTTGAACTAACCTTCAATCAGACAAACATTTACATAATATATCAAGAAGCTCAAAGTTTATTATCATTATTAGTATTATTATCATCATTATCATTAAGATATACCTTCGTATCGCCTTTGCTCGGCTAAGACCAAGCACTAGGCGCTTCACATTCCACGCTCTCGTTTACACAACGGGCTGTCTACCAGGTTACAGCCGACTGAGGAGCTGCCTGCTGGCGCTACGTTCAGTGGTTTCCTGTGTCCTTCAATCCATATCAGTCACTCACTATCTTCCTTCATTCTTCCCGATTTTTTACGCTTGGTGCACACTATATGTAACGTGTCATCCACACCAACAGCCAAATTGTGTCTTCTTCTTCCGCAAGTTAGCGATGGGATTTTGCGTATGCGCAACACGGAACCTCGCTTTATAACAGTCTCATTCAAAGCACTTTTCGTAACATGGAGTCAGAACCAGTGTTGAACTCCGAGGGAAAAAAAAAATCTCTCTGTACCGAAACGGTGGCGATTCGAACCCGCAACCCCAGGATCATGAATCTGGTGCTCTTTCAACTGAGCGATTCTCGCCCCCAAGGTTTTCAATTGTACGGTTCTCCGCTACACTACAGCTCACCACAGGTGGACCAATACGACTGCGGACAACAAACACACGACATGTAATATAACACCTCAGAATGACACCTGAACGAAAGAAAAGACAGGCCGCTTGTTGTCTCTTAAAACCAGGCAATTTGAGGACACACGGCCCTGATGTCATGGGCTGAGAGGAGAAACTCTCTCCACTCCCTACGGCTCCACCGAAATAATCACCAGCCCTAACGACGGCTGGGTAAGCAGCATTTTATCAGAGTGAAGTGCCAGTACACCACACATTAGAACATCAACAAACCCAGACACTTTGTATCAAACGCTGAAACACTAAAAATCAGCAAGAATATGTCCATTTGTACAGACAGTGAGTGAATGGTGTGTAAGAGACTGGTTGAAAAAAAAAAAAAAAAGAAAAGCTAGTTGTGGAAATCCTTTTTTTCTCCGTGTTTTTTGTTTTTTTGTTTTTTGTTTGTTTGTTGCTTTTTTTGCAGATGAAGAGGACAGTGTGAAACACAAAAAAAATGAAGAGGTGGATTTCGGCCTGGGGGGTGGGGGGAGGGGGGTGGGGGAGTCACCGCCTTAGGTGCTCCATTGATCCGATAACTGATGCCACAAAAAAAAAAAACACACACACACACACACAACTAAAATGATGACGGGTGGGTTTTTTTGAGGGGCTGATTGAAATGAAAGCTCGTCGCAGAAGATCACACACTCACAAGAAGCCATCAAAATTAACGATATGATGATACCAGGTGTGGGTATTTACGAGTGGGGCTGAGGTGATGGAATATAGAGAAAGCCCGTCGGTCGGTTGTATGAATGATCGACGAACGTCAGCAGAGAAGCCCATCAGAATTAACGAGTTGATGATGAGCTACGCAGGTCTACTGTT
>CM065732.1:54649481-54656981 GCA_033310375.1 Conus canariensis
AACGGGAAATGTTCATAACGAAGTTTCGTTCGCTGAACGGGAAAGCAACCACTCTACACTTTCACGTGTGCGCTCGTGGGTGTATCAAAGTTCCCCCATAGCGTACTGCACGCGGGGGCAGTGAACTGTCGGAGGTTCACCGTGTCTAGGACATGCACGGCATGATGGGAGGCGGTGCCCATACTTCTCCTTCCGCAGCCTTCACCCTTCCCTGAACTGAATTAGGTCCCCGTTGAAGCGGGGTGGACACACCGGGTTGCCCCCCCCCCCCCCCCCCCCCCCCGCCCGTTCCACAGACAAACGATCTGACCCGGTACCCGTTCTTATGCGCGCGCGTGTGTGTGCATGCGTGCGTGCGTGCGTGCGTGCGTGCGTGCGTGCGTGTGTGTGTGTGTGTGTGTGTGTGGTGTGTGTGTGTGCGTGCGTGCGTGCGTGCGTGCGTGTGTGTGTGTGCGCGCGCGCGCGCGCGTGTATGTCTGTATATGACTAAGACTTTGTCACGAGAACCCTTAAGGGTCTATATACACACAACAGTAGAAACATGTGCGAGTGTGAAGGGAGGTGGGGATGGAGGAGGGGAGCGCACGCGAGCGTGCACCTCAATCAGTGGACTGTTCATCCACTTCGGAATCTTCTATTTCATCTTTCCCCTCCGTTTTCAAAAGTTTTCTTTTTAGGCCTATTTCTCACCCGGTTTTCTTTTTAGGCCTATTTCTCACCGGGTTTCTTTTTAGGCCTATTTCTCATAGGTTTTCTTTTCAGGCCTATTTCTCATAGGTTTTCAGGCCTATTTCTCATAGGTTTTCTTTTCAGGCCTGTTTCTCATAGGTTTTCTTTTTAGGTCTATTTCTCATAGGTTTTCTTTTTAGACCTATTTCTCATAGGTTTTCTTTTCAGGCCTATTTCTCATAGGTTTTCTTTTAGGCCTATTTCTCATAGGTTTTGTTTCTCATAGGTTTTCTTTTTAGGCCTATTTCTCATAGGTTTTCTTTTCAGACCTATTTCTCATAGGTTTTCTTTTCAGGCCTATTTCTCTTAGCTTTTCTTTTCAGGCCAGTTTCATGTCTCTCTCCGTTGTCGTAAGTTTTCTTCCTCTCATCATCCCCTCTCCTCCCCCCCCCCCCCCCCCCCCCCGTAACACTTCTGTCTATTCTATTCCCATCATCTTCCTTCTCTTTCTCTGTCTACCTGCCTACCCCCCCCCCTCCCCGTAACACTTCTGTCTATTCTATTCCCATCATCTTCCTTCTCTTTCTCGTCTACCTGCCTACCCCCCCCCCCTCCCCGTAACACTTCTGTCTATTCTATTCCCATCATCTTACTTCTCTTTCTCTGTCTACCTGCCTACCCCCACCCCCCCCCCCCTCCCCGTAACACTTCTGTCTATTCTATTCCCATCATCTTACTTCTCTTTCTCTGTCTACCTGCCTACCCCCCCCCCCCCTCCCCGTAACACTTCTGTCTATTCTATTCCCATCATCTTCCTTCTCTTTCTCTGTCTACCTGCCTACCCCCCCCCCTCCCCGTAACACTTCTGTCTATTCTATTCCCATCATCTTCCTTCTCTTTCTCTGTCTACCTGCCTACCCCCCCCCCCCCTCCCCGTAACACTTCTGTCTATTCCATTCCCATCATCTTACTTCTCTTTCTCCTGTCTGACCTGCTACCCCCCCCCCACACCCCCCCCCCCCCCCCGGTCTCTCCACACACAGGGAACTCACACGGCTTCCCTGAGACCAAAGATGCTGATCCCGCACAGGGCCAGGCAGTGTGCCAGGGAGCCACCAACCCATGGCCAGGCAGTGTGCCAGGGAGCCACCAACCCATGGCCAGGCAGTCTGCTAGGGAGCCACCAACCCATGGCCAGGCAGTCAGCCTGGGAGTCACCAACCCATGGCCAGGCAGTGCCCGGTGCCAGCAGTGTCAGAGCCACCAACCCATGGCCAGGCAGTGTGCCAGGGAGCCACCAACCCATGGCCAGCAGTCTGCTAGGGAGCCACCAACCCATGGCCAGGCAGTCAGCCAGGGAGTCCACCAACCCATGGCCAGGCAGTCAGCCAGGGAGCCGCCAACCCACGGCCAGGCGGTCTGCCAGGGAGCCACCAACCCATGGCCAGGCAGTCTGCCAGGGAGCCACCAACCCATGGCCAGGCAGTCTGCCAGGGAGCCACCAACCCATGGCCAGGCAGTCAGCCAGGAGCCACCAACCCATGGCCAGGAGTCTGCCAGGGAGCCACCAACCCATGGCCAGGCAGTCAGCCAGGGAGCCAACCCATATACCAGGCCAGGCAGCAGGCGACGGAAGCGATTCTGGAACCAGGCCTATCGATCCTGTCAAGAAACGAGAGCGGCCATCCTCCCTGCTGTTAGGACAGCACCGCCTCGCCCAGCGGCAGGTTGGGTGGTGAGAGAGGAGGAGGAAAGAGGAGGAGGAGGAAGAGGAGGAGAGAGGAGGAGGAAGAGGAGGAGGAGGAGAGGAGAGGAGATGAAGAGGAGGAGGAGGAGGAGGAAGAAGAGGGAGGGGTGGAGTAGAGGGAAGGAAGAGGATGAGGAAGAAGAGAGGGGGAGAGGACAAGAAGAGGACAGAGAGGGAGGAAGAGAGGAGGAGGAGGGGAGGAGAAGGAGGACAGAAGGAGGAAGGAGAGAGGGAGGAGGGAAAGGAGGAGGAGAGGAAGAAGAGGAAAAGGAGGAGGAGAGGAGGAGGAGAGGAGAAAAGAGGAGGAGGGAAGGAGGAGAGAAAGGGGGGAAAGGAAGAGGAGGGAGGAAGTAGAGGAAGAGGAGGAGGAAAGAGGAAAGGAAGTAAGGAGGGAGAGGAGAAGAGGGGAAGGAGAAGGAAGAGAGGGAGGAGTGAGGGCAAGTAGGAAGAGGAGGAGGAAGGAGAAAGAGGAGGAGAGGAAGAGGAGGAGAAGAGGAGGAAGAGGAGGAGGAATAGAGGAAGAGGAGGAGAGTAAGGAAGAGGAGTAGAGCAACGGGGAGGAGGGGAGAAGAGAGTAGGAGAAAGGTGTTCGCGAGGAGGGATGACGCGGTAGCTGTCAATCGGTTGAGGAGACTGTCCAGCAACTTTCTGTGTTTCTTCCGTCGTACGTCCTGCTTCGGTATCTTCTGCCGGGCTTGCACCTTCTTCATATTCCTTTTCTGCCTGTAAGCTTCAGCCCTCGTCCCCCCTCCTCCATCACTTCCCGCCACACCACTCCTCCTCCGTCCCCAAACGTGATCTACCCACACCCTCCATCCTATGTCCGCGACCAATGGTCCACTCCTACCCACCTACCCATGACTCAGTCGCTTCACCCAAACCATCCCCACCCACCAAAACAAAACACCCCACACAAAAACAAACAACCCAGTAGATCTCACAACAAACACAACACATTGACACAAATTGTAGTGTCTTCTCTGAAAAAACAACTGACAACAAAATTTCATAATTATCTGAACCACGCACGCACGAACGAACGATGAGGAAACTGTACGAAAAAAAAAAAATTGAACAAAAAAAGTCAAGCAAGAACGAAGAGTGATATAGACCCTATGCTACTGTGTACACAACAATCACAACAACATTCACAAGCAAAAAGACGGTGGAGGAGGAAGAGGAGGAGGAAGACAGAAGAGGAAGGAGATGAAGGGAGAGTAAAGATTTGAGGACGAAGAAGGGAAGGAGAGGCTTGGATGGATATATTGACATCAAGAGATCAAACACTTACATGGAAACTGAGACAGACGACGGAAAATGTAAACTAATGGCTGTGCTGATAAACCCTGCTCACGTAGCACACACACACACCACACACACACACACACACACACACACACACACACACACACACACACAGCGCTTAAAGAAAATGTTTCGCAACACAACATAATGGGGAATTCTCACCAGTATCAACTTCACCTTGCAGTCTCTTCGGTCAGCTAAAAACCACGTCAAGATGAGAGAGAGAGAGAGAGAGAGAGAGAGAGAGAGAGAAGAGAGAGAGAGAGAGAGAGAGAGAGAGAGAGAAGCCTATTTATCTGTACCACCTTTCAACAATCGTATTCCATTTCTTTTCTTTTCTTTTCTTTTTTTTTTTTAATTTTTTTTAACGATGCATCGAGCTGTTTTCTGTAGAGATGTCAGCTAGGACAGCGAGGCAGAACTGATACCCGGAGATTGTGATGTGCCAGACAGGCAAAGACCACCTGTCTTCCGGCACCACAAATGCCAGACTCGTGAAGGACATTCCTTTTTCAGTTTTACTTCCTTTTTCTTTCCTTCTTTTTCATTTTTGTTGTTGTTAGGTTTTGTTTTCCTTTTTTTTTAAATGTTGGTTTATAATAAGAATGTCCGTCACGAAAAGGGAAAATTACAGCTCGAAACACGTTCTGCTAGTGAAACACACACACAACACACACACACATACATACCTACATACATACACACACATACCACACATACACACACACACATACACACACACATACACACACACAACACACAGCATACACACATACAACATACATACACACACATACACACACACAAAAATACCACACACACACACACACATACACAACACACACACACACACACACACACACACACACACACACACACACACACACAACACATACACACACACACACACACACCAATGCGCACAGATTATTCTTTACAAACACACACCACGGTTACGCCCATCATTTTATCTGAGCGGTTCGAATGCTTAAAAAAAAAAAAAGAAGAGCCGAGTGAAGCGAGAGAGAGAGAGAGAGAGAGAGAGAGAGAGAGAGAGAGAGAGAGAAGACAGACAGACAGACAGAAGAGAGAGAGAGAGAGAGAGGGTGGAGGTAGGGGGAAGAGAGGGAATGGAGTTGTAGGTGGGAGATGAAGGGAGACGACCCAATCTGGAAGAGAACTAGACAGCAGAAAAACAGATTATTCTTCTTCTCTCAATTTTTTTTTTCTTTTTCTTTTTGTTTTGTTGTTTTGTTTTGTTTTGTTTTTTTGCTTCAGTCAATCAGTTGGGGATCCACCCTGCCAAAATGGCGTCAGGTGTCAGCTGCGGAGCGCGTAGTTCAGGCCAGTGCTGGTTTATCTAACCGACAAACCCTGGAGCTTTTTCATTTCAACCCTGTGGTGGTAAGAGTGGTCTGGGTTCACAGGGTGGGAGGCTTTCCTCGGGACGTGCATGGCGCGCCTGTGTGTGTGGTGTGTGTGTGTGTGTGTGGTGTGTGTGTGTGTGTGTGTGTGTGTGTGTGGAGTGTAGGAAGGAGAACGAAGGAGAGGATGGAGGAGGGGTGGGAAACGCGCAACAGGAGCGCGCGCGCACTTGCGTTGTGTGTTGTGCGTGTGCGTGCGTGCGTGTGTGTGTGTGTGTGGTGTGTGTGTGCGTGTGCGTGCGTGCATGCGTGCGTGCGTGCGTGTGTGTGTGTGTGCGTGTGCGCGCGCGCGCGGGCGTGTGAGTGCGTATGCGTGAGTGACTGTGTGTGTGTGTGTGTGTGTGTGTGTGTGTGTGTGTGTGTGTGTGTGTGCGTGCGTGCGTGCGTGTGTGTGTGTGGTGTGTGTGTGTGTGTTGTGTGTGTGTGTGGTGTGTGTGTGACAGAGAGAGAGAGAGAGAGAGAGAGAGAGAGAGAGAGAGAGCGACATAGTATGTGCGCTTAAGAATAATCCTCATGAGAAACGGAATGTAAGAGAGAAAGAAGAATGTTACAGTAGCCTGTGCAAACCCTCTGCGCTTTCAGACAAAAAAGAAAGGCCAGGATCCCTCAGGATCACCATTTCCTATTTTCCTTGGGACAATATCGGTTATCCTTTGTTTTCCTGAGGAAATCGGGGTATGAACTGGAGAAAAAAAACAACAACAACAACAACATCCTTAGCAGAGAAAACATCTATGATCATTAGTATAGCGGCAAAACAGGGTTAAAATACAACAACATAGTTGTGATGACGAGGAATACCCACTGTTTTCCTATTATTCTTGTTGTGTTCTTTCAGGATGCTAACTGTTTTCCCAGCGAAAAGAGGGCCGACAGCTGTGCGCCATAGCGAGGTCAGTGAGAATAGCGTGTTTGACTCGGGGGAAAACAGGGTAAACGTTTGTGGTCTTCAGCAAGACAATTACCATCCTAAATAAAACAGCTGTAACGTCGGGGAGACGGCTGATATCGCCCTACGCACTCTCTCTCCTCTCCTCTCTCTCTCGTATGCTGCCATACAATTGTCTAGCCATAATATAATCACATCATATAATATTCAGCAATATGATAACGTAACGTAATATCAAATTTTACATAACATTGTGTTCACTGGTTTCTGTGTGTTTGTTGGGTTTATTTCCATACCAGAACTTCTGTTGTCCCCTCCGCCCCCCCCCCCCCCCCCCTCCCCCACGTGATGACTGACAGCCTTACAAAAAGTCGACCAGGCTATTTTGAAACTAGAACTACACCCCCTAATCATCCCCCCCCCCCCCCACCCCATCCTTTCCACATCCCCCTTCTGAGGGCTGTCCTCTCTAACCACCAGCGGTCATGACAGAAAGCAGCGGCAGCTGGGAGGGCGGGAGGGGAGGGAGGGGTGGGAGGCGAGAGGCGGCTGGATGGAGGAGCTGGGGAGTGAATGATCTTGCACACCTGACTCGACCACCATCTGTTCACCTTCGTCTGTCTGTCTGCCTGTCCGGCCTCTTCCCTCGGTCTATTACAGATTGCCCCTCTCTCTCTCTCTCTCCTCTCTCTCTCCTCTCTCTCTCTCTCCGCACGAAACTGTTGCCCGTGTCTGTCTATGTCAGACGCGTTTTTTCCCATTACCAGGCCTCTAAACTGTTAGTCCGGTGCGCCGGTGTCTGATTTAACTGTGGTAAACACGTCATGCTCAAGACAGACATTGCCAGTCAATTCGGCCCCAGCTTCTGCGAGTTATTCCCCCTCCGCTCCCCCCCCCCCCTCCCCGCCCCCCTTTCAAAAACAGCCGTATGTTCCGTGATGGCCCTGAATAGAGCACAAGCGAATTTCATCAGATCGTCTGTCGCCGAAGCCTGTTGGAGCTATTTATAGAGTAGTGGAGACCGAAGGTCGTTCATACCTGATCCCAAAAGAATAAAGGAAGAAGCAGACAGACAGACAGACAGACGACAGGTAGAATGTGATTCACCTGCACGCACTGGACAGAAGACAACAGTTTCCACTCTGTTTCCACAGCGTGGAACAGTAAACCACACCCCACCCGCCCTCCACTCTTCACAGTAGGAGCATTAGCCTGTTGCTCTCTCTCTCTCTCAGTCTCTCTCTTTCTCTCTCTGTCTCCTCTCTCTCTCTCTCACACACACACACACACACACACAATATATATATATATAGAGAGAGAGAGAGAGAGAGAGAGAGAGAGAGAGAGACAGACAGACAGACAGACAGACAGACAGAGAGAGAGACAGAGAGAGAGAGAGAGAGAAGAGAGAGAGAGAGAGAGAGAGAGTACAACGATAAGCACCACTACAACACAACCAATCACAA
>CM065732.1:54664481-54666981 GCA_033310375.1 Conus canariensis
TGTGTGTGTGTGTGTGTGTGTGTGTGTGTGTGTGTGTGTGTGTGTGTGTGTGTGTGTGTGCGTTGCAATAGTGAGCATATGAAGAAACACACACACACACACACACACACACACACACACACACCATACACACACACACACACACAGAGAGAGAGAGAGAGAGAGAGAGAGAGA
Organism: Conus canariensis; assembly: GCA_033310375.1. NCBI lineage: Eukaryota > Metazoa > Mollusca > Gastropoda > Neogastropoda > Conidae > Conus > Conus canariensis. Next base: position 54,664,656 of record CM065732.1, read on the forward strand.
GAGAGAGACAGAGAGACAGAGAAGACAGACAGACAGACAGACGGACAGACAGACAGACAGAGACAGACAACTAAAAAGAAAAAAAGAAGAAAAAAAAAAAAAAGACAGCCCTACTCGACCCCAAAGCCTTTACTGAATCAATGTGAGAAACCCCTGACAGACAGACAGATACCTTAGAATCTAGCAGACTGCTCCCCCCTTCCCGTACCCCCCCCCCCCTCCCCCATTTCTTCCCACACCCCGCCTCTTCCCAAGCCCCCCCCCCCCCCCCCACACACACCCCTTCCTCAACTCCCTCCTCCGCCTCGCCCCCCCCCCCCCCCCCCCCCCCCCGCCATCCGTCCACTTAATAATGTCTGTCCTTTTTCTTCTTCTTTCTATATCCGTGGTCTCCAGCTCAGACAAAACCCCTCCCGCCCCCCCCCCCCCCATCCACCGCCCCCATATCCAACCCCGCCCCTCCTTTGGACAGAGACCAAAAGCCACCAGGGTCAGAATGATGATGATGTCAGGGGATGGAGAGAGAGGAATTGAGGTTCTCTCCCTTCCTCGCTGTGTCTTTTTGTCCCTGTGTCTTGGGGGGCCCTGGGTGGGAGGTTGAAAGCACTAACCTTTTAAGAGGTCTCTGGAGGGTGGTTGGTGGTGGTGGTTGTGGTGGTGGTGGTGGTGGTGGTGAATGGTGTGGGTACGTAGCGGTGGTGTTAGAGGTGGTGGTGGGAGGTAGGGTTGGTGAGAGAGAGAAAGAGAGAGAGAGGAAGGAGAGAGAGAGGGACAGAGGGAGAGAGCGAGAGAGGGAGGGAGAGAAAGAGGGAGGGAGGGAGAAGAGGAGGCAGACAAAAGGAGAGGAGGACACACACACACACACACACCACACACACACACACACACACACACACACACACACACACACTCCACGCACATAAACATACTACCTCCCTTCCCCCACCCCTTTGTACTCCGCCTCCTGTTCCCCCTTCGTCCCTAACACGCAAGCACACGCACGTACACACACATAAACACACACACACACACACACACACACACACACACACACACACACACACACATACACACTCACTCACACACACACACTGTACACACTTCTGTTGGGGAGGTATCTGATGAAAGACGGGGATTAGACGCGGCAGGTACAGATGCCAACCGAGATCATAGATAATTAGGTACCCCAGTGTGGTATTCGCAATGTCTGGTGCACGTGCACGCTTTTTTTGGTAGAAGGAGAATACTTTAGGCGTTGCTCTCGCGCACATGCACGCAGACATGCACGCACATTCGTGCATGCGTGGCTGTGGGGAAGGAGGAGGGGGTTAGGAAGACTGCGTGACTGCAACGGAGAGGGGGTGTACCACGTATGTTGGTGGAATGGAAGTCCAAAAGGATGAAAGGCAATGTTATGCTTGTTCTTCCACTAAGTGGTTGTATGGTATAAATGTCAGTAACAAAGAGAGAGAGAGAGAGAGAGAGAGGAGAGAGAGAGAGAGAGAGAGAGAGAGAGAGAGATCTATAATGCTGCTTGTATCCCAGCCGACCACAAAGAAGCATGTCAAGGTTGTCACCGCACTGAAGTCAACTCTCGAGTCATTAAAAAAAATACTCATCCACACAACACATTAAAATACGCCTTCTAAAACCACACACACACACACACACACCACACACACACACACACACACACACACACCACACACACACACACACACACACACACACACACACACACTATGGCAGTGGCACAGACTGTGTTGGCTTGGTATCCAAGGACTGAGCAGCGCGCAGGATGAATGCACAGGTCAAGCATCTGGTAAGTCTCATCCTCAGGACGCTCTACCAATCCTTTTTGTACTCCCAGTTCTTATAGAACAGGAAGTACTTTACCATGGGAACGAAGAAATGCTGTCTGTATGTCTGTCTGTCCGTCCGTTGTCAAAATGTGTTCCACTCGCTACAGACAAAACTGCTGGACCGATCTTTCTGAAAATTTGTAGATATGTTCATTATAGATCACGGATGATGCCCGATGTTTTATTTTACTAGAATAGCCGTTACTAAATGGCTATAAATGATAATTTTGTGATGTACAGTTTAAGCAATAACGGTTTATACACTTCAGTGTAACCATATTCTGTAAGCTCCTCGGTAGTATAGTGGTTAGTATCCCCGCCTCTCACGCGGGAGACCCGGGTTCATTTCCCCGCCGGGGAAAGCAGGTTTTTTTTCTAGCATTTTTTTTCTTTTCTCTTACAAAATTTATACCACCAAAAGGGAGAAAGTGCTATAGTGACATATATATATATATATATATATA
>CM065732.1:54675854-54683354 GCA_033310375.1 Conus canariensis
CAAGAAAAGTCTTTTCTAAGAAAACGGTTCACATCTTAGTAGTTTCTGCATATTTGATATCTTTTTCGCCACAGCTGTATTTTATGTCATTTGTAAATTTTGTTTTAAAACCATTAAGTTTAAGTCTTTGGATCAAGGAGGTCATTGACCTTACATGAAGTGTGTGTGTGTGTGTGTGTGTGTGTGTGTGTGTGTGTGTGTGTGCGCGCGTGCGTGCGTGCGTGCGTGCGTGCGTGCGTGTGTGTGTGTGTGTGTGTATGTGTGTGTGTGTGTGTGTTTGAGAGAGAGAGAGAAAGAGAGAGAGAGAGAGAGAGATGGAGAGAGAGACAGAGACAGAGAGACAGTGAGATTGTTTTGGTAAATCATCCTCATAACTTTATAATATGTGTCTGTTTTGAGGATAGCCTCCCCACCCCCCACCCTAACCCCACTCCCTACACCCAAGGAAAAAAAATAATGAAAGAAAAGAGGGTGGGGGAGGGGGGGGGGTTATAAACACGTCGTTCAGGTCATCCAGGACGGAGAAGCGATCAGGCTCCGCCACAAAATGATGGTGAAGCATGTTGTTACTGGATAAGTAATCAGGCTTCATGACAAAATGATGGCCAAATAATGTTACAGAAGTATTCGGCCCCCACAACAAAATGACGATGAAAACGTTTTGTTTCAGACAAGTATTCAGGCTCTGCTGCAAAATGACGGAGAAAACATGTTGTTACAGGAGAAGTATCCACGATCCACAGCAAATGATGGCGAAAACATGTTGTTACAGGAAAAATATTCCGAATCCACAACAAATGACAGCGAAAGCGTGTTCTTACATGAGAAGTCCACAACAATATATGTGTGTGTGTGTAGTAGTACTTTAATTTTACGTCTTTTCACAAACTATGTGATATTAGACAAGAAAGGAGAGATAGACAGGCAAATAGAGGGAGATAGATAGAGTTTGTTCATGTTGCGCGCGCGCGCGCGCGCGCCTCTATGTGTGTGTGTGTGTGTGTGTGTGTGTGTGTGTGTGTGTGTGTGTGTGTGTGTGTGTGTGTAGGGACGGGGTGGGGCTGGGAGTGAGCGGAGGGTGGTGTACATAACATCTGAAAACAATTAGACAGATAAACGAATAAAGAAACAAACCTACACGCACTATCAGTATCAGATTAAAGCAAATACCTGACTGGACTACAAATCAAGCAAAAAGTAACTTTCAAAGCAAAATCAATATCAGAAAAAATATCTGTCACAGACATGCCTGATAAATGTGGCAGAAATGCCTTGAGAGGCACACATTCGAACAAAACATGATCTCTTGTCAATTTTGTTTCCCCGCATATGCATTTTGTTGCAGAGCTATATTTAGTTCTAAAAGCATCCAGTTTCAATCGATGAAATATTGAAACGAAGTTTCTGTATTGATGCATATCATAAATGTGCAGATTTTGGATGCTTTTGAAATGATCAATACTAAAAAGAGGATTTAATTGTGTCTGAACATGAGTAACAGCTTTGTTCTGCCCATTTCTGAAATATTCCCAAGCTGTTTGTTTTAAAATTTGTTGACTCTCTTTCAAAGTGAACGGTATGGAAATAGTTTGTACCCTCGTTCCATTTTCAGCGCCTTTTTTCGCACATCTGTCAGCAAGTTCATTGCCCGAAATTCCACAGTGTGAAGGAACCTAGAGGAAAGTTATATCTGTTCCTTTACATATCAAGACGTGGATTAAATGTTGAATTTCCTTCAAAATGAAGTTATCTGAATTTGAATTAAAAAACTTAATGGATTGTAACACCGACAGCGAATCAACACAAAACAACACTTGAAAAATTGACTGTGGTAAATCAATTAGAAATGTCAACGCCATCAGTATCGCTATCATTTCAGCTACGAATATGGAGCGATATTTTCCAACGAAATATGCTTTTTCTACTTTCAGCGATGGAATAACAAATGCTGATCCGGCCTCTTTGTTACTCGTCAACGATCCATCTGTGTACACCTTAAGATGGTTAGAATATCTATCTTGCATTTGCATCTTCGTTAAATATGACAAGATGTAAGGCTGATTTGCTTTCTTTGTATCAGTGTAATCAAGATCAAACTTCGCCCTCTTTCTTTCCCAAGTTGGAATGGGATCTATAAGAGACGTTTTTGACAAAGGCTTAACATCTATATTACTTTTCTTAAACAAATCAGCAGTGTATGAACTGATAGTGCACAGAGAGGCAATATTTTTTGCTCTTTTTGGATAATCACTCTCTGGGTTTATAGATATTTCCGTTTCATTCACACCATCCATGGTTGAACATTTCATGAAATATTTTGCAAGTGATAGATTCCTATATTCATTTAACGGTAAAACATCTATTTCTCTGTATGTCCCCAAAGTGGAGGCATATACCGGAACTCCTAGGCATAATTTGAAGGCTTTGCTATCTACACTTTGTAGTTTTTGTAACAAATATTTAGGTGCGCTAAAGAAAGCCTCTTGGGCGTATGATAATTTAGAACGAATTAATGCCAAAGCCAAGAGCTTTAATGTTTTTCCATCTTGGCACCAGCTTTGCTTGCTCAAAATTTTCAGAAAATTTAAAGTTTTTCTTGCCTTATTTAAAAGGTAATCAATATGGATATTCCATGTGAGTTTCGATGTGAAGTGGACACCTAAAAATTTAATTAAGTGTACGTACGCAAGTGTTATCCCATCCAGCTTAAAAGATGGTACATCAGAGGGATCATCCCCATTGTTGAATAAAACCATATGAGTCTTTTCATGGGAAAGCTTTAGACCATTTATAAACAAGTATTTGCTAAGGTTATCAAGCTCTGCCTGATAAAGTTTTCTGTGGTAGTTTATTGCTCTTTTGGGTGTGTTTTTTCTCATACAAGTATTTATCCACATACACAGATCATCGGCATATTGTACAACTGTAGCATTTTTAGTTACATGTTTTGGAAGATCATACAGCAAAATATTAAATAGCATTGGAGCTATTACAGAACCTTGAGGAATACCCATATCCAATGGTTTAAAACTGGAATATGTGTTTTGTACTCTGACCTGTAAACTTCTTTGTGTTAGAAATTCTTTAATATAACTGTAAAAATTACCTGAAATCCCAATCGCCTTTAATTTATATAACAATCTAGCATGCCATACACTATCAAAGGCTTTTTTAATATCAAAGAATGTAGCCAGAACACTCTTCCGTCTGGCAAACTGATATTTGATTTGAGTTGTTAACTTTACGATATGATCAGTGGTAGATCTTCCCTTTATAAAGCCTGCTTGATTAGTAGGTATTATATGATTTTTGTTACAAAAATAGATAAGTCTATTAAGTACAATTTTTTCCATAAGTTTTGCAGCATGAGAAGTCAGAGCGACAGGTCGATAACTGTCGATGTTTCTGACAGGCTTTCCTTGCTTTATAATTGGGATTACTATTGACTGTTTCCAAATAACTGGCATAAGACCATCTTTCCAAATCTTTTGAAATATTTTTAATAAAAAGAAAAAAAAGTTTTCTGGCATGTGTTTTAACATTTGATTTGAAATACCGTCCAGCCCTACTGACGAGGTTTTATTGCATTTAAAAGTGACGGCATCCTTTAATTCTTGTGTGGTTATGGTTGCATTTATGAAATGGTCATTATTTGGAACTGGTTCATCATAAAGTTCTGTTTTTTCTTGCTTTTCCCGATGTTGTCTGCATTCGTGCGGAAGGCTTTCCAGGCGCATGGTCTTAGAAAACATATTAGCAAAAGCTTCGGCTTTTTCATATGGAGTCGGGAATTTTTTAGTCTCCATATTAATAGGATATCTTGGAATATTTATCCCTTTTTTCATAACTTGAAACTTTTTCCATACCTTTTGAAGATCTTTATGCTGGGAAACTTCTCTTGCACAAAATGATGACCAGTAAAGTCGCTTTGCTTTTGCAATAACTCTGTTAGAGTGTGCCTTTGCTTTCTTCATTTCTTGATGGTTTTCCTCACTTTTGTTTTTAATATATTCCTTGTATTTAAGCTTCTTTAAAGCTACAGCTTCTTCACAATCTTTGGTCCACCAGACATTCCCAGCATGACGTGTTTTTTGTATATGATTAGATTTAGGTATGGAACCATTTGCAGCGAAAAGTATCAGTTTGTTGAAATTTGAATACATATTATCCACACTCTCTTCTATTCTACAAACACTATCTACATCTATGCTGGTAAGGAGAGTTTTAAACTTGTCCCAGTCGGCAAATTTATAATTGTATTTGGGAATTTTGTCCTCTGGTAATTCCTGAATATTACACATTTCATTGACTGTTATTATGATCGGCAAATGATCACTTCCGAGAGTGTCCTCGTAAGTTTGCCAAGTGCAATCAAAAGCTAACTGGGGAGAAATCAAAGACAAGTCTATAGCACTTGCTTTATGTGTAGAAATATCTGGAATTCTGGTTACACTTCCATTATTGAGCAAATACAAATCGGAATCGACAACATTTTCAACAAAACGGTTGCTGGTTACAGTAGAACAACCCTTTTCCCAAAAAGGAGAGTGTGCATTGAAATCCACCCCGGGTTTTTTCATCCTACCCAAGGCATAGTGATCTACCTTTTCCGCAAGACAGAGGCACATGGTGGAACTATTACGATGTCCTTAGAAACTGGCGCTAGGTCAAGATCTGGCTGGATAGAACATTGTTCAAGGAAGTAGATTTGTTCTAATTTCAGCTCAGGTACAATCTTGTCTGACTGATTTCATTTTGAACTGTTGGAAATCATCGTTATCTTGAAGATTCTCTCACTCTCTCTCTCTCTCTCTCTCTCTCTCTCTCTCTCTCTCTCTCTCTCTCTCTCTCTCATGTTATAAGGCTTCAGGGCCTACTTTAATCAACAGACATTCAAACGTATTCATATTCCTTTCATCCTTCCCATCTTTGTGTTCAATTTGGAACATTACTTGCTTTCTTAATTTGTTATACAAAGTTGAATTGTTGATATTTCATCAGTGACATGCCTGATAAATCAATGAGAATTTTACAATGGAATGCCAGATCGGTACTAACAAATGAAGCGTGGTTAATTCAACATCTAGCAGATCATAGCTATCATATATTAGTTTTGCAATCTCTAAATGTATGCAAATTCAAATTACCAAAGGTACCTCACTTTTACTACCCACCAGTACATAATAGAGTTTCTGATTCAAAAGAAAAAATCAACACGGCTATTTATATCAGAGAAGGTACAGAATATATTCACTGTCCATCACCGGCACCATCTGATCTACCACACTTATATTCATGCGCGGCCAGTGTGAAACTTAACAACATTGTTCTCAATGTTGTTTCTGTATATCTGCCGAAAGGGCCAACTGACCAAAACACTGAGTGGCTACACGCAATACAAAGCACGAATGAAAAATGGCTGATTGCCGGTGTGTGTGTGTGTGTGTGTGTGTGTGTGTGTGTGTGTGTGTGTGTGTGTGTGTGTGTGTGTAACGTTTTGGGCCTAATTTGTAACCGTGGTCTCGGACCTATACATACGTCCCCAACCAGCCTCCCCCCCTCCTCTCCTGCATCTCTCCTCCCTCTCCACTCCCCACTCTCTCTCTCTCTCTCTCTCTCTCTGTGTGTGTGTGTGTGTGTGTGTGTGTGTGTGTGTGTGTGTGTGTACTGGTCTCTCCCATCTATTGTTCCAAAGGTGCTGCTTGTCAAGTGTAAATTTTTATCTTTGCTTACACGGTGGGGTGCCTGTTCAAATGATTTTTTTTTCTTTTTCCAGAAATGTGTGTTATAATTTTATTGTTGTGATAATGTTTATTGTAGATATTTATCTATCTTCCAATAACCATTTTGTCATGAACTATATATGATGACCCCTCCCCTCCCACCCCCACCTGCTTCTCTCTCTGTCTCTGTCTCTGTCTGTCTCTCTCTCTCTCTCTCTCTCTCTCTCTCTCTCTCTCTCTCCCTCTTTCTCTCTCTCCCCTTCTGTGTGTGTGTGTGTGTGTCTCTCTCTCTCTGTCTCTCTCTCTCTTTTTCCAGGCATTGATTGTCTTCTGTTTTGTGTGTAACCATTCCCCCTTTCTATTTATAGCGTTTATGTATGTTTACTTCAATTCTAGATTAGTTTTGCTGTTGTTGTTATTGTATTTTCTATATATTTCCCTTTATTGAGGGCCGGATGTAAAAAAAAAAAAAACAACCATTTTGTGCTTATTCCGCTTTTTCCCTAATTAAAAAAGATTCGTTCTCTCTCTCTCTCTCTCTCTCTCTCTCTCTCTCTCTCTCTCTCTCTCTCTCTCTCTCTCTCTCTCCGTCCCATGTTGTAAAAAAATGCTTTGGGGGGGCTTGGGCATATTTGCCCTTAGGGGAGAAACGCCACCTTGGTTGAGGCACACACAACAGCAGTACAGGCGGCTGTTGCTCATCATCAAGATGTAACAAACATCATAGCCGACAGCCTTAGTGTCGGGTCAGCCAGACACCGTGGCTGTGTGACAACAGACGTGTGAGTGGAGTCATTGTCACCCACCGACTGCCCCCCGTTTCACCCAGGGTCGGGTGGTTGAACAGTGGTAACCGAAGTCGCGCGACACCGTTGTTGTTTTGTTGTTGTGTTGCCACAGGCACAAGATTCAGATCTTGGGACATCCGTGCTGAATGGATTCAAACCAATGAACACAAGCAGAAAACGAAACTGAGCGTGATCCTGTGTTGCTGTTTCTGTGTGTATGTCGAAGTGTGTCTTTGTTCATTCTCCAGATCAGAGCCAGAAAACTATCTGTTCCAACCTCCCCCTCTCTCTCTGTCTCTGTCTCTGTTTCTCTTTGTCTCTCTCTGTCTCTCTCTCTCTCTTTCTCTCTCTCTCTTTCTTCTCTCTCTCTCTCTCATTCTCTCTCGCTTTCGCTCTCGCTGTCTCTCTCTCTCTCTCTCGCTCTCTCTCTCTCTCTCCCCATTTTATTTTGCATTGTTGACCCTGCTCAGGGCGAGGACTGGATGTAAAAAAGCACATCAGTGCTTATCTATTATCCTCGTCTCTCAGTCTCTCTGTCTCTGTCTCTCTCTCGGGCTCTCTCTCTCTCTCTCTCTCTCTTGTCTCTCTGTTCTCTTCTCCTCTCTCTCTCTCTCTCTCTCTCTTCTCTCTCTCTCTCTCTGTCTTTGTTTGTCTGTCTGCCTGTCTTGTCTGTCTGTCTCTCCCCCCCCTCTCTCTTGGTGTGTGTGTGCGTGTGCGTGCGTGCGTGCGTGCGTGTGTGTGTGTGTGTGTGTGTGTGTGTGTGTGTGTGTGTGTGTGTGTACATGTGTGTCCATCTGTCTGCCCCCCCCCCTCTCCCTTGTGTGTGTGTGTGTGTGTGTGTGTGTGTGTGTGTGTGTGTGTGTGTGTGTGTGGCGCGCGCGCGCGCGCGCGCGCGCGCGCGCGTACGTGTGTGTCCATATGTCTGCCCCCCTCTCTCTCCCTCTCCCTGTCTTTCTTTCTCCCTCCCTCTCCGCCTCCTCTCTCTCTCC
>CM065732.1:54690854-54693354 GCA_033310375.1 Conus canariensis
GGTCAGTTGGCTCTGCAGTGGTAACATCATTAGTTTTGCGAATTTGCCCGTGGTTGATAGAGACTTGTCGGGAAGAATCAGCTTAATTCCCCGTCTATGCATAGAGTTGATCTTTTTTATGTGATTTTCTCCGGCACCACTCCAGACAGTGGACGCATAGTTGATGTGAGAGAGGCAATGGGCTTCAAAAAATAATTTCCGGATGTGTGGTTCAACATAATAACTGAGTTTACTGAGTAAAAAACAAATTGCGAGCCAACTGTTTGCAAACATGATTTATATGTGATTGCCATTTAAAGTTCTCATCAATGATCACGCCTAAGACACGGTGTTCGGTAACCTGCTCGATCAAGGTTTCACTCATTGTTAGGCTCAACATAAGATGCTGTCGTTGATGTTTCTGTCTTGATGCTAGGACCATACATTTTGTTTTGTGCGGATTACGGACCATTCGGTTTTGGTTGCACCATTCTAAGACATCAGTTATACTTTGTTGTAACGATGTTTGTACACACATGATGTTTGTACAGTGAAGAGAACTATCATCAGCGAACAGAGAGAGAGAGAGAGAGAGAGAGAGAGAGAGAGACAGACAGACAGACAGACAGACGGACGGACAGAGAGACAAAGAGAGAGAGAGAGACAGAGACAGAGAGCAATTGATTTTTCACCTGTCGGGTGTCGATACATTTCCCGGCTCATGGCTAAACGCAGCGAGGAGCTGTATTATACCATTCGCTGCAGGCTGAAGAGCACAAAGGTCGCCCTCCGTCAAACAGGAGTGGCAGCTGGAGAGCGGAAGAAGAAAAGGAAAAAGAGAATAATAATAATTAAAAAAAAAAAAAAACAGTGTAAACTTAAGGAAAAAAATCGACTGCAAGTGTTTAGAGCATCGGTCTGTTTTTTTTTTTTTTTTTTTTTTTTTCCTGCGCTGACAAGGAAATGTGGAGGGAAAGGGAAGGGGAAGAGGGCGGGGGGTGGGGGGGGGAGGGGAGGATAGAGTGGGGAGGTAGAGGTAGGTGAAGGTTTTGGATCATTCACTCACGCACGTCAGATTGTGACCTGTCCGAAGAATGCCACGTTCACTGTGTTAGCAAGAGTGAGAGAGAGAGACTAGAAGAGAGAGAGAGAGAGAGAGAGAGAGAGAGAGAGAGAGAGAGAGAGAGAGAGAGAGAGAGAGAATGCCAAACTCAGATGGTTTATTCATATGTAGGCCTTTGCCCCTTATGAAGGGGGTATGGAGAACGTAACAACAATGTATTTGTGTCTCTGTCTGTCTGTCTCTCTCCCTTTTCGTTATGTCCATAACCGATATTTCCCTTCATTAATTTAGCCTGCGTGAGGAAATTCTCTCTCTCTCTCTCTCTCTCTCTCTCTCTCTCTCTCTCTCTCTCTCTCTCTCTCTCACACACACACACACACACACACCATTTCCCCCCCGCCCCGCATCTCCTGTCTCTTACTGTTTTCCTTCCCGCAGACCTCAATTACCCGCAGCTCCCCCTCCTGCCCCCTCCACTCTTTCTCTCTCTCTCTCTCTCTCTCTCTCTCTCTCTCTCTGTCTCTGTCTCTCTCGCTCTGTCTCTCTCTCTCTCTGTGTCTTTGTGCCTCTATCTGTCTCTCTCCCTTCCACTTATGTCTGTACCCGATATTTCCCTTCATTAATTTAGCCTGCGTGAGGAAATTTCCCTCTCTCTGTCTCTGTCTGTCTGTCTCTCTCTCTCTCTCTCTCTCTCACACACACACACACACACACACACACACACACACACACACACACACACACACACACACGCACGCACAACGCTCTTACACTGCCCTTCCTGACCCTCCCCGACTCGGTACTATTTTGATGTCTGTATCAAGTTACTAATGCACCCGTCTTCTGTTCTTCCTTTCATCTCTTGTTAGAAAAGGCTTTACTGCTGGCTGTAGCTTGGCCATACAACACCAGCTTGGCCATACAACACCAGCTTGGCCATACAACACAGCTTGGCCATACAACACCAGCTTGGCCATACAACGCTGGCTTAATTATCAGCAACTTGGCCCGAAGTAGTGGACTCTCTCTCTCTTCTCTCTCTCTCTCTCCTCTCTCTCACAACACACAACACACACTCAACAACACACACCACACACAACACCACACTTACAATTTGCGCGCGCACTCGCACACAAACACATGCACAAACACACACACGCATACACGCGCGCTCAAACCACACGCACACCCGCGCTTGCACACACCACCACTGCACCCACACCCACCACCTACCCACCACCCACCCACCACACACCACACACACACAATGGCCCCCCCACACCCACCCACAAACAGAACACGCGCGCGCGCGCGCCAACACACACGCACACCCCACCACACACACACACACACACACAACCACACCACCACACACCACACCACACTCGCTACCACGCACAACACAGATACACCATAACACAACACAGACAACAACACACACAGACACCCAAACAGACA
>CM065732.1:54698354-54703354 GCA_033310375.1 Conus canariensis
CCAATGCGCTATTAATAGCAGAACTAAACAAATTCGTATTAATATTACTGAAGGAAATACCTCTGTAGTTGTTCACATCATTGACATCCCCTTTTTAAAGTAAGGCAAAAGTGCAGATTCTTTCCAGCTACCAGGATATATTCTAGAATCAAGGGAAAATTGAACATCTTTACCCAAAGGTTCAAACTATATTTTCCAGCATTCTTGAAAACCCCTCCAATCATACCATCTGGTCCACCAGATTTACTATTTTTCAATTTCCGTACGGCAAGCGATATCATCTCCTTACATATTTGACTGTTAAGCATACAGACTTCGTCTCCATTTCATCAGTGAAGGTTTCCTCTTTGACATCATCTTTATCGTCATCTTTACTGGCAAATTTCTGTAATGTTGGTACCATTCATACATAGGAATATCATTTGAAAGATGAGATCTCTTTTTACATTTTTATGAACATGTTCCCCAACAGATTGCTGGCTTTGAAGTAATCCATTAATTCATTTCATAGGCTAGCAATGTATACTTTCTTTTTCTTTTTTTTTCTTTTTTTAAATTCTAATATTAACGTCTTGCAATGCAAAAACTCAGCTCCGTTATCCAACATTTTCCTAAATTTCCTGAGTAAGCCAGGGAGTGGGGCAGACGTCAAAACTCGTCTCAGTTAAAATAATGAACTTTAAAAGGCAGACTTGAGTTTAAAGGGGAAGGAGGGAGGTATGAGAGGTAATCTCCCTCAGCGAGTGCTTTTATTGTATGAATATATATTTGCATAATGGTACAGAAAAAAAGGGATTTCTGGAACGCAGAGATTTTAGCAATTTTTTTTCTTTCTCAAATTTCTGTTGTGGAGGAGTGGGTTGTTCCCGAACTACCCAAGACTGGCACATCTCCATTCCTTCAAAGTCACTGAATTTTCTTCCATTTAATTTTTTTTCCGGGCTATTTCAAATCCTGCGTTTTCTGTTCGCCTGTGCGATCAGTTCTCCTGATCGTCAGACGTTTGTGATTGCCACGACGTTGGAACTCAATTGATACTTGTAATCCTGGGCTTACGGGTTCGGATCTCCTCTGTGGCGTTTTGGTGCAGGCTTTTTTTCCCCCTTGGAGTCAACAGTGGTTCTCACTCTGCATAACAACGAATGAGACTATAGACAGAGGTTCCGTGTGTGAACGCATGCACAATATCTTGCACTCACGTGAAATCCCATTACCAACTTTTGGAACAGTTTGGCCGTTGGTATGGTATGGATGACATGCACTGAAAGAACGAAAATATAAATGAAAAACTAACAGACTGAATCACACGGCAAATGACTGAATGTAGCGCCAGCAAGCAGCTCTGCAGTCGGCTCTACCCCGGTGGGATTAAAAAACACACACAAAAAAACAAACAAACAAACAAACAAAAAAAAAACAGCAAAACCCAGACATACGGACAAACAAGTCTTGAGAACGTTGTCTGGCGGGTTGTAGAATATCCCATTACATTTCCGTTACGACGGAGGCCAGTGTGGCTGAGATTAAGCCGATAGCGTGACGCTGCTCTGTAGTGTGTATGCCCACGGGGTTTGGACTGCGGGTCTGTCAACCTCAGAACCAAGCAATCGAACAGGCTTCGGGGCCGACACGTTGAAAGGGAAAACTGTGTTGGTGTGTTAGCTGGTGTGGTTTAGCTTCTCTGTGGCTCCGCTCGGCACGTTGCTGTCAATGTGTGTGATTTTTTTTCCCCACCTTATAAGATCGCCGACGACGTGTTTATGTAGGAGCCGAATTAGGATGACGTTGTGAGGTGAGTTGCATCAACAGATGGGATGCCTTGGAGTTATTTGTGACCTTCTTTTTCAGCCCCACCCCCACCCCTCCCCACATTCTCCCTCCTCCCTCGCCACATTTTTCTTTTCTATCACCCATTTTCTACTGCCCTCTTTTTTTCTGTTCATATCATCATTATCATCATCAGCAGCAAAATAAGGTCAAATTCAAGATCAGAGGCATTAACTTCCGCTGAGCTTTTCGCCCTCAGGAGATTATCTCTCTCTCTTAGCTTCACCGTCAGGAGATTATCTTCTCTTAGCTTCACCGAAGGAGGCTGACGCCGCCGATCTCGGGTTTAGCCCTGACATGAACTTGTATGATGATTGTGTCTTTGCGACTGTGGTTACAAACAGACTGAGCTTGTGTTCCATCGGTGTTCGGTGCCGATCAGCATGTGTCTGTTTTGTTGAAAAGTTCTATAAAGTTGTTCTTCTTCAGGACGCTTATTTATTTACCTGATGGCCCTTGCACCGTCGATGGGAGCAGGTGATAGGTCTGGAACCTTTGAGGCAGTTCTAAAAGGTTCTAGAAATGTGTCATTTCCTGTGTTCTGTGTCAAGCGCTGTTACTTTTTAGACTATGTAATACATGCTCAGAATCTTTGGTCTGGATGATGAATGTTACTAAATGTGTCATTTCCTGTGTTCTATGTCAAGCGCTGTTTCTTTTTAGACTATCTAATACATGCTCAGAATCTTCGGTTTGCATGAATGTTACTAAATGTGTCATTTCCTGTGCTCTATTTCGAGCGCTGTTTATTTTTTAGACTATCTTATACATGCTCAGAATCTTTGGTCTGGATGATGAATGTTACTAAATGTGCCATTTCTTGTGCTCTATATCGAGCGCTGTTTTTTTTTTTTACTCCCAGTTCTTATAGAACAATGGGAACGAAGCAATGCTGTCTGTGTGTCTGTCTGTGTCTGTGTGTCTGTCCCTGGTCAAAATGTGTTCTACTCGCTCCAGACAAAACTTCCGGGCCGATCTTTCTGAAAAGTTGTACTATATTCATTATGGGTCACGGATGATGCCCGATTTTTATTTTACCAGAATAGCCGTTACTAACGGCTATAAATGATAATTAAAAAAAAAAAAATCAAGTCTGATAAGGGGTATAACCACCGCACTGTCGAGTTGTTTTTTTTTTTTTTTCTTCCACTAACTGGAAATTGTCTCCCCTCTTTGTCACTGTACGCGCGTATTCAAGATAAACTGGGAGTACGCTTTGCATCTTGTTTTAGACTATCTTATGCATGCTCAGAATCTTTGGTCTGGGTGACGGTTACTGAAGTTCCAAGTCGTTTTTCCTGTATGGGGACCATTTCTTTTCACGCCCTTGCTCGTGACCTTGCCTCCACTCATACACATGTCCCGTACCTTCTCGTGTCCTCCCCCCCCCCTTCTCCCCCCCCCCCCCCCCCCACACACACACACACTCTTTCAATTGATCAGCATATTTTTTTTCTTTCTGGGATGGGAAATCTGAGAACATTGTTCGTCCTTCGTTTTCATCGTTTTGAGTGTGTTTTCTCTTGCCTGAAGAAGATCCAGTAGGTCGAAACGCGTTGTGTTTGTTTAGGGTTTTGTTTGTTCCTTCGTGTGGCGGCCCAGTCGTTCTGTTTTGCTGTGAATCTCCTGTGGGAAGAGTAAAGGAGTTTAAACTTGTGTTCATCGTTATATACAGGCATGATATTTCTCCCCAAGAATAGAATGGTTTCCCTGTGAAGGTGTGAGCCGGCGGGACAGCGCGGAGGGAGAGAGGGTGGGTGGTCTGGGATGATTGTGTCTGGGTGCAGGGATGGGTCAGGGTGGTATAAGATCCACATCCAAATTAGTATATCAGGATCGTGCGCCTGCCAACGTCTGTGTGTGCTGAGGGAGTAAGAGATAGAGAGAGAGGGGGGGAGGGAGGGAGGGAGAGAGAGAGAGAGAGAGAGAGAGAGAGAGAGAGAGAGAGAGAGAGAGAGAGAGAGAGACATGCTATTGAAATGTGGTCTGTAGATCTTCTTTCACAGAAATGTTGGGTTTGCCGTTGTTATTGTTGTCTCTTTTTCACTCCAATGTGGGAACAAACAAAAATTCTTTTCAAATAGGATCCGTTAAAAAAAGAAAAGATACATGTAAAGATGCTAACTGAAGAACAAACGACCACAACGACAACAACAACAACAACAACAACAACAATTACTCAGACACAACAGGCAAAAAAAGAATAATAATAATAGTAATGATAATAGACAATGAAAGAAAAGGACAAAACTGCACTTTTTGCAAGTAGTACCTCCGTCCACTGGGGCCCAATGGTCCGGTGGACAAAGCGTTTGTCTGCAGAGCTGACGGGTCGTCAGTTCGAACCTCACGCGGGGTCGGATTTTTTTTTTTTTTAATCGGTTTGAAAATCGCTCTGTGCACCCAGCAGTAAATGGGGACCTGATTCAGTTCAGGGAAGGTTAAAGGCGGCGGAAGGAGAAGGACGGGCTCCGCCTTCCATCATGCCGTGCCCTACACACGGTGAACCTCTGACAGTTTGCGATTGCCCCCAACGGCCGACATGCTGTGGAATCTTTCTGTCTTCATCTCCGTGGAAGGTTATGTTTTCGTCCGCGTTCGTTCGTTTGTTCGTCAGTCAGTAAGAAAGATTATGATAAAAAAAAAAAAACAGAAAAAGAAAAAAAAAACCTATCGAACGCATTTATTCCTGTTTGGTCTGGAGATGGATTACGGGCCAAGGACAAACTCATTCAATTTTGGTGCCGGATCCGGATCCAAGTGTAGATCCAGGATTGTTCCACACCATGATGACACAGTTGATCACATCAAATCTTACTGAACCAGTTGTAAGGAAACACGGTGAAGAAAAGAGGAATAAGACCCAAGGGCCGATCCGTGTGAGCTGTGGTGCGGATCCCTGGAGCATTTGTCCACAAGAAAACGTACTTGTGAAACGGGTTCCTCTGTCTCCGTCTCATTGCGTAATGCAAGCGATGGATGCTTTATAACGAGACAGCTTCCTGAATCGCCTGAACGCTAGACTGGTCATCCATTATCCTGTTGCACTGCGTTCAGAACAAAAATCATTTATCGCCTCCAACACAAACAGGTTAGGTTTTCATCTGCCCCTGTTAGTTTGTTCGTTCGTCTGACTGAAAGACGGACACCAACACTACAGAACTGACGTTTAA
>CM065732.1:54710982-54715982 GCA_033310375.1 Conus canariensis
GGCCTTTAGGTACTGGTTAAGGGGCTGGCCTATTAGGTACTGATTAAGGGGCTGGCCTATTAGGTACTGATTAAGGGACTGGCCTGTTAGGTACTGGTTAAGGGCTGGCCTGTTAGGTACTGGTTAAGGGCTGGCCTATTAGGTACTGATTAAGGGACTGGCCTATTAGGTACTGGTTAAAGGGCTGGCCTATTAGGTACTGATTAAGGGACTGGCCTGTTAGGTACTGATTAAGGGACTGGCCTATTAGGTACTGATTAAAGGACTGGCCTATTAGGTACTGGTTAAGGGGCTGGCCTATTAGGTACTGATTAAGGGACTGGCCTATTAGGACTGATACATGGACTGGCAGTGCCCTACGGGAAAGAGAAAATACTATTCCGCCGGACGAAGAAAAGGACAAACAAATTACAAGACAAACACGTCAGTTCAACGTCCGTTTTGCGCCCAAGTTTCAGGAGATAAGTGACTGCTCGTTCTTCGTTGTCGTTGTCCTGAATGGTGTTTCTCTTGTCTTGAAGAAGACCAAAGAGGTCGAAACGCGTCGTGTTTGTCTTGTAATTTCGTTCGTCCCTTTCGTACGGCAGAAGAGTAATTTTCTCTTTTAAAAAAGTTTGCTTCAATTTCCGCCTGCAGACACGTCACTTGGAAACTAGCCACACGGGGAGTTCTTGGCAGAAGCGTATCGCCAGAGACACCCCGTGCCCACCCCTCCCCCCTCCCTCCTCTCCCCTCCCCTCCACCCCCATCCCCACGATGGTTTCATCATTTGCTGTTCGGCACACTCATTGCTTTCTGGTCGAGTACTTTTTTTTTTTTTTTTTTTTTTAAAAAGAAAAAGACTGTAAGGTCTAAATTCAAGTCTCTCTCTCTCTCTCTCTCTCTCTCTCTCCTCCTCTCCTCTCCTCACACACACACACACAACATGCACAGAGAGAGAGAGAGAGAGACAGAGACAGAGACAGAGACAGAGAGACAGAGACAGAGAGACAGAGGGAGAGAGAGAGAGGTGCAGACAGACAGACAAAGACGGAAGGCTGACAGACAAAGAAAGAGAAAAAGACAGAAAAACAGATGCGGGTACACAGAGAGAGAGAGAGAGAGAGAGAGAGAGAGAGAGAGAGAGAGAGAGAGAGACAGACAGACAGACAGACAGACAGACAGACAGGCAGGCAGACAGGGAGAGGGAGAGAGACAGAGACAGAGAGACAGACACAGACAGACGCAGAGAGAGAGAGAGAGAGAGAGAGAGAGAGAGAGAGATGAGGATGAGGATAATCATGTTCTGCGAAAAGGGTGACCCAAGTTCCTTGCCATTCTTCATCCTGCTGCTAGTTAGGCTGTTCCTCCCCCCTTTCCTCTTCAACGCCTCTCCTCCCCCTTCACCTCTCCCCCCTCTCTCCTCCCTCTCACTCTCCCTCTGGCCCCCCCCCCCCCCCCCCCGCCATCCACCCCTACCCATCACCCCCACCTCCTCTCTCTCTCTCTCTCTCTCCTCTCTCTCTCTCTCTCTCTTCTACAGAGAGTCGATTCAATAATTCCTCTGGTCCGGTCCCTTCCATCTTCTCCGCCAGCGGCTTTCGCTTGTTTCTCTTCCGTCACAGCCACCATCCCCACCCCCCCTCTCTTCCACCTTCCACCTACTTCTGTCATTCTTCTTCTTCTTCTTTCTCTTCTTTCTTGTTTCCACCTTTTTTTTTTTTTTTTTAATCTTCTTATGCTTCTTCATGTTTTTCTAACAATGTTTTTTTTTTTTTTTTTTAAACATATTTTTCAGCTTCTTCATTTTTCTTTTTTTTTTTTTTTTTCCGCCCTTCTTTTTTTCTGTACCTTGTGTTTTTTCTCTGTTCTTTTTTCCCCTTCTTCTTTCTTTTCTTTCTCCCCCCCCCCCCCCCCCCCCCTCTTCTTTATCTTCTTCTGCTTCTTCATATTTTTCTATGAATATTCTTTTCTTGATCTTTGTTTTCTTCTTTTTTTTTTTTTTTCTTTTTCTTCACTGTTTAATTTTTTTTTTCTCTCTTAACTTTGCGTTTTTTTCTCTCGGTTCTTCTCCCCCCCCCCCCCCCCCCCCCCACCCCCTCTTCCTTTCCCACCATCTCCCTCTTCTTATCTTCTTCCTGCTTCATCTTCTCCTTCTCTTCCTTCTCCTTCCTTCCTTCCTTCCTTCCTTCCTTCCCTTCCTTCCTTCCTTCCTTCCTCCTTCCTTCCTTCCTTTACTCCTGCTTCGCTTCCTTCTTCTGCTCCTCCACGTCTTTCTTCTTCTCCTCCTCCCCTCCGCCTCCTCCTTCTCCTTCTCCTCCTCTTTCTACTTCTTTATCATCACAGCCAGAGAACACGAATAGTTGCCTGCTTCTATCTGTCGAACTCTCCCACCCCCTTTTCTTTAACTTTCTGTTATTTTCATCTTGTTTATGCTCTTTTATCGTATCTTTTTTTCTTTCTTCTTCTTTTCCTTCTCCTCTTCATTTTCTTTTCTCTCCCTCCCCTCTTTTTCTTCTTCTTCTACACTTCTTATTTTTCCTTCCGCTTCTTCTTCTTCAAGTTCTCCTCCCCTCCCTTCTCTCCTTCTATGTGACTCTACCTTCTTCTCCTACTTTATGTTTCGTCTCCTTCTCCTTCTTTTCCCTGGTCTTATCTTCTCCTCTGCTTTCATCTTTATCTTGTTTTGATCTTACTTTCTCCTGTACAGCCCATTCTTCATTTTGCTCCACTTCTCTCACCTTCCTCATCTTCTGCTCTTTTAATCTTCTTCTCCATTTTCTCCTCTCAGTACTTCTCCTTCTTCTTCTTCTTCTTCTCTTCTTCCTGTTATGCCCTCTTTATTTTCCCCTTGCTCTTTCTTCTCATTTTTTTTTAATGCTGATCGATGACAAATGAGGATGATAAAGATGATGCTACAGATTTCCATTTCGGTCTGAGACTGCATGACAGGGCTGTACTCTAAGCTTCCTTTCATAATATATCCCGGCGTCAACCAGGCCCGAAAGATACAGGCACCTGCAGTGTTGGTCAGGATATTTGAGCAACACTCTCAGAGACGCATCCATTAAGTGGACGAAACTCGACTGTGTGGTCCCAGTCTTCCCAGCTGAGCCCGCAGCAAACTCAACTCTGGTAGGAGCCGGTCGGGGCAGAAAAATCCCACATGACTCTGATGGGAATCGAACCCGCGACCTCCCAGCCGGGAGTCCGCGACACTAACCACTTCGCCACGTCGGCTGGTCTTTCTTCTCATTTTACTCCATCCTCCCCCCCCCCCCCCCCCCTCCCCCCCCTCCCCCCCTCCTCTCTCCCCCCACTTCTTGCTCATCTTCTCTCCACCTTCTTCTTTATCTTCTCATACCTTACTTTTCTCTCTATTGCTCCTTCTTCATCTTCTTCTTCTCTCTTCCTTCTCCTTCTGCTCTTTCTCCTCCGTTTTTTTTTTTCCTTCTTCCTTCTCCTTCAACTATCCTTTCTTCATCTTCTATCCTCTTCCTTCTCCTCCTCCTCCTCCTCCTTTATCTTCTCCTCCTCTTCCTTCTCCTCCTCCTCCTTTATCTTCTCCTCCTCTTCCTTCTCCTTATCCTCCCTCTTCTTTATTATTTCTTCCTCTTCTTCCTTCTCCTGCTCCTTTTTCTTCTCTTCCTCTTCTTCCCCTCCTTTGTTTTCTTTCTTGCTCCTTTTTTTTTTATCTTCTTCCCCTCTTCCTTCTCTCTCTACACTTTTTTTTATCTTCTCCCCCTCTTTCTCTCTCTCTCTACACTTTTTTTTTCTTCTTCCCCTCTTCCTTCTCTCTCTCTA
Organism: Conus canariensis; assembly: GCA_033310375.1. Classification (NCBI taxonomy): domain Eukaryota; kingdom Metazoa; phylum Mollusca; class Gastropoda; order Neogastropoda; family Conidae; genus Conus; species Conus canariensis. The sequence continues at coordinate 54,714,766 of CM065732.1, forward strand.
CACTTTTTTTTATCTTCTTCCCCACTTCCTTCTCTCTCTACACTTTTTGTTTTCATCTTCTTCCCCTCTTCCTTCTCTCTCTACACTTTTTCATTCTTCTCTCCCTCTTCCTTCTCTCTCTACACTTTTTTTTTCATCTTCTTCCCCTCTTCCTTCCTCTCTCTACACTTTTTTTTTCATCTTCTCCCCTCTCTCCTCTCTCTCTACACTTTTTTTTCTCTTCCCCTCTTCCTTCTCTCTCTACACTTTTTTTTCATCTTCTCCCCTCTTCCTTCTCTCTCTACCTTTTTTCACTTCTTCCCCTCTTCTCTCTCTCTACACTTTTTTTTTCATCTTCTCTCCCCTCTTCCTTCTCTCTCTACACTTTTTTTTTTTCATCTTCTTCCCCTCTTCCCTTCTCTCTCTCTACTCTTTTTTTCATCTTCTCCCCCTCTTCCTTCTCTCTCTACACTTTTTTTTTCCATCTTCCCCTCTTCCTTCTCTCTCTCTACTCTTTTTTTTTTATCTTCTCCCCCTCTTCCTTCTCTCTCTCTACACTTTTTTTTATCTTCTTCTCCCCTCTTTCTTCTCTCTCTCTCTACACTTTTTTTCATCTTCTTCCCCTCTTCCTTCTCTCTCTCACTTTTTTTTCCATCTTCCCCTCTTCCTTCTCTCTCTACACTTTTTTTTTTAATCTTCTTCCCCTCTTCCTTCTCTCTCTAACTCTTTTTTTTCATCTTCTTCCCCTCTTCCTTCTCTCTCTACTCTTTTTTTTTCATCTTCTTCCCCTCTTCCTTCTCTCTCTCTACACTTTTTTTTCCATCTTCCCCTCTTCCTTCTCTCTCTACACTTTTTTTTTTCATCTTCTCCCCCTCTTCCTTCTCTCTCTACTCTTTTTTTTTCATCTTCTTCCCCTCTTCCTTCCTCTCTCTACACTTTTTTTTCCATTCTTCCCCTCTTCCTTCTCTCTCTACACTTTTTTTTTTCATCTTCTCCCCTCTTTCCTTCTCTCTCTACACTTTTTTTTATCTTCTCCCCCTCTTCCTTCTCTCTCTACACTTTTTTTTTATCTTCTCCCCTCTTCCTTCTCTCTCTACTCTTTTTTTTCATCTTCTTCCCCTCTTCCTTCTATCTCTACACTTTTTTTCATCTTCTCCCCTCTTCCTTCTCTCTCTACACTTTTTTCATCTTCTCTCCCCTCTTCCTTCTCTCCTACACTTTTTTTTCATCTTCTTCCC
>CM065732.1:54720982-54725982 GCA_033310375.1 Conus canariensis
CCTTATACGTTAATCTGTGTTCCCCATACGAGTTAATTTTAACCAAAATTTAATACAACGCACATAAGAGTTTAAATATATAGGATATCTACCCAAATCGCCATACAAGAAATCTTTTGGTGTTCTTATATCTACACCCAAGAACTTCTTAAGACCATATGTGTGTACCTTTTCTATTTCTGAAGCTGCCTTATCCAACGCCCATATTTCAGAACCGTACTGTACTATAGGTTGCACCTAGGCATCGAATAGCTTAAAAAACAATTCAGGTGAATTTTTCTCCAGTTTATACAATGTTCTAGGAATCGCTACTAATGCTCTTTTAGCTTTGCTCACCAACTCGTCACATGCTGTATAGAAACTAAGTTTGGTTGAAAAATACAGCCCTAAATACTTATAACTGTTGACAATTTTCATTTCTGTTGTACCGTATATGCATTTTTCCCTTGCAGCTAAATAACCACCTTTCCTGAAAACTATACCATTACCTTTATTCATATTTACCGTCAATTCTAAATAACTGGATGCTGTATACAAACTATTTTACTGAGCTTGTAGTCCAACCACTGTTTCTGACATTGAAATAATATCGTCAGCAAACAATAAAATAAACAGCTCGATGGAGTCAGGAGAAAATGTAATACCGTGCTTTCCATTTTCAATTATTTCTAAAGCAAGTTCATTTATAAACAAAGAAAACAAAACTGGACTGCACACACCTCCTTGTTTTACCCCTTTTGAACATGCAATAAAATCCGTCAAATCTGTTTTATTTCTTATTCTTGCTTTAACATTAATATTACACATACTTCTTATACAGGCATACATTTTATCTCCTATTCCATTTTCGACAAGTATTGGCCACAATAGTTTTCTTGACATAGAATCGAAAGCTCTTTCAAAATCTATAAATGCAACATATGACTTTCTATTGTTCGCTAATTGCTTTTGAACTGCCGTCAAAAGTGTAAAGATTTGGTCATTGTTGAGTAATTTTGTTTGAATCCAGCCTGATATTCACCAGTGATATTATTTTCTTCTATCCATCTTTGCAGTCTTACATTAATGGCTGAACTGTAAATCTTACTGGACACATTACTCAGTGAAATGCCCCTATAATTGTTCGGATCCTCTACATCTCTCTTTTTATGTAATGTACAAATTATGGATTCTGTCCATTGTTCAGGATATATACCTTTATCAAATAGGGCAGTGAAGAACTTAACCAAAAACATAACAACATGATCACTTGAATACTTCAATCAACAATTCACCTATTATACCATCCGGACCAGCCGATTTTGAATGCTTTAATTTTCCCATTGCAGTAATAACTTCTTCTTTCGTAATTGGCTGATTAAACCATCTTTCTTCACGGTCTTCAGCTGGATAATCATACTCGTCTTCTAACTCTGTGTTTGTCAAGAATATTCTCAAAATGTAAAAGCAAATCACCAGTACTAATGTTATTGGACACACCACCTCGTTTAGGAACAATTTTGCGGACTGCTTCCCAAAACTTGTACTGATTACCGACAGAGGAAACCAAATCATCAAGTTGTAATCTTCTGTATTCCTTTTCTTTTCTTTCCAAAAGATTTTTGTATTCTCTTCGTGCTTTGCAATATACTTACCTGTCAATGTTCTGCAAACCTTCGAAAGTAATGTTCTCACGGTTTTTTTTCCCTTGCAATTTTACATTCTTCATCAACCCATTTATTACTTTTCTTGTCTTATCTCTCATCAAAATAAATTTTTCTTTCAACCCAACTAGCATTTTGCAAAATACGGTCAGTGAATAATTCCAGAGCTTTCATCTATGTCCACATCTATCATGTTAGCAGCATGACTTAAAGTATCTTGAAACTCTTGACAATGCATCGCTTCAATGGATTGTACAGCACATTCGACTTTCCATCTGTACCTCTCGATAGCACATGTTTCTTTTGATGTACAATTTAATCCAGACGTGTTCCTGTTCTGTGTTTTAATACACACACACAAAATATATATATAAAATATATATATATATATATATATACATTCTACAGGGAGGTGATAAGATTCTAGAGACAGAGAGAGAAAGAAACTAGAGAGAGAGAGACAGTGAATGATTACTAATCTTTATTCCCAAGGATAACAGATAAGAACAAGGATTTTTTTTTCTGAGAGAGAGAGAGAGAGAGAGAGAAGAGAGAGAAGAGGCAGACAAGAGAGAGAGAGAGAGAGAAAGAAGAGACAGAGAAAAGAAAGACAGACAGACAGAGAGACAGCAGAGAGAGATATAAAAAAAAAAAAAAAAAAAAGTGGTAAAACGGAAGAGAAAAAATACAGATCGAAGAAATCAAAAAGAAAGTGTGTGTGTGTGTGTGGGGGGGGGGGGGGACCCAAAGGGGGCACCGCAAACAACCACTTCATTTCTGCTCTTGTCGTTGTACAGCCCTGTCCTCCCTTTGGTCTCTCAATGACCTGTGGGCTCCGTGATGGGAGAAAGAAATTGAGAATCGAGGAAAAAGGGGTCGCAACTCACTGTTGCCAAGCAACGCCAATGGAACTGTCAATGGGAGTACGGAGGAAAAGGAAGAGGGGAGGGAGGGGGACGGAAGTGTGTGTGTGTGTGTGTGTGTGTGTGTGTGTGTGTGTGTGTGTGTGTGTGTGTGTGTGTGTGCCAGTTCGAATTTCTGTAATTTACAGGTATTCTTTTTTTTTATTGACAGGGCGACATTAGACCAGGATAGAACAACAACAACGGCAACAGCAAAGTGTGTGTGTGTGTGTGTGTGTGTGTGTGTGTGTGTGTAGGTGTGTGTTGCCAGTTCGAATTTCTGTAATTTACAGGTGTTTTTTTTTTTTATTGACTGGGCGACATTTGACCAGGATAGAACAACAACAACGGCAACAGCAAAGTGTGTGTGTGTGTGTGTGTGTGTGTGTGTGTGTAGGTGTGTGTGCCAGTTCGAATTTCTGTAATTTACAGGTGTTTTTTTTTTTTTATTGACTGGCGACATTTGACCAGGATAGAACAACAACAACGGCAACAGCAAAGTGTGTGTGTGTGTGTGTGTGTGTGTGTGTGTGTGTGTGTGTGTGTGTGTGTGTGTGTGTGTGTGTGAGTGTGTGTGTATGTGTGAGCGAGTGAGCGTGTGTGTGTGTGTGTGTGTGTGTGTGTGTGTGTGTGTGTGTGCCACTTCGAGTTTCTCTAATTCACACACACACACACACACACACACACACACACACACACAACACAATGCGCGCGCGCACACACACACACGCACAGCGCACACACACACACAACACACACACACACACACATATCATTATATATATATATATATATATATATATGAGTGAGGAGAGAGAGGAGAGAGAGAGGGGGGGAGGAAGGGAGGGAGGGAGGGATAGAGAGAAGGAGACAGAGAGAGAGAGAGAGAGGGAGAGAGACAAAGAGACAGACAGGGAGAGAGAGAGACAGAGAGAGAGACAGACAGACAGTGTAATATGTGTGTGTGTGTGTGTGTGTGTGTGTGTGTGTGTGTGTGTGTGTGTGTGTGTGATATATTATATATATTATATTACTGGACGACATTAAACCGGAACAGAACAACAAGAAGAAAGTGTGTGTGTGTGTGTGTGTGTGTGTGTGTGTGTGTGTGTGTGTGTGTGTGAGTGTGTGTGTGTGTGTGTGTGTGTGTGTGTGTGTGTGTGTGTGTGTGGTTAAGCGCGTGCACGCGCGCACGGTCACACCGTGTGTGAAGAAGTGGGGGAAGTGGCACGTGTGGTAGCGAGAAGGAAAAGGAAATCTGAATGCAGGGTAGGGGGAAAAAAGCAACAATAAGAAATGAAACAAAAAAGAAAAAAAACCACTACTGGCTGTCTGACTGGATTGTGACTGTATTAAAACTGTATCAGAACTGTTTATACGTCTATAAACAGCACAACCAGAAACCACCTTTGCTATTTGCAACATTTCTGGTCTATGTGTGACTTTTTTTTTCAAGCATTGCCATAGCGTGGAAAATCAATTTAGAATCATAGTATAAAGACCTGGAAACTGCACACGCAAAAAAAAGAACAACTATTAGACTGGCACAAGCGCATGCTACATTTTGAGAGTTTGTATTTCCCAGGATAGAATTTCTGATTCGACATGCAGGTGTTCATTATGCATACATGTTTTCTTTTTTCGAACAACGAATGAATTTCATGCCTATGTAATTTTAAAGTGCTGTCTGGAACGTTTCTCACTGCGCTGTGTCTAGCTAGTTTGTCAGCTACTTCACTCCAGTGGACTCTCCACAAAGTGAGGGGACGCAGCAAAAGTAGATTCCAGTTCCTCTGAACATAATGTAATATATCAGTTATTTCCTATCAAAAAGTACATCTCTTCTGACATAATAATCCCAGTTCTTCAAGTTACAAAGAACAAAACTGGGTGAACGCAAAAACGCAAAATTAGAAACAGCGCAGCCGATGTAACGAATGGTTCAGTCGTCTCCTGGGGGATCGAATGAAGATATATCACAGTCTATCATTCCGTGTGTGTCTGCGCGCACGCACGCACGCACGCACACACACACACACACACACACACACACACACACACACACACACACACACACACACACACACAGCACCACGCACGCACGCACGCACGCACGCAAGACTCAACACTTCTTTTGGTCTTTCTGGTTCTGTCCTTTCCTGGTTCTCTTCATATATTTCTCTGATCGCACGCAAACTGTTTCAGTGAAAGGTTTTAAGTCCCCAGCAACAGCGCTTCAGTTTGGGTCCCTCAGGGATCTGTCCTGGGACCGGTTTTGTTTGTGTTATACACCCAGCCTCTCTCGGCCATTATCAGCCAACACTCTCTCCTTCACCATAGCTTTTCAGATGACAACCAGCTGGATATCTCTGCCCATCTCAGTCAGCTTCATGAAATAATCTCCTCTTCTCAAGCATGCATTACCGATGTTAAATCATGGATGCACAATAACAAA
>CM065732.1:54735982-54745982 GCA_033310375.1 Conus canariensis
GTCTCGTTGCCAGTTTTTTTTTTAAACTTTACCTTCAGCGTTCAGCTGTGCAGGCTGTTCCTTTATCTTACCTACTGCACCCTAACCTTTATTTCTGTAACACCTGCTGCAACCTTTATTTCTGTCTTAGCTATAGCAACCATTATTTCTGTCATATCTACTGCAACCTTTATTTCTGTATTACCTACTTATCTACAGCAACTTTTATTTCTATCTTACCTACACCAACCTTTATTTTTGTCTTACCTACACCAACCTTTATTTCTGTCTTACCTACACCAACCTTTATTTGTCTTACCTACACCAACCTTTATTTCTGTCTTACCTACACCAACCTTTATTTCTGTCTTACCTACACCAACCTTTATTTGTCTTACCTACACCAACCTTTATTTCTGTCTTACCTACACCAACCTTTATTTGTCTTACCTACACCAACCTTTATTTCTGTCTTACCTACACCAACCTTTATTTCTGTCTTACCTACACCAACCTTTATTTCTGTCTTACCTACACCAACCTTTATTTCTGTCTTACCTACACCAACCTTTATTTCTGTATTACCTACACCAACCTTTATTTCTGTCTTACCTACACCAACCTTTATTTGTCTTACCTACACCAACCTTTATTTGTCTTACCTACAGCAACCTTTATTTGTCTTACCTACACCAACCTTTATTTCTGTCTTACCTACACCAACCTTTATTTGTCTTACCTACACCAACCTTTATTTCTGTCTTACCTACACCAACCTTTATTTCTGTTTACCTACACCAACCTTTATTTCTGTCTTACCTACACCAACCTTCATTTGTCTTACCTACACCAACCTTTATTTCTGTCTTACCTACACCAACCTTTATTTGTCTTACCTACACCAACCTTTATTATGTCTTACCTACACCAACCTTTATTTCTGTCTTACCTACACCAACCTTCATTTGTCTTACCTACACCAACCTTTATTTGTCTTACCTACACCAACCTTTATTTCTGTCTTACCTATAGCAACCTTTATTTCTGTCTTACCTACACCAACCTTCATTTGTCTTACCTACACCAACCTTTATTTCTGTCTTACCTACACCAACCTTTATTCTGTCTTACCTACACCAACCTTTATTTCTGTCTTACCTACACCAACCTTTATTTCTGTCTTACTTACACCAACCTTTATTTGTCTTACCTACACCAACCTTTAGATGTCTTACCTACACCAACCTTTATTTCTGTCTTACCTACACCAACCTTTATTTGTCTTACCTACACCAATCTTTATTTGTCTTACCTACACCAACCTTTATTTGTCTTACCTACACCAACCTTTATTTGTCTTACCTACACCAACTTTATTTGTCTTACCTACACCAATCTTTATTTGTCTTACCTACACCAACCTTTATTTCTGTCTTACCTACACCATCCTTTATTCTGTCTTACCTACACCAACCTTTATTACTGTCTTACCTACACCAACCTTTATTACTGCCTTACCTACACCAACCTTTATTTGTCTTACCTACACCAACCTTTATTACTGTCTTACCTACACCAACCTTTATTTCTGTCTTACCTACACCATCCTTTATTTCTGTCTTACCTACACCAACCTTTATTACTGTCTTACCTACACCAACCTTTATTACTGCCTTACCTACACCAACCTTTATTTGTCTTACCTACACCAACCTTTATTACTGTCTTACCTACACCAACCTTTATTTGTCTTACCTACACCAACCTTTATTTCTGTCTTACCTACACCAACCTTTATTACTGTCTTACCTACACCAACCTTTATTTCTGTCTTACCTACACCAACCTTCATCTGTCTTACCTACACCACCTTCATTTGTCTTACCTACACCAACCTTCATTTGTCTTACCTACACCAACCTTTATTACTGCCTTACCTACACCAACCTTTATTTGTCTTACCTACACCAACCTTTATTACTGTCTTACCTACACCAACCGTTATTTGTCTTACCTACACCAACCTTTATTACTGTCTTACCTACACCAACCTTTATTTTGTCTTACCTACACCAACCTTTATTTCTGTCTTACCTAAACCAACCTTTATTTCTGCCTACCTACACCAACCTTCATTACTGCCTTACCTACACCAACCTTTATTACTGTCCTTACCTACACCAACCTTTATTACTGCCTTACCTACACCAACCTTTATTACTGTCTTACCTACACCAACCTTTTAGCTTACCTACAGCAACCTTTATTACTGCCCTACTTTCACCAACCTTTATTACTGCCTTACGTACATTAACCTTTATTTCTATCTTACCTACAGCAACCTTTGTTTCTGTATTAACTATAGCAACCTTTATTTCTGTCTTATCTCAACAGCTGGTGTCTCAACCTTAGTGTTGTTTGTTGCCTAGTCCTGTCTAAAGTAACCTTTATTTCGATCTTCTCTCAACAGTTGGTGTCTCAACCTTAGTGTTGTTTGTTGCCTCGCCCTGTCTAAAGTAACCTTGTCTGAAGAGTTGGTGTCTCAACCTTAGTAAGTGCTGTTTGTTCCTTTGCCTTACCTACAGCAACCTTTATTCCTGTCTCATCCCAACTGTGGTGTCTCAACCCTGGCAGCATCAACCGTCTCTCCAGTCTAAATGCAGCTTCCATCGTCGGCTGGGCTTTAACAAAATGAAAGCGTAAACTTTCTGTGGTGGTGATCCTCTATCAACGCCATCCCTGTTCATAACGTATTCCGCTAACATTCTTTCTCTGTCAAGTCATATTTCAACCTTCTATCGTGTTACCTGCAAAGTGAGGCGACTGCAGGCGGAGATCTCAACAAATTTTGAAAACTACTTATAATGACTCTGCCGAGCAACGTGGACAAACGAATCACGAGACAAAACACCACGCGTTTCGACATCTTAGGTCTTCTTCAGGCAAGATAACCAACGCTCAGGACAACGAAGATGAAGAACGAGCAATCACTTACCTTTGTCGAATTGGCGCGAGATGCGCGTTGAATCAAAGATAAGTGATTGCTCGTTCATTTTCGTTATCCTGAGTGTGGTTTATCTTGCCTGCAGAAGGCCTATGAGGTCGAAACGCGCCGTGTCTTGTCTTGTGATTCGTTTGTCCACGTTGTTCGGCGGAGTCGTTATAACGAGTTTTCAAAATGTCTTCTATCGTGTCGTTTCTCCGTTAGGAATGGAAAGCGTTAGGGACTTGTCCCATGTTGATCTCTCTCTGTCTAATCACCTTCCTGCTTCCGTTTAGTCACTATCGGCCTTTACACACCACTCTACTCCCCCGTCTCCCTCCGTCGCCAGACTAAACCACCGCAGTGCAGGTTACACCAGAGACACACGTGCTACCTTGGGCACTCGACAGGGGAAACGGCAAGACGCCCTGCTCTTTGCTGCCTTGCCTACTGCGAGTACGAGCGTTACTGTGAAGTGGATTTAGGAGTCCTACCAACTCTTTTACGTCAAAGGCAATTAGCCTCAACCCCCTCTCTCTCTCTCTCTCTCCTCTCTCTCTCTCTACGCACACACAAACACCCCACCACACACACACACACACACACACACACACACACACACACACACACACACACGCACACATGGGTTACCCGCATGCAGGTGTCCTTCAGACAGGAGACCCAGTGGCGGACTGATTTAATCTTGCACATCTCCTCTTTTCTAACACTTTCCCGTGGTTTGGGAAGCCTCAGTGGGCTGATCTACATCCGTTGCCCTTGGCAAAAACATGGTGGTGTCTGCATAACATGAGGCACTCGTTGAGTTCACCTCACTGGTTGTTGTCAGTGCACCATCAGACTCTACTGGCCTGCTAAAAACAAAAACAAAAACAAACAGTCCCCACTCATTTTTGTTCTGATTGGCATGTCGCTGTCTCTTGACATTCTGTCAATCTTGCCGCTGTCTCTTGACAACCTGTCAATCTTGCCACTGTCTCTTGACAATCTGTCAATCTTGTCACTGTCTCTTGACATTCTGTCAATCCTGCCACTCTATTGACATTCTGTCAATCTTACCACTGTCTCTTGACAACCTGTCAATATTGTCACTGTCTCTTGACATTCTGTCAATCTTGCCACTGTCTCTTGACAACCTGTCAATCTTGTCACTGTTTCTTGACAACCTGTCAATCTTGCCACTGTTTCTTGACAACCTGTCAATCTTGCCACTGTCTCTTGACAACCTGTCAATCTTGTCACTGTCTCTTGACAACCTGTCAATCTTGCCACTGTTTCTTGACAACCTGTCAATCTTGTCACTGTCTCTTGACAACCTGTCAATCTTGTCACTATCTCTTGACAACCTGTCAATCTTGTCACTATCTCATGACAACCTGTCAATCTTGTCACTGTCTCTTGACAACCTGTCAATCTTGTCACTGTCTCTTGACAACCTGTCAATCTTGTCACTGTCTCTTGACATTCTGTCAATCTTGTCACTATCTCTTGACAACCTGTCAATCTTGTCACTGTCTCTTGACAACCTGTCAATCTTGTCACTGTCTCTTGACAACCTGTCAATCTTGCCACTGTCTCTTGACAACCTGTCAATCTTGTCACTGTCTCTTGACATTCTGTCAATCTTGTCACTATCTCTTGACAACCTGTCAATCTTGCCACTGTCTCTTGACATTCTGTCAATCTTGTCACTATCTCTTGACAACCTGTCAATCTCATAAGGCTGGCTAAGACTCACTTTCCTAAAAGTTCAGAGGGCAAGTGAGAGGACACTTCCTGGCAGAACCAGCGAACCGACAGTAGGTGATCCAGGGTGCGGTGATCTGACAGAAGATCGGGATTTCTGTCCCCAAGTCCCTGGCTCGGAGGGCATGGCACCGGCATCCAGGCTTCAGCTTCAGGTCACCATGGAGTCCCACTGTCCCAGGGCAACAGCTGATGAGACCAGCAGGCCATCCGACGGGTGAAAGCACACAGCACCAGACAGACAGCCTATCTCTCTGCACATGCTAAGGGAAGAAATACAAGCTCCTGGCTGCAGTAACATCAACTTAGTGATACTGGATGCCTAAAAAAAAAAAGGGAGGAGAAAGACGGTGTAGGTCTAGTCAGGAAAAGGCAAAAAACAACGCGCTGTTTTATTTCTCAAGCTTTGTACGAATGTTTTCAGTCTTGTACCCAATGAAAGTTGGAAGAACGGAAATGATGCCCTGTTTCAGTTCTGTCAATCTGAAATATAAGTAGTCTTGTGTGCATAAGCCTAAGGAAAATTATAATGAGCCATTCCTGAGTACTGTTTGATAATGCGGGGAAAAAAAACTTGTACTAGTATTTGAAAGCTGCTCCTTCCACGACGTTTATGAGAGAAGTGGAAGTAAACTTAATTCAAGGTTACTCACATTCAAATGGTAGCTCTCTCCCTGCGCTTTACCCCACATCTTCCATTGACTCTCAGACACCCCCGTGTTCCCCAAACTCCAACTCGGTGACGTTGCTTGCACAGCGCTGAAGTACTCCCCAGAGACGGTGGAACTCCTCCTCCAGCACTGTCTCATCTGCCAGAACCTACAGCCAAGGCCTTGGTCTGAAGACACGCCACTATGGCAGAAACCCTTGGGACCTAGGAAGGAGCTCCGGTGGTGGCACTTTAACACTGGCGTGTTCGTCAAGGCAGACAAGAGGAATCTCAGTATGAAGAGAAGAGAGAGAGAGGAGGAGGTTGCACGTGTCCCTGTCTGATTCCTTTTTGGAGGGTTCGTATTGTCTGACGCTCTCACCCTTCATGTTTCAGTTCAGTCGGTGAAATCTCTGTTGAAAGCCCTCCTTCCGAGGAATCTGAACGCCCTTTCCGCTGTCTCCACAGCAATACAACAGCCGTTTTAACAGGAGCAAATGGTGTCCAAGTTTTAACGACTTCCTCGCTGTGTCTTTAACCCTGCGTTGGCCACTGCGCTCATAAAATGGGCTCAGAGAATGCCTATCGCCTATCTGCTCATAAGAGAAAATTCACGGAATGGTGCCAAACCAGCAGAATTTTCTAGATGTATATGTATTTCAGAATAACAACGATTAAGCTATAAGGATAGTTGCTGCATATTTTTGGTTCCAACAGTATTTAATCTTCGCAAAGGTTTTGGATGTTCAGGGATTTGTCTTCTAACTGTCTTTCTTTTCCACACTGTTTTGCTTTGAGATCGATGAACTATCTTTTTTTAACTTTTTTTAATCTTATGCTAACAGCAATGAGATCGACTTCGTATTCAGCCGAGCTGAAAGCAGTAATTCAGCGACAATTGATGTCATTTTCCAGTCACTGGTCTATCAGGCCAATACATGGACGCACGCCGCACAGTCTAGTTTGCCCTGTTATTAATTCAGTATCCCCCTTTTTGTTTTTTTGTTTCGTTGTCTTTGGGCGCCGCCATTAAATCAGCAGGCAGCGTTTTAAAGCCCCCCCCCCCCCCCCCCCCCCCATATTGATCGCCTGTCGTGGGCGTCCTGGCTTCCTGCCTGGATCCTGTGCCGCCCGGTACCAGCACGGCTGGGGGATCTAGCAGATGGATGTCAATAATGGTCATCAGTTGGGGTGGGCAGGGGGCGGGCAGGCTGGAGAGAGAGAGAGAGAGAGAGAGAGAGAGAGAGGAGAGAGAGAGAGAGTGGGAGAGAGAGAGGAGGCAGACTGAGAGAGAGACAGGGAGAGAGAGACAAGGAGAGACAGACAGACAGAGAGACAGAGACAGACAGAGACAGACAGAAAGACATACAGACCGACAGAGCAGAGAAACAGACAGAGAGATACAGGCAAACTGAGAGAGACTGACAGACACAGAGACAGAGAAACAGACAGTCAAACCGAGAAACAGAAAGACACAAGAGAGAGACAGAGACAGAGAGAGAGAGAGAGATTGACAGTGACAAGACAGACAAAACAGAGAGAGAAGAGGAGATTGACAGTGCAGACAGACAGACAGAGAGGACAGCGGACAGACAACAGACACAGACAGACACAGAGAGTGAGAGAGATAGCGAGAGACACACACAGAGACAGACAGAGACAGAGAGAAACAGAGACACAGACAGACACAAAGGCTGTCTGACTCTCCCTGTGATCCCTATTTACGGGATGGCAATGCCGGCCGCCCTCAGACTTAATGCCCAGCTTCAGTTGACGATGTTTTAAAGTCTGCTGCAAGCCGCCCTCAGGAAGGAGGAACTTCTGGCCCGATTGCCGCCGTTAATGTTACGCCAAGGCAATGGGGCGATTGGCTCCAGCCGTTTGGGGCAGTCTGCTCCAAGAACTCGTTGATTTATATCACACTTCAATTCAGCACGTCACTTCTGACCAGAATCACACCCCCTTGGAAAAAAAAAAAAGAAAAAAATTTCTTTTTTTCTTTTTTTTTTTTTTCTTCTTTCATAATGGCAAACCGTTTGTCGTTGTTAATTGGCTTTTTTTTTCTTCCTTAATTTTTTTTCTGAGAGAGAGGGTGGTAATGGCAAACCGTTTGTCGTTGTTTGTTTTTTTTTCTTCCTTGATTTTTTTTTCTGAGAGACAGGGTGGAGGGGAGGGAGAGGGGAGAGAGAGAGACAGACACAGAGAGAGAGGGAAAAGGTGGGAGACAGAGAAGAGGGGGAGACAGAGACAGAGAGGGGGGGGGGTGAGAGACAGAGAGGGGGGGAGAGAAGTACAGAGAGAGAGAGAGAGAGAGAGAGAGAGAGGGGGGGGGGTACTGACAGACAGACTGAGTGACAGAAAGACAGTGACAGAGACTAACAGAAAGAAAGAGAGGGACAAAGAGAGAGAGAGAGATACAGACAGACAGACAGATAGGAAGAGAGAGACCATTTAGTGCTATATATGTTAAGAAAAACGCCCGCATTAGTATCGTATACATAAACAACTGAATAATACTAATGATAATTTTTTTTTAATAACAACAATGATAATTCTAATGATAAAAATAGTTATTATAATAATAATAACAATAATAATGATAATAATAATAATCATAATACAAATAACAATAATAATACTAATAATAGTAATGATAATAGTAACAGCAGCAGCAGTAGCAGTAAAGGAAAAACGGGCTTCCAGACAAATGCCAGTTACTGCATTCTATCAGTCACGGGAATGTGGAACTCAGGAAAGGAGAACCCCCCCCCCCCCCCACACACACACACACACACACCCTTATCAATAGCACACACATTAACATTATCACAGACAATGAGGAGAAATTCACTTGGTACCCATTCACAACCACATATCCCCTCTGATTCCGCACAGTAATTTCTCTCTCTCTCTCTCTCTCTCTCTCTCTCTCTCTCTCTCTCTCTCTCTCTCTCTCTCTTCTTTCTTTCTTTCTTTCTTTCTTTCTTTGTATTAAGGTGGCTATACCGTTACACACGAAACTTTCGAAAGCTAAACAAGTAAGCAAATAATATATGAGAAAAATGGCAGAATCATTCTAATGATAATAACCCACAATCATAATCATGAAATTTTGAAATGATGATGAGATGATATGATGAATGATGATGATGATGATGATGATGATGATGGTGACGACGATGACGACGACGACGACGACGACGACAACGATGATGATGAAGATGACGACGATGATACATGCACCGCGCGCGCGCGCGCACACACACACACACACACCACACACACACACACACACACACACACACACACACACACCGTCTTGAACTTCTACACCATTAACACCCGAAACTAACTGGAACAGCAGAAAGGGAAAGAGACAGGAGGGAGCAGAGACTGAGAGAGAGAGGAGACAGAGAGAGAGACAGGGGGGGGGGGGGGGGCAGACAGACAGAGACTGAGAGAGACAGAGACAGTCACAGAGAGACAGACAGGGAAAGAGACGGGGGTGGGGGGTGGGGGCAGAGACAGAGAGAGGGGGAGGGGTGGAGAAGAATGAGAGAGAGAGACAGACAGATAAAGGCACAGACAGACAAACATACGGACAGAGAGAGAGAGAGAGAGAGAGAGAGAGAGAGAGAGAGAGAGAGAGAGAGAGAGAGAGATTTTAAAAAAAACAACGAAGTCGTCCCGTACCTGGCGATCCTTCAACCACGAATTAACCAAGAGTGTTGTCCAGTACAGTGCTTTTCAGTTCATCGACACTTCTCCACCCCAACAAATCACTTCACGCCTCTCTCTCTCTCACTGCAAAACAGACTCTCTACGGAATGAAACTCCTTCCAGCGCACGGAACACCATCAAAACATCATCCCCCCTCCCAGTCCTGCGTGGCAAAGGGCTGACTCCGTCAAATCTCCCCTCCTCTCCAAACTCGATAGCCGATGACTAACAAACACCACGGTCAAACAATCTGATCGATCCCACAAGCAACACGCAGCCTTGAAACAGGACTGGCTGGTGGTGGTGGTGGTGGTGGTGGTCCAGGGGAGGGAGGATGAATGGGTGGATGGATGGATGACAACACCGGGGGAGGAGAGGGCTGAGTGGATGAAAAAGTGAAAAAGAACAAACCCAGGCTCGGTACCGAAGGCACGCGCGCGCGCACGCACACACTCACACTCACACCACACACATCATATTATATACACTCACGAGGCCTACGTCCTCAGTCACAGTGTGTGGAAGCGGAGAAAAGTCAGTGACTCAGGGGAAAGGAGGGGGGGGGGGGGGGGGAGCCACGCGGGCACCGCACTAACTAACGCCAATTGTTGCATTCTCTCGCAGGAGAAGAGAGAGAGAGAGAGAAGAGAGAGAGGGAGGAGAGAGAGGGGAGAGAGAGAGAGAAACAGAGAGAGGAGAGAGAGAGAGGGAGAGAGAGAGGAGAGAGAGGAGAAGGAGGAGGAGGAAAAGTCGATCGCTGTTTGTAAGCAGAGACAAAGAAGGGTCCTCTCCCCTGACGTTCTCTACTGTAGCTGTCTTCCCAGTCGAGGCAAAGGAGGATGAAAATCGACTCGGGTTCAGAAGGGTGGAGAGCTGTGAACTGTGTGATGATTGTGGTTGTGTGT
>CM065732.1:54750982-54765982 GCA_033310375.1 Conus canariensis
CGTTTGTTAGTTTTTGGATTCATCTTGTAATTTAACTGATCAAAATGTTACGAGAGTCTTAAGAAGAAGAAAAAATATATATACATAACACATAGTTCCAAGTGACGGACACAGCCCCCCACCCCACCCCCACCCCTTCCTCTTTAATCTTTTAAACATGAAGAAGAGCCGAACAGTTTGCAAACACTCGCCCACTCGCGCGTGCACACACATAACAATGTTATCCAAAGAATTGAAAACACGCGCCAACAGACTAATTTGATTGGGTGGTTTGGGGGTGAGGATGGGGGGAAAGGCGGGGGGGGGGGAGGAGGAGGAGAGGGGGAGGAGGGGGGGGGGGACTAAACGATCAGACAAAACGAAGAAGTGCTGACGTGAGTTGGGAACGAGTACGTTCCCTGGTTGCAATTACCAGAAGCCCGCCCGAGTTGAGCCTGAACTTGGCTCTGAGGCGAGACAAATTTCACTCCAGATTTGCTCATAACCAGACAGAACAAGCCACACGCCAGAATCCGGATTTTGCAGCAAATCACTATATAATCTGAACTCCAGTTCACCCAGTGGCAACACCACCGCTGAAGAAGACGGACGGAGGTCTGTCGAAAGCTCCAAGCAAGTGCTATTCTTAGCTGAGTGATCGGTTTAAATCCGGTAGTCGTTATGTCTACCCCTCAGCAGTTAAAACTTCCACAACGTCTCGTACGCGATTTCGACCGGACGGTCATCAAGATTTTTCGTGAACTGGAAGGAGCGCACCGAGCCTTAGCGAGATTCCGAAACCATCTGCATTTCACGCTACACTGTAAACATCACGGTGTCGTACCGACCAGCTTAAAGATCAAGTCATCAGTCAAAGGAAAAACTGCAAGCAACATCTTATTCCGTACGGAACGGGCCCTGATGAACGAGCGCGTAAAGCAGATCAAGCTGAGGATCGAGGGATTAGAACAACATATCCATCTCTGTTCGGACAGGTTGAGTGCAAACGTTCCGACTGAGATACTTGCGGAAGTGAAGGACTGGCTCGAGCCAACTCAAAACTTGGAATGGAACAAAGTGCGCAGGCGCCAGAGAAGTAAGTTTGAGAAACTAATGGCGAGATCGAAGCGTGACAAGAACGATCACATTCCAATTGTACCTGTGACTGAAGAAGAGACGCGCAGGGTGAAGAACAGATGGGTTGTAAATCTATCAGAACGTGAACTTTCTGACTCTGAACAGCGAGTGCTGGAAAAGGGACTCAATTTTGCTGTGACCCGGACAAACTCCCCATCGTGGACTACATCACGTGTATCGAAACCGCCTGCAGACAGATAGGCCCGCATACAGAAGAGGCGTCCCATCTGAGGTCAGAATGTGTCAACATCCTGAAACAAGCACAACCACTGAAACCCAACATTCCTGTTGAGGAGAGGCGTGCGTTGGCCCGACTTAGGAAAGACGACACGATTTTGATACTCCCGGCCGACAAGGGTCGGTCCACGGTCATCATCCCCAAGTCCATGTACTATGACAAGGCCAGCCAACTGTTGGATGACAGAAAAACCTACCAGCCTCTCAAGATAGACCCCACCAACAGGTATGGCACCAAGCTCAAGGATCTGCTCAAACATCTCAAGGAGGCGGGCGGACTTTCCCTTGACCTTTACAGAAAACTGTACCCATCAACCACTGATGTCCCCAAGTTTATGGCCTTCCTAAGGTGCACAAGGAAGACGTCCCTCTCCATCCCATAGTCGCTTCCAGAGGTTCCCTCATGTATGAGACGGCGAGATTTGTGGCAGACATCCTGTCTCCTTTGGTTGGCACAACGAACACCACATCATCAACAGTGTGGACTTGGTTCAGAAACTGGCAGACTACACCCTTTCTCCTGACGAGTGCCTGGTATCATATGATGTTTCGGCATTGTTCACCAGCGTCCCCGTCAAAGAAAGCATCCACATCATCAAAGCAAGACTCCAGGCTGACGACACTCTGCCCCAGCGTACTACACTTTCCGTGGACAGCATCTGTGAACTCCTGGCTTGCTGTCTCAACACCACTTACTTCACGTTCCAAGGCAACTTCTATGAGCAGACCGCAGGAGCGGCCATGGGTTCTCCAGTCAGCCCCATTGTAGCCAACCCCTTCATGGAGGACTTCAAGGAGAAGGCCCTGGCGTCTTACCATTCTTCTCCACGCTATTGGGGACGCTACGTGGACGACACCAGACCATCCTCAAGAGGGAGCTGGTGGAAGACTTCACTAACCATTTGAACAGTCAACACCCTGCTATCAAATTCACTCATGAGGTGGAGGAGAACAACTCGATTGCCATGCTAGACGCACTCATTACACGGACAGAGGACAGCCTCTCCTTCAGTGTGTACCGCAAACCTACCCACACCGACCAGTACCTGAGGTTTGAAAGCCACCAGCCACTGGAACACAAACTTGAAGTGATACGCACCTTCACCCATCGGGCCAATACCATCTGCTCTACTCAGGATGCCAAAGACCAGGAAATGGAACACCTCAAACTGGTTCTCACCATATCAGGCTACGAGAAGTGGGCGTGGAACATCCCGGCTCGCAAGAAGATCACACCGCATCCTACCGCCAAACAAGACCAAACCAGGCGTAAAGGACATGTCACCATCCCCTATGTCCGCGGTGTGACTGAAGCCTTGAGCAGGAAGATCAGGAAAACCGGCGTCTCCGTACATCCCAAACCTATCAACACCATCCGCAGCCAGCTGGTCGCCCCCAAGCACAAAACTGACAAACTGGACAAGTCTGGAGTGATCTACCAAATAGACTGTCGTGACTGTGAAGATAACTATGTCGGGGAAACTGAGAGAAACCTTCGAAAACGCTTGACAGAACACAAAAGGGAATCATCACCAGTAGGCGCCCACCTACACGCCCAGCAACATCAGTTTGATTATGACAACATCAGCGTTCTCGACCGTGACAATAGATGGTTTCAGCGTGGGGTGAAGGAGGCTATACATATTGCCGCCAACAACCCCACACTCAACCGGGACCGGGGCAGACACACCTTGCCATCAGTGTACAACACCCTCATTGTTCAGTCACATGACCAGGGTTCGACCGGTGGTCGTGTGCACTGAACTCCAGTTCACCCAGTAGCAACACCACCGCTGAAGAAGATGGACGGAGGTCTGTCGAAAGCTCCAAGTAAGTGCTATTCCTAGCCAAGTGACCTGTTTAAATCCGGTAGTCGTTACACTATATAATCCATGCAAGCATTCTGAGGCCTCACATTAACCTGAGTCAGCGTTTCGTACCAAGCTGATAATGTTGATCGAAACACCCACCATCCACCGATCATTTCACCTATTTTGGGGGAGTTGCACCGATGACATCATTTACAATTTCAAATAAATGACCTTCCCCTTGGCTGACGTCACATTTCAGGCCTTGGCATTCACCTGTGACCCTATCTTTGTGACACCTAGTATCCCCCCCCCCCCCCCCCCCCAAACAGTCCCATTCCTTTGATGTTAATCTGTCTGCTTGGAACCACCTGGCTTGTCCCTTGATGGCCACATGAAAGAAAACGAGGAGAATCGACTTCCAGACACAATACAAATTTTCAAAACAATTTAATTGTGCCAGTCTATAAATACTCGACTCCTAAGGCAAAGCCTCGGCGCATTAATTTTTGGTGTACAGCTACAGAAGGCCATAGCTCAATTCAATGGAACACCAAAGGCCCAACTGATACCGCAGCCGCACGCGCATCCCTTCGTTGCTTGGTCAAAATGTGCATATGAAATTCTGGCCAGAATTTAGCCCGCAACTGAAGCACTGCTCTCTCTCTCTCTCTCTCTCTCTCTCTCTCTCTCTCTCTCTCTCTCCAATTTCTTTTTCAGGGCTTGGAGACTAAATAGCACGCGCAAATGCGCGTGAACATGTTGATCAATCAACAACGACATGCGCGTGCAGTTGCTGCCGCATTGGGGGGGCGTGGGGCAGAGGGCGGGGGGGCGGTGGGGGGGAGGGGGAGGGGCTTTTGGCCATCCATATCATTCTGACGGTTCAGAAGTCCGGAACCCAAGGAATTCTTTGGCAAACGGAACAGCGGTGGTGTGGTGGGGTGGTTGCGCTAGGAAGCCGTGTCTAACTGACATTGAAGACCAAACGCTGCAGCATACGGATTTCAGACGTATGACATTACAAGCTCCAAGTTGTTGTTGCTGTTGTTGTTGTTGTTGTTGTTTTGGTTGTTTATTTGCTTTTTTTGTTGTTTTTTCCCCGCCACTTTTGCTCGAATGGCAGAAAATGAATATCCGAGTCCCCTCTCTCTCTCTCTCTCTCTCTCTCTCTCTCTCTCTCTCTCTCTCTCTCTCTCTCTCTCTTTCTCTGTGTGTGTGTGGGTGTGTGTGGGTGTGGGTGGGTGGGTGGGTGTTCGCGCGCTCGCCCGTATGTCTGTGTGTTCGCACGCGCGCATGCTTCTGAGAAGACGAAATGGGGCGAGGGGCAAGTGTGCTTCTGTGTGCGCGCATGCGTGCCGACAGGCGCGCGCGCGCGTGTGTGTGTGGGTGTGTGTGTGTATGTGCGTGCGTGTGCGTTCTTGCGTGTGTGCGTGTGAGAGTGTGTGTGTGTGTGTGTGTGTGTGTGTGTGTGTGTGTGTGTGTGTGCGTGAGTGTATGTGTGAGTGGGCGTGCGCGCGTATGCGCGCGTGCGCATCTGTGAGTGTGTGCGTGTTGTGCATAGTCTCACATTTGTGAGTGAGGACGTGTACACGAGTCTATTTGTAACCGTATTCGCACGAGCGGGTCTGATTCTAGGCGTAAAGACAACAGACGACGGAGACAGAAATAACAGGATGACGGGGAGCATCCAACAGATGGATGGGAGGTGCAACGTCAGCGACTCAGCAACGAATGGAAGGCTGCTGCTGTCAACATTGCCATCTTGATTCGGTTTATACGACACGGCTCCCGCGACGTTAATGGAGGGCGAATGAATGTATGATGCACACACACACACACACACACACACACACACACACACACACACACACACACACACACACTGCACGCGCAGAGAGAGAAAGAGAGAGATGGAAAGACAGGGAGGGAGTGGGATGGGAGAAGAGACAGACAGACAGACAGAGACAGATAGACACACAGACAAAGAGTGATAGACAAGGATACGGAAGATCGGGTGGAGGGTTTGCTTTCAGTCGGGTTCAATGTTACGTATTTTCTCTTACGTTTCGAATTAAAAAAAAAAAAAAAAAAAGGAAAAACTGGAATCAAAACTCAAATGGACAACAGTGAACTAGTGCTTCAGATCCGCTAGGAACCGTCTGTCTGCTGACTCCGACTGCTACTGCCACGCCACTGACAGGTGATAGATGATGGCACTGCCAGACTCCATTTACCCCCACAACAACGTTAATCGTCGTTCCTCCAATAATTATGACCCTTTCAGCCGAAAAGATGATGGCTCTGCGCCACCTCAATTACTTGTGTCACTGTGGCTCCGCATCATGGGACTTTAGCTCTTCATCCCGGGCTCTACATCACTCGATTCAGGCCGATTTCACCGGGACTTCCGTCGGGGTCACCCGATTTCTCTCACTGTAATGTGTGGGTTGGCTGTGTCGTCTGATTTCCATGACCAGAGAGTGCCTCTATGCAGCCTGGTCAAACTGGCACTTGCTCTGGCTCGATACCGCTTCTTTATAAGAGCGTATTACAGGAGAAAGGGGCAGAAGAGAGGGGGGGGGGAGGGGAAGAGGATGGGGCTGTAGAGCTCTGAAAAGAGAGTGGAACCCCCCCCCCCCCCCCCAGAGTGGACTAAATCACCCATCCCCACTATGTCAACTGATCTATCCGACATAAACCTGGATGTGTGTCACACGATTTAGCTGTGTATGTGACCTGCTTCAGCTGCACACTGCGGTACAAAATGGCTGCGAAAGACGTACCTGTATGCAACATGATGCAGGGCCTTGGGAATTTTATCCACACCATTTTCTTTTCTTTCCCTCCACCACCTCCGCCTTTACTCTCTTTTTTGTCTTTTGTTTTTTGTTTTGTTTTTTTTCCTTTTTTTTTGTTTTTTTTTTTTTTTTGTTTTTCTTTTCTTTCCTTTTTTTTTTTTTTTTTTTTGTAAATGCGGTCTTTCATTTTGTTTTGTTTTTTTCATCTCTCTCTCTCTCTCTCTCTCTCTCTCTCTCTCTCTCTCTCTCTCTCTCTCTCTCTCTCTCTCTCTTACGTGTCTGTTTGTTTGAATTTCTACGATGGACATTTGTGGCGAACGTTCAGTGTTATATCTTCATGGTATAAAAGAGTCTGGGTTTCTGTTTGACTTAATGTTACGGTCATTCATTCCGTTGGACTGTTCTACTCCTGTCTCCGTGCCTTGTTCGCTCGCTCTCGTATAATGAGGTATGCGTTCTCTACAGGCATGTACAACAGGACTATACTTTACATTTTAGGGGGTGATACGAAAAAAAATAAGCCAGGGTTTCTGTGTGACCTCGTGTATGGTGCACAGATTCGCTCACACCATGTAAGGTGTAGGTATGTAACTGCATGCATGATCGTGTACACGAAATTTTATCCACACCAAATGCAAAGATAATGAAAGGACGTACATAACCTTGTCTTCAGGTCTGTGAAAAAGAAATACATATAGAGAAAGAAAAAAATATATATCGAAAGAAAAAAAAACTAATACATATAGAGAAAGAAAAAAACAAACAGGACTAAACACCATTGAAACCCTCCATCAGCATTGCAGCGTCTCCCCTGGCGGGTGATCTCTCAACAATTTGCAGTGTCGCGGTGGGTGCTATGACTCGACGACTCTTCAAGGCTGTGTGCCCTGAGAACCTGAATAAACAGCAGTGAGGGTAATTCCACTGGAAGGGGACGGAAGAGACAACAATGACAAGAAGAAGAAGAAGAAGAATTTGTAACAATAATCATAATAATAATGAATACTTATATAGCGCCTATTCTCGGCTAGAGACCAAGCTCTAAGCGCTTTACAATCTACACTCGTTTACATAACGGGCTGCCTACCTGGGTAGGGCCGACTGAAGAGCTGCCAGCTGGCGCTTCATTCAGTCGTTTCCCGTGTCATCCAGTCAGTATTGTCCTTACTTCCTTCATTCTTTCCATTTCTTACGCAGGGTGCATGCTATGTGTAACGCGTCATCCATACCAACGGCCAAACTGGCCTTCTCTTCCGAAAGTTGATGATGGGATGTTACGTGTGTGCGAGATGTTGTGCGTGCGTTCACACACGGAACCTCGGTTTATAGTCTCATTCGAAGGACTGTATGGAAATGGAGTCAGAACCAATGTTAACTCCGAGGGAAAAATCCCCCTGCACCGAAACGGCCCGGCGGAGATTCGAACTCGCGACCCCAGGATCACGAGTCCGGCGCTCTACCAACTGAGCTATTCCGGCCCCCAGAACAGTGTAATCGCTCTCCATCCTCATGCCACGCTTGGCGCCTCCAGCTTAGTGTAAATAACGGGACAAAGCCTGCCGTTAAGCTTACGACAGACAAACGGCATCCGAATGACGGTCGACTTTATCTATCGTATTGCGTAATGTGCTTACGGGTCGAAAAGCGCCATCAAGACAGAATAAAAAAATAAAAAATATGAAAAAAAGGGGGGGCGGGGGGGGGGGGGGGGGAGCAAAAAGAAAAGAACAAAAAGAAAGAATAGCGAGGGGCGGGGGGGGGGGGGGGGAGGGGGGAAACAGCTTGAGAAAAGATTCTAAACCTTCCATTATTTATGGAAGGTATTGGAATCTTCAGTCTTGAGTATCACCCTCCGACATTTCGTCCTTTTGTAGTTTAAACACGACTGATCAATTCAATGACATCAATGAGAGAGAGAGAGAGAGAGAGAGAGAGAGAGAGAGAGAGAGGGAGGGAAGGACAAGGACAATGAAGTTAGGTAGAGATAAAGCAAAAGAAAGAAGAAGAGAAATACATGAAAATGAAAGAGACAGTTAAAAAGTAAGAGTGAGGGAGACAGAGAGAAAGAGGCAGAGAGACAAACAGAGACAGACAGACAGTCAGAGAGAGCAAGAGGGAGATGAGAGAGAGAGAGAGAGAGAGAGTGAGACAGATAGACAGACAGACAGTCAGACAGACAGACACAAAGACAGACAGAGAGAGAGAGGCAGAGGGAAAGACAGACAGAAAGAGATAAAGACAAACAGACAGAGTCAGAGATAGACAGACATACAAACAGACGCAGAAAGACATAGAGACACAAGAGAGAGGGAGGGAGGGATGGAGTGAATGAGAGAGAGAGAGAGAGAGAGAGAGAGAGAGAGAGAGAGAGAGAAAGAGACAGAGATAGAAAGACAAAAAACAGACATTGTGAGACAGAGAGAGACACACACACAGAGGCAGAGACAAGGCGACAATAGAAAGAGAGAGGGAGAGAGAGAGAGAGAGAAAGAGAGAGAGAGGGAGAGAGAGAGAGAGAGAGAGAGAGAGAGAGAGAGAGAGAGAGAAGAGTAAGGTGGGGGAGGAAGGAAAGACAGAAACAAGGGGAGTGAATCGGGGAAGAAACAGCGCAGACGGAAGAAGAGAAACACACAAAAACGAAAGAGAGAGCAAAAACACAGACAGACAGATAGAGATAGAGACAGACAGACAAACAGACCGATAGACAGACAAACAGACAGGAGTCTGGGATATCGGGTGGAAGATTTACTTCTCGTCGGGTTCAATCTTACGGATCTTCTCTTAGGTTTGAAATCTTATAAAAAAAAAAAAAAAAAAAAAAACACCCTGGTATCAATGTCAACAATGAGTGAGTGCTGAAGGTCTGGCAGGAGCCATCCGTCTGCTGAGGCCAGCTACTACCGCCACGTCAATGACGGGTGACAGATGATGGCAAAATGCCAGAGTCTGTACTTCTCCAGGTTACTAACCGCGCCTCCACTATGACCCTTTCAGCTGAAAAGTTTGTGGCTCTGCGCCACCTAATACAGCTGCACCTCCTAATAAATTTAGCAGTGTCACTGGGGGGCCGGAATAGCTCAGTTGGTAGAGCGCCGGACTCGTAATCTAAGGGTTGCGGGTTCGAATCTCCACCGGGTCGTTTCGGTACAGGGGGATTTTTCCCTTGGAGTTAACATTGGTTCTGACTCCATTTCCAATACAGTCCTTCGAATGAGACTATAAACCGAGGTTCTGCGTGTGAACGCACGCATAACATCTTGCACACACGTCAAATCCCATCACCAACTTTTGGAAGAGAAGGCCAGTTTGGCCGTTGGTATGAATGACACGTTACACATAGCATGCACCTTCCCCAAAGATGGAGTATGGCTGCTTTAATGGTGGGAGAGAGAGAGAGAGAGAGAGAGAGAGAGAGAGAGAGAGAGAGAGAGAGAGAGAGACTCGTAATCTAAGGGTTGCGGGTTCGAATCTCCACTGGGTCGTTTCGGTACAGGGGGATTTTTCGCTCGGAGTTAACATTGGTTCTGACTCCATTTCCCATACAGTCCTTCGAATGAGACTATAAACCGAGGTTCTGCGTGTGAACGCGCGCATAACATCTTGCACACACGTCAAATCCCATCACCAACTTTCGGAAGAGAAGGCCAGTTTGGCCCTTGGTATGGATGACACGTTACACATAGCATGCACCTTCCCCGAAGATGGAGTGTGGCTGCCTTAATGGTGGGATAAAAAAAAACGGTCATACACACAAAACTCCACTCCCTTTGCTGGGCAGATGTCTATATAGGGAGTGTCCGCAGGAGTATCAGCCTGCGTACGCAGAAGACGAGGAAGAAGAAGAAGCAGTGTCACTGAGGCTCCAAATCATGGGACCTAGCTCTTCGTTTCGGCTCTACATCACCTGATTAAAAGACGGTTTCATGGGGACTCTGTTTCATCCCAGTTAACTGACTTGAACGTGCGGCTGGCTGGCTGTGTATCGCATGGGAAATCAGACGAGAGGGTGCTGCTAAGCCGCTACTCTGGCTCTGTAGCAGTTCTACGTAAGCGCAGTTTAGAGGGTAAAGTATGGAGATGGAGGGGTCGGCGGGAAAAGGGGGGGGGGGGGGGGGGGGGGAGAGAAAGGACGGGGGCTGTAGAGAACTGAAATGAAAGTGGAACTTCCCCCAATGGACAGATTGATCAGCCCCCAACTATGTCACCTAATTTGTCTGACATTAATCTGGATGCATGTCATACCATTTGGCCATATATCATCACCTGGCTCAGCTGACACCATTGTCGCACGAAATGACTGGAAAGATGTATTCAACATGACGCAGGATCTTGGTTAGTTAATCCACGCTTAAGGAAAGAGAATGAGAGAACGTACATTCCCTCGTCATCAGCTCCGTGGAAAAAAATACATATAGAGAAAGAAAGAAAAAAAAACAAAACAAGATGCAAAGCATATAAACGTACTCCCAGTACAAAGACGGGAGACAATTTCCAGTTAGTGGAAGAAAAAAACACGACAATGCGGTGGTTATTTCCCTTATCGGACTTGATTTTTTAAAATTATCATTTATAGCCGTTAGTAACGGTTATTCTGGTAAAAATAAAACATCGGGCATCATCCGTGACCCATAATGAACATACCTACAAATTTTCAGAAAGATCGGCCCAGAGGTTTTGTCTGGAGCGAGTGGAACACAGTTTGACCACGGACGGACAGACAGACGGACAGACAGACTCACAGACAGCATTCCTTCGTTCCCATTCTAAAGTACTCCCTGTTCTATAAGAACTGGGAGTACAATAACTAACAGAGCTAAACATCACTGAAATTATCCATCAGCATTGCAGCGTCTCCACTCTGACAGGTTGCCTTAACGTGCAGTCGCCGTGGGTGCTACAACACAACACATCTTTGAGGACATGTACGGTGGGAACTGGTACAACCAGCGGTGAGGATGATTCCACTGGAAGGGGTCGGAAGAAAAGAGAATGACGAGAAGCAGAATTTGTCTGGAACAGTGTAAACGCTCTCCATCTTCATGCCACGCTTGGCGCTTCTCCAGCTTAGTGTAAATCACGGGGACAAAGCCAGCCGTTACGCCTGCGACAGACAAACGGCATCCGACGGATGGTTGACTATCGAATCGCGTAATGTTTTGATGGTTCAAAAGGCACGATCTACACAGACTCAAAAAAAACAACAACAAACAAACAAAAAAAACCGAAGCAACGCAAGAAAAGTTAGCCTCTAAAAGTTGCATTATCTATGGAATTTATAAGCATCTTCAGTTTTAAGTATCTCCCTATAATGTATTAGGCTTTTGAAGTGTAAACATAGATCATCAGTTCAAAAATCATGAACTAATGTGTGTGTGTGTGTGTGTGTGTGTGTGTGTGTGTGTGTGTGTAGGAAGGAATTCTGTTTTACGTCTCGTCACACATATAGGTGATTGCAGACGTCTAAATAACATAGTGTTTACAATTTTAGACTATTATCATAAAAGAAGAGAAGAGGACGATGTGGTCACATAGAACAAAAATAAAGGATAGATGAATTATAGGACAGTAACTATGAAAAATTAGAGAAAAATAACTAAAGTAATCTAACTTACGATTATGATTATAAAATGTTCCTTAATGGACTTTGCAAAAGGTTACTCGTTAATTTAACAAGAGAAACAACTGGCAACGAATCTAAAAAGTCAAACACATTAACGTGCCCAGTGTCAGCACTTGGTATAACACCATTCAAAAAGGGTTTCGTTAGTTCACAATCAAAAATCACATGTTGAACTGAAAGATCTCCACGACATACACACTTAACAGTCTGGCAATACTTGGTTCGTAGGGAATTACATAAAAGTCTAAAAGTCAGGCTTGAAACCGGTCGGCTAATCGACACAAAGATTGACAGAGTTTGCTGACGAGGTTTTGATGAGGAACTGTATTGACTCAAGAAATCCCTCTCGATTATATGACTAATTTCCTCGTATGACAAAGGACAATCAACCTTAATACTACCTAATATATTCTTTGCTCCCCTTTTTGCTGCTCTATCTGCTTGATCGTTAAATACGAAGGAGGTGTGCGATGGAACCCAAGAAAATACGACATTAGTACCTTTCATGTAAAGACGGTGCAACATGTACTTAATCTCAAATAATAATTCCTCTCTCTGTGTATTTTCAAAACAATGCAAACTTTTTAATACTGACTGTGAATCAACACAAAACAGGATATGAAATATTGAGACTGGCAAGGAAATTAAATAATTTAATGCCATCAGGACAGCAACTAGTTCAGCTGTAAATATGGAATGACCCTTACCTAAATCACATGATTTTTCAACTTTGAAATCTAGAATTACAAAGCCAGATCCCGCACTACCATCATCAAGAACTGAGCCGTCAGTGTATACTTTTCAATAGTTAGTAAACTTTTCTTCCATGTCAATTTTGACAGATGCTGCTAACACATGCGGCGAAATCGCTTTATTTAGATCAGAAGAAAAAATGTTAACTGTTACTTCCGTTAGTTCCCAAGAGGGTACCGGCGGAACCAGTACGCGAGGCGCTACCTCGTGTGGGTCAATCTTTGATGAATTA
This sequence comes from Conus canariensis, assembly GCA_033310375.1. Taxonomy (NCBI): domain Eukaryota; kingdom Metazoa; phylum Mollusca; class Gastropoda; order Neogastropoda; family Conidae; genus Conus; species Conus canariensis. The sequence goes on from CM065732.1 coordinate 54,763,550, forward strand.
AAAACGTCTGAAACATATGAACGAAGCGTCTCTAAATTTGAATTTTTCTGTGCATTTTTCGAAAAATCAATGTCGGATCGTGTATTTAACTCTTCAAGGTCGTCCACAACAATCCGTCTCACTACATATTTTACAGAACTTATTTTCCTTTCTTCATCAAGTGGCAAAAGGCCTGCTATCTTATAAGCTTCAGAGGACTTAGTGTGCACAGGTACACCCAGGGCCAACTTTACAGCTTTACTGTCAATTCTTTGAAGTTTCTTTAAATGCGATCGCGGAGCAGAAAAGAATACTTCCTGTCCGTAAGTCAATCTTGATCGTACAAGACTGGTTGCTAAATGCAACAAAACTTTGGGATCCTGTCCCCATGGAGAGTGACTGACAATTTTTAGAAAATTCAAACTTTTACTTGCTTTAGTAACAATTGAGTCAATATGTTTTTTTCCAGTTTAGTTTTGGTGTAAGTAGGACACCTAAAAATTTTACTTCAAGTTTATAAAAAACATTTCCCGTCCTCCCAGAAAGAATATAGGCAGGTTACTTGCGTTATATCCATTGTTAAAGAGAACCAAATGTGTCTTTTCAACAGAGAATTGAAAGCCATTCAAATGCATATAACTATTTAATTTATCCAGCTCGTCCTGAAAGAGCTTCTGAATATAATTATGTGACGTAAATTTGTTCTTTTCTTTAAAGATACATTAATCCATATTGCAATGTCATCAGCATATTGAGCTACCTTGGTATATGATGAAAAACATTTATATAAGTCATATGGCATTACGTTGAGTAACAATGGGGAGATTATAGAACCTTGTGGTATTCCCATATTTATAGATCTTGAGGATGATAAAGTGTGTGTGTGTGTGTGTGTGTGTGTGTGTGTGTGTGTGTGTGTGTGTGTGTGTGTGTGTGTGTGTGTGCGCGTGTATGTATGTGTGTGTGTGTGTGTGTGTGTGTGTGTGTGTGTGTGTGTGTGTGTGTGTGTGAGTGAGTGAGTGAAAGAGACAGACAAACAGAGTGAGAAAGAGAGAGAGAGAGAGAGTCAGAGACATAGACAGACAGACAATTAGACGGACAGGCAGACAGACAGACTTTCTCTGTCGAGAGAGAGAGAGAGAGAGAGAGAGAGAGAGAGAGAGAGAGAGAGAGAGAGAGAGAGAGAGAGACTCAAGACTCAAGATGATTTCTTCTTTTAATTTTTTTATGCCACTGACCCCTAATGAAGGGGTTGCAATGTAATTACAATCGTCTTAGCACCCGTGCAACTGTTTGCGTTCAGAAATGTATTTCATCACAGAAGAAATGATCGCAACTTGAATGCTTTAAATACATACATTGAAAAATTTTCTTCACAGTTTGCTCCTGTGAACATGCCAAAAGAAGTGCTAATATAAACTGACCTGGGAATTTACTAACAATTTGAATGGTCTATATACTGACCTCTAAACCTGTGCAAAGACAGGGCTAGACCATACAAAAGCCGGCATATCATCGGCATCGCTGTGAGATCGATGACGGGAATACCGCTCGGCAATTTCAGAAACACCAGGCCTGAATCTAGTCATTGCATACTTTTAAGTGCCTTGCCCATATTTAACAGTAAATAGGTTTTAACTGTCAGGCACGGTACAAAAGGACTTGTGAAACATAAATCTTTCGCTGATACTTATATGAGAATTCCATTCCTGGCTATCTGCATGAAACCAGTCTGCGTCTGGAAAGATTCTGAGAAAATCGCCAGCCGCGCTAACGCTTTGACTGAACCAGACATAACCAAATCGATACATACACAATTTACAACGCCCATTTGAGACCCAGTTTCTTATGTCGCGTTCATCTAAAGCAAACAACATACAGCAGGCCTTACATGGTAATCTATTCTCATGCATGAGAGAGAGAGAAAGAGAGAGAGAGAGAGAGAACAGACAGATAAACAAAAAGACAGACGAACAGAGAGAGACAGAGACAGAGAGACAGACAAACAGACAGAGACAGAGAGAGACAGAGACAGAAAAACAGAGAGAGACAGAGAAATAGACAAAGACAGGGAGACAGAAAGAGAGAGACTGACACAGAGAGATAGGGAGACAAGAGAGAGGGGGAGGGAGGGAGAGAGAGAGAGGTAGACAGACAGACAGAAAGAGACTGAGTGAGAGAGAGAGAGAGAGAGAGAGAGAGAGAGAGAGACACACACACACACACACACACACACACACACACACACACACACACTGGGAAAGAGAGACAGAGACAGACATACACAGAGACAGACAGACAGAGAGACAGAGACAGAGGCAGAGACTGTAAGAGACAAACTGACAACTTGAGAGAGAGAGAGAGAGAGAGAGAGAGAGAGAGAGAGAGAGAGAGAGAAAGAGAGAGAGAGAGAGAGAGACAAACAGACAGACGGATGGACAGACAGGCATGCAG
>CM065732.1:54773482-54778482 GCA_033310375.1 Conus canariensis
AGGTTGACTCATGAAATCAGGTAGGTGTGACTCATGAAATCAGGTAGGTGTGACTCATGAATCAGGTAGGATTGACTCATGGAATCAGGTGGGTGTGACTCATGAATCAGGTAGGTGTGACTCATGAAATCAGGTAGGTGTGACTCATGAAATCAGGTAGGTGTGACTCATGGAGTCAGGTAGTGTGACTCATGACATCAGGTAGGTGTGACTCATGGAATCAGGTAGGTGTGACTCATGAAAACAGGTATTGTGACTCATGAAAACAGGTAGGTGTGACTCATGACGTCAGGTAGGTGTGACTCATGAAGTCAGGTAGGTGTGACTCATGAACGTCAGGTAGGTGTGACTCATGAACGTCAGGTAGGTGTGACTCATGACGTCAGGTAGTGTGACTCATGAAACAGGTAGGTGTGACTCATGAATCAGGTAGGTGTGACTCATGAAATCAGGTAGGTGTGACTCATGACTCAGGTAGGTGTGACTCATGAAGTCAGGTGGGTGTGACTCATGACGTCAGGTAGGTGTGACTCATGACGTCAGGTAGGTGTGACTCATGATCAGGTAGTGTGTTGAGTGTGACTCATGACGTCAGGTAGGTGTGACTCATGATCAGGTAGGTGTGACTCATGAAATCAGGTAGGTGTGACTCATGAGTCAGGTGGTGTGACTCATGACGTCAGGTAGGTGTGACTCATGAATCAGGTAGGTGTGACTCATGACTCAGGTAGGTGTGACTCATGAAGTCAGGTGGTGTGACTCATGACGTCAGGTAGGTGTGACTCATGACGTCAGGTAGGTGTTGACTCATGAAGTCAGGTGGTGTGTGTGACTCATGATCAGGTAGGTGTGACTCATGAAGTCAGGTGGGTGGACCATGAGTCAGGTAGTGTGACTCATGAAACAGGTGGTGTGACTCATATTCAGGTAGGTGTGACTCATGATCAGGTAGGTGTGACTCATGAATCAGGTAGGTGTGACTCAGACAAGGTGTGACTGACTCGGTAGTGTGTCAATAGTTGGCTCATGACGTCGTGTGTGACTCTACGTCAGGTGGTGATCAAGCTGTTCTCATGAAGGTAGTGGATATGAGTGTGTGACATAACAGTATGACTCATGAAACAATGTGACTCATGACTGTGCTCTAACGGTGACGCTAGTGGGTACTCTGAGTCAGGTAGGTGTGACTCATGGAGTCAGGTAGGTTGACTCATGAATCAGGTAGGTGTGACTCATGATCAGGTAGGTGTGACTCATGAATCAGGTAGGTGGTACTCATGAATCAGGTAGGTGTGACTCATGGACTCAGGTAGGTGTGACTCATGAATCAGGTAGGTGTGACTCATGAGTAGATCTAGGTAGTTGTTTGATTCATGATCAGGTAGGTGTGACTCATGAGTCAGGTAGGTGTGACTCATGACTCAGGTAGGTGTGTCTCATGACGTAACGGTGTGACTCATGAAATCAGGTAGGTGTGACTCATGGAGTCGGTAGGTGTGACTCATGAGTCAGGTAGGTGTGACTCATGGATCAGGTAGGTGTGACTCATGACAACAGGTAGGTGTGATCATGACGTCAGGTAGGTGTTGACTCATGACTCAGGTAGTTGATGACTCATAGAACTACAGGTAGGTGTGACTCATGGAGTCAGGTAGGTGTGACTCATGACTCAGGTAGGTGTGACTCATGAAATCAGGTAGGTGTGACTCATGAGAGGTAGGTGTGACTCATGACGTCAGGTAGGTGTGACTCTGAATCAGGTAGGTGTGACTCATGAATCAGGTAGGTGTGACTCATGAATCAGGTAGGTGTGACTCATGATCAGGTAGGTGTGACTCATGACGTCAGGTAGGTGTGACTCATGACGTCAGGTAGGTGTGACTCATGAATCAGGTAGGGTCTGTGTGACTCATGACGTCAGGTAGGTGTGACTCATGACGTCAGGTAGGTGTGACTCATGACGTCAGGTAGGTGTGACTCATGATCAGGTAGTGTGTGACTCATGACGTCAGGTAGGTGTGACTCATGAAGTCAGGTAGGGTGTTTACTCATGACGTCAGGTAGGTGTGACTCATGAAGTCAGGTAGGTGTGACTCATGAGTCAGGTAGGTGTGACTCATGACAGTCAGGTAGGTGTGACTCATGAGTCAGGTAGGTGTGACTCATGACGTCAGGTAGGTGTGACTCATGAAGTCAGGTAGGTGTGACTCATGACGTCAGGTAGGTGTGACTCATGAAGTCAGGTAGGTGTGACTCATGAGTCAGGTAGGTGTGACTCATGAGTCAGGTAGGTGTGACTCATGACGTCAGGTAGGTGTGACTCATGACGTCAGGTAGGTGTGACTCATGACGTCAGGTAGGTGTGACTCATGACTCAGGTAGGTGTGACTCATGAAGTCAGGTAGGTGTGACTCATGACGTCAGGTAGGTGTGACTCATGAAAAAGGTAGGTGTGACTCATGACGTCAGGTAGGTGTGATCATGACGTCAGGTGGTGTGACTCATGAAGTCAGGTAGGTGTGACTCATGAGTCAGGTAGGTGTGACTCATGAAGTCAGGTAGGTGTGACTCATGACGTCAGGTAGGTGTGACTCATGACGTCAGGTAGGTGTGACTCATGACGTCAGGTAGGTGTGACTCATGAAGTCAGGTAGGTGTGACTCATGACGTCAGGTAGGTGTGACTCATGACGTCAGGTAGGTGTGACTCATGACAGGTAGGTGTGACTCATGAAGTCAGTAGTGTATGGTGTGTGACTCATGAAGTCAGGTAGGTGTGACTCATGACAGTCAGGTAGGTGTGACTCATGACGTCAGGTAGGTGTGACTCATGAAATCAGGTAGGTGGTGACTCATGGATCAGGTAGGTGTGACTCATGAAATCAGGTAGGTGTGACTTGAAGTCAGGACTGACTCGCAAGGTAGGTGTGACTCATGAAATCAGGTAGGTGTGACTCATGAATCAGGTAGGTGTGACATCATGAAACAGGTAGGTGTGACTCATAGAGTCAGGTAGGTGTGGACTCATGAAAACAGGTAGGTGTGACTCATGAACACAGGTAGGTGTGACTCATGACGTCAGGTAGGTGTGACTCATGACGTCAGGTAGGTGTGACTCATGACGTCAGGTAGGTGTGACTCATGAGAAACAGGTAGGTGTGACTCATGAAACAGGTAGGTGTGATCATGGTCAGGTAGGTGTGACTCATGAGTCAGGTAGGTGTGACTCATGATCAGGTAGGTGTGACTCATGAATCAGGTAGTGTGACTCATGAGTCAGGTAGGATGTGACTCATGAAATCAGGTAGGTGTGACTCATGAGTCAGGTAGTGTAGTGACTCATGACGATCAGGTAGGTGTGACTCATGAAAGTCAGGTAGGTGTGACTCATGACTCATGGTAGGTGTGACTCATGACAGTCAGGTTGGTGTGACTCATGAAGTCAGGTAGGGTGTGACTCATGAGTCAGGTAGGTGTGACTCATGAAATCAGGTAGGTGTGACTCATGAATCAGGTAGTGTGGACTCATGAATCAGGTAGGTTGACTCATGAATCAGGTAGGTTGTCGACTCATGATCAGGTAGTGTGTGACTCATGACATCAGGTAGGTGTGACTCATGAATCAGGTAGGTGTGACTCATGACGTCAGGTAGGTGTGACTCATGACGTCAGGTAGGTGTGACTCATGAGATCAGGTAGGTGTGACTCATGATCAGGTAGGTGTGACTCATGAAATCAGGTAGGTGTGACTCATGAAGTCAGGTAGGTGTGACTCATGAAACAGGTAGGTGTGACTCATGACGTCAGGTAGGTGTGACTCATGAAATCAGGTTGTGTGACTCATGAAGTCAGGTAGGTGTGACTCTGAACAGTCAGGTAGGTGTGACTCATGAAGCAGGTAGGTGTGACTCATGAAAACAGTGTAGGTGTGACTCATGACGTCAGGTAGGTTGTTGACTCATGACGTCAGGTAGGTGTGACTCATGACGTCAGGTGGTGTGACTCATGACGTCAGGTAGGTAGTGACTCATGACGTCAGGTAGGTGTGACTCATGACGTCAGGTAGGTGTGACTCATGACGTCAGGTAGGTGTGACTCATGAAGTCAGGTGGGTGTGACTCATGACGTCAGGTAGGTGTGACTCATGAAGTCAGGTGGGTGTGACTCATGACGTCAGGTAGGTGTGACTCATGAAAACAGGTGGGTGTGACTCATGGAGTCAGGTAGGTGTGACTCATGAACACAGGTAGGTGTGACTCATGCAAGCAGGGAAGCCTGACTCAGACAACGGTCACTACGACTCTCGTAGACAGGTCACCCTAACTTGGCATGCAAGCGCCTTGGAAATCTACAGCCCCAGTGCCGTTCAAAGACTGTTCTCCCAAGAGAAGGCACGAAAGGCGTGAAGCAAAACATAATAAATCACTGAACAACAACTGCTGCCATCATGAACTGCCTTAACGGCTGACGGCTTACGTGGGTCACTCCTTTGGTCTTACGCTCCATTTCCATGATGCCTTGACGCCGTCCAAACCAGCGAACGTAATGGTCCTCACCCGGAAAATGATTCTTTCATGTCAGAACTACGTTTGTTTGTTTGTTTGTTTGTTTGTTTGTTTTTGGTTTGTTTCTTTCCTTGCTTGTTTGTTCGGGGTTTTTTTCTGCTCTTGTTTTTCGTGTCCTAAACAGCAGCCACGGCTCTTGTCCTGAAGGAAAAAACAGTGATCAAGACCTTTTTGGAGCTGGTTAGCTCGCACGACGAGCTCTCTGAGATCATGATGGTGGTGGGTCGTTAGGATCAGACCCCTGGTGCCTCCGACCAACATCACCAGACAAACGCTGGATTTGGGGGGGGGGAGGGGGGAGGTGGAGGGTTCTATTAAACCTACCATCACATACTCTCCTGTATTCAATGAGCATTGACCTCACAAACTCTACTTTCCACAAGCAACTCTGTGTCTGTCTGTCTGTCTGTCTGTCTGTCTGTCTCTCTCTTCTCTC
>CM065732.1:54790982-54795982 GCA_033310375.1 Conus canariensis
GACCCAACACTGCAGGTGTTCGTACCTCTCGGGCCTGGTTGACACCTGGACATATTATGAAAGTAAGCCTAAAGTACAGCGCTGTCAAGTAGTCTCAGACCATACTGCAAATCTGTAGCATCATCTTCATCGTTCTCATCCTCAAAAGCATAAAAAAAATGCTTCACACTCTGTGGCCCTTCATGCCCTACTCTCATGGTGACCACAGTGTCCATATCCTCTACACATCTACGCCCTTTGGTGAGGTTCTGTTGGGGTTGCCTGTATCAGCAAATCCATGGGGACTGTCGCGGGATGGACGTGGTGGCACCCTCCCGATGGAGAACTCACTCACTCTAGCACTGTGACTCAGCAATTATTGTTGTCAGTAGGGGGGCTATCCTGCATTTGCTGGAGCAGAGGAGGCACCACTGAACATCACTGAAGTGACTCAGAAAACGTGCAGAGTGTCCTTTAGTGGGTTGCCTCATGACAACTTGACATGGACCACGCCCTGTGATCTGCCAATGCTGGGGCAGGACAAGCCAGGCTGTGGCTGTGGACTGGGAACCAGAATGAGTGGTGTGGCTGCAGTGCCACTGTGGTGGCCTGGAAGATGAAAATAGCAGCAAAAAAAATTGTCCAGTGCTGACTATGACTAGAAAGACTGAGGGAGATGAGGAAAGGTTTACTGAAGTAAAACTAATGAGGCCTCTCGGCAAATACCTTTATGCAAAAGAAGCGAAACTGTGACCTCACCACCAACATCTGTATCTTTGAAAATTTAAATCCTACTGAACACAACATGCACCGTTTTGTTGTTGTTGTTGTTGTTGTTGTTGTTGTTGTTGTTGTTGTTCTTGTTGTTGGATGGGGAGGAGGCCTCTTTAAGGTCGGTATGATTACCAGGGAGAGAGGAGGGGGTGGAAGAGTGACGACTGAGAGAAGGGGGGGACTTGACAAGCCTGCCATTCACCCCCCCCCCCCTCCTTCCATCAAAGTGATGGAAATACCCATCCCCTTCTCTCCCCTCCCTTATCACCCTAACCACTATGACCCCCCCCCCCCACACCCACCCCCCCCAAAAAAAAAAAAAAAAAAAAATCCTGTGCCCTCGCTGTTCCTTAGCCACTGTCTAACAATCTCTCTCTTCCACTCACTCTCCCACTGTTCACTCAAACATAAAATAACGTTATTTTCCTTTCCTGGCAGAACTGAACTAACCTTCATTGCTTGGCGGGTACGCTGTGTGCGGTCATTTCTCATCTCATCATAGTTTGGCTCCTCCAGCGAGGCAAGTTCCTCCACACTGAGGTCTGGAAAGCCGTTATTTCTGAAGGCTGGATGTTCTGCCATTGCTGATGAACTCGACGCTTGGGGAAAGGGCTGGTGAAGTTCTGGAGTTAAGCTACAACCACCACACGAGATGGAATTTTGAGCATGAATGTAGTGGGCAGCCATGCATGAAATTAACAGCATGGGATGTCAGTTAAATGATAAACATTATTCTTCTCTCTCTCTATTGTACACACACACACACTCTCTCTCTCTCTCTCACTCACTCCAAACACATGCATACACACACACACACACACACACACAACACACACACACACACACACACACACACACATACATACACAAACACAGTCAAAACAAAATAGAAAGGTAGGATAGTCATACCTGGACTACTTACACTGCAATCAATTTAGTATTACTGTGGTATATTTGAAACTATGCTGTTTGAATACTTGGTTTCTAAATGCTGAATATAATTCATTTTGGGGGCAATGCTTTGATGGCTGGCTTTATACTCCAAATCACATGTATTTAAAATTTGAAAGTATACTTCACATCAGTTCGGTCCATTGATGTCAAACTAACCAAGGCACTGGGGGAGGAGGGGGGTATCTGTGTATGTATTGGTGTATGCATGTGTGTGAGTGTGTGTATATGCATGTAGTGTACTGTACGTGTGTGTGTGTGTGTGTGTGTGTGTGTGTGTGTGTGTGTGTGTGTGTGTGTGTGTGTGTGTGACTATGAATGTACACACGTGTGTTCATGTCGATGCAGGTGTGCAAGTGTGTATGAGTGAGTTCAGGTAAGTCATACATTTGCGCCTGTTTGCCAGTGTGTTGTGTGTTGAGTGTGTGTGTGTGTGTGTGTGTGTGTGTGTGTGTGTGTGTGTGTGTGTGTGTGTGTGTGTCTGTGTGCATGTGTGTGTGCGCGCGCGTACGCATGCATGAATGTGTGTGTGTGAGTGCCTGTGTGCGTGAGTGAATGGCTTTATGTGTTCATTTAAATGCGTGTGTGCATGTGCGGTGTGTGTGTGTGTGTGTGTGTGTGTGTTCATGTGTATGTGTATGTGTGTGTGTTGAGTGCAATGTGTGTTTGTGTGTGCGTTTGTGGTTTTCTGGGGAGAGAGGATCAAATTAAAATGGTGTTTATGTGACTGTGAAGAAGTGAATATGCGACAGAGTGAGAAAGAGTGGGAGAGAGAGAGAGCAAGAGGAGGGAGAGACAGACAGACAGACAGAGAGAAACAGAGACAGAGAGACAGACAGAGACAGAGAGACAGGCAAAGAAACAGAGAGACAGGTAGAGACAGAGACAGACAGAGAGACTGTTTCTGTGTGTCAGTTTCTGAGTGTCTCCCTTCCTCTTTTCCTCTTTGTGTCTATGACTGTAACCACATCCATATCTATATTAACAGCAACAAAGCAGAGTCACAGTCATCGTTGACAGAAACACTCAAAAGGTTAAAGCAGAGATGAAACAGTCAGTTTTCACGACTGCTTTGATACAATGCAATTCAGCTCGGTAAAAAACAAAATCCATCCCTGAGTTACGACACTGGCCTAAATATCAGATTCCATGATATGCACACCTTGTGATGGCTACCCGATCTCTTCCTCACAATCCTGACACCACTACAGTTACTGACTGAATCAACCAGTGTGGCGGAGATGAGAGAATACCCATCAAAAACTGACTCAGTGCACTCCGCGCTTCACGTCAGTACAGTGTGTCTGCAGTACACTCCGCGCTTCAATTCAGTACAGTGTATCTACAACCGTGTGTACATTACACTCAATGCATCAGTGACAACTGTAGTTCAAGTTCACTTATGGGAGTTTTTGTAGAGTCAACGACATATGGACTCCTACTAACGAATGTTCACTCACCTGCCCAAAATTTCAAGCTGCAGCTGAACCTCAGACAAGTTAGATCAATCGTAGGCCGCTCAGATCAGGAGAAACCCAACTTTTTCCACCCACTTGGTTTTTTGACAGACGACTTTTTGCCCGCCATCTTGTAGCATGTCAACAAAGTGGCAAGGGACGCAACGCTTTCTGGTAGTGTTAAAATTTGACGCTCAGTTGTCTTTCTTTACACCCACGCGAGCGCGCGCGCGCGCGCGCGCACACACACACACACACACACACACACACACACACACACACACACACACACACACACACAAATAATTTCAAATAAGACGTAAAACAAAACAACAACAACAACACAAATAATTTCAAAGCGTGTGCGCGAGCTCACATACACACACGCGCGCGCGCGCGCGCGCACACACACACACACACACACACACACACACACACACACACACACACGCACGCACGCACGCACGCACGCGAACATAGAAATCTAACGCTTGCCAAAGATGTAATGAAGTGTTCAACGCTCATAGGTGTGAACGAAAAGGAGACTGCTATAAAACCTGAATCTCTTTATCCAAAAAGATCTCAGACTATTTTGTCATATTCGACCACTGGTTCTTGTACAGAAAATCTTTTGAAAGAATCAACAGTCAGTTCTGAGACATTAGCGAAGGTGGCCTTGATTTCTCCTCCAGCTTGGGAAAGAAACAGGGCACATTTTGATCTTGACCACACTGATGTGAGCAAAACTGACCAACCAAATATTTTATCTTTTTCTGTAAAGATGCACATACAAGAGGGATATCCTCAACATCTTAAAGTTTACACAGATGGATCAGTATTGTTCAATAATCAGTCAGGTTCTGCTTTTGTTATACCATCACAAAAGGTTGAAAAGATATATTCCACCGGAAAAGGCAAATCAATATTTGTCGCCGAAATGATAGCTATTATTATGGCGTTGTCACATTTATTTGACTTGCCAGAATCAAAATTTAAAGTAGTTATTTGTGTGGATTCAATGTCTTCTTCTGCAAACCATAAGATTTCAAATAGGGCCTACCGTTTAGAACAACTTTCTTGTAAATGAAATATGCCATCTTATTCATGTTTTGATATGTAAAGGAACTGATGTCACCTTCTGTTGGATTCCATCGCATTGTGGTATTTGGGGCAATGAGCTAGCTGATATATGTGCAAAGAGAGGAGCCAGAAATGAAAAGTGCGCCACGTATTGAATATATCCTATTCTTATCTGAAGTCAATCAATTATTAAAGCAAACCGTCTGGTACCGATTCAGAAAACACTACAAAAATACGTTGCTTGGTGTGTGGCTGATAAAAATACTCATTTAATCGATTATGAACATGTAAGCAGCATTCCTCATTTACAAGTGAAAAAATATGTACCAATACAGAAATTTCATTTCAATATTTCATAAATTAAAACTTGATGCCTTAAAAACTAAATATACAAACGAAGCAAAATGTATTTGTGGAGAACGAAGAATAACTAGCAAGCATCTGCTGTTTGACTGTTTATCTCTTCAACCTCATTTACCACCATTATCAGGCATGTCTTTGTGTGATGTCTTTTCCGATTTAAAGTTTGCCTTCAATGTTGTTTTTCTCTTTAATTTGTAGTCCAGTTAAGCATTTACTTTCACATTATTTGCAGGTATGTTGCATAGTTACAGACATCTCTCCCCTCTCTCTCTCTCTCTCTCTCTCTCTCTCTCTCTCTCTCTAAAATATCACATTTGTGAACAGACGTGAAACTGAAGTACTACTACTACGCGCGCGCGCGTGCGCGTGCGCCGCACGCACATGCACGCACACGCA
>CM065732.1:54800982-54805982 GCA_033310375.1 Conus canariensis
TTTCCGTAGGACGGCAGGACACAGTCACACGCTGTCTTAAATGGGGGTGGTTATTTACCCATAGGCTTTCCGTAGGACGGCAGGACACAGTCACACGCTGTCTTAAATGGTGGTGGTTATTTACCCATAAGCTTTCCGTGGGACGGCAGGACACACAGTCACAGCTGTCTTAGAAACAAAATATAAAACGTTGGTGGGAGAGGTCGACATGACGGGGAGGAGAGAAAACGGAGGGGGAAGGGGGGAGGTGGAGGGGGGGGGGGGACAGGTGTAATTTTGTTTTCATTTTGGATACTGAAATATAATGTAGGCTTACATGTTTGCATGAGTACAGCAATTTTTGTTCAGTGAGAATGTCAGAAAGTTGATACAGTTGGAGGGGAGGACGGGGGTGAGGTGGGGTGGGGTGGGGTGGGGTGGGGGGGGGGAGGAGACGCCTGCTTGCCACAGCTTTGAGGAGAGGGCACAGGGAAACGTAGTGTGTGTGTGTGTGTGTGTGTGTGTGTGTGTGTGTGTGTGTGTGTGTGTGTGTGTGGTCAACCCTCAGTAAATGTTCACCATTGAACACCATCAAAGAGAAGTTTCACAATTGTACAAGATCAAAGAGAAGTTTCAGCATCGTACACAATTAAAGAGAAGTTTTACCATTGAACACCATCAAAGAGAAGTGTCACCATTGTACACATCAAAGACAAGTTTCAACAGTGTACACCAAGAAAGACAAGTTTCAGCACTGAACACCATCAAAGAGAAGTTTCACCATTGTACACCATCAAAGACAAGTTTCAACAGTGTACACATCAAAGACAAGTTTCAACAGTGTACACATCAAAGACAAGTTTCAACAGTGTACACCAAGAAAGACAAGTTTCAGCACTGAACACCATCAAAGAGAAATTTCACCTTTGTACACCGTCAAAGACAAGTTTCAGCAGTGTACTCCCATCAAAGAGGCATTTCAGCATTAAACACCACCAAAGAGAAGTTTCAGCATGGAACACCACCAAGGAGAAGTTTCAGCATGGAACACCATCAAAGAGAAGTTTCAGCATGGAACACCATCAAGGAGAAGTTTCAGCATGGAACACCATCAAAGAGAAGTTTCAGCATGGAACACCATCAAGGAGAAGTTTCAGCATGGAACACCATCAAGGAGAAGTTTCAGCATGGAACACCATCAAGGAGAAGTTTCAGCATGGAACACCATCAAGGAGAAGTTTCAGCATGGAACATATTCAAAGAGAAGTTTCACCATTCAACATATTCATCTTTTTACACCATCAAAAGAGAAGTTTCACCATTGTACACCATTAAAGATAAACTTCAGCATTGAACACCATCAAAGAGAAGTCTTAGCATCGTGCACCATCAAAGAGAAGTTTTAGCATCGTGCACCATCAAAGAGAAGTTTCACCATGTTACACCATCAAGGAGAAGTTTCACCATGGAACATATTCAAAGAGAAGTTTCACTATTGAACATATTCAAAGAGACGTTTCACCATGCTACACCATCAAAGAGAAGTTTCACCATGGAACATATTCAAAGAGAAGTTTCACTATTGAATATATGCAAAGAGAAGTTTCACCATTATACATCATCTTTTTTGTTTCTTTCCTGTCACAAACAAGGAAGCTTTCAATAGAAATCTTTTATCATTCGTGTGGTCAGAGTTGACTGCAGAGCAAAGTGCAGGACATACAACTGCACCGCAGACTTTACCACTGTACAATATGTATGAACACATACACACACACACACACACACACACACACACACAAAAAGAGAGAGAGAGAGAAGAGAGAGAGGGGAGAGAGAGAGAGAGAGAGAGAGTGTGTGTCAAAACAGGATGATAACGTAAACGCAGGTTTACACCTGTGTCAAAACTTCGCATCCAGGTGAACTGGCAATCCAACAATTTCACACTCACTTCATGACGTTGACGACAGCTCACATTACATGGTAAAAGTCAAACTCAACAATAGTGACCCAAGATTCAATGAGAGTTTACTGACGCAGTGGACAGAACTCCACGATGACAGCGGGTAACAAGTTCTGATCAAGGCCCGTCGTGTCCATGGCTGCTTGGTCTGTCCCTCGTTGTAGTGGGCAGTCAGACCCAGCAGGAATCAGGGACCATGGCATTGGCGGTGGGTCAGAGCCTTACCCCGGTAAAAGAAAGCAGCACGACACTCACATGGAAAGTTTCTGCAACAGGGCACAACGCTCATGTGTCACTTCAAAACAACGTTCATTGCTACCTAAGTGAAACTCAGGTAAGTACAACAGATTCTGTGTTTCTGTGTGTTCTGACTCAGAGTCTAATAAAAAAAAAAATACCTTAGGGAAATTTTCAGCCAGCTACTATCAGTCAGTCGGGGCTGACGAAGACTAGCAGTAGCTGGCCGAAAATTTGCCTAAGGTAGAAATTTTTTTTTTATTAGACCGAGTCAGAACACACAGAAACATGAACAACCCGGAGTCGGAAAGTGTCTTTGCTCAAAAGATTCTGTGGATGTCTTTTCAAAGGGGGGAGGGACGGGGGAGGGTTGTGTGGGGATTTTCATATTATAGCTGTCTCAGTCGGTCAGTCAGTCAGTCAGTCAATCAATCAATCAAAGCTGTCTGAATCAATCAATCAATCAATCATCAACCAATCATAGCTGTCCCAATCAATATATCTATCTATCTATCTATCATCGATCGATCAATTAATCAATCGACCTATCAAACATCTCTGTCTCAATCAATCAATTAATCAATCTATGAACCAAGCAAGCAAGCGATCGATCGATCGATCGATCTATCGATTAATCAACCAGTCAATCAAGGTTGTCTCAATCAATCAGTCAATCAATCAATCAGTCCTAGCTGCCTCAATCAATCAATCAATGAGGAATCACTCAATCAACAAATCAGGTATGTTTTCAGACCAGCCCCAAATGTTCATGGTCAGTCTGTGCGAAACAAATCACCACGATGACGCAGAGATTAAACATGAACATAAAAATGGTTCAGTGATATGGCACGCACTCAGACTTTTTGAAAAAGAAGTCATCAAGAAAAACAAGTAAAGGACAACGTGAAGCCAGGTTCTATGATTCTCTTCATCTTCTTCAGCCTCAATCAGAGCGAGAAATGCTACAAGAGAGGTGGTGTGTCTGGAGAGCGGAACCAACAGGGGCACAGGACATGATGTTTTCATTCTCTCTGCTCAGCTGGTGCACCAGTAACCCTGGCTTTGTTGCTGCCGTATTCCCCATCCCTGTCAATTAACCTTTGACCCCCTTTCCAAGTCAACCGATACTTTGAATATATCAACCTGCCACTACCACTTATCAGCTTGTGCTCTACATACCATTTGCACACTGTAAAACATGAGTAACACGTTAATGCACTTCGATTTGTACACTTGTACAGAAAGGTTGACTGCATAACGTATAGTAGCTATCAAAATGGTTGAATGTTATAAACATACCCTTCCCCCAACCTCCCTCGAAAACAAAATTTGATAGAAGCTCCACATTTGAATTTAAGCAGCATATCAATTTATCATCTCTGGATTATTTCAAAACTGTCGAAAAACAGTTGGTGACGATCTTCTCGACTGTTCAAAAGCCATCAGTATTCAAAAGTGTCAGCTACAAAGGGAACTTTATTTCTGGGTTAAATACACTGACTTCTTTATCTTCATAATTGCTCGTTGTGTTCCCAACCATGGTGAACATGGGATAATGGAAAGAAAGCAACTCACATGCACGATGTGACGAGATGAGCAAGTGTTAGGTAGGTCCTCTAGGGGAAGGACTAGGAATAATTTCTCAATGAGAATTACCTTAACATTTCACCTACACCCTCTCTCTTACTAGTGGTGGAAGGAGCAACTTTCCGGTACTAGTCATCGAAGAAATTTTTATTTTATACCGGGACTGGGTAAAATACGGAACAGTGGCTCTGAGATAGTTTTCCTTAGGCCTGTACTATTAAAGTACTTGTAGCTCCGAGAGACAGAATTGAAGAGAGAAGTTCAAACATTCAACATTTGATTGAACAACTGAGAACCGACACAAGTTAAGTGCACTTTCACACATCAACTTTTATTGTTTACACATAGGTAAGTATTGGCGGGTCAGTTCTATAGGCTAGGGTTTAATTCTTATTGGACTACCACAATGAGTGGACCCTCTCTCACTCCTACTTTACTCGCCTGCACTTGGTGCGGTAAGCTTAAGTTGGCATACAGGGGGTCTCCCTGTGTCATCATAAAGTGAGGGCAAGGGTCTGATGGTTTTGAGTCCAGGTGGTAAGCTAACTTAGCTTTGCTTCGGAGAGGGTAGTTGATCTCTCCTGTGGTTGGTGACTGCCCCACTGGTGTAGATTGGTCGTCTGGTGTCGCCCTGGTGTTGGGCGAAGTCCCAGCTTCTGGTCCGGCTGCAATGTGTAGCGTGTCCAGGGTAGCGTGGCCTGGATCGCGTGACCAGGATCCCAGTTTTTTTCCTGGGAATGAACAGTGAATGACTGGAGATCAACGAGGTTACCGAGATTTTCTCACGCCTTCTCTAGTTGTCTCTTTTGTTTTCCACCGTCTGGTCTACAAGCAGTCTTGAGGTGTCAGTGAAGGTGAGCCTGTGTGTCTGGTATATATGCATTCTAGTTGCCGGATTCGATTTTGACAACCTGTCACTCACACATCAGGGGTGAGAGGGGGAGGGATCTAGTCTTATCACTAGTCGCCACGGAAACCGTTTGATCCTAATCGGCATAGCTCACTGACATCCGCGGCCAGTTTAATTTATGCGTCCGTATAGATGCATACTATCGTGGAACGATCCGCCAGGACGTAAGTCACCAGTTCAGCCAGTGCAGGGACTGTAGATATGAAAGGGGGGGGGGGGGGAGTGGTGGTGGAGAGCACGGCAGCGACATGCCTTTGTGTCACTGGGTAGAGAGGGGGGGGGGGGGGGGGTAGTGCGAGACGGGCCATTGCCACAATGCAAATT
>CM065732.1:54808482-54813482 GCA_033310375.1 Conus canariensis
TCTTGAAACCAAAATATAAAACGTGGGTGGGAGAGCTGGGCAGTAAAGAGGACAGACGACGGAGGTGGAGGGGCCAGGTGGAAGGAAGGGAGGGGGTGGGGGGGGGGGGGGGCAGGTGTAATTTTGTTTTCACTTTGGATGCTGAAATACAGTGTAGGCGTACACGTTTGCATGAGTACAGCAATTTTTGTTTAGTGAGAATGTCAGAAAGTTGATACAGTTGGAGGGGAGGACGGTGAGTGGGGGTGGGATGGGGTGGGAGGTGGGGAGTGGCGGGGGGGGGGGGGGGGGAGGAGAGACGCCTGCTTGCCACAGCTTTGGGGAGAGGGCACACAGAAAACGTGGTTTGTTCGTGTGTGTGTGTGTGTGTGTGTGTGTGTGTGTGTGTGTGTGTGTGTGTGTGTGTGTGCGTGCGTGCGTGCGTGCGTGCGTGCGTGCGTGCGTGTGTGTGTGTGCGCGAAAATTTAATGTCTGACTGGACAAAAGAAAGGATAGAGTCAAATGGAGTAGAGAGAATTGGTAGTGTTTGTCCGTCTGTGCTCTCTCTCTCTCTCTCTCTCTCTCTCTCTCTCTCTCTCTCTCTCTCTCTCTCTCTCTCTCTCTCTCTCTCTTGGTGAAAGGCACGAACTGTGTTGGCACGTTCAGATCGTCTGTCAGTCGCTCCAAGTGTTTCTGTTTCAACAACGAACTATGCTGATCCATCACTTTTAGACCTGGCACGTTGGTTCATAACTAATTATGCCTTTGGCACAACACTGGCAAGGCGCATCCCTCAACAAAACGGTGATAATGAGTTATGTCCAGGATCTTATCACAGGTTTCGTGAAGGACACTAACTAGTAACCTGTCGAAAGTGGGAAAAGCAGACAATACACTCTCCTTATTCTCTTTTGGCCAATAGCTGTTGTGATAGAGGAAGAATCACTGATGGCATTATTTTCTTGAGGAAAGCAGTACATATCCTCCGAGAACAGAACCGTGTCAAAACCCTTTCCCAGGTAAACTGGCACTGCCACTGTTTTCTTTCCTTGGGAGAGCAGGTTGAAAAAAAAGTTATCGTGAATAATAGCGGTGTTCCTAGGGCGGCACAGCACCCTTCCAGAAAACAAGAACACTGCAGAAAGCAGGTGTCAATACCAGTTCCCTTGCGGAAAGAGTTATTCTCCCTAAAAGTGGCAATACATTATTTCTTGGAGAAACAGGTATAATATCATTGTACTCTTCTTGAAGGATAATAACTTGTAAAATAGTGAAAATAGTATTATAGGCCTATGACATTGATGTTGCCCCTATTTTTCTATAGAAAACTCTTATTATCCTTCTTAAAAATACTTTTTAACAGGGAATCAGTTATTATGCAGAAAAAAAAAAAAAACATTTATGGATAAGGAACTGTTTTCCTTGATAAACAATATCCCTCAAGAAAATGGTGATAACAGGGATATCTGTTATATCTGTTTTCTTGGGAAAAAAAAAACTTACTGCCTTTCAGGAGAACACTGATAAAGAGGATATCAGCCATTACTGCTTTTGTTTGTTTGTTTGTTTGTTTGTTTTTGTTGTTGTTGTTGTTGTTGTTGTTGTTGTTGTTTGGAGGAGGGGGTATTATCCTTCATGAAAACAGTGATAATGGGAAAATCAGATATAATTACTATTTTTCTACGGAAAATGTTATTACCCTTCAAGAAAACAGTGACAATAAATAATTAAGAAAACAGTGATAATAAATAAATCATTAGGAAAACAGGTGTTCTCAATGTTTTGATAACTGCACACCTCCGTAAAACGTTAAAGATAGTCTCTATGGGTATATGGTATTTCTTACTTCCTGGAGGGAAACAGGCTTTCTACTGTCGTCTTCAGTGCCACTCCAGTGGCGTCCCTCCCACGTCGCTCATGTCGGTTCCCCATCCACAGTCACACTCTGGCTTGTCTCGTAGCAGCCCTGGCACCTGCAAACCATGGACAGAATCAGTGTCAAGTCGTTATGAGGCAACCCACCAGAGGAAACACTGCACTGCTGCCAAATCACTCATGCAGGACGCTTCCAGCAATATCGCCAACTGATGACAACAATTGCTTAGTAGCGAAGCCTGCCTGAATGAGTGCCACCACCACCACCACCACCACCACCACCACCACCATCCTGACATCCCTACATCCGTCCATCGACATTCCCTATGAACTCGCTCATGCACGACACGAGCTCACCGAGGGCACAGATGTGGAGAGGACATCAAAACTGAGGTGATCATGAGAGCAGAGCATGAAAGGCTACAGACTTGGAGATGTTTCTCAATGCTGATCGATACATTGGAGAATGATGACAATGATGCTACACAGTTCCTTTCTTGCCCGATACCACATGACAGGGTTGTATTCGACGCTTTGTTTTCATAATATATCCTGGCGTCAATCAGGTCCAACAGATACAGACACCTGCAGTGCTGGTCAGGAAATTAAAGCAACACTTTCAGAGACGGGTCCATTAAGAGGATGAAACTCTCCACTGTTGCTCAACACACCTGAGCGGATGGCAGACTGAACTCGTGATCGGAAAATCAGACATTTTTAAATGGCTTCAATGGGATTGGAATGCATGCCTTCCCAGTCAGGAAATCAGCGACACTACTTCGCCATGGCGACCAATGAAGAAAAGAGTTATTTTGCCTTGTAGAAAGTACTATGAACATGGAAATCAGTTATCATCACTGTTTTCACAGTGAGAAGTCATCGTTCTTCAAGAAAACGGTAAGAATAAGTGATTTCCCGGTAAAACAAACAACAAAAAACGGTCTTTGCACTGTTTTCCTGAAGGGTGATAAGCATTATCCTAAGGAAAGCAGGACAAAGATATTTTGGGCTTCTGGAGCTAGCATACTACCATAGAAGGAGGCAAGGACGCGTGGGTGAGACAGAGCCTCGGACTGACCCCAGGCGCTCGCGTTATACCGACAGCCAAGATCGTGCTATCCAGCAGACCAGGCGATTTCTCCCTACAGTGGCTGTGGCGTTGTTAGCTCCCTGAGACCTATCCTCTGTGAGAACTGAAGAGTGGGCTGTGGTCAGGTCACGTCATCAGCATGGTCAAGTCGTCGGTGATTCTCCTCTTGGGCTGCTTGGCTTGCACTGCCTTCTCTGCAACGTTGATACGTGACCCAAGTTAGTTGGTCTCCGTCTCTATGTGTGCTTCACTCTCTCTCTCTCTCTCTGTCTCTCAGTCTCTCTCTCTTGCTCGCTCTCTCTCTTTCTCTTTCTCTGTCTCTCTGTCTCTCTCTCTCTCTCTCTCTCTCTCTCTCTCTCTCTCACACTCTCTCTCTCTCTTGCTCTCTCTTTTAGCACAGTCGGTGATAGGTTTGGAAAAGGTAACTTGTTCTTATCACAGTCAACAGGTGTAATAACGTTGACACATGCAGGAAAAGATTTGAGAAGAGAAGACATGAATAATTGGAGACTAATCACATTATTGAACAGAGACTACAAATTACAAGCGAAATGTCTAGCAGAGAGGATGATAGGGGTGATAAAAAAAAAAGTTGATCAGTGAAGGCCAAGTTGGAAGAAGCATAGCGACAATTCTCAGACTGACTAATGGGGTTATCGAGCAGTCTCGCTGAAATAAACTGCCAGGAGCTGTAGTTGCTACGGAGGTAAAACATGCCTTTGATTCATTTTCAAAATAACTTTCGGGAGTTCGGGTTTGGAGAGACGTTTATGTCATGGGTAAAAGTCTTCTTGAAAAAAAAAAATGCGCGTAGCTATATGGAATACTGATGTCGGATCGGCGAAGAATTGAACACAGAAAGAGGTTTAGACAAGGTTGTTCTTTTTCTCCTCTGGCTCTCAGTCTTCGTATTGAGCTCTTTGCTATCAAGCTACGAGGAAATGGACAATTGAAAGGTATTTCACTGAAAATAAAATCAAATATTTTTGCGATTTTTTTTTCTTTTTTTCTGTACGCTGATGACTTTACCTTTTTCAAAAAAAAAATTTTTTGAAGACACGGATGAAGTCAGAATAGCATTTGATATAGTCACTTTTGTTTGCACATATCAGGGTTTGAAATTAATAGAAACAAAACTGAAACAGTCTCAACTGGTTCAAGTTCAGAATGCCAAGATTCATGTCCTGTGCTTAATTGAAACAAAAATTACAATGTTAGGCAATCTTTTTAACTGTGAGATGTCTTCTTCAGAAATCAAAGGAAATAGGAGAAAACACATTGATGTAATTAAAAGAATCGTAGGTTAGTGACAGAAAAGAAATTCAGGCCACCTTAGCAAATCTGTGGCATACTATTATCCCACATTTCATATTGTGAAACTGTTATGTCTGTCTGACATATATCTGAATTCTGCTAAAGTGTTGTCATATTGTTCTTTGTTAAAATGAAAAGATATACAAACAAAAAGGCGTTTGAAAAGGTTCGTAGAAGTGTGCTGAAAAGCGAATTTGAAAAAATGGATTTGCCATGTCTGACGTCAAAATGATGCAGTGGTCTTTCTTATTGCATCAGTGAACCAACTTGATTACGATACAGAATCTGGTAAATAGCCTTATATTCCAGCTGTACAAAAATTGTGGAGACTTCGTGTGTGTGAAAGCAGACGTACCATCGAAACAGTCTAAGACAGAAAATATACCTCTGTTTTTGGAAAGAAACGTGGCGTACAAGGACTGGCTCTAACACGGGAACAATAATAGAAAATCTATTGAAGTGTGTTTTATAGAGCATCAACAAAATCACGCATGAAAATAATGTTTTATTTTGCACACACTGGGGGCAATAGAAAAGGATACATCTTCATAATTTGACTCTTCAGTTTCAATAAACAAGTAGGGTAACTCTTGCTCCCATAAGAAAACCTAACACAGAGTAACTTTTATTCAAGACTGGCACAGCCTTTTAAACTTGAATAAAGTCAGACAAATACAAAGACGAACAATCTAATAGTGGGGAAAAAACAAGCGCAGGCCAACAACCCCTCCGTAACGACTTG
>CM065732.1:54820982-54823482 GCA_033310375.1 Conus canariensis
AGTGACACGTGAGCGATGGGCCTTGTTGCAGAGAACTGGTCTGTGAGTGTGCTGCTGTTTTTGAATACGACGGCAGGAATCTGACCGTTGGCGAATGTTGTGGTTCTGATATGTCTCTCTGCTAACGACGACGAGGAACTGGCCAAGGAGCCATGGACACAACGGGGCTTGGTCAGAACTTGTTACCCGTTGTAATCGTGGAGTTCTGTTTACTGCGTCAATAAACTCTGATTGAATCTCGGGTCACTTTTGTTTGAGTTGTTGGACTCTTATACCATGTCTGTGAGGGAGGTGTCGTCAACGTCACGATGTGAATGTGAAATTGTGGGATTGCTCGTTCACCTGGATGCGAAGTTTTGACACAGGTGTAAACCTGAGTTTATATTTTCATCCTGTTTTGACTCTCTCTCTCTCTCTCTCTCTCTCTCTCTGTGTGTGTGTGTGTGTGTGTGTGTGTGTGTGTGTGTGTTGTGTGTGTGTGTGTGTTGTGTGTGTGTGGTGTGTGTGTGTGTGTGTGTGTGTGTGGTGTGTGTGTGTGTGGCTGTGTGGATAGATAGACAACCAGTAGATCGATAGATAGACAGATAGATAGATAGGCTGATAGATAGATAGATAAACATTCTAGATAGATAGATAGATAGATAGATAGATAGATAGATAGATAGATAGATAGATAGATAGATAATAGATAATAAACAAACCAGATAGCCATTCATACATAGTGTACAGTGGTAAAGCCTGTGGTGCAGTTGTATGTTCTGCACTTTGCTCCGCAGTCAACTCAGACCACACGAATGATAAAAGATTTCTATTGAAAGCTTCCTTGCTTGTGACAGAAAAGAAACAAAACAACAAAAAAAAAAAAAAAAAAAAGGAAAATCTGCAATGTTCCATTTCTGATCTTATCTCGCTTGTTGATCTCCTTCCAGCTTGTAACCTACGAGGTGAAATTGTAGAGTGCCAGGCACGTTGTATACTGGAATGGTACTGTGCTGGGACCACCAGTCGAAATTCTAAGTGTAACAATTCTGCTGGCATTGCCCATTGTCAGCATTGTTCAGACAGGTTTCCTGTCCCGATCAGCAGAATATGGATAGGAAGTCTGTCTGGGTGAACAAGCAAATGTTACAGTTTTTCAATAATAAAAAATTCTTTTAACTGCTGTCGGCACTTAAGACTGACATTGCTCGGATTATTTCAAACAGTAGAGTTGATCGTTCGGACTGTTGACGCGTTTTTACCTCCCTTGCATCGTTAAATGGGTCCTCAAGCATAGGCTCAATTTCACCAATATTTTATACTGTTTGCATAATGATTTGATTTTTTTTTTTTTATCAGCAACTTATTTCCTGACCGCATTTGTGTGTGTGGTGTGTGTGTGTGTTGTGTGTGTGTGTGTGTGTGTGTGTGTGTGTGTGCGCGCGTGTGTGTGTGTGGTGTGTGTGTGTGTGTGTGTGTGTGTGTGTGTGTGTGTGTGTGTGTGTGTGTGTGTGGACTTTTCTCCCCTCATGCTGACAGCTTTGTGGTGCTGTTGTTTGGTGGTGAGAATACCACAGAATCACAGAATCACAGACTGTGGTGTCTCTCCATTTGATGCCGAGGAGCTCAGACACAATCAGCCTCGTCTCCTTGACGAGTCCAAAACAGCGAGCCAAAGGTTGCAGAGCAGGCGACATGAATGGTTTTGTCTTCACAATGGATTCCACTTGGTCTCTGTATACTGCTAGATAATGATTTTGTATTAATAATCTATTTCCCACAGTTTTAAATCCCATTTTCTTCCTTGCCTCGTCCCCCCCCCCCCTCACCCACTCCTTTTTTTCCCATTTTTTTCAATGATTTCCCCCCCCAAGCCATCAAAGTAACGATAAAAGAGTTACGCATAGTTCAATATCCAGAAGCTACATCAAAAATCGCAAAGACATGACATTTGGATATTTCATGTTAAAACTTTTTTTTTTCTGTCGCACCGTCTACTCTCAGTGGAGTAACCACCCTCCCCCCCCCACGCCTCCCACGTCGCTCATCCCGGCTTCCTCCTTTACAGCCACACCCAGTCTGTCCTGTCATAGCCCCAAGACCTGTAGTCCACATGGAGCAGTCAACATCAGTGTCACAGCCCCAACACCTGTAGTCCACATGGAGCAGTCAACATCAGTGTCACAGCCCCAACACCTGTAGTCCACATGGAGCAGTCAACATCAGTGTCACAGCCCCAACACCTGTGGTCCACATGGAGCAGTCAACATCAGTGTCACAGCCCCAACACCTGTAGTCCACATGGAGCAGTCAACATCAGTGTCACAGCCCCAACACCTGTAGTCCACATGGAGCAGTCAACATCAGTGTCACAGCCCCAACACCTGTAGTCCACATGGAGCAGTCAACATCAGTGTCACAGCCCCAACACCTGTAGTCGACATGGA
This sequence comes from Conus canariensis, assembly GCA_033310375.1. Lineage (NCBI taxonomy): Eukaryota > Metazoa > Mollusca > Gastropoda > Neogastropoda > Conidae > Conus > Conus canariensis. Next base: position 54,823,409 of record CM065732.1, read on the forward strand.
GCAGTCAACATCAGTGTCACAGCCCAACACCTGTATCAACATCAGTGTCACAGCCCCAACACCTGTAGTCAACA
>CM065732.1:54828482-54835982 GCA_033310375.1 Conus canariensis
ATCTGTCTCGGCACTCTGTGCACATAATTATAATAATACCTGTCATCGCCTGTCCTCTGCTCCTGCTGTCCTGGACTCCATAGCGTCATCTCAAATCATATGGTCAGCCTTCCTTTACTGCTACCGACCCAGCTGTTTAGAAATGTTCTACTTCTCGCTCTGAAAAAGATAACTTTTTGATATTTAGATAACTTTTTTTGATAGGTAGCTAAATTACTTTTTCAGACAAAATATCTGCTTTTCGCTCTGAAAAAGATTATCTTTTGATATCTAACATACCTTTTTGATACACAGATAAACAAGTGACTGTTTAAGACCAAAAAAAAAAAAAAAAAGTTCTTTCAAACATAAAACGATTTATCGTACTGACCTCTTTGCTGTCTGTGAATTGTTTGTACGCTGGAAGAAACGATAGTGTGTGTGTGTGTGTGTGTGTGTTTTGTGTGTGTGCGTGCGTGCGTGCGTGCGTGCGTGCGTTGCGTGCGTGCGTGCGTGCGTGGTGTGTGTGTGTGTGTGTGTGTTTGGGGGGAGAGAGGGAAAGAAAGCAAAGTTGACTGAAAGTGAAAGGAATCTAGGGTCTGTTTTTCAGACCTGTTTTCACTCAGGTCGTCCACCCAAGACAGAGAGGCAGTCAGCAGTCTGGGTGGGACATGGTACGGCCATGCAAGCTGAGGGTCAGCCGACTCCTCTCTGATTGTGCAGGTGAGCAGCATGTCCTCTCTGATGGTGCAGGTGAGCAGGATGTCCTCTCTGATGGTGCAGGTGAGCAGGATGTCCTCTCTGATGGTGCAGGTCAGCAGGATGTCCTCTCTGATGGTGCAGGTCAGCAGGATGTCCTCTCTGATGGTGCAGGTCAGCAGGATGTCCTTGGGAGAGCCACATCTCCTGCCGGAAGGTGCCAAAGGAGACTGGCGGGTCCGAGTCCATGGTTACAGATTAGGCCCAAAACGCTATGTTTTTTTTTTTACTACACTGGTTGTACCTGGCTTTTGTCAGATCAGTCATTACTAAAGCATATTTAGCGCACAGTCCAGACCTTAACCCTTACTGTGCCTGACTCGGAGGCAGATCCAATGTCTGCTCTTGGGTTTTGTGTGTGTGTGTGTGTGTGTGTGTGTGTGTGTGTGTGTGTGTGTGTGTTTTTTTACATTACAGCACGATCCACGCGGCCCTTTATTTTCCTGTCGTCTGCTAGATTTTTCACTTCCAAATCCTGGTGTTCTACTAATGGTGTAGAAACACAAAAAAGTCCGAAGCCACGCAGAATTCTGCTATCCTTGCTGGCATATGGCATTGAATGAAACCAGCTACACAAGCTACAAACCCCATTGTTTCACACACACACCCCACCCTATTTCCTCTCCCATAATCCCCTCTGTCGTTTCCGTCTGGCGGCCATTTCATTCGGGTGCCGAACACATGGAAAGATAAGTGACTCTGCGTTCTTTGATCGTACTGTCCTAAATGTTAAATATTGTTTTTTGCCTGAAGAAGACCCAAGAGGTCGAAATGCATTGTGACTTGTCCTGTGCTTTGTTTGTCTATGTCCTTGGCTGTTACTTACCCCCTCTCTTTCTAAATTTTTTTTTTAATTCACTGACCCCAAATTCCACGATAAAATCGTCTTTTTTTTCTTTTCAAAAATTTTTTTTTCACACACCCAGGGCGAAACTGCGTTGTTACTACGTACTTGACCTTTGTGGTAACCCCAAACTCTGACCGCAGCTGCGACCTAGGGGAGGTAACCAGTGGAGTGTCCGGAGGAATACTGTTGTGCAAGCTTGTTCAGTTTGGGATTGGTCACTGCAGACTTTAGTGAGGTGCGGCCGGCAGAACCGACAATCATTGTGCAGAGGTAGAGGGCAGGATAGCCTTGATATGCCCCTGCCGTCAGCTGGGCTATAAATAATAACTGATATGTGTGTGTGTGTGTGTGTGTGTGTGTGTGTGTGTGTGTGTGTGTGTGCGTGTGTGTGTGTGTTGGGGGGGGGGGGGGAGAGTATGTGTGACGCGAGTGCGTGTACGTGTATGGAGTGCGTGTGCGTGCGTGAGCTTGAGTGTGCGTGTGTGTATTTTTTTTATGTGTGTGTGTGTGTGTGTGTGTGTGTGTGTGTGTGTGGCGAGCGAGCGAGCGAGCGAGCGAGCGAGCGAGCGAGCGAGGAGACGAGAGAGAGAGAGAGAGAGAGAGAGAGGAGAATGGCTTGCGTGCGCTTTGAAATATGTATGCAATATGTGTGTGTGTGTGTGTGTGTGTGTGTGTGTGTGAGTGTGTGTGTGTGTGCGTGTGCGTGTGCGTGTGCGTGCGTAAGAATGTACATACCATGCAAACGAACAAACCACCACACAAATGCTTTTCAATCAACGATGGGACAATAAAACCATTTTATTACGGAAGCACCATCTTGAGGGAGGGAGAGTATCTAGTTTGGATTCTTCACACCACTGGATTCCCATTGCCCAGTTACTCACACCAAATCATCACACACACACACACGCACGCACGCACGCACGCACGCACACACACACACACACACACACACACACACACACACATACACACACACGCACACGCACACATACACACACACACACTTGCCGTAAAATCTGACACTGTGCCCTGCCAGCTGTCGTAATATCTATTGTACATTGCCAGCCGTCGTAAAATCTAACACAGTACCCCGCCATCTGTCTTTGATTTATTGTACGTAGCTAGCTGTCGTAAAATGTGACACTGTATCCTGACAGCTGTTGTAAATCTATTGTGCATAGCTAGCCGTCGTAAAATCTAACACTGTATCCTGACAGCTGTTGTAAATCTATTGTACATAGCTAGCCGTCGTAAAATCTAACACTATCTACTGCCAGCCGACGTAAACTCTGACAACTTTCATTGCCAGGTGTCGTAAAATCGGACATTGTACGTCGCAAGCTGTCGTAAAATTCGATACTGTACTTTGCCAGCTGTCGTAAAATTTGACATTGTACACTGCTAGCTGTCCAAAAGTCCGACACTGTACAGCACCAGCTGACGACATTGTCACTCACAGGAGTGCCTGTCACTTCATCCTGAAACCCATATTCTTTTTGCATGAACCGATGAAATGAATATTTTCAAATCGTAGCAGTTTGATTTTTGCTACGTTTCTGGCCCAAATAAAGAACTTGAAGCTTTCAGTTTCAGTGACGTCAGATGTGACATTGTCACCAAGCCTGGCCAGCAGTGACGCAGCAATGACACTGAATGACCTTAAAATGAATTTACCACAAAAAAGGTAAAGATCCTCACATAGGGTTGGGTCATTTTCCCAAGCTGACATGTTAGATGCTGGCATGTATCTGCGGAAGGCATACGGCTGGATTTCTACTGCTGCAGTACTGAAGTCGAAGGCATTGAAAATGGGTCTACAGCGAGGATATCTGCTGTATTTTACAGAGAGACAAGTTCACACACACACACACTGTCAGGTCAGAACCTTGCCTCGCGGCCGCAACTTTTCGCCAGTCTGCCCGATACGGGTATGAAATCTCCGTCACTCTCTTTCCAGGATCATCCTGCTGGCTACATACAGTTCTCCGTCGCTCTCTTTCCAGGATAATCCTGCTGGCTACATACAGTTCTCTGTCACTCACTTCCAGGATCATCCTGCTGGCTACATACAGTTCTCTGTCACTCACTTCCAGGATCATCCTGCTGGGTACATACAGTTCTCCGTCACTCTTTCCAGGATAATCCTGCTGGCTACATACAGTGCAGCGGGGAGGGTGTGTGTGTGGGGGGGGGGAGGAGGGGAGGGGGATCCCAGACAGAGGCAAAGGGCGAAGTCTTGCACAGTGTGGCTATAGCTCTGTTCTAGGGCATTGAAAGGGAGCTGGTGAAGAACAACAAACTGTCCGAGAGTCGCACACGGCAGCCTGACGTACAGAACCAAACCGGAATACAAATCAAAAAAAAATAAATAAATAAACAAAAAGAAAAAAAGTCATGAAGATGATGAGAGGAATGGTTTCAAGGTAAATGGACTCCAGCTGAGGGGAAACTTGCATTGCGTAAACTCGACAACACACACAACCACGCATGTCGTCACCATTCTGGGAGACGTGTCATCATTCTGTTCTTTCCCCCTCGGTGAAAGCCTCCGGGAAAACAAGCCTCCTCATCTCCTCTACCACTCCCCCTCCCCCCGCCCTCCCTCCACCCTCCCCCTCCTCCCTCACACACACACACACACACACACACACAACACACACCACCTCCTCCTCCTCTCTCCCTATTTCCCTCTGTTGAGAAACGCCTTTCATTGGGTAATTTTGTTTGACATCTCCAAACGTCTGGAAAGTGCATGGAATCACGAGACAGGCACAGGCGTTGGGATACAGCATCACCGAGACGGAATATCAGCCGTTCGTTGTTTCATAAAAACCTCAAAGTGTGAAGATGGGCTGTCCCAGTCTAGCGACATTCGCCAAAAGATGCCGTTTCCTGGGTGCGTATTGCAAATGTCAATGAACACACGTACATCAGCGAGTATGTGGTGGGCTTGTCGATTATCAGCCAGTTCACAAAGTTGAATATACCGATGAGTACACAGTTCTGGATGCCAACGCGCACGCACGCACGCGCGTGCATACACGCACACGCACACACACACACACACACACACATATTTTCTGCTCCAGTCGGAACAAAAACATATGTCTCTATCAAACGTAAGTTGAACAAGATGTATCAATCCTGATGCACAATCATCTCTCTCTCTCTCTCTCTCTCTCTCTCTCCACACACACACACACACACACACACACACACACACACATCACATCACACCACATCACACTTTCTCCTCATCCAAGAACAACCCACTTTTCTTCAAGATCTCCAGCGCTTCATCATAGTCCGGAAGTGACGTGTAGGAAGTGAAGGAAGTGGTGGAACCTATGCGCGGGAAGTTGAACACCGGTTTGTGCATCCCAGGAAGCAGTGCGGGACCGGAAGGACGTCTCACGGGATCGCTCACGTCCCACTGGAAGGCCAGGTTGACGTGCTCAGCCGGCACACGATGGCAGGAACAAGTACAACGGCCGTGTGTGCCGCGAGGAGGAGGGGAGGGAAGGGGAGGCGCCACGGCCCCCTGCAGAGAACTGCTGGAAGGAAGAGAGGGGCGGAGAACTGGCGCCGTGGAATCGGCCGGAGTCTGCGAGGACTCGGTCCCCGAGGAAGGAGGCGCCGCCACGAACACGTCATCAGCCCCGGGAGAAACAGGGGAAGGAACTCCCTCCTCGCCTCCTTCTCCTTCCTCCCGCTCACCCTCAGCAGGGGGCGGGGCGGATGCGCCGACCCCTCCTCCTCTCGCGTCCACGAAGCAAGGAGGTTGCAGGCATTTGCCGCAGCTGGCGCACTCCCCGCCGGAGATGGCGAAGACGGCGGGCTGGCCGTCCCCGAAGAGCTCGGTGTAGGCAGGCGGCGGGTTGGCCAGCGCCGAGTCGAAGGAAGCCTGGCTGCTGCTGGTGCTGAGCGTGCCCGAGGTCAGGCTGTCCCGATGCTGCTGCTGCCGCCGCTCCTGGTCCCGCCGCTGCCGCTGCCGCTTGAGGTGCGCCTTGCAGCAGCACATCCACAGCAGGCGCAGCACGATCACCGCCAAGGGCACGGCGGCCAGCAGGATGTAGATCCTGAAGTCCAGGTTGGGGAAGAGGGAGTCACTGCCGCCGTCCACTTCAGAGGCTGCAGGGACACACACACACACACACATATGCATACAGTCAGTCAGACACGGAGGCGTGTGAGGTGAAAGGTCAAGGCACAGCATGAGAGGACGGGGATGGAGGTAGGGGTGGGGAGGTGGGGAGGTGGGGGGGGGGTGGAGTTGGTGAGAAACGAGGGAAATGTGGAGGGGGTAGATGGGATCTGGGTATATTGTTTAAAAAAAAACTTGCTTAAAAAAAAAAAAAGCAAAAGAGAAGACAGTCAGACCACAGAGAGCGAGAAAACGAATATGGATATTTTACTGAGGGAGAGGCGAGAGTGAAAGAGAGAAAGGAGAGACAAAGAGAGACAGAGATGTGTGTGTGTGGGGGGGGGGGGGGGGGGGGGGGGGAGTGGAAGAGCAGAAAGACAGCAACTAAGCAGCAGGGCGACAAAAGGAGACAGCGAGAGGAACTGACACCACCCAAATATGACCTTGACTGACCTTGACACAGAAAGCGGACCTGGTAGTCATGGCAGCGTCCCGAGGCCTGATGGGAGTTGAGGCAGATGAGGCCGTGCCGGCTGCAGGCCTGCAGGAGGTGGTCCTGCAGGAAGGCGGTGGTGCTGGAATCAAAGCTGTCGTTGGTGCCCGACACTCGGCACTGGGCACCGACCACGTCCTGGTCCCAGGGGCAGATCTGCTGGGTCTTCTGAACGACAGCAACAAACAAAACTACATAGTAGGCTGGCCCTCTTTTAACAAATCAGCTGGGTCTTTGAACGACAACAAAAACAAAACTACATAGTAGGCTGGTCCTTTTTTTCCACATCAGCTGGGTCTTCTGAACAACAGCAAAAACACAAAACTTCATAGTGGGCTGGTCCTTTTTTTTTCTTTTTTTTTCCAAATCTACTGGTTCTTCTGAACAACAAAAACAAAACTACATAGTGGGCTGGTCCTCTTTTTCCAAATCAGCCGGATCTTCTGAACGACAACAAAAAACAAAACTACATAGTGGGCTGGTCCTCTTTTTCCAAATCAGCCGGGTCTTCTGAACGACAACAAAAACAAAACTACATAGTGGGCTGGTCCTCTTTTCCAAATCAGCCGGATCTTCTGAACGACAACAAAAAACAAAACTACATAGTGGGCTGGTCCTTTTTTTTTTTTTTTTTCCAAATCTACTGGTTCTTCTGAACGACAACAAAAACAAAACTACATAGTAGGCTGGTCGTTTTTTTTTTTTTTTTTTTTTTGCTTTTTTTTTTTTTGCTTTTTTTTTTTTTTTTTTTTGCAAATTTGCTGGTCTTCTGAACGACAACAAAAAAGAAAACTACATAGTAGGCTGGTCCTTTTTTTCTTTTTCTTTTGCAAATCTGCTGGGTCTTCTGAACGACAACAAAAACAAAACTACATAGTGGGCTCGTCTTTTTTTCTCTCCAAATCTGCTGGTTCTTCTGAACAGCAGCAACAAAAAACAAAACTACATAGTAGGCTGGTCCTGGTTTTTTTTTGTTTTTTTTTTTCCAAATTTGCTGGGTCTTCTGACAACAGAACAAAAACTAAACTACATAGTGGACTGGTCCTTTTTTTTTTTTTCCAAATCTGCTGGGTCTTTTCAACGACAACAAAAACAAAACTACATAGTGGGCTGGTCCACGATTCTCTGTGTGTGTGTGTGTGTGTGTGTGTGTGTGTGTGTGTGTGTGTGTGTGTGTGTGTGTGTTTTCTTTGAAAACATTTTCAACTGCGATTTTCAACTGAGTATCACTGCGCTCAGACGATGCATACGACATGAATCTCCATTTCATTTTCC
>CM065732.1:54840982-54848607 GCA_033310375.1 Conus canariensis
ACCTGCGCAATGTATCATTTTTACTCTCTCTCTCTCTTCTCGCTCACTTTTCATCTCTCTCTCTCTCTCCTCTCTCTCTCTCTCTCTCTCTCTCTCTCTCTCTCTCTCTCTCTCTCTCTTCTCGTCCTCTCTCTCTCTCTCTCTCTCTCTCTCTCTCTCTCTCTGTGTCTGTCATGATATGAGGAGAGGGGCTGGGACAGACAAAGAGAAGAGGAGGGAAGCATTGAAACAGAAATCACTCCGCTACCAGACCTGCGAGATACCGCAGATATGGGGGGGGGGGGGGGGGGGGGGGGGGAGGACTGCGCGCTCGTACATATATATATATTTATGACTTAATGTTCATCACTATATATCTATATATATATATAATATATATACACAAACACACACACACCACACACACACACACAGCGAGCGCGCGCACACCGCACACACACACCACACACACACACACGAGCGCGCGCGCCACACACACACCACAACAAACACACACACACACACACACACACACCACACTCGGGGCCAAAGAGAAAGTGTGTTGATCAAACTTACGTTTCGTTCTGCTACTCCTCAGGGTTTTCAAGACCGCTCCTTCCACCGTCATCGTCATTGCCGTTAGCATCATCATCATCATCATCATCACCACATCATCGCCATAGCACTGCACACCCCATCTGCACAGTCATCGTCATTGCCGTTAGCATCATCCATCACCATCATTGCTATAGCACTACCCAACCCCGTCTGCACAGTCATCGTCATTGCCGTTAGCATCATCATCACCATCATTGCCATAGCACTCCACACCCCCATCTGCACAGTCATCGTCATTGCAGAACGAAAAATCAGAAAAAAAAAAAAAGAAGATGGGGGGGAGGGGGGGGGAGGGGGGGGGGGAAGCAGAAGTTGAGGACGAGGGGAAGACACCAAAGACGTTTCTTTCACGTCTCTGTTCACACCTGATGACGTCAACGTGCTCAGCAGTTGGGTGTGTTGGATAACTCCAAGGGGGTTTCTTTTACCATTGGGTGCCATCATCTAATACTCCTCCTAACGGAATGGGCCTCATCACTAATACTCCTCCTAACGGAATGGGCATCATCATATCTCCTAACGGAATGGGCTCATCTAATGCTCCTCCTAACGGAATGGGCTCATCATAAGACTCTAAACATGGGCATCATCATAATGCTCCTCCTAACGGAATGGGCCTCATCATAATACTCCTAACGGAATGGGCCCATCATAATGCTCCTCCTACGGAATGGGCCTCCTCATAATACTCCTCCTAACGGAATGGGCCTCATCATAATACTCCTCCTAACGGAATGGGCCTCATCATAATACTCCTCCTAACGGAATGGGCCTCATCATAATACTCCTCCAACGGAATGGGCTCATCATAATACTCCTAACGGAATGGGCCTCATCTAATACTCCTCCTAACGGAATGGGCATCATCATAATACCCCTCCTAACGGAATGGGCCTCATCATAATGCTCCTCCTAACGGAATGGGCCTCATCATAATGCTCCTCCTAACGGAATGGGCTCATCATAATACTCCTCCTAACGGAATGGGCATCATCATAATGCTCCTCCTAACGGAATGGGCCTCTCATAATACTCCTCCTAACGGAATGGGCCTCATCATAATACTCCTCCTAACGGAATGGGCCTCCTCATAATGCTCCTCCTAACGGAATGGGCCCATCATAATGCTCCTCCTAACGGAATGGGCCTCATCATAATGCTCCTCCTAACGGAATGGGCTCATCATAATACTCCTCCTAACGAATGGGCCTCATCATAATGCTCCTCCTAACGGAATGGGCCATCATAAACTCCCAACGGAATGGCATCATCATAATCTCTCTAACAGGCTCCTCAAAACTCCTCTAACGGAATGGGCCCTCATAATACTCATCTAACGAATGGGCCCTATAGCCCTCCTAACGGAATGGGCCTCCTCATAATACTCCTCCTAACGGAATGGGCTCTCTAATACTCAACGGAATGGGCCCTCATAAGCTCCTAACGGAATGGGCCCATAAGCTCTCTAACGGAATCCCATCTAATGCTCCTCCTAACGGATGGGCCTCATCATAATACTCCTCCTACTTCTATCTATGTCTCTGGATGGCCTCATCATAATACTCCTCCTAACGGAATGGGCCTCATCATAATACTCCTCCTAACGGAATGGGCTCATCATAATACTCTCCTAAGGAATGGGCTCATCATAATACTCCTCTAACGGAATGGGCCTCCTCATAATACTCCTCCTAACGGAATGGGCCTCTCATAATACTCCTCCTAACGGAATGGGCAGATCTATGGAACATGCACAGGAAGAGCCAGCGACTCTTCCCCCCCTCTCCTCCATCGATTCCTTTTTTTTCTGCTGTCCTTTCTTCCACCACCAAACTAAGCTTAATCAACACTTGGCTGAAAAATACAGCTCGACATTCACATCCACCCCCAACACTTTCCCCAGCTTGAGCTTTTGTCATACATGGACATCGGACAGAGAGAGAGAGAGAGAGAGAGAGAGAGAGAGAGAGAGAGGAGAGAGGAGGGGAGATTCAGACGGGCAGACTGCGCAGGTAGGAGAGACAGAGATCTTCCGCCACCTGTTCACCTTACAAGCCCCCCTTTACCTCTCTCTGTCTTCTTTCGCTCTGTGTGTGTGTGTGTGTGTGTGTGTGTGGTGTGTAGTAGTAGTAGTAGTCATTCTCTGGAGGGGAAAAAGTCATAACGTGGAATGTGGAAATATTTCCACCCCTGCCCTCATTTGTCTTCCTGTCTGATAAAAACCCAACCTGTCTTGGGGCTGATAGCTTCACAGGAGAAAAGGCCAGACTTCCGACCGTACCCTACACCCCTTTTCTCCCACCTTCATCCCCCCCCCCCCCCCCCCCCCCCCCCCCACTGTTCTGCCTCTAAAACATTTTGTTTTTTCCTCTGTTTGGGAAAACCACCAGTATTATTACGCATCTCCAGTCCCATTGTGGGTAGATACGAAAGTAGGGTATCGGGGCATATTTCCGGGGAGTGCCCACTGTTCGTAACACCATCAGGTCACCCCACACGTCATCTGATAAGGGCCATTGGGATGAGATGGGGGCGGTCTAAAAAGAAAATCCGACCAACTGTTTGCAACAGATTTTACGTGTAAACTTCAAATAGCATTTTACGCACACTTGATTCTGACTACCTGGAAACTAAACGACATCTGATAAAGTCACAGTCAAAGACTAAAACATCGGTAGTTAAAGACATTGTTAAAAAGATTTGATGAAAAAAAAATCCAATCACAGCCATGATGGATGAATTTTACCGGTCAAGAAATGTCAAATCAAGATAAGCAGTGTTCTTTACGGGTAAGACGACAAAACGGGTGTGACTAAGAGTAAGACTGTATGCAGAGATTAAATGAGCAAAGCAGAGTTTAAAGGCCCCTATTTTCCATTTCTTCTTCTTCTTTCTTTTAGTGTCCACAATCATCATGTTGATTATTGACACTTTTGTGTGTATGACCATTTTTATCCCGCCATTAAGACAGCCATACTCCAACTTCGGGGAAGGTGTATGCTACGTGTAACGTGTCATTCATACCAACGACCAAACTGGCCTTCTCTTCCGAAAGTTGGTGATGGGATTTTACGTGTGTGCAAGATGTTGTGCGGTGAGTTCACACACGGAACCTCGGTTTATAGTCTCATTCAAAGGACTATATGGGGAACGGAGTCAGAACCAATGTTAACTCCGAGGGAAAAATCCCCATGTACCGAAACGGCCCGGCGGAGATGCGAACCCGCAACCCCATAATTGCGAGTCCGGCGCTCTACCAACTGAGCTATTCCGGCCCCCCTTGTTATGGGAAACCGGTGTGATCACGATTATGTTGAAATCAACTGGGCAAACCCGAATGTCGAGGCTTACCGCTTTCCAAACTACCTGGTTTCAAAACTTTTTTTTTTTTTAATCCCCGTCGTGGTTATTTACCGCTGCTTTCCACTCACTATGGTAAAGCGATCCCAGGATGACTAGATGGTCTTCATCGTCTCGACGGACAACAAAACAAAAACACTCGCTATGGGAAACCGGTGTGACCACGACGATGTGGGAGTCAACTGAGCAAACCCGAATTTCTCACACTAACTCGCTTCACAGCTTCGATTAAAATCCCCAACGTGGTTTTTTTTCCGTCCTGAAAATGTCAAATTAACCAGAAATCATTCTACATATTCTACCAATACCAACTAAACTCACAAACTGAAATATTTTTCAATGAAATCGATCATCGACGAAAATGAAAATATATCTTTGAAAGAAGGTTTTTACTAAAGTGGATAAATTCCATTATTGCTATCAAATACACAGCACAGGTAAACGACTGCAAAACTAAATGTGACTCACCTTTGTAAAGTAAAAAAAAAAGAAAGAAAAAGGCACACTGTCTCTGATCGGCCAACTGGCTGTCGAATGCTGCGTGAACAATGAACAACTCCGAACGACCTTGTCGCTCCGCTACGTCTTCCGCGGAAGGCTGCTGATTAGCTGACTGAGCTAAGCGCACCTGTTTGTCGCTGGATTGGGAGGTGGGTCCGGGTGCGAAGTGGGGTGGAGGGAAAGGTAGGTCCTGTCACGTGAGGAATGACGTAGCACGCGGGGATCTTGTCAACAATGGGTCAGAGAGGAGCCCGGTGGTGTCCGGGTTCTCGTGTGTGTGTGTGGTGTGTGTGTGTGTGTGTGTGTGTGTGTGTAGCTCAACTGAATGTTGTTGTGAACTCGCAATGGCAGTTGAAGAAGCTGGGTTTCCCTGTGTGTGTGTGTGTGTGTGTGTGTGTGTGTGTGTAGAATGTGTGTGAAATCGTTCAAGATCAGTAATAGCTTGCTGCCAAAGACGCATAAAGCAGAAAACAACGACGGATTTGGTTTTGGACGTTCCTAGACAAGTCTGCACATGAGAAGTGATAATTTGATTCACTTCCCTTTAGAGAAACACCTCGATGACGAATAGCATTTGTTCAGAGCTTCATGGCCGGGCATTCCACTTGTGTGATTTGCTGTTTGTGATTGTTTCTTTTCTGTAAGTCCTCACCGACTGCTTCAAAAGCTCTCTTTTTCCTCTTTGGTCTTTCTTCGTAGATGTATAAACCTTCAATACATTTCTGTGCATGCATTGGAGTGTGAGTGTCTGCGTCAAAGCGCGCGCGTACATGTGTGTGTGTGTGTGTGCGTGTGTGTGTGTGTGTGTGTGTGTGTGTGTGTGAATGTGTCTGTCTGTCTGTCTGTAGGGTGTGGGGGTGTGGAAAGTAATAATGTATATGAAATAGATGTTGAATATGCGGTAGTTTCAAAGAAAGAGAGGTTTCAAAGAAAGAGAGGGGGTGGAGGGGGTAACAAAGGTGGGGGAACTGATTGAAAGACAAAGACTGACATACAAAAAATAAGAACTGTTAACAAAAAAAAAAAAAAAACCAGAAGACAAAGCTACATGATCAATGAAATAACTAGATAAAAAGGGTAAAGGGTGATAGAGAGGGAGGAAAGATGGGTTCAGGGGGAAGGAGGAGAAGGGGGGACAGATGAAGGACAGGAGGAGATGGGGGAGTGGGGGGGGGGGGGGGGGGGGCAATCTGACGCAAGAATCGCCATACTCATCACAACGCACAATGAGATAAACGGCGTAGGCGGGCAAAAACTGAGGTGACAATGCAAAGTGAACAAGACCACACACACGTGTGCTAAAATTAGAGGATGAGGTAAACAGAAATAGGAAGGCTAGGAGAACAGAGGAGGGTGGGTGTAGTGGGAGAGGGGAAGGGGGGCGAAGACACGTCACGAAACGCAAAAGAAACGGCCGAGTCCCATGTCTATGACTAGACACAAGTGTCGTCACTTTCACACCGATCTTCTCCTACCTGTCACTCAAGTGAAAGTGTTCAAACAGCTCTGCTCCTGTCCTCCTTTTCTGTACGGGGCCTCTACTTTTGTCATGCGTTGTACTGTTCAGCGTGGGGGGCGGGGGGGGGGGGGGGGGGGGGGAGGGGAGGGCGGGCACCCGCAACTCAAACCCGTGTCACAAAGCGCGCGTCACACACTCTGTTGCCCATGCGTTGTTCAGACATGTGTCTGCCGGGAATAGAGAGGGAAGAGCAGTGGTAGGACAGGGACACGAAATACAACAGGTCAAAAGCAGGAATGGATGGAAATGGGTAGAACAATGTTGGTAAAGGTAGAGAACATTTAGAATATAATATAAAGTGGTGAAACGGGGAGGGGGGGGGGATTGCAGGTAAAAGTAAGGGGGAAACAAGAGGGGGGGGGGGGGGGGAATTAAAGCGAAAGGGAACAAGTAGGGAGGGGAGGGGGTAGGGAAAGGAGTAGAGCAATGGAGGGAAAGAAAGGTTGACTGTAACTGGTGAAAACGTAAACACGTTTGGTGAGTGGTGGTGATGGTGGGTTCGATGATTATGAATAAACTGACAAATGTAGGAATCGTTGATAATGATAATATTATAATAATAATAAAAAATAATAACAGTAACAATGATGATATCAGTACATAGTATCATATCATCATGTTTCTTAAAGCGCTTTATCAAGCTGATTGTAAGGGACTCAATGCGTTTTCACTGAGTCAAACTAACATGCCTCACACCACACCTTCCTTCTCCCTCTCTCTTCCCCCCCCACACTGTTCCGTCCCTTCTATCTCGCTCCCATCCTCAACATGTGCCACTTGATCAAGGGGCAATGACAACAAAGGTAACAGCGGGAGTTGAATTTGGGTTAAACCTGGGCAGGGTGAAAACAGTGCCAAGCCCGGATAGAAGAGAGTTCCAGACAGGTGGTGCAAAATAGATAAATAAATAAAATAATAAGAATGAATGAAATGAAATAAAACAAAATGAATTGCGTTGTTCATGGTCTTCATTTTGAAATTTTCACACGGAAGAAACGAAGTGGACCGGAAGTACAGTGTACGCAGAAGTGTCTCGCGGCAGACTGCGGATTGTACACTGTAGCATGTGACATGTACACATGTACATGCACTTTGGGGTAGGAGAAGAGGAGGTGAAAACAATCCTGATGAACACCGAATCGTTGAGTTATACGTCTCTATGCGAAAGCTTTTTAGGGACATGTCTTATTCACGGTAGTCAATGTGACTGAACACACGCGTGCTCCCTTATTATAGTCGTGGAGTGTTCGGGAATCTTCGACGGTGTTCGGTGGTGTTCGGGTTCTGCGCGCTTCTTCCTGTCACTAACGTGGTCCGCGCCTTTGTGACGTGTTAATTTACAATAGACATGTGGACGTGATGGTTAGGAATACACCTGGTCATAGAAACATGTATTCCGGTGTATCTGAATGTCTTTAGGAGGACAGGGTTTGGGGGGACAGGGAAGAGTGGAAAGCGAGCAGGAGGAGAAATGGGGGAGGGATTATAAAAGCCTTCGATGACCCCCCTTCTCTCTCTCTTCTCTCTCTCTCTATTTCTTCTTCTTCTTCTTCTTCTTTTCGTTTTTTTTCTTTCCTTCTTTTTTTCCCCTTTAAGAAAAAAAAAGGGAGTGGGGGATTTAAAAAAAACCCTTCCCCAAACCCCCCCC
>CM065732.1:54848707-54866207 GCA_033310375.1 Conus canariensis
AAGCGGGAGTTGAATTTGGGTTTAAACCTGGGCAGAGGTGAAACAGTGCCCAGCCCGGATAGAAGAGAGTTCCAGACAGGTGGTGCAAAATAGATAAATAAATAAATAAATAAGAATGAAATGAAATGAAATAAAACAAAATGAATTGCGTTGTTCCATGGTCTTCATTTTGAAATTTTCACCGGAAGAACGAAGTGGACCGGAAGTACAGTGTACGCAGAAGTGTCTCGCGGCAGACTGCGGACTTGTACACATGTAGCATGTACGCATGTACATGTACACATGTACATGCACTTTGGGGGCTAGGAGAAGAGGGAGGTGAAATACAATCCTGACTGAACACCGGAATCGTTGAGTTTTACGTCCTCCTTATTGCGAAAGCTTTTTAGGGACATGTCTTTATTCACGGTAGTCAATGTGACTGAACACACGCGTGCTCCCTATTTATAGTCGTGGAGTGTTCGGGAATCTTCGACGGTGTTCGGTGGTGTTCGGGTTCTGCGCGCTCTTCTCTCCATGTCACTCAAGTGGTCCGCGCCTTTGTGACGTGTTATTTACATAGACATGTGGACGTGAGTGGGGGGAATCCTGGTATGAGAAGACGGGATCGGAATGTCGTTCAGGAGGACAGGGTTGGGGGGACAGGGAGAGTGGAAAGCGAGCGGGGGAGGAGAAGATATGGGGGAGGGGATACTCGCCTTCGATGACCCCCCCTCTCTCTCTCTCTTCTCTCTCTCTCTCTCTCTCTTCTTCTTCTTCTTCTTCTTCTTCTTCTTTCTTTTTGTTTTTTTTCTTTCTTTCTTTTGTTTTTCTTTTCTTTTTTAAAGAAAGAATTGAGAAAACGGGAAAGTGAAGTGGGGGGGGGGGAGAGGGGGGAGGGGGCATCCGGCTCACTCACTCACACACACACACACACACACACCACACACACACACACACACACACACACACACCGACATTCTTGTAAGCACTTGAAACCCTGCACTCTAAAGGCTTCTTCTCGTCAATGGCTCTCCGCTGGAAAACATACTGTTTGTGTCTGTGTCTGATGTCTTACTGTGTGCGTGAATGTGTATGCGCGCGCGCGCGCGCGCGCGCGCGCGCGCGCGTGTGTGTGTGTGTGTGTGTGTGTTGTGAGAGTGCGCGCGCGCGTATGTGTTGTGTGTGTGTGTTGTGTTGTGTGTGTGTGTGCGTATCTGTGTGTGTGCGCGCGCGCGCGCATGTGTGTGTGTGTGGTGGTGAGAGAGAGAGAGAGAGAGAGAGAGGAGAGAGAGGAGAGAGAGAGAGAGAGAGAGTGTCTGAATAGTTAAAGGATCAGGTCATAGGCTCGTTACGTCCACAAACATGTGATAAATGAAATGAAGGGGAGATATAAAAAAAAAAAAAAGAAAAAAAAAAAGAAATAGAAATCATCCACGAAAGACTAGGAAAACTGACACAGTGATTGGCCAAGAAAGCAGCAGCTGTTTGGCAGAACCAGTGTGACGTGGACATGTAGGAAGACAGTACAGTTGAACACAGAGCGCTTGATGTGGTGTAGGAAGACAGTCAGCTGAATACAGAGCGCTTGATGTGGTGTAGGAAGACAGTACAGCTGAATACAGAGCGCTTGTTGTGGTGTAGGAAGACAGTACAGCTGAATACAGAGTGCTTGATGTGGTGTAGGAAGACAGTGCAGCTGAACACAGAGCGCTTGATGTGGTGTAGGAAGACAGTACAGCTGAATACAGAGCGCTTGTTGGGGTTTGTAGGAAGACAGTCCAGCTGAATACAGAGCGCTTGATGTGGTGTAGGAAGACAGTACAGCTGTATACAGAGCGCTTGATGTGGTGTAGGAGGGCAGTCCAGCTGAATACAGAGCGCTTGTTGTGGTGTAGGAAGACCGTACAGCTGAATACAGAGCGCTTGTTGTGGTGTAGGAAGGCAGTGCAGCTGAACACAGAGCGCTTGATGTGGTGTAGGAAGACAGTACAGCTGTATACAGAGCGCTTGATGTGGTGTAGGAAGACAGTACAGCTGAACACAGAGCGCTTGATGTGGTGTAGGAAGACAGTACAGCTGTATACAGAGCGCTTGATGTGGTGTAGGAAGGCAGTACAGCTGAACACAGAGCGCTTGATGTGGTGTAGGAAGACAGTACAGATGTATACAGAGCGCTTGATGTGGTGTAGGAAGGCAGTCCAGCTGAATACAGAGCGCTTGTTGTGGTGTAGGAAGGCAGTGCAGCTGAATACAGAGCGCTTGATGTGGTGTAGGAAGACAGTACAGCTGAATACAGAGCGCTTGATGTGGTGTAGGAAGACAGTCCAGCTGAATACAGAGCGCTTGTTGTGGTGTAGGAAGACAGTACAGCTGAATACAGAGCGCTTGATGTGGTGTAGGAAGGCAGTACAGCTGTATACAGAGCGCTTGATGTGGTGTAGGAAGGCAGTACAGCTGTATACAGAGCGCTTGATGTGGTGTAGGAAGGCAGTACAGCTGTATACAGAGCGCTTGTTGTGGTGTAGGAAGGCAGTACAGCTGAATACAGAGCGCTTGATGTGGTGTAGGAAGACAGTGCAGCTGAACACAGAGCGCTTGATGTGGTGTAGGAAGGCAGTGCAGCTGAACACAGAGCGCTTGATGTGGTGTAGGAAGACAGTACAGCTGAATACAGAGCGCTTGATGTGGAAAGAACTGCTTTTGTTAGATCCTTCACGGGACTATGGAAAGGATTTCCTTTTGATACTTCTTACAATGGGTGACGTGCAATGAACTATCTTTCGTTATTTATTTTCTAACAATGACAGTGAGAGGGATCACCTTTCGTCTTAACTGGCAACGGACGATTAAAACACATGCGTTTCGAATCCGAAAAAAAAAAAATGTATATAAACATGAAAAAGCACAGTATTGAAGGTTTGCGTTTTGAAGTGAAAAGAAGGGAAAGCCTTAAACACGAAGAACAGTTGAAAACATTTCCAGGAATGCATTCTTCTCTCATTTCTGTGTGACTAGGACATTTTAATATGAAATGCACTTCAGTTTCCGATTCCCACCCCACCCCCACCCCACCCCCCACCGCACCTCCAAAAGGAAAAGAGTTATCTGTGTTGTTGTTGCGGTAGCCCTGTCGACTTTTAAAGAGACGCAATCAGCCTCAGTATGATTAGATTTCTCGCTCTTATGAACGTGTTAAAAAAAAACCAAACAAAACAACAAACAAACAAACAAACAAACAAACAAAAAACAAACAAACATGACATGGGAAAACTTGAATGAATTGTAAAAGTAATGTTCAGTAAAATCGGGAAATAACGGTACGCCATGTCTATTGAATGGCTGGAAATCGTTTTGGCAACTTTGTCATTGAAGAGATTAAAACAACGTAGGGCTACATCCGTGACCCTGTTTTAGACCAAGAGGACACAGATATACATGAGATGAATCATTTTTGGTTTACTCTCTTGTTTTCATTTTCTTTCTAAAACAAATTAGATCACAAAGATGATAAACGAAAAAAACCAGTCGTACATATTACAGTGAACAGTACCGGCTCGTACAGCTGCTGGAAAGTTGTCAAGTATGCACGCATGATAGTTTCCAACACTTCATTTCTGATCAATTGATTTATTTCATGACTCGATTGAGTGTGTGTGTGTGTGTGTGTGTGTGTGTGTGTGTGTGTGTGTGCTTTCAGATGAAGCATGGATTTTGAAATGAGTGAAACTGACCTACGTGAAAACTCTGTGTGTGTGTGTGTGTGTGTGTGTGTGTGTGTGTGTGTGTGTGTGTGCTTTCAGATGAAGCATGGATTTTGAAATGAGTGAAACTGACCTACGTGAAAAGTGTGTGTGTGTGTGTGTGTGTGTGTGTGTGTGTGTGTGTGTGTGTGTGTGTGTGTGTGTGTGTGTGTGTGAGAGAGAGAGAGAGAGAGAGAGAGAGAGAGAGAGAGAGAGAGAGAATTCATGTTACGACGCGTAGATGATCTGCAGAGGGTCATCTTATCTTTTATTTATCGACTCCCCCACCCCCACTCCACCCCCAGGATTTCATTCAATGTCCATTTTGCGCCCAGTTCAGGAGGTAAGTGACTGCTCGTTCTTCGTTCCCATTGTCCTGAATGTTGTGTCTCTTGCCTGAAGAAGACCCAAGAGGTCGAAACGCGCAGTGTTTTGTCTTGTCATTTGTTTGTCTCTTTCGTCCGGCGGAATAGCAACTTTTTTTTTTCTTTTAATTTTTTTCCCCCTGGGTTTTGTTGTTCTCACCTCGAACTCACGTCATCTGGTTCAAAACACCACAGACCGCCGCCATTCCCCTTCGTTTTTGCCCTCGTGGCGTTGTCGTGCATGTCACGTGCCACCGCGCACACACCGGCCGAGAAGTGGAGTTTTACGCGGTCGGGAAATCTGGATGAAAATGAATGAACGATTAACCGCCGCCCTAGAGACAAAACAACCAACGGCCAGCAGTGAACCATGACTAGGCCCTGGAAACCCGTGGGCTGAGGGATTACTTCAGTACTTCTTGGCCCCTGAAGGCCGCTGGTCTAAGGGACAATCCTCGCGTCAACAGTTTCTTTTTTAAAACAATAATTTTTTGCAATCCATAGAAAGCAGTTTAAAACACAAGTTAAAGTTCGTTGGATGATAATGATTAATTTTGTGGGTTGCGGTATAATTTTAGCTTTAGAATGATAGGGCCTAACTTGGCCAGGTTTGGACTCTTTCAGAGAGACTCAAAAGAAATATAACAATCGTCATGAACCTTTTTGCAATCAGGAAGTTATATGTGGTTAACAGAAAAATGGTAGCAAGAAGTAAGTTCATTCCAGAAGTCAGTGTCTATTCCTGGTACTGCACGCCGGCAATGATTTGTTCAAGCACGCCGGCAATGATTTGCTATCGGACGCCTAGTGAACGTTATTGAGCAGAATAATGTCCTGAGAAAAGGACGATGCATACTTTGATTGCACAACATTTATGTTTATAGCGCATGATCATACTGTTGTAAAATATGCGTGAATAAGATCATAAGGTATACTTTTGGCATAAATAGTCGTCCATATTGACCCGTACACTTGCTTTGACACAAACAACGGATTTAGTGACCACTGGATAAGCGGTACGGTTACTGCTGTCAATCCCTCTCTCTCTCTCTCTCTCTCTCTCTCTCTCTCTCTTCTTTTTTTTTTTTTCGCTTTAAAAAAAAGAAGAAGAAGGAAATTTTTCAGTATCAGGTCGGCGAGTCTGAAAAGCGCGAACGTGTTTGTCAAGCAAAGGAATTCAAATTTAAGGTATTTATAGCCCAGCCGACCGTCACAGGTCTCGTTAGGGTCGGTTAGTGAGCGACGGCCATTAAAGTAGGACACACCCAAAAAAAAACCCTGCACGGTGCAGGTGGGCGAACAGCGTGCCCCCATCAAGTCGGGCACCTAGGGCAACGACTGGCTGAGGGGTCGTCTTACCGCTACTTAAACAACGGAGCAGAGCAGAAAATGATCCTTCATTGTTGACATATTGACCTAAGTTGTTGTTGTTGTTGTTATGGTTGTTTGTCCTCCGCAGGCGAAGATGACCACGACTCCTAGAATCACCACGTGGTGGTGTGTACGAAGACGGCTAATCGGTTCGACCCTCGCATTGAATCGTCTGTTGCAGTGTGGACGGGACAGACTTGGGTCCCATCACACGAAAGCATCAGGACTGGTATGATGAAAAAAAAAAAGAAAAAAAAGATCGCATCCAATCATTGCTCGATGAGAACACAGACTCCATGGAACCCAAACTAAACGATCCTAACTCTGTTTCCAAGCAAGCTGCATTCAACATTGCCCAAAAGACTGCTCGTTGACGAAGACAAAAGAAAATTGGGAATGACAGAGAGAAATCTGCATGGATCTAAACCATGTTGTGGACAGCGTACTGGACACAGCATTCCCTTCAGAGTCAGATACCAGGCCTTGTATGCAACCCCCCCACCCCCCCCCCCCCCCCCCCCCAAGCAAGAGAACCGACTCAGGGCGCACAAAAGGTCCACCCCACTCCCTAACTAACCCCCGTGAGGAACATTGTTTAACCCTCACCTGGACACACAGTTCGTAGCTGTCGCTCCTCTTCAGCCGGCTCAGCAAGCCATAGAAATGAAGTCGTGGCCTCTGAAACCTAAAAAGCACAGTCATCAAGAAGATGGCTGGACACAGTGTTCAACACATTTCTGTTTGTTTCGGTGTGAGGTGACTGCAGGCGGAAATTTAAAAAAAAAAAAAAAAAGTTAAAAAGCCTCTTCAGCCGAATAAAAGAAACAAACAACTTACAAGACTTGTGATTTGTTTGTTTTGTTTCATTCTGCGGAATAACAGTTTTTCTTTCAAGTACATTTCTGTTTGGTGTTTCCTTAAGTTATGCATGGTGGGGAAATGTCTTCCAATGCCATTCATAAGATGAGTGTAACAGATTGAAAAAAAAAAGCATTACATTTGACGTTTACAATGTTGAAAGACGAAGAAAGGAAAAAAAGTTTGTGTCTACTTTCATACCCTCAATCCCCCCCCCCCCCCCCCCTCCTCCTCCCGCCCCAATATGGATATAGGAAGTGGGATCACTCTAATTGATCTCAATCAGTCGGTCATCAGGTTCACTGAGTTGCGCGCGCGTACACACAGATACAGAGAGAAAGAGGCAGAGACAAAGACACAGAGAGAGAGAGAGAGAGAGAGAGAGAGAGAGAGAGAGAGACAGACAGACAGACAGACAGACAGACAGACAGAGACAGAGACAGACAGACAGAGAGAGACTGAGAGAGACAGAGAAAGAGAAAGTTTGAGGTAAGCAAACAGCACATGGAGGTTTTCATTTGAATTTGAAGTGTGGGTGGTTGTGAGCATGGTAATTACTCAGTTTTCTAGTGTGTGTGTGTGTGGGGGGGGGGGGGGTGCTTTGTCACTTCTTTTTTCTTTTCTGAGGGGATAATGAAGTGGGGGGGAGGGGGGGGGAGGGAGCAGAATTTTTTTTACTGTGGGAGCTAAGTAGGTATGGGCTTCTTTGTGTCGCTGAGATGGATGACATCGCCACCGAGGACAGAGAGTGGCAATCTTAAAAGGTGGGATAGAAAAGGTCGCACGATGTGATTTTCTCCCTTACACCTCGGAATTTCGGTTTGGAAAATCGCCTCAATCCAAAGAAGCTGTATCCGGTCATCTCTTCACGGTGTTCGTTGTGCTAGATCAATACACCAGGCCTCATTTAACATCACAAGCATGACCCGGCTGCAGTGCAGTGTTTCCTCTGGCGGTCTGGGCTGAACAGCCTGTTGGTCACTGCTCCCCGAGGACTGCTGCGGCTGGGGCTGTGGCAGGAAGAGGCCGGGTGTGGTTGTGAAAAGGTGAGCGGACTGACTGGCAGGGGTACAATGTGTGTGTGTGTGTGTGTGTGTGTGTGTGTGTGTGTGTGTGTGTGTGTGTGTTGTGTGTGTAGGGGGCGGGGTGGTGGTGGTGGGGGGGGGGGGGTAGGAATTCCGCTGAGGGAGCACAAAAAAACTGCCCCCATCCCCATTTCCTACCCTTCCTAGCACCCCTCCTCCCTTACCCCCCCCCCCCCCAACCCTCCCAACCCGAAAACAACCAAACCACAATACCACCACCATCATCATCATCATCATCATCATCATCATCATCATCATCATCATCATCATCATCATCGTCATGAACAACAACGTCAACAACTACAGCAACAATCTAATTAAGGGCTCCAGTGCCTAAGTTCACCATTAGTGTCTGTGACTGCAAAGGGATAGGAATGTTTTGTTTGTAGCAATCTCAAAACTACGCATAAAACGTGCTGAGTAGGGGATACCGACTCCCCAGACGAACACCATCTCTGCGTTATCCCGTTCTTGGAATTCTTGTTCTTATTTCCCACTTGAAACCCGTTTTACTGTTGTTGTTGTTGTTGTTGTTGTTGTGGTGGTGGTGGTGGTGGTGGTGGTGGTGTGGTTAAACATCACTCCTGAGGTCAGTTCTGCACCTGGGTACCACAAGTTATAAATATTTGTAAAGTGTAATCTTATGATGACATAGACAAAGCGATAAACAGTCCTGCAAAACTTCAGATGAGATACGCACAAGTAATTTCTGATAATTTCGCAGACACAGGGACAAACATGTTTAAAGACAGCTGCTGAAAAGAAAAAAATGTTTCCGGCAGTTCAGGCCTGTGCGCAGAACAACCAACTTAACGTACAAAAGACAGGTGCAAAATTAAGGCCGAAAAAACGACACAAAATTCATACATTCCCTCCGGGGAAAAAAAAATCAAACAAAATGACGTGACAGAGCTGGCAGGAGATGATGTCTGTTTGCCAGACTGAAAGTGACATGATGTGACAGGGCTGCCAACAGATGATGTCTTTGTTTGTCAGCCTGAAAGTGACATGACGTGACAGGACTGCCACCAGATGATGTCTGTGTTTGCCAGACTGAAAGTGACATGACGTGACAGGGCTGCCACCAGATGATGTCTGTGTTTGCCAGACTGAAAGTGACATGACGTGACAGGGCTGCCAACAGATGATGTCTTTGTTTGCCAGACTGAAAGTGACATGACGTGACAGGGTGTCCACAAGATGAGATCTGTGTTTGTCAGCCTGAAAGTGACATGACGTGACAGGGCTGCCACCAGATGATGTCTGTGTTTGCCAGACTGAAAGTGACATGACGTGACAGGGCTGCCACCAGATGACGTCTGTGTTTGCCAGACTGAAAGTGACATGACGTGACAGGGCTGCCACCAGATGATGTCTGTGTTTGCCAGACTGAAAGTGACATGATGTGACAGGGCTGCCAACAGATGATGTCTTTGTTTGTCAGCCTGAAAGTGACATGACGTGACAGGACTGCCACCAGATGATGTCTGTGTTTGCCAGACTGAAAGTGACATGACGTGACAGGGCTGCCACCAGATGATGTCTGTGTTTGCCAGACTGAAAGTGACATGACGTGACAGGGCTGCCAACAGATGATGTCTTTGTTTGCCAGACTGAAAGTGACATGACGTGACAGGGTGTCCACAAGATGAGATCTGTGTTTGTCAGCCTGAAAGTGACATGACGTGACAGGGCTGCCACCAGATGATGTCTGTGTTTGCCAGACTGAAAGTGACATGACGTGACAGGGCTGCCACCAGATGACGTCTGTGTTTGCCAGACTGAAAGTGACATGACGTGACAGGGCTGCCACCAGATGATGTCTGTGTTTGCCAGACTGAAAGTGACATGACCTGACAGGGCAAGCAGCAGATGATGTCTGTGTTTGTCAGGCTGAAAGTGACATGACGTGACAGGGCAAGCAGCAGATGATGTCTGTGTTTGTCAGCCTGAAAGTGACATGACGTGACAGGGCTGCCACCAGATGATGTCTGTGTTTGTCAGGCTGAAAATGACATGACGTGACAGGGCTGCCACCAGATGATGTCTGTGTTTGCCATACTGAAAGTGACATGATGTGACAGGGCAAGCAGCAGATGACGTCTGTGTTTGTCAGGCTGAAAGTGACATGACGTGACAGGGCAAGTAGCAGATGATGTCTGTGTTTGTCAGCCTGAAAGTGACATGACGTGACAGGGCTGCCACCAGATGATGTCTGTGTTTGTCAGGCTGAAAATGACATGACGTGACAGGGCTGCCACCAGATGATGTCTGTGTTTGCCAGTCTGAAAGTGACATGACGTGACAGGGCAAGCAGCAGATGATGTCTGTGTTTGTCAGGCTGAAAGTGACATGACGTGACAGGGCAAGTAGCAGATGATGTCTGTGTTTGTCAGGCTGAAAGTGACATGACGTGACAGGGCTGTCACCAGATGATGCATTTCTTTGCCTGAGTGAAAGTGACAGGACGTAATAGGACAGGCAGCTGATGTGTAACGTAGTGATTTAGAAATGTTTGCTGCACAAGATGTGAAAGTGACGTGATGTAGAAATACTTGCTGCATAAGATGTGAAAGTGATGTAAGATGTAGAAATACTTGCTGCATAAGATGTGAAAGTGAGGTAAGATGTAGAAATACTTGCTGCATAAGATGCGAAAGTGATGTATGATGTAGAAATGCTTGCTGCATAAGATGTGGAAGTGATGTATGATGTAGAAATGCTTGCTGCATAAGATGTGGAAGTGATGTATGATGTAGAAATAATTTTTGCTGCAGAAGATGTGAAAGTGATGTATGATTAGAAATACTTGCTGCATAAGATGTGAAAGTGATGCATGATGTAAAAATACTTGCTGCATAAGATGTTAAACTGATGTATGATGTAGAAATACTTGCTGCATGAAATGTGAAAATGACTGGCGTGTAATGTAAAAAGATGCCAATCTGGTGTATGGTACAGAGATGTCTGTTTTCTCATTAAGATGCCGAAGTGATGTATGTTCTTCAAATGTTTATTTGCAGCAAATATTTGTTTGCAGCATAAGACGTAAAAGTGATGTACGATGTAGAAATGCTTGCTGCATAATATATGAAGGGGATATATGACGTAAAAATGGTTGTATAAGACGTGAAAAGTGACGTATGGTATAGAAATGATTGCTGCATGAAACATAAAAGTGATATGTGATGTAGAAATGATTGCTGCACAAGACTTGAATGTGATGTATGATGTAGAAATGCTTGCTGCATAAAGCGTAAAATTGATATGTGATGTAGAAATGTTTGCTACATAGGACGTGAAAGAGATATGTGATGTAGAAATACTTGCTGCACAAGACGTGAAAGTGATGTGGGATATAGAAATATTTCCTGCATAACATGTGAAAGTGATGTATGATATAGAAATATTTCCTGCATAACATGTGAAAATGATATGTGTTGTAGAAATGTTTGCTGCATAAGACGTGAAAGTGATGTATGATATAGAAATATTTCCTGCATAACCTGTGAAAGTGATGTATGATGCAAAAATGCTTGCTGCATAAGACATGAAATTGATGTGTGATGTAGAAATGCTTAAGGCACACGTGCTAATTGCTGCACAAGAACTAATTAACAGTTCCCTAATAATAATAAAAAATAAAAAAAAATTTAAATGAGGTATGACGTAGCAATGACTGCTTGCTGCATAAGCTGTCAAAGAGATGTGTGAAGAATACATTGTTCGCTGCACAAGATGTGGAAGTGATGTACAATGAATACATGCCTGTTTCTCGCACAAGACGGGCAGTGAACATGACGTCCAACCCCTACAGACTGTGAACGCAGAAAGTCGACTTACACACACACACACACACACACACACACACACACACACACACACACACACACACAGACACACACACACACACACACACACACACACACACACACACACACACACACCACGGTCTTATTCCATGCTGTTCTGATTAAGGGTCACCCTCATTTCGTTAATCCTTGTTATTGATCGAACTGACGGTCACTATCAATCGTTACCCTGGCGTTGTTGTGACCAACACGGTGTCACATTCCGTCCTACCCTTGTTATTGTTCTAATTGACGGTCACTCTCTATCGTTAGTCTGGTGCTGCTGTGACCAACATGTGTCACGTGCTGCCGGGACAGACAGTCCAGGGTCGTCAGTGGTCGCACCTAGTTGTGCTGTCGTGCCGGACATTCAAGGAATGGCCGTAGTGTCCTGCACCTTGTTTTGTTCCGGAACCGACTAGCCCAGAAAGACCGCTGACGTCATGGTCCTGGCGTTCCTCGCAGCCCAGGCCGGGTGTAAAGGTACACTCCAGCCTGTCGCAATGGGCGTACCTACTTTAGCGAACTTTGGCCAGGAACACACTCTCTGAGTGCGGGACGCAAAGCCTGCGCGATGGACACCATTCCTTGCATGCATGCACAAATGAAGACATGCTTTTGCATCACACACGGCTTTCGTAATGCTGTTCGCTTTATGCACAAATGAAGACATGCCTCTACGTGACACGGGTTTCGTAACGCTATTTGCTGCATGCACAAATAAAGATATGCTGTTGCATTACGCAGTTTTCTTAACGCTACTCCCTTCATGCACAAATGAGAACACGCTGTGGCGTGACACTTTTCATAATGATGTTCGCGGATGCACAAACGAAGACACGGCGTGACACGGTTTTCGTACTGCTATTCCCTGCTTGCACAGATGAAGGGCATGTTATGGTGTCCCACAATGTTCCATCAGGATTTTGATCGTTTGGAACCTAAAGATGTCACAGCCAGCCCACCACATTGGTCCTGTAAACAGCCCTGTAAAATCTCCGCGAAGATTTGCCCAATGGTGTGTGAATTACCTTGCAAATACACAGACAGACCGAGCAAGTAAATACACAGACTGATAAGACTGAAGACATTGGACAGAGAGACCAACAAACAAAAACCAAAAATCACACACAGATAGCACAGAAATCACACTGACAGACCAACGAACAAATACACAGACAAATAGGACTGAGAACAACACACAGACAGAACAACAAACAAATATACAGATAGGACTGAAAACAACACACACTCAGAGACCAACAAACAAATACACAGACTGATAGGGCTGAAGACTTCGGACAGACAGACCAACAAACAAATACACAGATTGATAGGACTGAAGATATCACTCTACTTATCCTGCGCAAATGGTAACTATCAACAACAACAATAAGTATAACGCGCTTTGTATGATAATCCAAGATTAAAGTTTGCCCACAGTCCATTTCTCATACTGAACAAACCCACCCTCCGCCCTCCCTTCTCTACCCTTCGCTGTTCTCTCACCCATCACCTTCCACCCCCCCCTCCGTGGCAGTCAACAAGGTATTAGCACACTGTCGTCTTAATCCACACTTATCCCCCCCTTCCCCCCCCCCCCCCCCCTCCCCCCTGTACTGCCAGAGCCGTCCCTTGCCAGTCCAGGTCCACACAGTCTGTGTGGCAATACCCTGTCCCCTTTCCTGGCCTCTGTGACCGGCTGCCGGGTCACAAGCAAACCACGTTTTGTTTGTTCTCTCTGCGTGTACCTCTGAGCTGTTGTCCCAGGATGTTCACACACACACACACACACACACACACACACACACACACACACACACACACACACACACACACACACACACGCACATACACACACGCACACACACACGCACACACACACACACACACACACACACACACACACACACACACACACACACACACACACACACACACTCTTGATCCACCTATCCCTTCTCCTACGCGCACCTCCCGTTGAGATCCACACCAAAACCCCAAAACGTAATAACTGTATGCCCGCGCCCATACAGGATGGAGATATCCAGACGACAAAAGAGCTGGAAGGAAGGTGTATGTGAAAGATGATGATCATCATCACCATCCTCACCAAGATAATCACTACTATAACCATAACCATCATCATACTATCTTCATGACAACATCAATAACAATATTGACAAGAATTAAAGACACACTGAGAGAGAGAGAGAGAACAAGAACAAGAACAACAATTTTATTCTCTAGGCCACTAGCCCATAGAAATAGGGTCAAAATATACAGAATGTTATGTACGTGGAATAAAGCAATTGTTACAATAAATAATAATATCTGAAAATTACAACATAATGGACTTAAATCTTTCATCGATTTCTCCTTCAACTGGTTACAATATTCCTTTGACGGAGAGCATGAAAAATATACATGGCAAGTTTTCTTATCGCATCTACTGACCCCTTGTGAAGTGTGTCGGTATACGGTTCTTTAATACCTTTCAGATATCTGTTTCTTATTGCATCATATCTAGGACAGTAGTGTACAAAATGATTTTCATCTTCAATTACTTTACATGTTGAACAAGCAAAGTTTAGGTTTTCACTAAATATTCTCCTAAATGAAGAACCATTTATTGGTAGTACCCCCAGTCTTAATTTCACAAGTCCGTCACGGAAGCATCTGATATCTAAAAACTGGAAATAAGGTTCGCTTTCTAGGGTTGGTAGAAAGAAACTCGTGGAGAGCGTGGCAGCAGAGAGTCCTCAGAAGAGAAGCCCCCTTCAAGCAAGTGTTTCGGCCCTTATCTCCTGACACTCTAGGGGGGTTGGGCCACACCCGGTTCATGACTCCGGATGTCCCTCTGCTGCCCCTTTTTTTTCCCATCTTGGGACGAGCCATGGCTGGGATTCGAACCCATGACCCTCTGGACATGCTCATTTTCCACTTGATGACTCGCGCTTTAACCACTGAGCCACAGGGACACCTGATATTTGTAGGGAAATTAAGCCTTATGAAGTTCACTTTTGTTCCTCCTTGACCAGATCCAGCTTGAACACCTCTCTGCCGCTTCTGCCATTGCTTTCAGGGCTCTGGTTTTTTCCTTCCCTGCAACTGAGAGCTGTTTCATGAGGCTGTATGCAGACGTTCCTACAAACCCCCTAGCTCCAATTTCTGCAGTGAGGACTTTGACCTGATAGCCTTCTCTCCTCAGGCTGTTTGCCAGATCAGCATACTTTTCAGTCTTGTAGATTTGAGCTGCCTCCATTCTGTTCTCATATGGCACCGTGAGCTCGATCATGATCAGCTGCTTGGTTGACTTAGAGTGGACTACTATGTCTGGTCTCATGCCACTCTTGCTGATGATCTCTGGGTGACTCTTCCATTCTGGGAGGTCTGCAGTGCACTCCCAGTCATCTGCCCCGTCCAGCAGACTCTGCCTGCATGTTTCGAGTGGCACTGTTGTTCTTGGCCATGATTTGCTGCCTCTTGCTGTGAAGAATGTTGCGGGTGCTTTTGGAGTCCTGATTTTCCCTTTTGTGGTGTTGGTACTAGCCCAGACTACTTGTACAATTTCTTTGAGCACTTGGTTGTGCCTCCATGTGTACCTTCCTTGAGCCAGGGCTACTTTACATGAGCTTAGGACATGCTCCACTGTTTGTTTTTCATGGCAGAGGGGGCA
This sequence comes from Conus canariensis, assembly GCA_033310375.1. Classification (NCBI taxonomy): domain Eukaryota; kingdom Metazoa; phylum Mollusca; class Gastropoda; order Neogastropoda; family Conidae; genus Conus; species Conus canariensis. The sequence goes on from CM065732.1 coordinate 54,863,639, forward strand.
TGCAGGATTGTCTGTTTTCCCCCACTTCACCAGGTTTGCATTTGAGGGCAGAAGGTCATATGCAGATCTGAGAATGAAGCTGATCCTGAGAGGGGCCATGTGCCAAATGTCATTCCAAGTGAGACTTCTTTGGAGTGCATTCTCCCACGTTGTCCATTGCCCTTGCTGGCTCTGCTGGACTGCTTTTTGGAGTCTTTTTTGGTCTTCTTCTTTTCTCATCTCCTGAATCATCATGTCTCTTTTGGCTTTTCCTTTAGCCTTTGACCACCATTCAGTTTTGGTCACCCCCAGTCCTTGTCTGTTGGTCTGTGTGTGTCCTGTTATTTCTCTGATCTTGAGACTTTCTTTTGCAGAATCCATCGCCTCTTGAACTTTCCATTTTCTGCCTGTCTTCAGCTGGGGCTTGATTGCTTCTACCACCTTGTCTCCTGAGTCCTCCAGCATGCTTTGAAGTCTGATCTTCCCTGCTTTGTATTCCTCCAGGATGGATTTCAGGGGTAGTTTCAGCTTTGCTTGGCGACAGTACAGCGCTATGTCAGTCAGACAGGGTGGGACACCAAGCCATTTCCTTGTGAACTTGTTGATTTTGGCTTCCATTGCCTCCACTATGCTGGTGCAGATGTCGTATATCATCAGAGGCCATAGCAGCTTTGGTATCAGCATGAACTGCAGACACCAGACCTTGTATTTGCCAGGGAGCCCACACTGGTCAATGGTCTCCAAGCCTTCCTCCGCCATCTGCTTGGTTTCTTTTGCTCTTTGTGTGTCTTTCAGCGTATCATCATACCATCTTCCAAGGCTCTTGACTGGTTCTTCTGTGACTGTTGGAATGGCCTGGTTGGCAACACTGAAGACCACAGATCCGGCCACTTTTCCTTTCCTCAGTGAGAGACTCCGTGATTTCTTTGGCTTGAACTTCATTCTGGATGAGGCAACTATGTCGTCCAGCCTCTCCAGCACATGACGTGTCTCGTCTTCTCTGGATGAAATCACTGTAGTGTCATCCATGAAGGCCTTGAGAGGAGGCATCTTGTATCCATCGCCAAGGTCTGTTTGTCTCGCGTTGTTTGTTGCTGCTTTCAAGATGAGTTCCATTGCCAGCACGAACAGTATTGGGGAAATTGCACAGCCCATTGCAATACCCACTTCCAAGTTGATCCAGTCTGTTGTGTACTCCTTGGTAGAGAACCGCATTGAGAAGCCATTGAAGTACTTCTTGAGCATGTCGCGGATGTTCTTTGGCACATGGTACATCTCAAGAGCCAACTGTATCATCTCATGGGGCACAGATCCATATGCGTTTGCCAGATCAAGCCACACTACGTCCAGGTCTCTCTTTTCTGTTTTTGCTTTTTGGATTGCGTCCCAGATCATTGTGGCGTGTTCTACACAGCCAGCCACGCCTGGGATGCCACCTTTCTGGACTGACACATCCAAGTACTTGTTTTCCATCAGGTACTTGGTCAGCCTTGCTGCCATGACAGAGAAGAAGATTTTCCCTTCGACGTTCAGTAATGATATTGGCCTGAACTGGTTAATGTCACTTGAGTTTTGCTCTTTGGGGATGTACACACCATCTGCCGTCATCCACTGGCCGCTGATCTTCTGGTTTCTCCAAGCCGATCGCAGCAGCCTGTGGAGCCACTCCAGCACCTTGGGACATTTCTTGTAAAGCTGGTAAGGTATTCCGTTTGGCCCTGGTGATGATTTGGCTCTGGCTTTGTCGACCACCTTCTTGATTTCCGCCAACGTTGGAGGCTTGCCATTGAACTGTTCCTCAGGGTTGGTTGGCCACACCAGACCTTGAATGTCGAGTGGTGCTTTGCTCTGTGGGTCAGAGTATGTTTTCCTCAGATGCTGCTCAAGAACTCCTTTGTCCACACTTAGGGTCCCAGATTTTGGCTGCTCAAACAGTGTTCTGGCAAACTGGAAGGGGTCTCTGAAGAAGCGCTCTTGTGTCTTCTTCTTTTTGCTCTTCCTCTTCCTCGCAGATTCCGCTTTGCTGAGGGCACTGTGTTTTTCTTTCAGGTCTTTCCACAGTTTTTCCAAGCCTTGTTTTTCAGCTGGCAGTGCGGTCTTCATTTGCATCTTGAGGTTTTTCTTTTGGACCCTGATCTTGTCCATCTTTTCTTGGCGTCTGGATTTCTTTGGAGGTGTTTTCTCTTTGGGTAGTTTGCTCCATAGGCGTCTCTACATGTGGCATACACAATGTCCCCATATGTGGCTAGTTTGTGTTCCAGGGTGCTTTTCCCTATCAGTGCATCGAGTCTTTGGACGATTTTTGCATCCAGTTTCTCCCAATCTTCAGTTTCGTTTGCTCGTGGCAGGTTGAGTTTCAGGCGCCTGGCATCGAGGGCCTGTGCAAATTCCTCATCCGAACCAACAGCGTGGATGTCCTTGGCACTGTGGTTTAAATCCTGGCCTTGGTCTTCCGACGTCTTATCTGCTGATGCAGTGCGCTGCTGCTCATTCAGATGAGTCTTCACACATCCCATCTTTGTTCTGTGGATCTTCATGCCACGGGTGGTAGCGAAACGCTTTCCACAGACACATGGATATTCCATTTGGT
>CM065732.1:54871207-55018707 GCA_033310375.1 Conus canariensis
CAGTTCCGTCTTCTGCATCTTAAAATGATCACCGTTTTTGTTCTTTTTCTTCTTGCGGGGGATTGGGGGGGGGGGGGGGGCTGGAGGGGGGGGGGGGGATCTTGCCAACATTGACATACATCCTTTTCGTCATTTGTGTGTTTTTTCAGTTAGTGAGTTCCACAAAAACTTCCTTTCGGTAGAACTGCCGTTTGCAGCTTTGTGACTGTCAGATCTGCTGAAATTCGGTCGGAAGTATTGTATGCCACAGTAGTCGTTGACTGGAAATCTCGCCAGAGATCGTACCTACAAGGTTTCTGACCTTACCACATGTTATACATTTTAACACGTTTGTCTTTTGCTTTGTAACTGTAGACCGTCACCAGTACACTATCATGATAGTTATGTCCCTTGCCATGACAGGAAGTACTGTGTGACAGGGCAACCAGGCGAAGTGTGGATCGCATTCACTTCGAAAACATTGAAAAAGGTGACTGACCCACTCTTACCGACTGTAACTCGTTACAACAGACGTCAGTTTTATGCATTTCAGAAATACTGTCTACCTGATTTATGTTTCCAAGGTAAGGAGAAGTGAGGTTTGATCGGCTGTGTCAATAAATCATGCCCAAATCTGCTACCTGGGACCACCAGGCACCGTCACAGCGCGGCAGGGGGGCAGACCAGTTTAGCAAGTTCCCGGGCTTGACAGAGTTAGGTATAGGTATTCCTCGCGAATGACGTCTGTATGCAGAAATGTTTGCACTTTGATCCCCCCCCCCCCCTCCCTGGGCTACTTTCTCCCTGCCTCTCTCTCTCTCTCTCTCTCTCTCTCTCTCTCTCTCTCTCTCTCGAAGTCTCGTTCTCTGTTTTTCATCCATCAGCAAACCCCACTCCCCACCCCAGTTTGTTGCTTTTTTTTTTTTTTTTTTTTTGCTGTCGCCACGTCTGTGCCACCTCAGTGGCATTGCACCCACGCTGCCATGCTACTCATTCCGGCCACCCACCTTCAGCCACACCCTCATAATGCCACAAATAAATGGCTCTGAATCTGATGGAAATCGATGACACAACCTCCCATGATACTAACCAGTATACCATGGCGAACACCTTCCACATGATAAAAATCTGTCTGTCTGACTGTCTCTGTGTCTGTCTGTGTGTCTGTCTGTCCATCTCGCTCTCTCTCTCTCTCTCTCTCTCTCTCTCTTTCTCTCTCTCTCTTTCTCTCTCTTCTCTCTTCTCTTCTCTTTCTCTCTCTCTTGATTACTATGTATATGAACATGAAGAATCTGCTTGTCACTCAGTATTGCAGTACAGAGTGTAGGTATGTTGATTCATCAGTGTGATGACTGGTATGTGTGGAAATGATGTGCGCATGACAAGGACAGATAGTTATACTATTTATTAGTAAGACTAGGCCTAAAGTATAATCAGTTGAGATAAACGTTGCAGGCATTAGTGGTAGCAGAGAGAAGACATAGTTGAAGAACATCTGCAAAAATTGAAAAGTTAAATTCTTAATTAGATACACATTTTTCTTTAAATATCAATATATAATTATTAACAATCATTTCAACAGTTCGTCTACATGTTATTAAAGGAATTGTTTCAACATACAGTGACCACCTTGTCTAAAAAAAAAAAAGGTAATTTCATGTCTTACAGACTGTTGCAACATTGATAGATGAATGGAACCATAAACAAGAAGCGAAAAGAAGGGGGTGGGGAATGTAATAACCAACTTACCTTGCATTGACTTTAAAAAGGAAAAAAAAAGGGAAAGGTTCTTTCTGACGCAAACTTCTTCCAACTCTGATTCACCAGCACACTTTGGCACAAACTCTTACTGTCTCACTTTTTTTTTTTAATGTTTCAGGGCAAGTTGTCAAAGAAGCAGACACAGCCTGACATGATTTCATATGCAGAAGTTAGCAAGAGTTGTCACTTTTCATAAAAGCCCCTGCCATTGTTAAATTTCACAAGTGCATTTGCCATTCAAGAACTCTGTCTGTAGCTTTTTTTCTCCACGTTTTTTTTTTTTTCTTCTTTCAGTTCATCATATTCTTTGTATTCATGCCAGACATGTCTCAAAATATGGCAAGATCAATAGGTAAACAGGCTTGACAAGTATGAATATGAGGTGATCTTTTGCAAGTCGTGTCATCTTCTGCTGTGCCAGGACATGGATTAGGAGAAATCACAGCGCTGTGTAGCAGAGGGTTTGGATAGACAGTGGTATCGCTGACATTTGGGATTTGGGGGACATGGATAGCAATTTTTCTAAAGTTCAAGCATTTTCAGACAAAATTCCTAGGTTTGTGTATTGTATTAGCTTCCTGGTGAATAGTGGTATTGTGAATGCAGTTATGAGTATGAGTTGTGTTACCACAGTTCAAATTTAGTTGTAAATGTCAGTATGATCATTATGAAGCTGTTGCAGTAATTCAATTGATTATTTTGCTTGCCAAATTTCTTATGTACAAAATCAAGCTGCAAGAGCAAAACGGTAATCCAAATGAAAGAATAGTTAAAAATAGATTAATTACAGAAAAATGTGATCACACAGGGAATGAAACTTTGGACAAATTTCAAAGTGCAAAGGCATTGGTTGAAAACATTGACAGTGAGAGTTAAATGCTTTTGCAAAGTTTAGTGCATGTGATTAATATTGGGAGGGGGGGGGGGGGTGTCTGGCAAGTACATTGGGGACCTAAGAACTTACAGAACAGGCATAGTGTTCCGTGATGAAGAAAACTTACCACACACTGTGACACAGGCATAGTGTTTGGTGATACTGATAGAGAAGAGTCACACAGGCACAATGTTTGATGATGAAGATAATTTGTCACATGAGTATAGTGTTTGGTGATGAAGACAATTTAACAAACAGGCACAGTGTCTGGTGATGAAGGTAAGTTATCACACGGCCACTGTGTTTGGTGATGAAGATAACTTTAACAATAACTACAGGCACAGTGTTTTGGTAATGAAGATAATTCATCACACAGGCACAGTGTTGGTGATCAGGATAGTTCATCACACAGGCACAGTGTTTTGGTGATGAAGATGATTTGTCACTAAGGCATAGTGTTTCGTGGTGATATGGTTTATCACACAGCACAGTGTTTTGGTGATGAAGATGATTTGTCACTAAGGCATAGTGTTTGGTGGTGAATATGATTTATCACACAAGCACAGTGTTTTGGTGATGAAGATGATTTGTCACTAAGGCAGTGTTTTGGTGATGAAGATGATTTATCACACAGGCATAGAGTCTGAAGATAATTTGACACACAGGCATAGTGTTAGATGATGAAGATGGTTTATCACACAGGTGATGAATATAACTTATTAAACAGACGCAGAGTTTGGTGATGAAGACAACATTGCACAGCCACAGTATTTGGTGATGAAGATAACTTATCACACAAGCTTAGGGTTTGGTGATGAACATAACCAGGAACTTTCTGGCGTTTCTGATTTACATAAGATGTGTGTGTGTGTTTGACTGTGTTGCATACATGTGTTAGAGTCTCTCTACACTGTATGGAATCATTATCACTCAGGGACATTTTCAGCCATGTGTCTGGAACTGTTAATTGAATTTAACTCATGGTGTAAAATTTGTAGGCGCAGCAGGTGTGGATCAGAATCTAAAGAGAAATGCCATTGTGGTGATTATGATGATATCTTTTATCTTTCTCATCATCAGAACTGGATCAACATGTGAAGATAAGCCTTGTGACTGTCACAATGGGACTGGCCGTCAGGGTGTATCCAGGGCTCTAGCAATAGAGGGAGAGACAATGTGGACAGGGAGAAGCATAACGGCATCCTTTTTCCTACTTCTTTGCTGATTACTCTGATATATTTTTCCAACTGCTTGACGCACTGACTGTGGAACACAGCAATGGTGGTAGACATTTTGTCATCATTGGTTTGATTCTTTTTTGTGTATATATCATGTCTGTTGTATGTCATGTGTGTGTGTGTGTGTGTGTGTGTGTGCGTGTGTGTGTGTGTGTGCAAATGCGCATTTTGTGTGTGTGTATGTGTGTGTAGCTCTGTGAGTGTATTCGTGTGTGCGTGCGGCTCTCTGTGTTTGTGTGTGTGTATATATGCATGTGTGTGCGCTGTTGCTGGATGGACAGACTGGTAATGCCATGATCCTGATGTGTGCAGCATTGACAGAGAGAGGAGTTCGGCAGGCATCATCAGATCCTTGGGCCATGTAAACGCAGACATCTATCAAGTCTGCTCTGGTGTCACTATGCGTGTACGACGCATCAAACGATGTTACATTGCCCTGCTTATTGCCCCTGTTCTCTTCATCCTGCTCTATATCACTGGATACTCTCCTCTCCTCTTTGGCCAGGACCCCACTGTGCAGCGCCCCCACATTCGCTTTGAAGATGTGGCGGAGCACATCGATCACAGCAAACCTCGCATCATGGTGACATGGTTTGGACGCATGGGGAATCACATGTTCCAGTACTCCACCCTGATTGGTGTGGCCAAGCGCAACAACATGACGCCCATCATCCCCCCCAACATTGACCTGCTGGACATCTTCGATCTCCCTACCCCCCAGGGGCCCAACTCCTTGCTACGTAATCCTGTCCCCTACCCTGACGAAATGCCTGCCAAATACGATGTCAAAACAGAACACCTGGACCGACGGCGTGACGCCTTCCTGAAGGGGTACCACCAGTCATGGAAGTACTACCAGAACGTGCGGGATGAGTTGCTAGACAAGCACTTTGTCTTCCACAAACCCATCCTCACCACCGCCCTCAGTTATATCCGTTCTGTGCGAGAACAGCTCAGCAAACGCGACTCTGTTCTCATCAGCGTGCATGTCCGACGCGGCGATTTTGTGCGACAGCGGATCAAAGGCTTCACAGCTGCACCCATCCCCTACTACTACAAGGCCATGAACTACTTCCGACACAAATACAGCAATGTGCTGTTCATCATCTGCACCAACGACATTTTCTGGGCCCAGGATCACCTGGACCAGGGCCCGGACATCCACTATTCCACCAACACGGATGGGGCCGTGGACCTGGCCATCATGGCCAACAGTGACCATGTGGTCATCACCTCAGGCTCGTTCTCCTGGTGGGCGGGGTACTTGGTGCGCGGGGAGGTCGTCTACTACCATGGTTTTCCGGAACCCAACACCATCATAGGCAACAAAACCGTGCGTGCTGACTACTACCCCTCTCACTGGAAGCCCATGTGAAAGGGGGAGGGCTGAAGGAGGGGCAGGGGGTGGGGTCCTCTTCTGTGTGAGACACTCTCTGTGGAATACCTGTGTGTGTGTGCATGTCTGCTGTGTGCCAAGTGTCTGTCTGTGACTGAATCGATTGGAAATGACTCTGTGAAGGCCTTCCTGCTGTGAACTTCACTGTTGAAAGACTGAAATGGAAAAGCCAAAATAAATGATTTTTTTTTTCTGTTTTGTGTGTTGGTAAAGAGATCTGTATTATAACAATTTATTCCATGTGATGTATTTTCAGCTTAGTGGCTTTTTTTTTCCCTTTTGGTTTATCTTTACCGAAACCAAAGTGACTTAATCAGTAATGATCACTGTTCTTTGTTTGCTTTTCATTGTTCATGGAGGCTAGTCAGGTTGATCTCTTTCAAAGAATGCTGAAATGGAGGCATGAAATCACAGATGGCCCAAAACATTTGAGTTTAGCCAGAAAAGCTGGAGTCAGCCATTGTGTAGAGTGCTGCCAGCTAGGCTGGATTGAACATTTTAAAAATCACATGATGTGCACTGTGCTAAAGAACTGATTGGAAGCCAAGCCATCTGAAAAGTAGACAAAAAAGCTGACAATCAATCTAGAAGGGGTGCTAAAACTCTCAAGTAAACCAATTTTTGTTGGTGAGTTTTCCAGCTTCATTGTTACATGAAATAATCCACCAACTTAGTTACAAAGCAGACACCTTGGATAGGTCCGGTACACAGATGATGTCTTTGATATAATTTGTTAGATTCGGTGAGGAAAGAAATTGTTTCTTCTTGGTGGTGCTGGTTTTCATGTCTGTCTCTGTCTCTGTTTTTATTGTTACTGTTATTGTTTTTGTTGTAAATGTGTGTGTGTGGGGGGGGGGGGGGGGGGGGGGGGCGTTTGGGTTTTTTTTTTGTTTTTTGTTTTGCTTTTTTTTCTCTTTATAATTTTTTCAGCTGCCCTTAGTCAGAATAATGTGGACGCTCTCAGTCTTAACAAATTGAACAGGCCTTTGATGTTCAGCCTACATGTGACACATGTGCATGTTGGAATAGCGCACCTGTGTGTGTGTGTGTGTGGAGGGGGGGGGGGGGGGGGCATTCTGTGTTTGTCTGGAGGAGTGGGGGTGGATGGGTTTATTCTGTATGTGGGAAGGGGGGGTGGGGAGGGCAGCATTGAGTAAGTGCATTGCATTGTGCATTTATGCCATTATACCAATGTTTGTATGTTACGATTTGGGGTGTGTGTGTGTGTGTGTGAATTCATATCATTGTGAGTGCATGTGTTGGGCATTTTGTGTGTTGAGTGGCATGTACGCGTATGATCATGATGATAATTGACATGGGGGCTGGGATAGCTCGGTTTGGCTCGTAATCCTGGTTTGGCAGGTTCAGATCTCTGATGGGCTGTTTTGGTATGGGGGATTTTTTCCTACAGTGAACAATGGTTCTTATGCCATTTCCTGAAAAGTCCTCCAAATAAAATATGAACACACATGTATGTAACATTTTTGCACATATGTAAAATCCCACCACCAGCTCTCAGAAGATAAATGATGCATATATTATACATAGCATACATCTTTTGTGAAAAAAAAAAAAATGGAAAGAATGAATAACCGAGTGACTGATAGTTGACTGAATGACACAGTTGTTTGGAATGACACAGCAAACAACTGACTGTAGCACCAACAGGCAGCTTTTCAGTCAGATTTACCGAGGTACACAGCCCATCATGTAAACAAGAGCATGGAATGATGGATCGTAAAGCGCATAGAGCTTGGTCTCTAACCGAGGATAGGCGCTGTATAAGTAGACTTAATGTATGATAGTAATGTTAATGATAATAATAATGTGTATGAGAGAGAAGGAGAGAGAGAGAGAGAGAAGTTGCAGATGATGCATCTTTGTCAGTGAGTTAAAGAAAGTTCGATTAAATATCAGTGCTGAGTTTTGGGCTTGAGGTGTAAACTGTTGACCATTTTTGATGTTTTGTGTATGCTGGCAGTGAAAATTTACCACTGAGACATTTCTATGAATTGATGTCAAGGAGCAATCATTCACCTCAGGTCTGTTTTAAACACTGAATGTATATTGATATATTGAAGGTCAGATACCATTCTTTGGATTATTTTATCCAGTTTTAATGTGTGTACTGTGGCCAATATTAGATACTGATGTTTGGATTATTTTTTCAAGTTTACATGTGTGTACTATGTCCAATGTCAGGTACTGACATAAGGATTTTGTCAAGTGTAAATGCGTACGCTGTGTTTGTACATTTGACCATGTATACATTCGAAGTGTTTTGTATTATGGCATGGTAAAATGTGTGTGTGTGTGTGTGTACATGTGTGTGTGTGACTGTGAGTGTGTGTGTGTGTTGTGTGTGTGTATTTGTGTATATGTGTGTGCGTGTGTGTGATGTAAGTGATGTTGTTTGTTTTCTCTGTGTAGGTATGTCGGATTATATTTTATGTGTTATTATTTTTTTTAAACATTATGTGTTAGTAAAGTAAGGAGTCAACAGGAGGTGCACCTCATACAGTTCGGACCTCTACCACTCTTAATGTCACAGACATGTGGGTTTTGGTTGGTTGTTTTTCTCTCTGTGTGTGAGTGCGTGCGCGCGTGCATGTGTGTGTGTGTGGTTTTGTTTTTGTTTGTTTTTTGTTTGATTCACTTTCTGTGATCCGAAATGTTGATTGTTCGTTTCTTTCCAACTGATCTAAACAGAGTTGAGAAATTCTTCTTTCCTGCGTCTTGTAAACTTTGCCCAGATTGTTATAAAAGATGGTGCCCTTTTCTGATCATGTACAGTTCTGTAAACAATATTTGAAAAAATATTTCAAACTTTAAGAGATTGATTCACGAGCATATAGAGATACTTTGATACGACTACGAGTTGTCGGCATTTCATGCGTGAAGAAAACTTGTGGCCCTGAGAAAGCACACACTGGGTGTGAGGACCTGTCCATACAGTTCAGTTCAGTGGTTTATTTAATGTCTTTTCATCGCCAGATGATATTAAGTATGATGACCATCCAGTCCCGTGCATGGTCCAGGACTTGTTCACTTTGTTTCCGCTGTGCGACTACAGGACAGGTCTACTCAAGCCACATCTGGTAAAGCTTATACAGTTGAGCAACACCCACTTAAAAAGTTTTATCCCACAACAGTGGCATCCCATTGCAACAACAACCACGTTTCTCCAATAAATATGCAATCAGATTACCTGCACTACCCACTCAAGATTTTCTGAATATAAGCAAGCGTTCATGTGTGTGTGTGTGTGTGTGTGTGTGTGCGAAAAAGTAGGATATTTCAGGAGCTAACTTTTATTCAATTACATCCCTTTTTTTGTCACAGATCTCAGCATATTTTATTGTCTGAAATATTTTATCAAATGATCTTTACCTTCCAAATGATTGATTTTAATTACCAAAAAATTGTGTTAACATTTCACGCGATCTCTTGCAATGAATATAGAGGAGAAATCCTGAGTTGGGGGGAGGAAGTCTCGAGGGTTAAGTTTGCAATTCAGATATAGTTTGGATTACTGTGGTGGTAAAAAATGCTTATGTTGGCCCATGTTAAGGGTTTTATGTACATCAGTGTGCATAGGTGTGTGTGTGTGTGTGTGTGTGTGGTGTGTGTGTGTGTGTGTGTGTGTTTGCCTGTCTGTCTGTCTGTAGATAGATGAAAGATGGTGGGGAGGAGGCAGAGGGGGAGATGGAGTGATGTTTGGATTGCACACACACTATCACACATTCTTCACACACACACACACACACACACTCCCACACACACACATGCACACACACACACACATGCACACACACACACACACACACACACACCATCATCTTTTGAGAAGAAAAGGCACTGGAGTTTACTTTCTTGTAAAATGGGATCTTCTCCAACTGTAAGGTCAGGAAGAGAGTCACAACAGTAACATGCACACACAATTATGAACCTCAGCTGATGTGGCTCCCACTACCCCAGCCAGAAGTTTGCTGGTCTCAAACTGTTTCCATGGTGACTACATTCGTTTACACATGGTGGTTGATTCACCGACTTTCTGTTGACATGTGTATAGGAATGGGTACTGTACATGCATGCCTTGATTTGGGGTGTGTATGTACTAATCTGCACATTCCCATATGTATACATGTGTGTGTGTGTGTGTGTGTGTGTGTGCACACACATAATGTAGGGGTTTGGGTGGAGTGGGTAGGAGAGATTGGGGGGGGGGGGGGGGGACGTGAGTTGTTCAGTGAATGACATGTCATATAACTTCGAAAGAGAATTTCATGTATCTGTAAAGAGTAGAGCTCTGGTTTAGTCTGTATGTGTATTGAGCAATTCAAGTACCAGTTTGATGTGTGTGTGTGTGCATGTGTGTGTGTGTGTGTTGAGCTGTTAGAGTACTGGTTTGGTCTGCATGTTTATTGAGCTGTTGGCGCGTTGGTTTGATTTGTGTGTGTGCATTGAGCTGTTAGATGTAATCAGGCTTCCTGTGAGCCTTGGCTCTTTTGGAAACCTTTCAATACGGATCCAGTTTGGAAATTCTGAATTTTAGTCCCTGACAAAGTGAGAAACTCCCTGAAAATAAAATTTAACTTCAAAATTGAAATTATGAAGGAAAATATTTTATGAAAAATCTTCAGCTAGGGATAATGTTTGGCGTAAAAGGAAGACACACACCTTCAGGTCTTGTTGATTTTGATATCGAGAACCAGACAGAGGTTAGCTTGTATGATTATAAGGTGTCTCCATCCCACAGCAACACATTTCTCTGTGAGAGTCGGGCCGCTGTTGGTGCAAGCAGTAGGTCAGCCTGGCAAATTGTCAGTGGAACTCAATGAGAACACTGGACTTGCAGTAGATGAAGACAATGACTAGGCAGAATCCTACCGTAATGCCAAGATATGGGGCTCATTTAACGAACATACAACATCTACACCATCAGGGTAACAGAATCTTAAGTTCACAGACATTGGGCTCTGTTAAAGAACCTACAACAGGATAACTGAACCCTTCAGGAATGCCAAGGGTTGGGGCTCTGTTAAAGAACCTACAACAGGATGACTGAACCCTTCAGGAATGCCAAGGGTTGGGGCTCTGTTAAAGAACCTACAACAGGATAACTGAACCCTTCAGGAATGCCAAGGGTCGGGGCTCTGTTAAAGAACCTACAACAGTATGACTGAACCCTTCAGGAATGCCAAGGGTTGGGGCTCTGTTAAAGAACCTACAACAGGATAACTGAACCCTTCAGGAATGCCAAGGGTTGGGGCTCTGTTAAAGAAGTTACATCATTAGGACAACAGAACCCTTCAGTGATGCACATATGAGAGCTGATAGTGATACTTGAATTTGTTAATTGAAATTTCACCAAGCTATCTTGCTAGCTTTTGTAAAGGATTTTACACATAGAGGACATTTCAGTTCTTTAAAATGTTGAAATTGGAATTTGAACAACAGTGCAAAGGATTTTACACACAGAGGACATTGCAGTTCTTGAAAATGTTCAAATAGGAATTTGAATGACATTGTAAAATTGACTGTGAGCACACTTTATTTTTGTTTAATTGTTTTGATGAAACTTTATTTTCTGTGCATTTTCAGTGATACATAATTTTAACTGCTGTTTCTGAGGTCTGTGCTGTTTGGTAATAAAATGATCATGTGGTTATGACAACAAGGGGAAACCCTCCATGTGCCTGTCTTGTGCATGCAGTAAACTCAGGAACAACCATTTTCAGATTGTATGCGTGTGTGATTGAGCTGGCACACATCAGTTTAAATTGTTCTGCATTGTTTAACAACTGTGTCACATTATCTTGCGGTGCAGTAAATTTCCTGGACACATCTAGTGATAGATGAATGAATTAAATCTAAAGTCACTCCTCCACATGGTAGTCATCTTCCTCATCCTCCAAACACATCAAACTGTTGGGAGGCCAGACAGGGGATGATGTCGGAGGGGAGGTGGTGGTGGGGGTGGGGGGAAGGGATTGTACAGTAAGGTACCAGTGTTGTCTCTCATCTTCTGAGGGTGCCATTACTGATTACGTCCATCCGACCAGTCCTCGTGATTTTTTGCTGATACAAAGATGTCCCCAAAGATGCACATAATACACCTCTCAGAATTCGCTAAGGATATTGACACCGATGTTCCCAAAGATGCACATAATGCACCCCTCAGATTTTGCTAAGGATATTAATACCAATGTCCCCAAAGATGCACATACTATATCCCTCAAGATGCACATAATGCATCCTTCAGAATTCGCTAAGGATAGTGATACCAATGTCCCCAAAGATGCACATACCACACCCCTCAGAATTTGCTAAAGATATTGATACTTAAGTCCCCACAAACGCACACAATGCACCCCTCAGAATTCACTATGGATATTTTTGCAGCTTCCTAAAAAGAGGTGTGAACACATTTGGACAGTATCAATCTCTGAAAGAGGAGAAAAGGTCACTGTGCCCATGTCTGTTACCATGCGATACACTGTTGAACTGAAGGGTGGTCAGTAACATGTGCTTGCAGGCAACACCTTCCTTTATGAGAGTACCAGAGTTCCATGTAATCTGTACTGTATCCTTAGCAAAACTTTTAGGGGGATATGGGCCTAAACTCTGATGCATTATCATATCACTCTGCATCAATAGGTTGCACATCATTTATCAAATCCATTGCAGGCGTGTTCATCGTAGTGCAACTACAGGGAAGCGTTCTCAATAACATGGCAGATAATGTGACAGAATCAAACCAGTGTTCTTCCCTGCTCATGTGTGCCCCTGCTTGCATGAGCGTGCACGTGCACACACACACACACATGCACAAGACACATGTGTCAAAATGTGGCACCTACACTGTCTGAGCAAACTGGATTGAGCCTGCAGTGTTCTCACACCATGGCCTGAATGAAGGACCACAGTGTTGTGAGCAGCAGAGGAGAGAAGCAGCTAAGTGCTTAAAGGACTTTGTTAGACTACATGAATCCAGGGAATTAATATCCTTGGCAAAATTGCTTAAAATAACAAAACCTTGCTGCCATTTTCACCTTACCATACATCATGGGTATTAAATGACCCACAATCTTGATTTTCATTAGATACCCGAGTCAGTTTTTTAAGCTAGCTCCACAAAATTCTTTGACTTTGTCAATAAAGCATGGCCCCGCACCTGAACCAATTGTTTGTTTCTGTCAACAAAGGAATCAACAAAATCGAAAGTGACTGCCTTCAGAAAAAGTATAGGTCTCTGGAGACCCACAACATGGCAAGTTTCATTCCTACACAAAAAGTGAGGGCTCCAGCAGACCCATGACATAAGGTGTGCAAAAGTTTAGGTGGTGTATGGCAAAGGGTAAAGAATTCCTGCCAAATGATCCGGTCGGAAATGGGTGGAGGCAATAGGACACAGTCTATTTCCAGCACTGGAATACACAGTTCTTTTTCACTCGGAAGTCAACCCGTGCCCCTGATCATATTCATGCTGCTCTTCCACCGGTGTGGGACACATTAGACTTTGCTCTGGTCTCTATTATGTGCAGTAGCAAGTTTTTTGCCAAACATTTTGAGGTATAAACAGTACTTCTTTCTCGACATAACAATGTTCCAGTACAGTGAGTGAAGGGAGGGCATGTTGCTGATGAGGTTTGTACAGATGAACACACAGGCCACATGGGGCTATTAAATTAGCAAAGTGGGGTCTGGGAGGGCTCTGTCGACTGAATTAGGGGGGTATGGATTGTGAGAGTTCTGTCGACTGAATTAGGGGGGTATGGATTGTGAGAGTTCTGTCGACTGAATTAGGGGAGTATGGATTGTGAGGGCTCTGTTGACTGAATTGGGGGGAGGGGGTGAGTATGGCTTGTGAGGGCTTTGTTGACTAAACTGGGGGGATGGATTGGGAGGGTTTTGTTGACTTAATTAGGGGGGTATGGATTGTGAGGGCTCTGTTGACTTAATTAGGGGGGTATGGATTGTGAGGGCTCTGTTGACTGAATTAGGGGAATATGGATTGTGAGGGCTCTGTTGACTGAAGGGGGGGGGGGGGGGGGGGGATTTTGTCGACTGAATCAGGGGAATATGGATTTTGAGGTCTTTGTTGACCGAATTAGGGGGGTATGGATTGTGAGGGCTCTGTTGACTGAATTAGGGGGTATGGATTGTGAGGGCTCTGTTGACTGAATTAGGGGGGTATGGATTGTGAGGGCTCTGCTGACTGAATTGGGGGGGGGGGGGGGGGGGTATGGATTGTGAGGGCTTTGTTGACTGAATTAGGGGGGTATGGATTGTGAGGGCTTTGTTGACTGAATTAGGGGGTATGGATTGTGAGGGCTCTGTGGACTGAATTCGAGAGGTATGGACTGGAAGAGCTCTGTCGACTGAATTAGGGGTGTTGGGATTGGGAGGCCTCTGTCTACTTGGTGAAAAAGTCTGGTGTTTCCTGTCAACGTTTGATTGGAAACCACTAAATGGACACCAGGACATTACTTGTTGTGTAATCTTTCAACAAATCATTTCAATGATAGGAAACTAGGGTGTCATCTATTTTGGTATCTGTCAACAAAGCCTTTCTGTGATGGGAAACCAGGACGTTATGTAGTGTGGCATCTATCAACAAACCGTTTCAATGATTGGAAACCAGGACATGATCTGTTGTGGTATCTTTCCATAAATCGTTTCAATAATGAAAAACCAGCAGTATGTTTCAACAAACCAACCATAATACTGATTTCCTTTCTTTATTTCCTTCAAGCAGTACATCACATGTCATTACACATGGAAGACTTAACAGTGGAGCAATATGTGCCTGCATGCAATGGCGTGAGTTCGATGTAGCTGAGTTCAGTGTTGTATGTATAGCCCAGCCGATGACACGAGGGCTCTTCAGGGTCGTCATCGTACTGGGAGAGAAAAGGTCACATGGTGAGAGAGAACCCTAAAGACACATACCTATGGGTCATGTACAGAAACATTGGTACAGGTCATGCAGGCCAATACACAGGGCATTAAGAGAGACCTGGAGTCCTCTGCGGACACAGTCTCACTCCCTGTCACTACTTCACTACAGACTGGTCTGCCTGGCCTTCAGGTGTGACCTGAGAAAAAAGTGTCCAACCCCTCCCAGAACAGAGACAGGAGAAAAGACCATAAAGGCAGAAATGACAGCAGACAGTATATGCACAGTGTGTGTGTGGTGTGTGTGTGTGCGTGTGTGCATGGGTGGTTGGGTGTGTCTGTGTGTGCGTGCGTCTGGGTGTGTGAGATTTTCTCCAGTAATTATGGACGAAACGTCAGTAAATCAGATACTTTATAACAAAACATGACTTTAAACTGCTTGTAACGTATCATTCAATCATCCCTGGTACATTCACTGCAAAAGAATATCACTTTTGTCAGGTATAAAACAATGACAACGTAAAACCGTACTGTGTATTATGTTTACCAATGGAAGAAAAAGATTAAGACAACAATATCTTCGATCAGAAATTAAAAAGAAGAATATTTTCTTTTAAAAAAGGCCAACCTAAAGCATTACTGATAATGTTAAAAACTATGTTATTTCTCAGAAAAGAAAAATCCATTGGCTTTACCAAAAACTGCATCCTTGACCAACGGAAAACAAGTCTTTCATTCAATTTGCAATAAGCAAAACTGTTGCAAGGCTTTTTTTTATTTTGTGCATTTCCATGCTGACATCAGTCAGTCTAACATGCAGTAAGTTTATCCCAGAGTTACGATGCAGATGGCGGTTACATGTTTTAAAAGCTTATTCATTTGCATAAAAAGATCAAAGAGCTATAATGCCTTTAACTATGCGACACTGGTTTCCAAAGTGTCCATCCATTGTTTCGATTCCTGCAGTTTTCCTTGAGGCATTACAATGACAAATATGAACAGCCATGTTGCCCAGAATGCCCACATGAAACATTGAGTATGTCATGTGTTCATTGTCTACAGAACAACATGAAATACCAAGTCTGTCGCGTGTCCTTTGTTTATAGAACGTTGACATGAAACACCAAGTCTGTCATATGTCCATTGCCTATAGAATGTCCACATGAAACGCCAAGTCTGTCATGTGTCCATTGTCTATAGAACATCCACATGAAACACCAAGTTTGTCATGTGTCCATGGTCTATAGAACATCCACATGAAACACCAAGTTTGTCATGTGTCCATGATCTATAGAACATCCACATGAAACACCAAGTTTGTCATGTGTCCATTGTCTACAGAATGTCGACATGAAACACCAAGTCTGTCATGTGTCCATTGTCTATAGAACGTCAACATGAAACACCAAGTTTGTCATGTGTCCATGGTCTATAGAATGTCGACATGAAACACCAAGTCTGTCATGTGTCCATGGTCTATAGAACATCAACATGAAATACCACGTTTGTCATGTGTCCATGGTCTGTAGAATGTCGACATGAAACACCAAGTCTGTCATGTGTCCATTGTCTATAGAACATCAACATGAAACACCAAGTCTGTCATGTGTCCATCATCTATAGAACGTCGACATGAAGCACCAAGTCTGTCATATGTCCATCATCTACCTCATGCCCACATAAAACTTGGAGTCTGTCACATGTACATTGTCCATAGAATGTTGACATGAAAACCAGATCTGTCATGTGTGTAGCTGACGGTCAACATGCATAGACACACCAAAAGAGAAGAGAGGGGAAGGAGGGGGGGGGGGGGGTCAAGCCCCTGGCAAGCTAACCACAGATGGGAAATTTGGGCACATGTCAACCATCAGCCACCCGCTGGGTCTTAATCCTGGACTCTCAGACTGTGCAGCCAGTGTTGTCAGCACCTCACTACAGAGCCCATCAAACACTCGCCACAGTCTGCTCAAAAGGACGAGTAAAAGAAGAAAAATCACACACCCGCCTTCCTCTCTTCACCTCCCCCCCCCCCACCCCCACCTTCCCCTCAAGCCAGTTAATGATGTGCATTAACCTAGAATACAGTAAGCCGTTAGTAGATCTAGTACATCTGAGTTATCACAAAGGTATATTCCATCTGAGAATAGAAGAACAGTTTCTGCTGATTAATAAATATAAGCCGTAGTGAAAGCTCTCGCAATATACATAGAAATGCATGGAGTACATGGAATGCTAGAAACATCCATACTGTTCAATGTACAACATTGGTTCAATAACACATGCTGCTCCAAGTAGAAAAATACAGCTCGATATAA
Source organism: Conus canariensis (assembly GCA_033310375.1). Lineage (NCBI taxonomy): Eukaryota > Metazoa > Mollusca > Gastropoda > Neogastropoda > Conidae > Conus > Conus canariensis. The sequence continues at coordinate 54,887,675 of CM065732.1, forward strand.
AATCTTTCTTTCAGTTACAAAAAAAAAACCAAACAAGCGAAAAAAAAACACATGCCAAATTCTGGACAATACAGAAACACTGAACATAAACAGATATGGATTAATTGCGTTTTAATTTGCACCATGGAGAAGAGAGGAGGCTAAAACAGCCACAGGAAAAAAGCCATGTTTGTTCCCCACCCTTCTCTGTGAAAGGATCCAATAATTCTGTGATGTTCCCCACTGTGAAAGGATGTAGTAATTCTGTGATATTCCCCATCTTTCTCTGTCAAAGGATCCAGTCATTCTGTGATACTCCCCACCTTTCTCTGTCAAAGGATCCAGTCATTCTGTGATATTCCCCACCTTTCTCTGTAAAAGGATCCAGTTATTCTGTGATATTCACCACCTTTCTCTGTGAAAGGATCCAGTCATTCTGTGATATTCCCCAACTTTCTCTGTCAAAGGATCCAGTCATTCTGTGATGTTCCCTGCCTTTCTCTGTGAAATGATCCAATAATTCTGTGATGTTCCCCCACCTTTCTCTGTCAAAGGATCCAGTCATTCTGTGATATTCCCCACCTTTCTCTGTCAAAGGATCCAGTCAGTCTGTGATGTTCCCTGCCTTTCTCTGTGAAATGATCCAATAATTCTGTGATATTCCCCCACCTTTCTCTGTGAATGGATCCAGTCATTCTGTGATATTCCCCACCTTTCTCTGTCAAAGGATCCAATAATTCTGTGATGTTCCCTGCCTTTCTCTGTCAAAGGATCCAATAATTCTGTGATGTTCCCCCACCTTTCTCTGTCAAAGGATCCAGTCATTCTGTGATATTCCCCACATTTCTCTGTCAAAGGATCCAGTCATTCTGTGATGTTCCCTGCCTTTCTCTGTGAAATGATCCAATAATTCTGTGATTTCCCCCACCTTTCTCTGTCAAAGGATCCAGTCATTCTGTGATATTCCCCACCTTTCTCTGTCAAAGGATCCAGTCATTCTGTGACGTTCCCTGCCTTTCTCTGTCAAAGGATCCAGTCATTCTGTGATACTCCCCACCTTTCTCTGTCAAAGGATCCAGTCATTCTGTGATACTCCCCACCTTTCTCTGTCAAAGGATCCAGTCATTCTGTGATACTCCCCACTTTTCTCTGTCAAAGGATCCAGTCATTCTGTGATATTCCCCACCTTTCTCTGTCAAAGGATCCAGTCATTCTGTGATGTTCCCCACCTTTCTCTGTCAAAGGATCCAGTCATTCTGTGATATTCACCACCTTTCTCTGTCAAAGGATCCAGTCATTCTGTGATAGTTCCCCACCTTTCTCTGTAAAAGGATCCGGTAATTCTGTGATATTCCCCACATTTCTCTGTCAAAGGATCCAGTCATTCTGTGATGTTCCCTGCCTTTCTCTGTGAAAGAATCCAATAATTCTGTGATGTTCCCCCCTTTCTCTGTGAAAGGATCCAGTCATTCTGTGATATTCCCTACCTTTCTCTGTCGAAGGATCCAGTCATTCTGTGATGTTCCCCGCCTTTCTCTGTCAAAGGATCCAGTCATTCTGTGATGTTCCCGCCTTTCTCTGTCAAAGGATCCAGTCATTCTGTGATGTTCCCCGCCTTTCTCTGTCAAAGGATCCAGTCATTCTGTGATGTTCCCCGCCTTTCTCTGTCAAAGGATCCAGTCATTCTGTGATGTTCCCCCCTTTCTCTGTCAAAGGATCCAGTCATTCTGTGATGTTCCCGCCTTTCTGTCAAAGGATCCAGTCATTCTGTGATATTCACCCCTTTCTCTGTCAAAGGATCCAGTCATTCTGTGATGTTCCCTGCCTTTCTCTGTGAATGATCCAATAATTCTGAGATGTTCCCGCCTTTCTCTGTCAAAGGATCCAGTCATTCTGTGATGTTCCCTGCCTTTCTGTGCTGAAAGGATCCCGTGATTCCAACCTGAGATGTTCCTCCTTCCCCAAGCTACCCTGTCCCTCCATCCACTGACATGATTCAGGGCATCCATGATCAGGCAGTCACTACCACCATCCCCTCCCCCCATCCCCCCCCCCCCCCCCCCCCCCCCCCCCCCAAATCCACATGGACAGGTTCTGCGCTATAAACACAAACAGGTATCACATTATCCACATCATCAGATTCTACATCATCCACATAAAACAGGTTCAAATTTATACACATAAAAAGGTACATAATACACACAGACAGGTTCCACATTTTTCACATCAACAGGTTACACATCATCCACATGAAACAGGTACCACATCGTCAATGCGGACAGGCTCCTTTTCACATCAACAGGTTACACATCATCCACATGAAACAGGTACCACATTGTCAATGCGGACAGACTCCTTTTCACATTAACAGGTTCCACATAATCCACATGAAACAGGTACCACATTGTCAATGCGGACAGACTCCTTTTCACATTAACAGGTTCCACATAATCCACATGAAACAGGTACCACATTGTCAATGCGGACAGACTCCTTTTCACATTAACAGGTTGCACATCATCCACATGAAACAGGTATTGTCCACAAAGACAGGTTCCAACATCATCCACATCAACAAAACATGCTCCTTTCTAGGAGGCCCCTCACTGCCACAGTACCTGCCCTGACAGCTCAACATCCTTAAGTCACGGCACCAGGAGGATGAAGATCATGACGAGAAGGGTGCGTCTGGCACACATCAACACCGCTCCACATTGTTGACGCGGGTGATGATGATGATGATGGTAAAGATAGTGATGATAATGTGTCTGGCTGTCTGTCAAACACACATCCACACCACCCTTACTGTTGACGATGATGATGATGATGATGATGATGATGTATTTGGCACACATCAACACCACCCCACGATGAAGAAAATGGAGAAGATGATGATGACGACGACCATGATGATGATGATGATGGTGATGATGATGACATATTTGGCACAAATCAACAGTACTCATGAAGTATGCGACTAAACACAGTAAAACAAATGCGGCCATCTCTTAAAAGTCCAGACCCCCTGTTGTCCTCAGTTCAGGACTGACACCACAACTACCAACATCCACCAACTGCAGCCTATTGCCACCTCAGTGGTCACCCTCTAACAGCTGTGGGAATTGACTCACGTCATTCAGCCACCCTCCTACAGCTGTGGGAAATGGTTCACGTTATTGGGCCACCCTCCTACAGCTGTGGGAAATGGTTCACGTTATTGGGCCACCCTCCTACTGCTGTGGGAAATGGTTCACATCATTGGGCCACCCTCCTAAAGCTGTGGGAAATGGTTCACATTATTGGGCCACCCTCCTACTGTTGTGGGAAATGGTTCATATCATTGGGCCACCCTCCTACAGCTGTGGGAAATGGTTCACATTACTGGGCCACCCTCCTATAGCTGTGGGAAATGGTTCACGTTATTGGGCCACCCTCCTACAGCTGTGGGAAATGGTTCATGTTATTGGGCCACCCTCCTACAGCTGTGGGAAATGGTTCACATCAATGGGCCACCCTCCTACAGCTGTGGGAAATGGTTCACATCAATGGGCCACCCTCCTACTGCTGTGGGAAATGGTTCACATTAATGGGCCACCCTCCTATAGCTGTGGGAAATGGTTCACATTATTGGGCCACCCTCCTAAAGCTGTGTGAAATGTTTCACATTATTGGGCCACCCTCCTACAGTTGTGGGAAATGGTTCATGTCACTGGGCCACCCTCCTACAGTTGTGGGAAATGGTTCACATTATTGGGCCACCCTCCTACAGCTGTTGGAACTGATTCATGTCATTGGGCCACCCTCCTACAGCTGTTGGAACTGATTCACATTATTGGGCCACCCTCCTACAGCTGTTGGAACTGATTCACGTCAATGGGCCACCCTCCTACAGCTGTTGGAACTGATTCACATTATTGGGCCACCCTCCTACAGCTGTTGAAACTGATTCACGTCATTGGGCCACCCTCCTACAGCTGTTGGAACTGATTCACGTCATTGGGCCACCCTCCTACAGTTGTTGGAACTGATTCACGTCATTGGGCCACCCTCCTACAGCTGTTGGAACTGATTCACATTATTGGGCCATCCTGCTACAGCTGTTGGAACTGATTCACATTATTGGGCCACCCTCCTACAGCTGTGGGAAACGGTTCACATTAATGGGCCACCCTCCCACAGTAGTGGGAAACGGTTCGCATCATTGGGCCACCCTCCTACAGCTGTGGGAAATGGTTCACATTATTGGGCCACCCTCCTACAGCTGTGGGAAACGGTTCACATTAATGGGCCACCCTCCCACAGTTGTGGGAAACGGTTCGCATCATTGGGCCACCCTCCTACAGCTGTGGGAAATGGTTCACATTAATGGGCCACCCTCCTACAGCTGTGGGAAATGGTTCACATTAATGGGCCACCCTCCTACAGCTGTGGGAAATGGTTCACATTAATGGGCCACCCTCCTACAGCTGTTGGAACTGATTCACATTACATCCATTCATCACAACATCACTGGACACCCTCCTACAGCTGTGGGAAATGTTTCACACTTGCACAACAGACCAGCTGTAACATTGTTCCAATAGCACCTGCATTCAATCATGCACACATACACAGAGCTGATGTTGACTCAGAGGGACGATGGACTTTGATGACCTCCACAGATCGGACAACATGCAACTGGTCACCTCAAATAGAAGACAAAGTAAACATATTCACTCTGAAATCACATCTGTCAAAAGATGTGGAACCAAAACACTATGAGTACAACCACAGCAAACTGATGACGTACTCACTGGTGTTAGTCTCTAAAATTTGTTAAAAACATTAAAATTGAAAAAAAAAAAAAAAACCTTGATGTGGTACAAACATCATAAACACAACTTGGTGACATTACTGAGTGGTTTCGTGAAAATTTCCGCTAACATTCCCACCGCAACATTTCAGTCAGCATTCCACCACTGCTGAGCCGATCGGCCGGTCTGCTACACATGATTAATACATGGTGGAAATTTTTCACACAAAATTTCTACTGCATGAGCTACTTCCAAAATTAGACTGTCTTCATGCAGAAAACTTCCCAAATTATTGTAAACTGTTCTTTTCAATGCCACATGGCTTGCACCACCTCCTCCACCCACACCCTTCTCCCACTGACTGCCTAAACAATAGTCCCAACAACAGACAACGCATGTCCTGCAAGCGATTCCTAACAAAGCACAACAGTTGGGATTAAAACAGGGGGTAGAGGAGGAGGGGAAATGGTAGATTACCCTCGAATATTATAGAAAGTAACGTTAACACTTTCATAGATGAATTCATCAAAATATTAACTATAACATTTTTGGCAGCAACAATAAGGCAGCAACAACAAGAACAAGACAGTCATACACAGAAAAAAAATTCCATGTGAAGAAACTCGGTGCAGTTTTTGTAAAGCAAGTGCAAGCCTTTCATTCTAACCAGCAGATTACCACTGCATAGCCTGCAATCACACAACACAGAAACCTTGCAGACACACTGGATTCACAGACTATTCACACACACCCACACCCACACACACACACACACATACACACACACACACACACACATGCACGCATGCACGAACACATACACACACTGATAGTACACACTTTGATGATCTCTCTCATACAAATCCAAGACAACAAAACAGCAGCAACGTCAGTTCTGTTGTCTCATTGCACCACATCCAACAAAAGACGGTGAACATGTGGTTCATATAACCATCTGAGCTACAGACTAAACACCTCATGTTTGCATATGGTTCCAATGCAATCACAGTTCACATACACATGAAACAGACCAAAACCCACACAGGTTCACACACACACAGCAACATCTCCACACTGGCACACACATACCACAGCCGTAGAGACACACCGCTTGGCTGTCACATAAAGGGCTAAAAATAGAGCCATACCAAATGTGCTCAAAAAATGAGCAACAAGAACAAATGTCGAAGGCATTTTGGTTTTCTGATGGTGTTGCACAAAGGCCAGGCCATGTCAGCTCTTTAGTCTGGGTCTCTGATTAGCATGAAGGTCGGCCCGGAGATGGCCTGAACAGATCTCCTAACCTCTCTGTCACTGACCTCTGACGTTCGCAATGAAGCACACGATGGTATGGAGGCAGACTCACCTGCCACGCTGCTTGTTACTGAGACTACCCACGGCCAGAATGGGGGACAGAGACGAGGAAGGGAGAGGCAGGGGGAGAGAGACTTAAGGAGGAAGAGGGGGGGGGGGGGGAAGGAAGGAGTGGGAGGGAGAAGAGGGAGGGAGGAGAAGGTTCCATGAGACATTGTGTATCCCACGACATGATCCAAATCCTGCCTGTATCCCACCAGTCCAGGAAAGCACGACCTGTTGCCCGATGGTGTGTTCTCATGACGTCTGGATATCAAAGCCTTCGCTCGGTTGTTTCATGATCTAGGCTGTTCCATACCACATCCCACAGGCTTTTCTGGTGCTGGTCTGGACACCGAAACATCACACATTTCGTCCTGGAGCTCTTCTCCTCCTCTAACTTTCAAAAAACCTTCCCCTCCCCTGTTCTTCCACTCACCACACCCTCTTCCACTCTTTAACCTTTTCATGTGCCTCCCCCCTCCCTTTTCGCTTCCAACTTCTTCTTTCGCAGCCTCCTCCCTCCTTCAAAGGCTCCGTTACATCTCCCTCTTCCTGCCTCTAAGCTTCCCCTCCTGTCTCTTCTGTCTCCTCCCTCCAGCTAGAACAGCGTCTTCTCCACTCTTCCCCTTCATGGTAACTCTCCCTGTCTCCCCCAAAATCCTCTCCACTCTCCCCCTTGTTCTTGCTGTCCTCTCCCTAACCTCCCAGTCCTCTCCACTCTCCCCAACATGTTCTCCTCAGCTCTCCCCACTCTTCCTCTCGTTCCTCCTTCGTCTCGTCTGTGCCTCTCTGCTCTCCCCCACTTCTCTTTTAGTTGTCCCAACATGTCTCTCAATTGCGTATTCACTCTCTCTCTCTCTTCTGCCGGGCATTCAGTGTCTGTCTCCGTTCGTGTCTCTCTACTCTCCCCACACTTCTTTAGCTGTCCCAACATCTCTCTCAATTGCGTATTCACTCTCTCATCTTTACCAGGAGCTCAGTGTCTGCACTTGACCAGGTCCCGGACGTCAGCGTAGAGCGGGTCCTCCTCGAAGTGCTTGTTCAGCTCCCTGAAGGTGGGTCTCTTGGAGGCCTCTGCCTGCCAGCAGCGCAGCATCACGCTGTACACCGTCTCCGGGCACTTCTCGGGCTGGGCCAGTCGCTTGCCGTGCTCAATGAAGCTCACCACCTGACAGGGAAAGGCAGCACAGTGTAGGGCAGCTCTCTCCAAAATGTGTGCGAGCACTCACACTATACTGACATGCAAATGCATACATACACACATGCAAACACACACACACACAAACATACATGCAAATACACACATCTTACGGCAAAAGGAAAAACAGACTGAAATCCATGGTAAAATGGTTAGAGCATTCCTCTGTGGAGCTGATGGTCAAGTCCGATCCACTTGCAGTGTTGGATTTTTTCAGCTTGAAAACCCTCTCTGTTCACCCAGCAATCAATGGGAACCTGATTCAATTCAGGGAAGGTTAAAGGCAGTGGAAGGGGAGGGATAGGCCCCATCTTTCATCATGCAATACTCTAGACACAGTGAACTTCTGACAGTTCTCTGATCCTATAGCAAATAGCCTATAGGAATTTTAACTTTTTGTTTGTTTATTTGTTTTTGGGCAAAAGGTGTCCCTTAACAAACTGGCCCGTTTCCTTTTCACACCGAGACCAATTCACAGCCAGTCCTTCACTTCTTTCTCCATTCCATCTCAGTGCCTAATTCACTTCAAATCTCCAAGGTCTTTACTGCCTACTTCATATCAACATGTCTTTAGTACCTCCAAGGTTTTTCCTGCCTATTTTATTTCAAATCTCCAAGGTCTTCAGTGTCTACTTTACTTCAATCTGGGAAGTGCCTATTTCACTTCAAATCTTAAGGGTCACCAATGCCTACTTAACTGCATATTTACAAGGCCTCAAGTGCCTACTTTATTTCAAATCCCCAAGGTCACCAGTGCCTACTTCAAATTTCCAAGGTCACCAATGCCTACTTTGCTTCAAATCTCCGAAAGTCAAGAACGCCTTCTTCACTTCAAATCTTCATGGTCTCAAGTGCCTACTCTATTTCAAATCTCCCAAGTCACAAGTGCCTACTTCAAATCTTCATGATCACCATAGCCTACTTTGCTTAAATTCTCCAAAGTCACATGCGCTACTTTATTTCCAATCCCAAAAGTATGTTTACTGTACATCAAATCTCCGAAGTCATAAGTGCCCCCTTCACTTAAAAACTCCAAGGTCACCAGTGCCTACTTCATTTCAAAACTCCCAGGTCTTTAGCACCTACTTCTAATCTCCAAGATCACTAACGCCTACTTTACTTTCCAAGGTCACCAGTGCCTGTTTTACTTCAAACCTCCAAAGTCCCCCGTGCCTACAGTCCATCCAATCTACTTATTCAACTTGAACCGTGAAAGGCACCAGTCTCTCCTTTCCTTCAAATTTTCAAGGTCAAAAGTGCCTGCTTCAAATGTCAAGGTCTTTAGTGTCTACCCTACTTCAAATCTCCAGAGTTCTCAATAGCATTGTTATTATTATTATTATTATTTGTCACGTTCATACGGCCTTGATAGTGTTATGATACTATTTTTATTCTGTGTTGTTTTGATTTCGTTTTAGAACACGGAAGTGCGACATAATCGGCACACGTTTTTAAGTTACGTCATCGCGATTGCGTCATCGTCCACGACTTATTCTAGCACAGTAACAAGACGGCAAGGTGACAAGTTGAAAATAAAGATTTTTGATTGGTTAAAAACATATTGTATTGCGTTCACTTGGAGATCTAAATTGTCGTTGGTCAACGTCACAGGGATATCGACTGTCGGACCTAGTGGTTGACTGTAGGGAGTTTCTGAGGTAAGTATCGATCTGGTAGAATAGTTATCAATCCTATCGATGTGCAGGATAATCGAGGATACTGGGCGATGGCTGCTATAATTCGTATTGTGTTGTTTACAGGATTCCTGGGCGCAGAGGCGTGGAGCTGCCTGCCTGAACCTGCCGTACCATTCTTAACTAACATCGTTACTGTTTACTTTCAGGTTATGAATCGGGTGTGAATGAAGCCACAGTAGGGAGATAGTGGTGATGTAAGTGCGTGTGTGCATGAGCAATTGTATTTTATGTGATCGGCCAGGCTTGGTCACTAAAAAAGAGATACTGATTTTTTGTTACAGACTCCACCTATGTTGGGATTTCACCTAATTTGATCCATCCACTTAATTGATCCTTCGACCTATGTTAATCCTTCAATCCAATTCAGCCCATCGTTCGTCAAGCTATACATCAAGAATTCTTCAAACTCATCGAGTAAACATCGTCTCCATTATCCCCGTCATGTGATTCATCGAACAAGTAACAAGATCGTACGGTAGAGCCATAAGCCGCGGACAATATTGTGTTTTGTGCCGATATATTTTGTTACTAATTATATCGGTGCTTCAGAAGAAACGAAGAGGACGGACAATATTGTGTTTTGTGCCGATATATTTTGTTTAGTAATTATATCCGTGCTTCAGAAGAAGACAAAGAGGGCAAGTAATATATGTGTTTCGTGCCGATATATTTTATTTATTAATTATATCGGTGCCCAGAAGAAAACGAAGAGGACAGGTTTATATTCATCTGAAGGCATTCAGCAAACAATCGATTCGACAAGAAGATCATCAAGGTGTACTGACTATCTTATTAACTGTGCTGCAACAAATAACGGTGTGTGTGATCGTGAAGCAGCAAGTTTGCAAAGTGACGTGGACAGTGCTCGAAGAATTCCAGTGTGGGTAACGGAAAATTCCAGGCACGGTGACCACGACGACGACTTCTCTAACCAGATAAGCAGGGAGAGAATGTGACACGAAAACGATGCAGCATACACGCACATAGATACATCAAAAAATTTGTAAGTGGCGCGAGAGAAACGTGTGAGTGCAAGGTTGTGAATTCGTTAATTTCAAATCATTGTCTGCGTAATTTGTAAATCCATCGTCACTCATTCACATCAAATCATCCTTCGCTCATACACACGACATTCATGTTCATATCATTCATCATTAGTTTAATAAATTTTATTTTGAATCATATCCACCCTTGTGAGTGTCTCCAAGTTGAGAGGAGAGAGACTTGTGGGGGAGAACATATTCACCCCATATACACCAAATCCCCACAAGGACCGCGACATTATTATTATTATTACTATTATGTATATAGCACCTATTCTCAGTTAGAAACCAAGCTCTAAATGCTTTATGATTCATGCTCTTGTTTACACAATGGACTGCCTACATGGGTACAGCTAACTGAAGTGCTACCTGCTGGCACTATGTATAGTCGTTTCCCATATCATGCAGTCAATATCCATCACTCAGCCTTTTTTTCCCCCTTCATTCTTTCAATTTCTCATTCAACATGCATGCTATAATTGCCTACTTTACCTCAAATCTACAAGGTCCTTAGCGCATACTTTACTTCACATCCAAAGTAATTAGACACTTCCTCGCATCTCAAAGGTCCAAGGTGCCTACTTCATTTCAAATGCACAATTCATTAACGCTTTATGTTTCTCTTGTAATATCCCACGATCTGCTTTGTTTTGTATCCCCTGACTCTCCAGTTCTTCCTAATTTTTCATACCTCCCAGTGCTCAGTGTACACCACATCTAATAACTATCAATGAGCTGAATTTCATTTCCTGCATCATGACTGTCATGTTTGTCACCAAATGCACCTCATTCAAAATCACTTTTTGATATTTTATATCAGACCCAAGCACCACAGATATTGCTCATTTACCTTCCTTCTTTTCTTTTTTTTTTAAATTTCCCAACATACCCCGTTTCTAATTAGCATGGATGTATCTACAAAACAGACTTTAAACAAACCATACAAATGCTGTTCATCTCTCTTACCTTCATATGCTGATCATCTTATATTCCACCTAACAGACAAAGATATATCTATACGGCAGAATTCAAACAGCGGGATAGTCATAATAGCGAAATCCATTCAACAGACATTTCCAAATAACAAAACTCACTCCAACATATGCATAAATTAAGATAAAAGACCTCATACGAAACATGCAAGCAATAATATTCATACAAACACACATAAATAGTCCCGAGACCCTGAATCAAACATATATACACGGATATTATGTATAATCACAATCGACACAACAGCTATGGATCTATTCAACAAGTCTGACTCCAACGCCCATGAATCGCTCAGTTGGTAGAGCGCCTGACTCGTAATCTTGGTGATCCTGGGGTTGAGGGTTCCAATCTCCGCCGGGGCGTTTCGGTACAGGGGGATTTTTCCCTCGGAGTTAACATTGGTTCTGACTCCATTTCCCATACAGTCCTTCGAATGAGACTATAAACCGAGGTTCCGTGTGTGAACGCACGCATAATATCTTGCACACACGTAAAATCCCATCACCAACTTTCGGAAGAGTAGGCCAGTTTGGCCGTTGGTATGGATGACACGTTACACACAGCATGCACCCTGCGTAAGAAATGGAAAGAATGAAGGAAGTAAGGACAATACTGACTGGATGACACGGGAAACGACTGAATGAAGCGCCAGCTGGCAGCTCTTCAGTCGGCACTACCCAGGTAGGCAGCCCGTTGTGTAAGCGAGTGTTGATTGTAAAGCGCTTAGAGCTTGGTCTCTAGCCGAGAATAGGCGCTATATAAGTATTCATTATTATTATTATTATCTATCCCACTGGACACCAGCTCTCCCCTGCCAGTCCCTGGCTCACCTCAATGCCCTTCATGTCGCCGTAGGGGGATTCCCCATAGCTGAACATCTCCCAAAGTGTAATGCCAAAACTCCACACGTCGCTGGCATGAGAAAAGTGACCGTAGTTCACACTCTCTGGGGCGTACCTGAAACACACCCATCTCTGTCACTGCGTGGCTCACGTGGCTCTGCCTACATCATGGACATCTTAAATCAGGTAGGGAACAGTAAACAGTAAATACATACATGTAGCGTAACTCTAACTCTCATGAAAAGATAACTACATGCCCGTCATCAAAATGAATGCTGCTTTCAACACTTGGTATTGACATTTGTGTGATTTCGTGTTGAAAGCAGCATTCTCGAGGAGTTCTGGCAATGAAATTATCTTATGAGTTACCCAGCTTGTTTGTTATTTACTGCTTACTCTTCCCTGCCTCATATAAGATTTCCTTTTTTATATCTTTGAAACTGAAGTTAACTGTATTTGTTTCTGTTGATCTGTGTTCCTTTTGACTATAACCAAGATCAAAAAGGCTCTGCCAGTCTTGAACAAATTTTACTTTGTTTTTTTTTGTTCACTTCTTCAATTGTTGTTAAAGTGTACATATGTCAGACCAGAGTACCTGTGCAAGCTCCAATCATTCTTTTCGTGGATATCTCCTTCTTTGCTCTGTGCACTATGTGTTAACATTTGTGCTGGTCAACATAATGTCAAATGCAGCATTTAGTTGAATTTAAAGACGTGTAACTATCAAGGGAGCAAGAGTTACCCTACTAGTTAGTATTTTTGTCTTTCTAACCTACTCTGAAGAGTCATAACTTTGACATCATCAGGGTTTTTATCCATCATTAAAATAACCCTCCACCTAAAGCCATCATCCCTTCCCTTGTGTTCCCCCTCCCTCCCACTCTCTGTCTAGGAATATATGGTTAGGAAACAGCATGTTTTTCAACATTTGCACCGTGAACATATGTAACAATTTTGTTTGCTTTGGCACATACTGTCTTTGTTTTCATTAATGCAATAATTATATTTAACATGCTTGACTCTGAGATAACTGCAATTTCTATCAGTGGGGAAAACTAACTTATCCAGCAATTATGAAAATAAACTGTTGCCAATTAAAAAGCAGCACTAACCAAATTTTTTCTTGAGCCAAATTTTAAGTTATATCAGAAGGCTTGCATGTGTCATAAACTGTTTTAATTGTTTTTACTGTGTTACCCTCCATTCTCTTTTCTCTCTCTCTCTCTCTCTCTTCATGAAAAAAATTTCCCCACTTCGGTGGTGTTCAGTGATGCACGTTCTGATCCAAACATATGCAGGACACCACCTACCAACACCCTACTGATGACAATAAATGATTAGTCGCTGAGCCAACATGAGTGAGCGTCTCACTCCGGAGGATGCCACCATGTCTGTTGCAGACACGCCCCCACGAACTTGCGGATACCAGAGATCTAGACATGAGCTCACCAAGGAAGTGAAGAGGAGATCAAAACTATGGTCATGAGAGCTGGGCATTAAGGGCCACAGGATTCACGACTCTTTTATGTGTGGATCAATGAGATGAGGAGGATGAGACTGATGCTACCGACTTCCATTCTGGGCTGAGACTGCATGACCGGGCTGTACTCTACACTTACTTTCATGATATATACCCGCATCAACTAGGCCCCAGACATACAGACAACTAAACTGCTGGCCAGAACATTCGAGCAACACTCTCAGGGACACATCCACTGAGTGGACTAACTCAAGTGTGTGGTCCCAGTCTTTTCCAGTCGATCCCATAACAAACTCAACTCTGGGTAAGCGCTGGCTGGGATGGAAAAATTCCATAAATGAATGGCTCTGATATTCTTTCATTAACCATGCTGATTGTGCAGGCTCACTCCCATCCCTCCCCCCATTCCCACTCCCGCTGTGATTTATGGGCTCTGTCCCATGTTCAGTAACATATTTTTGTTTGTTCATTCATTTATTTGCGGACTTTTTTATCAATGGGAGAGAAAATGATTGGCTGACCTGTGTTTTCCTACTGCTACTGACCCTAACCAAGACAACAGTGAAACTAACTACCAAAGCAAGTATGATAAAGACTGCTAAAGCCTTTGAAAAAAAAAAAAAAGATAAAATAGTATATCACAGAATCAAAACAGAAACCAACGAATTTATGTGTAATCTGAAGCTCAGATTCCTAAAGCCCAAGAAAGCTATAGAAAATAAAGCAAGTCATGCTTTATGTACATCAGGTCAGCAAAATGATTTGTTAGTTACAGCGTCATTACACGCCAGCTAATACAAAGACTGTAATGACAACACTTGAACACATGACAAATTATATTGACCTGAGGTGCATTAAGCACAACTTGTGACGCCGTATGAGGAGCAATCACTTACAAACACAGAGTGACTAAAAGAGAACAGCACAGAGTATGGACACACAGAAGACAACAGATAGAGAACAGATCAGTGATTAAACATGCAGACTGACCATTTGATGGGCCAGCGTCCACCATGTGAAGCCTTGTAGTAATCACTGCCCGATCCTGTTGCTCTGGACAGGCCAAAGTCACTGATTTTCACCTGAAATCACCAACCATCCACCCCAGTCTGTTAGACATACACCGCTCTTTTGGATGCACCTCTCTACAAAGCCACCTATCTTAACCTGAAATCACCACACACACACACACACACACACACACAATCAATCCATCTTTTGTCACACCGTTGTTAACCTGAAATCATCACACACACACACACACAACACACACACACACACACACACACACACACACACACACCTCTCTAGATTCATCTGTTCACAGAGTCACAAATCTTAAACCTAAAATCACCCCCTCCCCCTTTCACACACACACACACACATACACACACACACACACACCGTTAGACACACCTAACTACAGTCACTGATCTTAACCAGAAATCATCTCCAAAATCCTCTCACCTCCCCTTCCCCCATTTGACACACACCTGTCTGAAAAATACTTAACAATAAACCACCTCCCCCTCATCCCCTCTGTTAGACACGCCTACTTAATTGGTAATCACCTCCCCTCCCCATCTCCCCCCTTTTACACACACCTGTCTAAGTATCACCTTTCCCCCTCATCCCCTCTGTTAGACACACCTGTCTACATATTCAAAGTCACTGATCTTAACTTACCACCATCCACCCACACAAGGTAGACAACACACCTCTCTAAAACATAACTGATCTTAACTTTAAATCACCTCCATTCACCATCACCACCACCACACCCATACACACCCTGTCAGACACTACTTTCTACATCACTGATCTTCACCTAAAGTCACCCCCACCTCACTCCTATCCCACCCCACCCCTTCTGTTAGACACACCCATCTACACCGGAAATCACCTCACCTCCCTTCCACTGTTACACACACCTTCTACAAAGTCACTGATCTTAATCTGAAATCATCCCTCCCCCCCCCCAACCCCCACCCAAACAACCCCCTTGTTAGACACACCTGTCTACAAAGTCACTGATCTATTATCTGAAATCAGTCCCCACTTTCCATCCCCACTATCCACCCTCTCTTTTGGACACAACTGTCAACAAAGTCACTTATCGTCACTACTCACATGAAATCCCCCCCCCCCCCACTCCCATACACACCCACCCATCCATCCACCGATCTTCCCCCTGTTTGGCACATGTCTACAGAATGACAGATTTTAATCTGAAATCACCCCCACCCACCCCACGCTCTATTAGACACAACTGTCTATAAAGTCACTGACCTTCACCTGAAATGACTTGCCCCTCTGTCAGATATGGGGAGTTTGTATTAGACTCCCTGTTTGGCTAGTATACTTACCATGTCAGACCATAGCATTCCACAGCAGTTAGTCAGCTCTGCCAGGCTGAGATTTTTTGTGGCTAATGCAGTAATAAGACCATCACGTGACGCCCACACTACTTCCGCCAGGGAAGAAGCCGGTGTAAACTTCCTGTTCCTCATTCAACCAGGCCTATGCGCAAGGTAACCCCGAGAACCATAGCGCTAGTGGGGAAGGTAGGGAGAGTCTGACATGGTAAGTATACTAGCCAAACAGGGAGTATAATACAAACTCCCCATTTTGGCGTCATATACTTTACCATGTCAGACCATAGCAGAATTCAAAGGAATCGGAGGAGGGCTTAGTGCCCTAATGGTTCTTGGGGTTAGCAGAGGAATAGATATGGCTGCGTTAACCGCAAAAGAAGTCCCTAGAACCATCAGCCCTGGTCATGCAGACATCCCTAAAATAAAGGCTTATGAAGGGATTTTCCGGATGCCAGTAGGCTGCCTCCTGGATGTGGTGCAAGAGGACAGAGCGCTGGATCACTGTGGAAGTGGCCAGCGCCCTGCCCTCCTGGGCCCGGGGAGATAAGACGGGGAGATCCTTATACGCCTGGGCGTAGGCCGATCTGCCCATCTAGGAAGCATCTAGAGAGGACTGGGAGGAGCGCCTGGGGCGCAGGGTTCCCAGTAGCCCCGAATGGAGCCAGCTGAGAGCCTAACGAAGAAGACAGGAGAGAGAGGAACTACCTATCTGAAAATTGGAGGGCCTGATGGAGGAACAGAGTTGAGCCCAGGAGGCCATCTCTCCCCTTGGAAAAGGGCTCACCCTGTTGGGGATTGGGAATGGAGGGAAGGCGTATGTTATGAGGCCAGACCAGGGAGGGTGAGCCACCCTGGGCCTGAACACTCTTCCCCACTGGGCCGAGGGCCAGCCTGCTGAGGGTCCCTTCAGTGAGAAGGAGGGGCCCCGCTATGTGTGTCGCGCAGAGGGTGAATCCGTGCATGGCAACAGTGGAGGGGGGCCTCTATTCGGAGGGAGAGGCTGAGGGAGCGAGCCCCCCCCCCCCTCCCTCCCCCATTTGTTGACATAACAAGGCACCGAAGTGTTATCTGTGGGCAGGAGAACAAGTCGGTGCGAGACCTGGGGTTGGAAGCGGGGGAGGGCAAGCCTGCCCGCTTCCACTTCAGGCCGTTGATGTGGAAACGGGCCGACAGAGCGTCCCACACTGTGCGTCCCACACTCCCAAGGTATGAGGGTTCTCAAAAGGGGGAACAGCCTGAGTTGGAGGGGTAGTGTAGAGGTTGAACTAGTGCCACTCTCCCTACCCGTCCGCTTGAAAAGACAGGAACAAGAACGCGCGTGTATTTAAGATACTGAGCCATGCGCTTTTTGTGGCCATAGTCAGCATGAGTGTGTGGTTTTTGAGCCCATAGATGCCAAATGAGGCGATCTTTGGCACACAGAACATAGAGCATAAGGTTGTTTTGGGGATCCTTAGCAACCAGTACTGCTTACCTTGACCCAAGGATCCTGAAATGCACACTTTCCTGACATGTCGATTGCCTTGAGCACCGACGGGAAAATGGCGGATGTAAGTATCGTGTCTTCACGCGAAACAAGACTATGGAAAACTAGGACGAGACCTTGAGAAAAATCAATACATCAAGGTGAGCGTCGTCTGCTAGGCTAGGGCCGTTTGTCGGAACCCATTGCGAGCAGATTTCAGTGTATGTACCGACTGCTTCCCAGATTTTCTGGAACCCCGATCTTGCCAGACGAGACGTAGGTAGCGTCTGTGTGATGGGAGTATAAGGATGGAGTCCCCCATGGGCGACTCCCCCAGTCACCTCCAGGACTGTGTCTGCTGGCCGAACCGAAAATTTTGTTGGGGAGGTTTCGGTTTCGGCCTAGAGGGGATATTAGGGCGCTTGGCGGGCCGTGTGGTGTGGGCAGGTGACTGCCTGGGATAGGGTTTGAGCGAGAGTACGTCTCCTGGTGTCGCAGTCGAATAGTCACTGAACAGCGACTGGACCTGCCCAGGGATGCACCACAAGGCCGACTTGAGCGCCTGGGAGAGGATGGACCGTGACAGCACGGCATCTCTCCCTGCCAAAAGGAGATTGAAATGCATCCTGGCTGCGCTGTCCGCCACAGCCGACAGGTGATCCGAGATCTTGTAGATCAAGATCCGCATCAATGGGTCGCCGAAAGGGCGAGGTTGCATCTCCTGGTCTGTCTCCCGAGTCATCCGGGGACCCAGGGACAGCGCCGTCCTCCTCCGGCCAGAGTTCTGCCATCCGATGCAGGAGCATGTCCACAAGGCGTGTCCGCCGTGGTGTGGAGCAGGCCATCCTGACCATGCGGTCCCACTCCGCCAGGTGCTTCATGGAGATCGTGGCGGAGTGGGGAGGGGCGAGGTTGGGGATCAGCCAGAGGTCGTCCTGGGAGATGGCCGTCTCCCTGGTCACGGGGTTGTCCGAGAACAGGGAGGCAATGGCCGGCTTCCGGGGGTCCTTAAGGAAGGAGCCGACCGGGGCCGCATTGGGGGCCGTGAGGGCCTCCTTCCCAGGTGGAGGGACAGCTTGTGCACCCCTGGCACGCGTTGCCAGACCTACCCAGAGTGAGGAAATCGCCTGAGGGGCGCTTATTATGGGACGGGGTTGCGAACGTCGGGCTGGGCGCGGCCCGGCGAATTTCGCAAGTGAAAGGATGTTGCCGGAGGAGGGGGGGGGCCTACAAGGGTGACACGTTCCCACACCCGGCGAGTAAGGGACGAATGGAGAACAATGGGGTGAAGAGAAATCGTGAGCCGTCACGCCGTAGAGCGTGAATAAAATGAAACAAAGCGCCATCGTCTAACATAAGCCACAAACACGAACAAGTAAAGAAGGCAAGCACACGAGCAATCTCTACAAAAACAGAAGTATAGGCGAGACAGAGCAAAAAACCTGTCCTTGTTAGGCAGGAGGCCTCGTTGAATGAGGAACAGGAAGTTTACACCGGCTTCTTCCCTGGCGCAAGTAGTGTGGGCGTCACGTGATGGTCTTATCACTGCATTAGCCACAAAAAATCTCGGCCTGGCAGAGCTGACTAACTGCCATGGAATGCTATGGTCTGACATGGTAAAGTATATGACACCAAACTAAACAGTTGCTGTTCCCCAACCCCCACCACCCCCAAACTTGCTTGTATCGCCGCTGCCCTCCCCCTTGGCCGCTATCTCATAAGCAAATCCCACCTGTTTCTTGGTCTTGACGAGGATGTTCCTGGCGGCCAGGTCACGGTGGACAAACTGCTGTTTCTCCAGGTACATCATGCCCCAGGCAATCTGGGAGGCCCACAGATACAGCTCCGGCTTCACCTGCACCTCATTGGGGTAGTCCAGCAGGAAGTCCAGCACTGAACCTTTGGGCAGGAACTCTTCCACCTGTAAGAGAAGAGCACTGCTAGCAGCAGTCCCATACTAGCCTTTGGACAGGTACCTTTCCACCTGTAAGAGGGTATTATTGTTAGCAGAAAGTGTGGCACCCAATAATAATAAATGTCTTTGAGGATTCTCAGAAGATTCTAAAAAAAAAAAAAAAGAACAACTATCAACAACGTTTCAGTCATAGACCGTCTTCAGGACTTGTGACATAATAAGAAAAACAAATAAAACTACGTTTTCCAGCCAAACAGGCTATAGATGTTGCGGGGAGGACAAGATGCTTATTACATTCCCGCCGGCTTGCAGGCATTACTGAAACAGACTGCAGCTGCACTGAACGGTCACTACGGCCTGCAGACAGGATTTCTTGTCCAACCTTTAATCGGCAGTTTTATGTCACAAGTCCTGAAGACAGTCTATGACCGAAACGTTGTTGATAGTTGTTCTGTTTTTTCTTTTTTTAAATCTTCTGAGAATCCTCAGAGACATGTATTATTATTTTTTACAGAAGATCTGCGGTCAAATATCTGTTTTATTGTGGCACCCAATGTTTCAACAGGTACTCCACTCCCTGTAAGAAAGGAATGATGTTTGGGTCACTACGGCCTGCAGACAGGATTTCTTGTCCAACCTTTAATCGGCAGTTTTGTCTGCGTCAGTGGTGAGCCAAAACAGACTCAAACACTTCGCGAGGGAAAAAAAAAAGGGTGCAAAATAACACTTATAACACAGAGCTGCTTCATGTTACCTGTTTGTTGTTTTTCTGGATGAATGTGGTCAGAGAGTGGGTGAGTGCAAGAGAGAGAGAGAGAAAGAGAGAGAGAGAGAGAGAGAGAGAGAGAGAGAGAGAGAGAGAGAGACAGACAGACAGACAGACAGACAGACAGACAGACAGACAGACAGACAGACTTTTTAGCACAAAACCAATATTCTCTTGGCACAACAAACTCTAGCCAGAGGGACGTTGAGACACACTCCAGTGATCAAGATGTACCGACACCTTTTCATCAGCACAATAAACAGCAGGACATTAGGGTCACATCTGAACGCATGACACATCACTTTACAGTACATGACAGGGGAGAGAACACTCACCAGCATGAGTGGTGGGCCTTGACAGACTCCCAGCAGTTTGACGATACACTCGTGCTCCAGGTGCTGCATGACCACAGCCTCTCGCAGGAAGCTCTGCCGGTTCTCCACTGAGGCATCATGGAACACTTTGAGAGCCACTTCCATCTGGAAGGCAACAGCCAGAGTAGGCATCATTTGGAGAATGTGTGTGTGTGTGTGTGTGTGTGTGTGTGTGTGTGTGTGTTGTGTGTGTGTGTGTGTGTGTGTGTGTGTGTGTGTGTGTGTGTGTGTGTGTCTATGTGTGTGTCTATGTGTGTGTGTGTGTGTGTGTGTGCGCGCGAGTGTGTGTGTGTGTGGTTTGTGTGTGTGTGTGTGTGTTGTGAGGAGAGAGAGAGAGAGAGAGAGAGAGAGTGTGTGTGTGTGTGTGTGTGTGTGTGTGTGTGTGTGTGTGTGTGTGTGTGTGTGTGTGTGTGTGCATGCACGCGAGTGTGTGTGTGTGTGCGTGCGCGCGAGTGGTGTGTGTGTGTATGTGTGTGTGTGTGTGTGTGTGTGTGTGTGTGTGTGTGTTTCATGCACATGTGCATCCTTGCTTGTGTGTTTTTGAGTGTATCTGGCTACATGAGTGTAAGTACGTTCCGGTCATGCTTCAAAATGTGGACGTTCTGATACGGGGGGTTGCAATAATTTTTTTCTTAATCCATGCACAAAACCACAAACATCTAAACAATCACATCAAATTGCAGCACGCTTGATTTTGACTGTTATGAAAAACAAAACAAAAGAAAAAAACAAAAAACCCAACCAACCAACCAAACCTAAAATGCATTGTGAACTGGAGCACTGAAACGGTAGAATCACACAGGGGACAGAACTCTCACCTTCTGTCTCTTCCCTTTGTACTCCAAGAGAGTGCCCTTCAGCACTGAGCCGTACTCCCCCTGACCAATCTCTACACCTGATCACACACACACACACACACACACACACACACACACACACACACACACACACACACACATGTAATAATATGAATAATGTACATTTCTGTATCTTTGGAATTATGTACTTTTGAAAATGTTTGTTATTTTTCTTTGTATGCTGTATTTGTTTCTTTCTTTTTTATGCAGGCAGAATGTAAAAAAAAAAAACCTGACAGCTTATTCTTCAACCCTCAGTAAAGATAATTTTGATTTGGTCTGACACATGCAAACACACACACATAAACTCACACACACACACTCAACATTCACGCGCACACACACACACACACACACACACACACACACACACACACACACACATAATACACACACACACTTTTTACAGGCACACCTCAAAAAACATATGGATGGAAAGACAGACATAGAAATGGCCTGCCTGAGAGAAAGAGATACAGAGTTTGAGTGCAAGCACGCTCACATAAACACTTTTTACATGCACACTTAACTCTGCCTACCTCATGACTCAATCAAAAAAAATTCATTTTTTCTCAACTATTGCATAAATTTGATGAAAAAATTCCAAGACATCACTCCAACCAAAACAGCCATTTTTCCCACACGTAGTGAACTGGCACAGGAAGAAAAAAAACAAAAAAACAATGAACAGATTAAGTCTACTTCAGCGTTCTTGGCCCTGAAACAATTTTTCCTGAATTTACTGAACCCACAGAATGTCATGGATTAGGAGCACATAGTGATTTTCCAAGTCTAAACAAAGTACTGAAACCTTCGGGAACAAGGTAAAGTCCTTCTACATTCTCTGCACACTAAGTAATTAACTTTTGTTGTGAAGGTAAAAAAAAAAACCCTAACTTCAACAATTTTGTTAAACTGAAAGCATCACATACAGAAAGATTTGTCTTTACTGAGGGAAAAAAAACAATAAGAACAGAGTACTGAATACTGGACTTTAAACTGTGATGGAATTCAGCAAAACATGTGCTTTTGCACTGAGCAATCAATCACACACACACACACACACACACACACACACACACACACACACACACACTATGGTGATGATGTACGTCTTGTCTGTCTCCTCTTTGCTTCTTAACAAATGAGGCAGTGTTTATTTGGCCAGAGTTTACCTTCACCTTTTTCTGCTTGCTTCTGTGCAGCAAATAAATTTGTTTCTTGCTCAAAGTCAGCCAAAATTCCTATGAAATCAAAAGACTAAAACACTCAAAAGGTGATGCTCCCACAGACAAATCATGGGACACACCCACTGACTGAAATTTGGTCGTCGTCTGATCTGATATCCTGGCTGTCAAAACAAGTGAAAGTTTTTGGAGGCTTCACTTCTTGTAGCCTATCACTCAAGTCAACAGTTCAAGAATCTCTAGCAGCTTTTCAAATCACTATCGATTCTGGCCTCAAAATCACTCAGCAGTCGATCTCTGTTTTTAATAGATCAAAATCAAAATCGTCTCACTGCAAAATTTCTTCAAGAGTATAGACCTCAAATACACTCTCTTCATCACTATCGTATCAGAAAATGGATTCTAGATGTTGCATAGTTCCTTGATCTGCCATTTTCCCAGAAAATCACTGCCAAAAATAGCTAAACTTCAAAAATTCACAGCAGCAAAACTACTCCACCCAAACTCTTGCAACAAAAAACAAAATGGCGTCCAAAAATGGTCCTTCTGGTAGACTCTTCTGTCACGATTGCATTCTGGGATATGCAAGAGTGAAAGTGAAAGTTGTTGACCTAGTATTCAGCAGTTGATCTCAGTCGATGCTGTAGGCGCTCGGTTTAAAAAAACAATGTATGGATGGAAAGACAGACACAGAAAAGGCCTGCCTGATAGGTTGAGATGCACAGTTTGAGAGCAAGAGTGTGCATATATTCATGTGTGCATGTGTGCGTTTCAGAGCGTGTACGTGTGTGCGTGTATGTGTGTGTGTGTAGGCGTGTGTGGGTGTGTGTGAAAGACTGGAAGACAGGGCTGTGTGTTTTCCGTATTCAGTGAGGGCCTATGTGTCACTGACAGATGGCCAGCCAGCCATGCATGGGGTACCTTTCTTGATGTGTTTGATGTTGATTTTGTACAGCTCTTCTTCCCCCTTGGCTGCTGGGCGGCTTGAAGGTGGGGGCTGCACACAGCACACAGTGCATAAATCACACACTGTCCTAGTGTTCACAGCGCATGTCACAGGAATCACACATCGTTCACAGTGCACTTAACATGAATAACACATTGTTCACGGCACATAAGACATGAATCACACATTGTTCAGAGCACACGTCACATGAATCACACATGATTCACAGCACATGTCACATGATTCACACATCCTCCACAGCGTGCATTCTACAGATTACATCGCTTACCGCCCACATCACATCAGAAGGAACACAACTCATCATGCACAGGGCACATTTTGTAGAAGACAACATAGACCAAGGGCAGACAGACACACAGACCAAGGACAGACAGACACATAGACCAAGGACAGACACACAGATCAAGGACAGACACATAGACCAAGGACAGACACACAGACCAAGGACAGACACATAGACCAAGGACAGACACACAGACCAAGGACAGATGCACAGACCAAGGACAGACACACAGACCAAGGACAGACACATAGACCAAGGACAGACACACAGACCAAGGACAGACACATAGACCAAGGACAGACACACAGACCAAGGACAGACACATAGACCAAGAACAGACACACAGACCAAGGACAGACAGACACACAGACCGAGGACAGACACACAGACCAAGAACAGACAGACAGTGACAGACAGACAGGGACCAACCAACAGAGGGGCCCATGACTCACGTTGGAAGGCACTGGGGGTCGGGCAGCTGACACTGGGCTGGGAGGTTCTGGTGTGGCAGGGAAGGAGGAGAGCACTCTTCACTGATGGAGGGTGGGCGGGGAGGAAGGCTAGGTTTGTCTGAAACAATCACCCAACCAAGGGGACACAAGTTAGGTTTGTCTGAAACAATCACCCAAGCAAGGGGAGGAAGGCTAGGTTTGTCTGAAACAATCACCCAACCAAGGGGACACAAGTTAGGTTTGTCTGAAACAATCACCCAACCAAGGGGACACAAGTTAGGTTTGTCTGAAACAATCACCCAAGCAAGGGGAGGAAGGCTAGGTTTGTCTGAAACAATCACCCAACAAGGGACACAAGTTAGTTTGTCTGAAACAATCACCCAACCAAGGGACACAAATTAGGTTTGTCTGAAACAATCACCCAACCAAGGGGACACAAGTTAGGTTTGTCTGAAACAATCACCCAAGCAAGGGGAGGAAGGCTAGGTTTGTCTGAAACAATCACCCAACCAAGGGGACACAAGTTAGGTTTGTCTGAAACAATCACCCAAGCAAGGGGAGGAAGGCTAGGTTTGTCTGAAACAATCACCCAACCAAGGGGACACAAGTTAGGTTTGTCTGAAACAATCACCCAACCAAGGGGACACAAGTTAGGTTTGTCTGAAACAATCACCCAAGCAAGGGGAGGAAGGCTAAGTTTGTCTGAAACAATCACCCAACCAAGGGGACACAAGTTAGGTTTGTCTGAAACAATCACCCAAGCAAGGGGACACAATTAGGTTTGTCTGAAACAATCACCCAACCAAGGGGACACAAGTTAAGTTTGTCTGAAACAATCACCCAACCAAGGGAGGAAAGTTGGTTTGTCTGAAACGATCACCCAACCAGGGGAAGAAAATTAGGCTTGTCTGAAACAATCACCCAACCAAGGGGGACACAAAGTTAGGTTTGTTGTCTTAAACGATCACCCAACCAAGGGGAGGAAAGTTTGGTTTGTTTGAAACGATTGCCCAACCTGGGGGAAGAAAATTAGGCTTGTCTTAAACAATCGCCCAACCATGGGGACACAAGTTAGGTTTGTCTTAAACGATCACCCAACCAAGGGGAGGAAAGTTTGGTTTGTCTGAAACGAACGCCCAACCAAGGGGAAGAAAATTAGGCTTGTCTGAAACAATCACCCAACCAAGGGGAGGAAAGTTTGGTTTGTCTGAAACGATCGCCCAACCAAGGGGAAGAAAATTAGGCTTGTCTGAAACAATCACCCAACCAAGGGGAGGAAAGTCTGGTTTGTCTGAAACAATCACCCAACCAAGAGGAAGAAAATTAGGCTTGTCTGAAACAATCACCCAAACAAGGGGAGGAAAGTTTGGTTTGTCTGAAACGATCGCCCAACCAAGGAGAAGAAAATTAGGCTTGTCTTAAACAATCACCCAACCAAGGGGAGGAAAGTTTGGTTTGTCTGAAACGATCACCCAACCAAGGGGAAGAAAATTAGGCTTGTCTGAAACAATCACCCAACCAAGGGGAGGAAAGTTTGGTTTGTCTGAAACGATTGCCCAACCAGGGGGAAGAAAATTAGGCTTGTCTGAAACAATCACCCAACCAAGGGGAGGAAAGTTTGGTTTGTCTGAAACAATCACCAAACCAAGAGGAAGAAAATTAGGCTTGTCTGAAACAATCACCCAAGCAAGGGGAGGAAAGTTAGGTTTCTTTGATACAACTGCCTAACCAAGGAGAGGAAAGTTAGGTTTGTCTGAAACAATCACTCAACCAAGGAGAAGAAAGTTAGGTTTGTCTGAAACACTCACTAAACCAAGAGGAGGAACATTAGGTTTGTCTGAAACAATCACCCAAGCAAGGGGAGGAACGTTAAGTTTGTCTGAAACAATCACCCAACCAAGGGGAGGAATGTTAGGTTTGTATGACACAATCGCCCAACCAAGGGGAAGAAAGTTAGGTCTGTCTGAAACTATCACCCAACCAAGGGGAAGAAAGTTAGGTCTGTCTGAAACTATCACCCAAACAAGGGGAGGAACGTTAGGTTTGTACGAAACAATCGCCCAACCAAGGGGAAGAAAGTTAGGTTTGTCTGAAACAATCACCCAAACAAGGGGACACAAGTTAGGTTTGTCTGAAACAATCACCCAACGAGTCAGTCATTCCCAATACAGTCTGAAACATCCACTATCCTTCATGAACTCTTCTGCTTGCTGACCTCTGACAAATTTCCCAAGGAAGTGAGCATTAATCTGTTCTCCCTGCATACCTGAACCTCTGTGATCACTTCCTCAGTTTGCCTGAAAAACTAACACACCAGTCTTCTGTCAGCATACTCGAATCTTCTTGCCTGACCAAAGGAAGAACAGCGAGCAACACCACAGTGTCAGTCTGTCAAAGTCCCTCCGATGAAAGCGATATTTAATGCTCTAATTACAAAAAAAACAAAAAAACTCATTGTTTTCCTACAAAGCTTTTTAACGCCTTTCACTCCTGATGGTGGCTGTAGCCACAGTTCAGAGGTCATTGCACAATTAACAGTCAAGCTGGTTACATGATTATTCTCGCTTTGTTGCTAACAGCGCCTACCTGGCTGGGTATTTCAAGCAATTTCTCAACAAGTTTGGGCTCAATTTTGATGTGCTCTCTCTCTCTCTCTCTTTTTTCTCAAAACAGAAAGTTGCTGAGAGAGACAACATAGCTGTGAGGAAGAACAATGCAGAACATGTTTGACTTGCAGCACAAAAATCAACAATGGAATCAATGAAAACATGGTAAGCACTGAAGTAAGGTGCAGTTTTTCTTTTTCTTTTTTTCTTCTGTTGTTGTTGGTTGGGTTGTTTTTTTTCACTGTCCCATCTTGTGTGCCACAGATACAAAAACAGCAACAACAAAACACCATTCAACTGTCGATACAAACTCATAGAGGATGAAGATTCACCCTTATAAAGAAAATTTACAAGTAACAAGCTGAAACAAAAACAATAACAGCAGAGGAAAAACACCTCCAACCAAGCCTGCCCCCCACATCAGAACAGACCTGCGCACTGTTTCTTCAAACCCAGGACATCTCTAACCAAGCCTGCCCCCCACATCAGGATAGACCTGCACAATGTTTCTTCAAACCCAGGACATCTCTAACCAAGCCTGCCCCCCACATCAGGATAGACCTGCGCACTGTTTCTTCAAACCCAGGACATCTCTAACCAAGCCTTTCGTCACCAATTTTCTCTTCCCCAATCTCAAACTTGATCCTGTTCATGGACTTTATTTAATTTAGTGGGTATATAATGCTGAGGCAATGTGGTTCTTTGGTGTGTATGTGTGTGTGTGTGTGTGTGTGTGTGTGTGTGTGTGTGTGTGTGTGCGCGCGTGCGTGCGTGCATGCGTGCATGCGTGTGTTCTCTTGAAGGAGCATAGCCCAGGAAATCCTCTGTTAGCCCCCTCCAGCCTGTATTTTTCTTGCATTCTGTCATCTTCGTTCCAGTCTGATTCTGACTTTAAAGTACACTCGTTGTGTGGAATGTAGAAAAAACCTGCTCCTTTCTTCGTCTGTTGCCTGTGTGAAACAAATTCAGAATGGGACTGCCAGTGTTTATCCTGCACTTGTTCAAAGCAGCATGGCACGACACTATCCACCCCCATGAGAAAAAGGGTCAGATTCTATCTCACAATATCATTTTCTGTCTACATACTCCCAAGAGTGGACAATGGCATCCTACCATGGAGAGAGGAAGGGGTGGACTATGGGATACCCATTGTGGAGCCAGGGAGGGAAGGACTTTGAGATACCCACCATGGCTAGAGGAAGGGTGGACTTTGAGATACCCACCATGGACAGAGGAAGGGGTGGACTTTGATATACCCACCATGCAGACAGAAAGGGGTGGATTTTGATATACCCACCATGGATAGAGGAAGGGGTGGACTTTGATATACCCACCATGGACAGAGGATGGGGTGGACTTTGATATACCCACCATGGATAGAGGAAGGGGCGGACTTTGATATACCCACCAGGGATAGAGGAAGGGGTGGACTATGCAATACCCATTGTGGAGACAGGACAGGGTGGACTTTGAGATACACACCAGGGATAGAGGAAGGGGTGGACAATGCAATACCCATTGTGGAGACAGGACAGGGTGGACTTTGAGATATGCACCATGGGTAGAGGAAGGGGTGGACTATGCAATACCCATTGTGGAGACAGGACAGGGTGGACTTTGAGATACGCACCAGGGATAGAGGAAGGTGTGGACTATGCAATACCCATTGTGGTGACAGGACAGGGTGGACTTTGAGATACGCACCAGGGATAGAGGAAGGGGTGGCAGGCAGGTTGCTGTAGTCATCCAAAGTAGGCATGTCCACGATGTTGTGAGCTGAAATACACCGTTACTTCAGATTACACACATTACAGTGATCAATACTTCAGGTGACACACATCACAGTGATCAATACTTCAGGTGACACAAATCACAGCGATCAATACTTCAGGTGACACACATCACAGTGATCAATACTTCAGATTACACACATCACAGTGATCAATACTTCAGATTACACACATTACAGTGATCAATACTTCAGATTACACACATTACAGTGATCAATACTTCAGATTACACACATCACAGTGATCAATACTTCAGATTACACACATCACAGTGATCAATACTTCAGGTGACACACATCACAGTGATCAATACTTCAGGTGACACACATCACAGTGATCAATACTTCAGATTACACATGTAACAGTGATCAATACTTCAGATTACACACATTACAGTGATCAATACTTCAGGTGACACACATCACAGTGATCAATACTTCAGATTACACACATCACAGTGATCAATACTTCAGATTACACACATCACAGTGATCAATACTTCAGATTACACACATTACAGTGATCAATACTTCAGGTGACACACATCACAGTGATCAATACTTCAGATTACACACATCACAGTGACCAATACTTAAGATTACACTTATCACAGTGATCAATATGTCAGGTGACATACATCACAGTGACCAATACTTCAGGTAATACACATCACAATGACCAGTACTTCAGATTACACACATCACAGTGACCAGTACTTCAGTTACACACATCACAGTGTCCAATACCTCAGATCACACATGTGAGCATATTTCTCCATGTTGTGCATGCATGTTGGTATTTAGAAAAAAGCGCTAAAGGTAACACGGACAGAGGGGAGAGACAGAACAGGATCAGACAGACATGGAAACAGGCCATGGAGAGAGGGGAGAGACAGAACAGGATCAGACAGACATGGAAACAGGCCATGGAGAGAGGGGAGAGACAGGACAGGATCAGACAGACATGAAACAGACCATGGAGAGAGGAGAGAGACAGGACAGGATCAGACAGACATGAAACAGACCATGGAGAGAGGGGAGAGACAGAACAGGATCAGACAGACAAGGAAACAGGCCATGGAGAGAGATAAGACAGGACAGGATCAGACAGACATGGAAACAGGCCATGGAATGAGAAGAGAGAGAACAGGATCAGACAGACATGGAAACAGACCATGGAGAGAGGAGAGAGACAGGACAGGATCAGACAGACATGGAAACAGACCATGGAGAGAGATAAGACAGGACAGGATCAGACAGACATGGAAACAGGCCATGGAGAGAGAGAAGACAGGACAGGATCAGACAGACATGGAAACAGGCCATGGAGAGAGATAAGACAGGACAGGATCAGACAGACATGGAAACAGGCCATGGAGAGAGGGGAGAGACAGATCAGGACAAGACAGACATGGAAACAGGCCATGGAGAGAGGGGAGAGACAGGACAGGATCAGACAGACATGGAAACAGGCCATGGAGAGAGATAAGACAGGACAGGATCAGACAGACATGGAAACAGGCCATGGAGAGAGGGGAGAGACAGGACAGGATCAGACAGACATGGAAACAGGCCATGGAGAGAGATAAGACAGGACAGGATCAGACAGACATGGAAACAGGCCATGGAGAGAGAGAAGACAGGACAGGATCAGACAGACATGGAAACAGGCCATGGAGAGAGATAAGACAGGACAGGATCAGACAGACATGGAAACAGGCCATGGAGAGAGATAAGACAGGACAGGATCAGACAGACATGGAAACAGGCCATGGAGAGAGAGAAGACAGGACAGGATCAGACAGACATGGAAACAGACCATGGAGAGAGGAGACAGGACAGGATCAGACAGACATGGAAACAGGCCATGGAGAGAGAAGAGAGAGAACAGGATCAGACAGACATGGAAACAGGCCATGGAGAGGGAGAGAGACAGGACAGGATCAGACAGACATGGAAACAGGCCATGAAGATAGGAAAGAGACAGAACAGGATCAGACAGATATGGACACAGGCCATGGAGAGAGGGGAGAGACAGAACAGGATCAGATAGACATGGAAACAGACCATGGAGAGAGGAGAGAGACAGGACAAGATCAGACAGATATGGACACAGGCCATGGAGAGAGGAGAGAGACAGAACAGGATTAGATAGACATGGAAACAGGCCATGGAGAGATAGAAGAGACAGAACAGGATCAGACAGACATGGAAACAGGCCATGGAGAGAGGGGAGAGACAGAACAGGATCAGACAGACATGGAAACAGGCCATGGAGAGAGATAAGACAGGACAGGATCAGACAGACATGGACACAGGCCATGGAGAGAGAAGAGAGAGAACAGGATCAGACAGATATGGACACAGGCCATGGAGAGAGGGGAGAGACAGAACAGGATCAGATAGACATGGAAACAGGCCATGGAGAGAGGAGAGAGACAGGACAGGATCAGCAGACATGGACAAGGCTGAAGAGAGGAGACGTGAAGCATGGAACAGGCATGGAGAGAGGAGAGAGACAGAACAGGATCAGACAGACATGGAAACAGGCCATGGAGAGAGGAGAGAGACAGAACAGGATCAGACAGACATGGAAACAGGCCATGAAGATAGGAGAGAGACAGAACAGGATCAGACAGACATGGAAACAGGCCATGGAGAGAGGAGAGAGACAGACAGGATCAGACAGACATGGAAACAGGCCATGGAGAGAGGAGAGAGACAGAACAGGATCAGACAGACATGGAAACAGGCCATGGAGAGAGGAGAGAGACGAACAGGATCAGACAGACATGGAAACAGGCCATGGAGAGAGGAGAGAGACAGGACAGGATCAGACAGACATGGAAACAGACCATGGAGAGAGGAGAGACAGGACAGGATCAGAAGACATGGAAACAGGGCCATGGAGAGAGAGAGAGAGACAGAACAGGATCAGACAGACATGGAAACAGGTACATGAGGACGAGGACGCAGGATCACACTGTCACCATGTGTAGATTGAGTGACGACAAAGCGCATGAAGGTAGGCCGTGGACGGCAATCACTGTAGTGTTCACCAGGTGCTCCAGAGACAGCAGGTAGGGGCCAGTCACTCAATGAAGTGCACAAACGGTGCACGATAATGCTGTAGTCACAACCATCAATGTGAACTGAAACGATAATCGTGCTTGTTCAACATGCAATGATAATAAGCAGACGAAAATGCAATGATCACCAGGTAGCGATTTAAACCCCATTCCCTGACCACAGTATAAGTGCTTTTCTGTATTGCTGTGTGCCGGGGCCAAATTTTGCTTTTTGCAGTTGGTTCACTCATCTGTTCACTACTCATTCATTTATTGAGATATCTCTTAGATTTTTTGCATGTTTTTTTCTTATACCCTCTGCTATGATGTGGTATCATAATAATTTGATTTGGCTGGTCATAAGTATGATAAAAATCAATATAATCAAATATTTTTGTAATAAATTGACACTTTTTCTGCATACGCACACACACTGCAGCACATCAAACCAAACAGAAAAGTGAAAAAAACTAGTGTTCTTATTGACTGAACATTATACAAACATCTGGTATTCATATTACTGCCAGCAAATGTTTTTCTGTGTGGTAACACATGCATAATTGGGGGTACCCCAATCCCAGGGTAAAGGGACAGAATTTTGCTTTAGCGGTAGGTTCACTAATCTGTTCAATACTCATTCATTTATGGAGATATGTCTTAGATTTCTTGCATGATTCTTCCTTATTTCCTGGTCTTTAATGAGATTTCATAATATTTTGATTCTGTTGCCAAATAGTTTGGTAAAAAGTATTATGATAAACTTTTTTGAAATAAAATAATTGTTTTTGAACAAACACACGCATATTGAAACACATCAAACCACACAAAACAATGAAAAAAATGGGTGTTTGTATTGGCTGAGCATCATACAAACATCTGGTATTGGTATCATTCCAATCAAATGTTCTTTTATGTGGTAATACATGCATCATTGGGGTTACCCCAATTCAGGAGTAAAGGGACAGAATTTTGATTTTGTGGTAGGTTCATGTATCTGTTCACTACTCATTCATTTATTGAGATATCTGTTAGATAGTTTGCAGTTTTCCTCCTTATAGCATGAGGTATTATGTAGTATCATAATATTTTGATTTTGGTGGCACTAGTATAGTAAAAAGTAACATAATCAACATGTTTTTGTTATAAAATGACAGTGTTCGAGCACACACATACACACTGCAACACATCAAACCACACAACACATAGAAAAAATTGGTGTGAGTATTGCCTGAACATCATACAAACATCTGGTATTGATGTCATTGCCAGCAAATCATCTTCTGTGTGGTAATACATATATCTTTGGGGGTACCCCAATCCCAGGGTAAAGGGACAGAATTCTGCTTTTTGCAGTTGGTTCACTCATCTGTTCACTACTCCTTCATTTATTGCTTTATCTATTAGATCATTTGTATGTTTTCCCCTTATACCCTGTGGCATGATATGATGTCATTATATTTTGATTTTTTTTGGTAAGTAATATGGTAAAAAGTAATATAACCAACTTTTTTGTGATGAAATGACTGTTTTTGAGTGTATACAAACACATTGCAGCTCATCAAACCACACAAAATATTGAAAAAAATGCTATTAGTATTGCCTGAACATCATACAAACATCTGGTATTGATGTCATTGCCAGCAAATCTTCTTCTGTGTGGTAATATATACATCTTTGGGGGTACCCCAATCCAAGGATAAAGGGACAGAATTCTGCTTTTCACAGTAGGTTCACTTATCTGTTCACTACTCCTTCATTTATTGCTATATCTATTAGATTGTTTGCATGTTTTCCCCTTATACCTTGTGGCATGATGTGATGTCATTACATTTTGATTTTGTTGATAAGTAATATGGTAAAAAGTAATATAACCAACTTTTTTAGTAAATGAAATGACTGTTTTGGGGCACACATACATACATTGCAGCTCATCAAACCATACAAAACATGGAAAAAATTGGTGTTAGTATTGATTGGACATCATACAAAAATTTGGTATTGATATTATTGCCAGCAAGTCTTCTTCTGCATAGTAATACACACATCTTGAGGAGTACCCCAGTCCAAGGGAAAAGGGACAGAATTCTGCTTTTTGCAGTAGGTTCATTCATCTGTTCACATCTCATTCATTATTTGAGATATCTGTTGCATTTTCTGCTCTTTTTTTTTCTTATACCCTGTGGTATGCTATGGTTTCATAATATTTATATTCTGTTAGCAATCAGTATGGTAAAAATTGATAATATCAACTTTTCTGTACTAAACTGACTGTTTTTGAGGACTCGCATACACGTTGCAATACATCAAACCACAAAACAACTTTGAAAAAAATGATGTTAGAATTGACTGAACATAATATAAACATCTGGCATTGATATGACTGCCAGAAAAGTCTGTTCTGTATGATAATACATACATATATCATTGTAGGAACCATAATCCAGACATAAAGGGACCAAATCTTGCCTTAAATTGCAGTAGGTTTACTAATGTGATCACTACTGTCTCATTCACTTAGATAAGTCTTACATCTTTTGCATGTTTTTTTCTTGCATCTTTGGCTATAACCTGATATACTAATAATCAGATTTTGTTAGTAAACAGTATAGTAAAATTTGATGAAATCAAATCTTATGACAGTTTCAAAATAAAAACAGTCATATTGCTGTATATAAAACCACACAAAACACTAGAAAAACTGATGTTAGTGTTCACTGGATGCGAGGAGAAACGTCTGGTACTCACTCAGTACATGTTCATGATCTGTACACTAATCCAGTACTTCTTTCTGTACATCTCGCAGGTTTCTGGGGTTGTTCTTGAGTTGAGCAGCCTCACTAATATAACCCAGTCTGATTATTTCCACCAGTTGAACAGTCTGGTCACACTCATGAATAAATCAGAGTTTCAGAAGAAACACCACCATGAAGATGAAAAAAAAGAAAAACACACACGCACTCAAGAATATAAAAACACAGAGATAAAAGCATGCACTGACTAACTGAAGATCTATGAAAAAAAAATGCACTGCAAAACTAAGCTGTGCTACAGGATCCACACTACTCCCAGTAGTTGAAGTTAGTGTGATAATCCATGTAGCACTGTGGATAGCACAGTGCAGGCTTGGAGGGACAGGAGGGGCAGTGGGACCGCACATCACGCCTGATCTTCAGCTTCTTGGTGCAGACCCTGCAGGCCCTCTGTGGTGCTGCCTTGTTGGGTGTTGGTGGGATGGGGAACATGAAATGCCTTTCCGTCAGCCTCACTTCATCGTCGGACCAGTAGCTGCTGAGGTACAACTTGATCCCGAACCTGGCACACTTGAGGGGGATGTATTGGCGAAATATAAGCCTACCCTTCTAAAGGAGTAGGCTTTCATCCACACACACCGCTCGCCGTGGCTCATACACCTCCTGAAATTTTTCATGGAGGTGGTCCAGTACTGGACGGATCTTGTACAGCCAGTCATACTGGGGATGGTCTGGTGGTGGCATCGCAGAGTTGTCGTGAAAGTGGATAAATTGTAGGATGATCTGAAATAGGATTGAACAACATTTGATCAGTGTGTGTAAACAAACCACACACACACACACACACACACACACACACACACACACACACACCAGAAACAATCAAGTACACATACACACATTTGTACACACACACAGACACAGACACACACACCACATAGAAGCACAAACACACACACACACACACCATAAACAATGACACACAAATACACCACATAGAAGTATACACACATACACACCACATAGAAGCACACACACGCACACACACACACACACACACACACACACACACACACACACACACACACACACACACATAAACAATGACACACAGATACACCACATAGAAGCATACACACATACACACCACATAGATGCACACACACGCACACACACACACACACACACACAGAAGCACACACACACACAAAACAGAAGCGCACACACACATTACAGAGAAGCTCACACACACACACACACACACACACACACACACACACACACACACATCATCATCATCCTCATCTATTGTAATGCTAAAAAGAAACACTTGGACATAGTAAAGGAGTTGGAGAGGGAGGGTGGAAGGAAAATGAGAACAAGTAAACACAGAGAGACTCTGAGAGAGTAAAGAAACTTACTTGAAATCTGTTTCTTGTCATTACTGAGCTGAAGACTGGAATGCGGTACAGCACCTTCTTTGACCAGTACAGCTCAATTGCAGGCAGTCACACGATTCCCATCAGCAACACCTGGGCCAGGTACTTTTTTAGTTCAGCAGCATCAACAGGTTCCCACTGATTTGCTCTGGAATACTGGGGCAAGATTGTCGAGCTCCATGCCCTCTGCCACGCCCTCTGCCACACCCCCTGATTTGATGCTGTCCAGTGCCTCTAGCTCTTCCCCTGCCCCTACCACGACCTCTCATGACAGGAGGGGGTGCTGTGCTGGTGCTGGGAATCGGCTCTGGTTCTGATTCTTGGTCGAATCATGGCCGGTATCGCTCGCTTGACCAACATCACGTGGGTCGAAGTCCGGGTCTTCTTCTTCGTGACCGCCACGAGTTCCGACAAAAGTGGATGGTGCTGGTTACCATCCGTCTCTTCCTCATCACTATCACTGTCACCTGATGCTTGGAAGTCTTCGTCACCACTATCAATATCATTCAACACTTCATCTAAAACTTCCAGTGCGCTATAACGCTTCAAAACAGGTCGCCGTGTCGAGCTTCGTCTCTGATCCGCCATCTTGATTATGATAATCAGCTCGACCCTTCTTGAATACTAAACCGACAATTTCCTAACACTTCAGTACACTGATAAAGGGATTGAACTGTTATTTAAACACCCCAGTAGAGTCAGGGACAATTTCTAGGGTTATTTCCCGTGCCGATTTTCGAAATTTCGATGACGAAAATACCCCGTAATAGACACGGTTACGGGCGTACAGGATCGCGGAAACAACCCCGTAATAGACACGGGGCAAGCAGGGAAGAGGTTAAATCTGTTCATAAAGCAATGACAATAATTATAATGTACAGCACAAGCAACAATCATGAGTGTGAAAACGATGATTTGTTTATAAAGCAAAAGAATAATGCTGAGCACAAACAATGGTCATGACCATGATAATGGAGATTACTATTGTTCACATAGCGTTGACTACAATGTGGAGCAAAAATAACGATCATCACCTTGGGAATGACGGCTCTGTTGTTTTTTTTAACACTCTGTTAAACCAGCAAACACACAAGCTTTAAACTATATGCATACTCCAATTCCATATATGTTTACTCTTTAATACTTACTTGACAGCTGAAGACCGACAACTACGCCAATACATAAAACAAAGACCCATTAAAACACCCCATAGTTTAATTAAATGACACATTCACATAATGATATAGCATCGCAAAAGGACAGAAAACCATAGCACAAATTTATTACACAGATAAAGCTCCAATCAATTTAATGCATGGATATTTGTATTTTTGAGGGGGAGAAGGGAAGGGGCAGGAGGGGGATAATTCAACAAGTTCTTTTATCACATGCAAGTCTCTCTCTCCATGTTGTGCGCACATGACTGTGTTCAGAAAGAAGAAGAGCACTAAAGGCAACAACTGCTGTAAACAAGCACAGAATCTGAGATCAACCTGAACAAAGCAGTACCAGAGATAAAAGAGAGATTTTAAACCAATTTATCACGGCTGAGATGTCAGCCAGCAGAAAGGGCCAGCCACAGGCACATTCATCAAATTTTTTTACAAACAGCTCACATGTATTACTGATACATCTCATAACACATAAGTTTAACTACTGACATCTGTAAATGCCATGACAAGTTTGCCATCCATTCATTACCACACTAAGAATAAAAAAAAAGGTTAAAATTTCATTAACAACACTTGAGGCCCCCCTCCCCCATTCCAAAGAAATGACAGGTGCCCAAAAAGGAATGGCCAGTGCCCACCGTGGACAGTATCTTCAATCTCCTTACCCAAGCACCCAATGATCAGGCCATAAACTGCCTCAGAACATATCTCCTAAGCAGCTGTTTCGATATCATCAGATATCTCACTATACATCTCCTACGTAGCCCTTTTGTCGCACAATTTCTCAATATGCTTTTAAGTGGGAGATTTGCAGCACACTTCTGTCAGCTAGCTGATCCACTGACATCAATCCTATATGCCAGTGAGATCCAGCCACTGCAGGATGGAATCCTGTTGGCAGTTCAGCCTTCCCAAACCCTCTACTCAGTGATGGTCAGTTGCTGGCAACCAGCCAGTGGTTAACAGAAAACATGGCTTGATATAACTTGTTAGAGGAGAGAAACTTTCTGTAACCGGGACAGCTGCATGCACCATCAAGACAGACACAGTAACCGGGACAGCTGCATGGACCATCAAGACAGACACAGTAACCGGGACAGCTGCATGGACCATCAAGACGGACACAGTAACCGGGACAGCTGCATGGACCATCAAGACAGACACAGTAACCGGGACAGCTGCATGGACCATCAAGACAGACACAGTAACCGGGACAGCTGCATGGACCATCAAGACAGACACAGTAACCGGGACAGCTGCATGGACCATCAAGACAGACACAGTAACCGGGACAGCTGCATGGACCATCAAGACAGACACAGTAACCGGGACAGCTGCATGGACCATCAAGACAGACACAGTAACCGGGACAGCTGCATGCACCATCAAGACAGACACAGTAACCGGGACAGCTGCATGGACCATCAAGACAGACACAGTAACCGGGACAGCTGCATGGACCATCAAGACAGACACAGTAACCGGGACAGCTGCATGGACCATCAAGACAGACACAGTAACCGGGACAGCTGCATGGACCATCAGACAGACACAGTAACCGGGACAGCTGCATGGACCATCAAGACAGACACAGTAACCGGGACAGCTGCATGGACCATCAAGACAGACACAGTAACCGGGACAGCTGCATGGACCATCAAGACAGACACAGTAACCGGGACAGCTGCATGGACCATCAAGACAGACACAGTAACCGGGACAGCTGCGTGGACCATCAAGACAGACACAGTAACCGGGACAGCTGCGTGCACCATCAAGACAGACACAGTAACCGGGACAGCTGCATGCACCATCAAGACAGACACAGTAACCGGGACAGCTGCGTGGACCATCAAGACAGACACAGTAACCGGGACAGCTGCGTGGACCATCAAGACAGACACAGTAACCGGGACAGCTGCGTGGAGCATCAAGACAGACACAGTAACCGGGACAGCTGCGTGGAGCATCAAGACAGACACAGTAACCGGGACAGCTGCGTGGAGCATCAAGACAGACACAGTAACCGGGACAGCTGCGTGGAGCATCAAGACAGACACAGTAACCGGGACAGCTGCGTGGAGCATCAAGACAGACACAGTAACCGGGACAGCTGCGTGGAGCATCAAGACAGACACAGTAACCGGGACAGCTGCGTGGAGCATCAAGACAGACACAGTAACCGGGACAGCTGCGTGGAGCATCAAGACAGACACAGTAACCGGGACAGCTGCGTGGAGCATCAAGACAGACACAGTAACCGGGACAGCTGCGTGGAGCATCAAGACAGACACAGTAACCGGGACAGCTGCGTGGAGCATCAAGACAGACACAGTAACCGGGACAGCTGCGTGGAGCATCAAGACAGACACAGTAACCGGGACAGCTGCATGGAGCATCAAGACAGACACAGTAACCGGGACAGCTGCATGCACCATCAAGACAGACACAGTAACCGGGACAGCTGCATGGACATCAAGACAGACACAGTAACCGGGACAGCTGCATGGAGCATCAAGACAGACACAGTAACCGGGACAGCTGCATGGAGCATCAAGACAGACACAGTAACCGGGACAGCTGCATGGAGCATCAAGACAGACACAGTAACCGGGACAGCTGCATGGACCATCAAGACAGACACAGTAACCGGGACAGCTGCATGGCACCATCAAGACAGACACAGTAACCGGGACAGCTGCATGCACCATCAAGACAGACACAGTAACCGGGACAGCTGCATGCACCATCAAGACAGACACAGTAACCGGGACAGCTGCATGCACCATCAAGACAGACACAGTAACCGGGACAGCTGCATGCACCATCAAGACAGACACAGTAACCGGGACAGCTGCATGGGACCATCAAGACAGACACAGTAACCGGGACAGCTGCATGACCATCAAGACAGACACAGTAACCGGGACAGCTGCATGGACCATCAAGACAGACACAGTAACCGGGACAGCTGCATGGACCATCAAGACAGACACAGTAACCGGGACAGCTGCTGACCATCAAGACAGACACAGTAACCGGGACAGCTGCATGGACCATCAAGACAGACACAGTAACCGGGACAGCTGCGTGGACCATCAAGACAGACACAGTAACCGGGACAGCTGCTGGACCATCAAGACAGACACAGTAACCGGGACAGCTGCGTGGCATCAAGACAGACACAGTAACCGGGACAGCTGCGTGGACCATCAAGACAGACACAGTAACCGGGACAGCTGCGTGGAGCATCAAGACAGACACAGTAACCGGGACAGCTGCGTGGAGCATCAAGACAGACACAGTAACCGGGACAGCTGCGTGGAGCATCAAGACAGACACAGTAACCGGGACAGCTGCGTGGAGCATCAAGACAGACACAGTAACCGGGACAGCTGCGTGGAGCATCAAGACAGACACAGTAACCGGGACAGCTGCGTGGAGCATCAAGACAGACACAGTAACCGGGACAGCTGCGTGGAGCATCAAGACAGACACAGTAACCGGGACAGCTGCGTGGAGCATCAAGACAGACACAGTAACCGGGACAGCTGCGTGGAGCATCAAGACAGACACAGTAACCGGGACAGCTGCGTGGAGCATCAAGACAGACACAGTAACCGGGACAGCTGCGTGGAGCATCAAGACAGACACAGTAACCGGGACAGCTGCGTGGAGCATCAAGACAGACACAGTAACCGGGACAGCTGCATGGACATCAAGACAGACACAGTAACCGGGACAGCTGCTGGACATCAAGACAGACACAGTAACCGGGACAGCTGCATGCACCATCAAGACAGACACAGTAACCGGGACAGCTGCATGCACCATCAAGACAGACACAGTAACCGGGACAGCTGCATGCACCATCAAGACAGACACAGTAACCGGGACAGCTGCATGCACCATCAAGACAGACACAGTAACCGGGACAGCTGCATGCACCATCAAGACAGACACAGTAACCGGGACAGCTGCATGCACCATCAAGACAGACACAGTAACCGGGACAGCTGCATGCACCATCAAGACAGACACAGTAACCGGGACAGCTGCATGCACCATCAAGACAGACACAGTAACCGGGACAGCTGCATGCACCATCAAGACAGACACAGTAACCGGGACAGCTGCATGCACCATCAAGACAGACACAGTAACCGGGACAGCTGCATGCACCATCAAGACAGACACAGTAACCGGGACAGCTGCATGCACCATCAAGACAGACACAGTAACCGGGACAGCTGCATGCACCATCAAGACAGAC
This sequence comes from Conus canariensis, assembly GCA_033310375.1. Lineage (NCBI taxonomy): Eukaryota > Metazoa > Mollusca > Gastropoda > Neogastropoda > Conidae > Conus > Conus canariensis. The sequence continues at coordinate 54,928,794 of CM065732.1, forward strand.
ACAGTAACCGGACAGCTGCATGCACCATCAAGACAGACACAGTAACCGGGACAGCTGCATGCACCATCAAGACAGACACAGTAACCGGGACAGCTGCATGGACCATCAAGACAGACACAGTAACCGGGACAGCTGCATGGACCATCAAGACAGACACAGTAACCGGGACAGCTGCATGGACCATCAAGACAGACACAGTAACCGGGACAGCTGCATGGACCATCAAGACAGACACAGTAACCGGGACAGCTGCGTGGACCATCAAGACAGACACAGTAACCGGGACAGCTGCATGGACCATCAAGACAGACACAGTAACCGGGACAGCTGCGTGGACCATCAAGACAGACACAGTACACAGCTGTCCGGCCGAGATGAAAATGGCGCTCTTTAGTTAGCCTACTCCTGCCTGCCTGGCAGGCGATAAGCAGCCTGCGTGACTCACATCTGGCAGCGCCCCGTGCAGCACAGCTCTGCACAAGGGAGCATGTGTTCTCATGCTGTGCTGTTCCTGTTGTGCTTTACGGATTATTATTCTTTCACACTCCATAACCGGATATAATTAACTGTGTGCGTGATTTGTGTGTTGTGATTCTTTTTTGTGCTGTTTGATACAACTTCGGTTCATCACACGTTCTTGAGGTTTTTTTTCATAGAGAAGTTTGTTTTCATAAGTTGGCCAGGACCCGGCACGTGTATACGTATATCTATGGAGGCAGTGTTAGCTCAGCAAGCCGTGTACGTGTGTGGTGCTCTTCTTCTTCTTCTTCCTCTCTCTCTCTCTCGCTCTGTGTGTGTGTGTGTGTGTGTGTGTGTGTGGTGTGGTGTGTGTAGGTGTGTGTGTGCGTGTGTGTGTGAGTGTGTGTGTGTGTGTGTGTGTGTGTGTGTGCGCGCGCATGTGTGTGACCGACCTTGCATTGGCTAGTCTTGTTGCTTACATGTAGGCCTACTTCATTCCGATCTTTTGTACGTGCGTACGTGTGCGTGTTTGTAGCGCCAACAAAGGCGGAGGCATTTGAACACAACTTCAGTGAACACAAAAGACGTGTAGATTTATTGTGCCGTGTGTGCGGAAATCGTGTGCTCAGAAAGGTACAAGATAAAGGATTAAACGCTAGACTTTGTGTCAACTTCTCCAATGATTTGTTGCAGTATTTCAGTCTAGATATTTCTGGTGATGAAGAAGGCAAACAGTCCAAGTGTATCTGCATAAAATGCTACCATAAACTGAAAAAAACGAGACACATGTCAGCACATTGTCAATGTTATACTACAAAAGAAAATGCTGATCGTGACATAGAGAGAATGTTAGAAATCTGGACAACTTTTGATCCAGATCTTTGAGTCAGTGTACATCATGTCGATTCTTTCAATTAGCCGGACTTCTTGGTCATCGGAAAACAAAGAAGACCTGACCCGTCAAAAGATCTGCTCAAGAATGTTTAGATCAGTCTGATCTTTGCTTGCGCACAGATGAAAGTGTGTCATCATTTTCTCCATTGGTATCAACCCCCGTGAAAAAGCCTAGAACATCCTCTGCACAAACCTCACCAGTCATAGCTAGCACATCCAACTCGGCACTTGAATGTGTTGACATGTCTGATGTATGCTTCGATACAAATGAAAGTGTGTCTACCGTCAGTTTGTCAGTCACCATCGACCGCTGTTGTGTGTGTGTGTGTGTGTGTGTGTGTGTGTGTGTGTGTGTGTGTTGTGTGTGTGTGTGTGTGTGTTGTGTGTTGTGTGTGTGTGTGTGTGTGTGTGTGTGTACGCTCGCTCTCTCTCTCTCTCTCTCTCTCTCTCTCGTCGTGAGTAGGCTCACCATGAAGATGAAAATGAGAAAATATTTTGCATTGGTGTGTGTATATGTGACATCAGTTTCAAATGATTCGAACGGGCGAAAGCACAAGGTCAGGTAGGAAGCATTTCATTGTTTATAACTGACATCTGCATGTGTGGCATGCTAAAATCTTGCTTACTAAAAGCATGGTGCGGTTGTGATAGAATCAGTATCAGCATGCATCACAAGCACGTAGAGCACGCAGATAAACAAGCAAAACATGCCTAGGCCATGGTAGGGAAACTGCCACCGTGTTCCCAGTGAAGCTGACCAGTGCCGACAGTGACTGTTTATTTTGGCCAGGTACCGGCTGTCAGGTAGGAGTCCCGCGAATAATTTTCTGTCAGTTGTAAAGGAAAGATATGCATGTCCAATATGGTCCAGGTTGAGCGTGATAGCTTCAGAAACGCATGCTCTCCACTCAGTTGAAACTTCAATTCACTTTGTGTGTTCCTTAGTCTGTTTCAATCGTTTTTTGTTGATAAATCTTTGTGGTGCTTGCCATCATTGCGTATGAAAGAAGACCCCTTCGTGTTTGGTATCGTTCTGTAAGTCAAAGACCCCACAATTCAGTGACATCAATCGACCACAGTTCGTTGCATTCTGGCACAAAGTATTAATGAAGAAACACAGCATCCTGTTTTCAACACGCTATCAGCCAGACAGCTAGTATCACATTACGCGTAGGGAGGAAAGCTTGTGGGAGGTTAGCGCGAGGAAGCTGGCAGCTGTCGGCAGAAGTGCGCTGTTTAAACAAACCGCGGCCGTTCCATCCCTTCCCCTCCTGCGACCGATAGGCGGTCAGGAGTTATCGCCCTTGTCTTCAACTAAAGATTCCTCTGCGGACAAACGTGAGTAACCAGGACAGCTGCGTGGACCATCAAGACAGACACAGTAACCGGGACAGCTGCATGGACCATCAAGACAGACACAGTAACCGGGACAGCTGCATGGACCATCAAGACAGACAGACAGTGGGCCGTGGGATGGATAGAACCCCAAGAAAAAGCAGAGTGACAGAGAATGACCATTCCGGGGACGGTTCCAGCACAGCCTTACCAAGATGTGGGGATACTCTTCAAACTGAAGATGTCATCCAATATTCACAATCCAGACTCCCCACATATGCTGGCGGCATCTGGCCATGTTAGAGCGGAGAACAAGCATACAGCTTCACCTGGCTCCAGTCAGACAGCGCTGGATATCCGTGAGGACTGGACACTGTGTGGGAAAGACTGTTCATGACAGGATTGCCAGTTCAAACCTCATGCAGCAAGCTGTATAGTTTTCTAGACATTAAGCCTGCTGACTGACAAAATGGGATCTACATTAATGATATGTGATCTTCTGCATCCCATGCTATACACAAAGCCAGGGTTGTGCCATGCTGATCTAAGGAATAATGAACGTCCTGTTCCACCAGGCACTGCTAGAGCAGTAGACAGAAGCAGGGTTGTATGAACAACCTGTTCCACCAGGCACTGCTAGAGCAGTAGACAGAAGCAGGGTTGTATGAACAACCTGTTCCACCAGGCACTGCTAGAGCAGTAGACAGAAGCAGGGTTGTATGAACAACCTGTTCCACCAGGCACTGCTAGAGCAGTAGACAGAAGCAGGGTTGTCCTCTTGGGCATGGTGACCTGGGGATAAGAAACTAGAAACTGCTCAGGTTTGAACCCTCACCCTCAGACTGTGAGTCCACCAACCGTCATTTCAGCCTCTCTTCTATCCCTTTCTTTCCATTCCTGTCCTTTTTTCTTTTGCTCTCTCTTTCCTGAGTTTCCTTTCTCTCTGTCTGTTTCTCTCTGTGCCTGCGACTCACCTTGTTCTTGATCTCATAGTGGTAAGGGGTGCGCTGGTAGCAGACGCTGAGGGCGTGCCAGTTCTCCTGTTTCTTGCTGGGTCGGATCAGGAACAACCCCGACTGCAGACCCCGCATTTCTAACAGCTCTATGGCTCCCTGGTACACACACACACACACACACACACACACACACACACACACACACACACACAGCAATACACACACACACATGCACACACACACTCACTCACACACACACACACACACACACTCACACAAAGACACACACACACACACACACACACACACACACACACACACACACACACACACATCACACATTTGAAAGAACTCTGAGGAACTACAGATCCCACATGTGTAAAAGCTCTCTGGCTCCCAGAAATGGCAAGTCATTATCTTATGGTGTTTATAGCCTAGTCAACCATGAAGGCCTCAGCAGCTAACCTCTGTACAAACTGAAAGGACAAAACTAAAAGTCTGGAACCATGAGCAGTGATGGTTGCAGGGACCAATCTTAAGCAAAGTTTATCACCAACCATGTTTCAAGCAGATCAAATGAAAAATACTGACGTCCTAAAGTCACATTAGGTAGACCATTCGGGGACAAAGTCTGAAAGGAATCTGTAGTAAAACACTGTTCCTGTTGTGGTCAACATCCCAACACTTTGTAGTAACATGCTGTACCTGTACATGCAGTCTGTATGTTTCCTCTCACAGCTATTTCCTCTTACAAGTGTGACACGTGTGTGATCTGTACAACATACTGGGTGTCTCGTCTTACAGGTGTGACCAGTATATATTCTGTACAACTCTTCCTCTTTTTATTTTATTTTATTTTTTTTTTGTGACAGGCAGCAGGAAAACCTTTTAGTTCTGGAAGGGTTTGAAAGAGTTTATTGTAAGTTCATCTGCTCTACTCCTCTTGCCAGAAAACTGACATTTCTTCAGGGTTGAGTTTGAAGTCTGCCTAAGGAAAGAACATTTCTGAAGCATCTTAGAATGGGAACTTCCTGGCATGTAGTAAACAATTTCAATACCTGCAAAACCTACCAATGTGTGTTCTTTGCTTCACAATGTGTGTGTGCATGTGTGTGTGTGGTGTGTGTGTGTGTGTGTGTGTGTGTGTGTGTGTGTGTGTGTGTGTGTGTGTGTGTGTGTGTGTGAGTGTGCGTGTGTGTGTTTGTGGGGATGTGCTGTGTGTGTGTGTGTGTGTGTGTGTGTGTGTGTGTGTGTGTGTGTGTTGTGTGGTGTGTGTGGGGTGAGGGATTGTGTGCGTGTGTGTGTGTTGTGTGGGATGTGTGTGTGTGTGTGTGTGTGTGTTGTGTGTGTGTGTGTGTGTGTGTGTGTGTGTGTGTGTGTGAGTGTGGTGTGTGTGTTGTGTGTGTGGTTGGTGTGTTGTGTGTGTGTGTGTGTGTGTGTTGTGTGTGTGTGTGTGTGTGTGTGTGTGTGTGTGTGTGTGTTGTGTGTGTGTGTGTGTGGGGGTGTGTGTGTTGTTTTCAGTCAGTTCTATGTACAACCTTCTAAAATCCATTAATGGTGAAAGAAATCAATTCCAGGAAAGAAATGGAGAATCTTATTTACACCTTGTTTTCAGGACTTGCACTTGACCAGAACTCTGTTGTTTGTCTTGACTTTCAACACAACACAACATAGTTTAATACAATACAATGCAATGCAACACAGCAGAACACTGTATACAACACAATTCATACATACATACATGCATACATAGTGCATGTGTGTGTGTGTGTGTGTGTGCGCGCGTGCATACAAACACAGAGAGATAGAGAGATACTTCATGTTCACATGGCGTGAGTCAACTTACCTTTCGATCTAATTCTGTGTGAAACCAGTCTTTCCTGCTCGTCTTGGGAGGCGGGGGCTGGAAATTGTCTGCAACAAGAAGAAGACATCTTGATAACGTTAGACCAACCAGAGTCCTTACAAACAAACAACAAGAAGACATCTTGATAACGTTAGACCAACCAGAGTCCTTACAAACAAACAACAAGAAGACATCTTGATAACGTTAGACCAACCAGAGTCCTTACAAACAAACAACAAGAAGACATCTTGATAACGTTAGACCAACCAGAGTCCTTACAAACAAACAACAAGAAGACATCTTGATAACGTTAGACCAACCAGAGTCCTTACAAACAAACAACAAGAAGACATCTTGATAACGTTAGACCAACCAGAGTCCTTATGAACAAACAACAAGCAGACATCTTGATAACATTAGACCAATCAGAGTCCTTACGAACAAACAACAAGAAGACATCTTGATAACATTAGACCAACCAGAGTCCTTACGAACAAACAACAAGAAGACATCTGGATAACGTTAGACCAACCAGAGTCCTTACGAACAAACAACAAGAAGACATCTTGATAACGTTAAACCAACCAGAGTCCTTACGAACTAACAACAAGAAGACATCTGGATAACGTTAGACCAACCAGAGTCCTTACGAACAAACAACAAGCAGACATCTTGATAACATTAGACCAACCAGAGTCCTTACGAACAAACAACAAGCAGACATCTTGATAACATTAGACCAACCAGAGTCCTTACGAACAAACAACAAGAAGACATCTTGATAACTTTAGACCAACCAGAGTCCTTACGAACAACACAAGAACACATCTTGATAACGTTAGACCAACCAGAGTCCTTACGAACAAACAACAAGAAGACATCTGGATAACGTTAGACCAACCAGAGTCCTTACGAACAAACAACAAGAAGACATCTTGATAACATTAGACCAACCAGAGTCCTTACGAACAAACAAGAAGACATCTTGATAACGTTAGACCAACCAGAGTCCTTACGAACAAACAAGAAGAAGACATCTTGATAACGTTAGACCAACCAGAGTCCTTACGAACAAACAAGAAGAAGACATCTTGATAACATTAGACCAACCAGAGTCCTTACGAACAAACAACAAGAAGACATCTGGATAACGTTAGACCAACCAGAGTCCTTACGAACAAACAACAAGCAGACATCTGGATAACGTTAGACCAACCAGAGTCCTTACGAACAAACAACAAGCAGACATCTGGATAACGTTAGACCAACCAGAGTCCTTACGAACAAACAACAAGAAGACATCTGGATAACGTTAGACCAACCAGAGTCCTTACGAACAAACAACAAGCAGACATCTGGATAACGTTAGACCAACCAGAGTCCTTACGAAACAACAACAAGCAGACATCTGGATAACGTTAGACCAACCAGAGTCCTTACGAACAAACAAGAAGCAGACATCTGGATAACGTTAGACCAACCAGAGTCCTTACGAACAAACAAGAAGAAGACATCTGGATAACATTAGACCAACCAGAGTCCTTACGAACAAACAAGAAGAAGACATCTGGATAACATTAGACCAACCAGAGTCCTTACGAACAAACAAGAAGAGACATCTGGATAACATTAGACCAACCAGAGTCCTTACGAACAAACAACAAGCAGACATCTGGATAACATTAGACCAACCAGAGTCCTTACGAACAAACAACAAGCAGACATCTTGATAACATTAGACCAACCAGAGTCCTTACAACAAACAACAAGCAGACATCTTGATAACGTTAGACCAACCAGAGTCCTTACGAACAAACAACAAGCAGACATCTTGATAACGTTAGACCAACCAGAGTCCTTACGAACAAACAACAAGCAGACATCTTGATAACGTTAGACCAACCAGAGTCCTTACGAACAAACAAAGAAGACATCTGAACTTAGACCACAGAGTCCTTACGAACAAACAGAGAAGACATCTGGATAACGTTAGACAACCAGAGTCCTTACGAACAAACAACAAGCAGACATCTGGATAACATTCAGACCAACCAGAGTCCTTACGAACAAACAACAAGCAGACATCTGGATAACATCAGACCAACCAGAGTCCTTACGAACAAACAACAAGAAGACATCTGGATAACATCAGACCAACCAGAGTCCTTACGAACAAACAACAAGCAGACATCTGGATAACGTTAGACCAACCAGAGTCCTTACGAACAAACAACAAGAGACATCTGGATAACTTAGACCAACAGAGTCCTTACGAACAAACAACAAGAAGACATCTTGGATAACGTTAGACCAACCAGAGTCCTTACGAACAAACAACAAGAAGACATCTGGATAACGTTAGACCAACCAGAGTCCTTACGAACAAACAACAAGACAGACATCTTGATAACGTTAGACCAACCAGAGTCCTTACGAACAAACAACAAGCAGACATCTGATAACGTTAGACCAACCAGAGTCCTTACGAACAAACAACAAGAAGACATCTGGATAACGTTAGACCAACCAGAGTCCTTACGAACAACAACAAACAGACATCTGGATAACATTAGACCAACCAGAGTCCTTACGAACAAACAACAAGCAGACATCTGGATAACATTAGACCAACCAGAGTCCTTACGAACAAACAACAAGCAGACATCTGATAACTTAGACCAACCAGAGTCCTTACGAACAAACAACAAGCAGACATCTTGATAACGTTAGACCAACCAGAGTCCTTACGAACAAAACAACAAGCAGACATCTTGATAACGATTTAGACCAACCAGAGTCCTTACGAACAAACAACAAGAAGACATCTGGATAACGTTAGACCAACCAGAGTCCTTACGAACAAACAACAAGAAGACATCTGGATAACGTTAGACCAACCAGAGTCCTTACGAACAAACAACAAGAAGACATCTGGATAACATCAGACCAACCAGAGTCCTTACGAACAAACAACAAGAAGACATCTGGATAACGTTAGACCAACCAGAGTCCTTACGAACAAACAACAGCAGACATCTGGATAACGTTAGACCAACCAGAGTCCTTACGAACAAACAACAAGCAGACATCTGGATAACGTTAGACCAACCAGAGTCCTTACGAACAAACAACAAGCAGACATCTTGATAACGTTAGACCAACCAGAGTCCTTACGAACAAACAACAAGAAGACATCTGATAACATCAGACCAACCAGAGTCCTTACGAACAAACAACAAGAAGACATCTGGATAACATCAGACCAACCAGAGTCCTTACGAACAAACAACAAGAAGACATCTGGATAACGTTAGACCAACCAGAGTCCTTACGAACAAACAACAAGCAGACATCTGGATAACGTTAGACCAACCAGAGTCCTTACGAACAAACAACAAGAAGACATCTTGATAACGTTAGACCAACCAGAGTCCTTACGAACAAACAACAAGAAGACATCTGGATAACGTTAGACCAACCAGAGTCCTTACGAACAAACAACAAGCAGACATCTGGATAACGTTAGACCAACCAGAGTCCTTACGAACAAACAACAAGAAGACATCTTGATAACCTTAGACCAACCAGAGTCCTTACGAACAAACAACAAGAAGACATCTTGATAACCTTAGACCAACCAGAGTCCTTACGAACAAACAACAAGAAGACATCTTGATAACATTAGACCAACCAGAGTCCTTACGAACTAACAGAAGTCCAAACAGATCAACGAAATAAACAGAGCTATGTCTTCTCAGAAACAGGTGAAAATGGCTCACGGTAGAAAGGAGGAAGCCAACTGTTGTCAGAGCAGTAGTGATCTTTTGTCTGGCAATCTACCACCATAATGCCAGAAACAGGAAGACTTGAGCAGGAGGAAAGAGTATGTGCCTGTGTGGTCTTGATGTTTATAACCGGCCATAGAGGTCATCATAGTTCAACATGGAAAATCTAACACATGCCTTGGAAACAACAGAAAAAGTAAGTGTTCTGTTACTATTTCTTTTGAGGTTTTGAGAAAGCATGCAATCACATTGTCATTGTTATTCTTACCAATTTTATTATCATCAATAATATTATCAGTATTCTCACCTAAATATTAGGCGTCCTTGGAAAAACAATTACTGACACTAATTTTCAATCACTACAAGGAGTGCCTCATAAACACAAACACGCACATACTGCATACAAACTTGGTCTCTTAGCAACCACATCTTCAGTCATGAAAAGGTTTTTAGGTATGGCTGTCTTAGAGCCCACCTAGATTTGTTATAATGCTACCTCAAGAAACAAATGAACAAAGAAAAGAATGAGGCGTGTTATCATGATTGAATTAACTATATGCGTCTGTCAGGAAACAAGATGGGAATGTGTAAGTGTGTGTGTGTGTGTGTGTGTGTGTGTGTGTGTGTATGTGTGTGTGTGTGTGTGTGTGTGTGTGTGTGTGTATGTGTGTGTGTATGTGTGTGTGTGTGTGTATGTGTGTGTGTGTGTGTGTGTGTGTGTGTGTGTGTGTGTATGTGTGTGTGTGTGTGTGTGTGTGTGTGTGTGTGTGTGTGTGTGTGCGTGTGTTTGTGGGTGTGTGTGTGTGTTTGCAAAGGAGGAGGGTTGGGTTGGGAGAAGGGGTGAAGGATGACGGATAGTAAATCTTGTGATGGAGGGGGTAAGGGTGGGTAAGGGGAATAACAGTATTAGTAACAACTGTCACATTATTACATTTCATACCAGCTGAAAATAAAACCCTTCAACCTTCTTTTAGTCTTGATTCAAAGCAGTTTGTGAATAATGGCCTCTTTTGCTTCAACAGACATGGCCTAACTCTGTATCTTAACATGAACACCTTCCCAAATAACCTGTATATAATGGGAACGATGTGAAGAGACAGCCTGGAAAATGGATCAGCAATGTCATGGTCATGGTGGATAAGGGCAGAGTGTCTGATCATTTTGACAGGTGAATAATAAAGAATTGTGTCTCTCTATGATGTTACTACAATTATTCCATCCCTTGTTAAGACGTCACAGTTCAAAGGTGAATAATGTGTAAGTATACTTCGCTATGATGTTACTATAACTATTCCATTCCTCGTAATGACGACACAGTTCAAAAGGGAGTAATGTAGAAATGTGCATCGCTATGATGTTACTACAACTATTCCGTTCCCTGTAACGACAAAGGGTGTGAAGAACTGAATACAGGGTTCCTACAGACTCCCAAGAACAAAATTCAAGCAGGTTTTTTTTTTTTATTTCAAGGCTACAATACTTGCGTCAAAAATTGAAAAAAGAAATGGCAGTTTGATTTTTCGGCGTTCAGGTTGATGAAAAAAATTATTTTAAAACATTTTTTTTTTTGGTACAAAGGAAACAACAATAAAATTTGCTTTTTCAAATAATTTTTTTCATCAACCTGAACGCAGAAAAATCAAACTGCCATTTCTTTTTTCAATTTTTATCAGAGTGAGTGTGCCCCACACATTAGAACATTAACAAACCCAGACTCTTTGTATCAAACGCCAAAACACTAAAATCAGCAAAAATATGTCAATTTGTACGAGAACATACAGGCTATGCATGGTGTGTAAGAGACTGGAAGGAGGAAAGAAAGAAAAAAAAACTAGTAAAAAAAAATTTTTTTACAAACATCGCCGTGATCCTGCATTGTCTGCTATTTAACCAAGGGAGATAATTTGTAACTTCATCAAAATTAATGAAGTTTCAAATTATCTCCCTTGGTTAAATAGCAGGCGGCAATCCAGGATCGTGACAATGTTTGTAAAAATTTGTTTTTAAATCATTTTTCATTAACCTCAACGCAGAAAAATCAAACTGCTATTTCTTTTTGCCACATTAAAAATTTTTGGAGCCGATGGCTTGATTTTCAAAGGTTTTCAAGGAGATTTGGTCAACAGAACCGGCCACATTTTATTGATTTTCAAAAGTTTTCAAGGTCTTGAAATTCGCTGTCAGAATTCAAGGAGTTTCATGGAGTTTCAAGGAGCATATGAACCCTGTGAATATCATATCACTTTGAAGAAAAAAAAATACTGTTGTTTTTGCAGCTGTCAAGAACATGTCGTCTGGTTTCCAACAGAATGCGCATTAATGGAGCACACAGAGCAGGTGGGAGAGGTTGAGGAGTTGCTTACCAAAGACTTGTAACACGTCCAGTCTTCGGTATTTCTCAGCCACATCTGCCGGCGTTTCAGAGTTGTCGTTGCGAGGGAAAGGGCTGGCGTGCATTTCCAATAAGACCTGCACACATAGCCAATCATATTCACTGTCTGTGAGACTTCTCTCCTTGTGCGTTTTCATAAAACTCACTCTTCACAGCCAATAACAGTCTGTGAGACTTCTCTCCCCTTAATCTGTATACAGACCATTCCACATAACCAATTACAGAACTAGAGACTTCCCTCCCCTTACAACTTCACACAGCTCACTCCCACAACTTTCACAACATTGAGGTCTTCACACAGACTGTCACTTTCTGGACACACCCACTGCTCTTTCACAGAAGATCACCACGATCTGACAATGCAATGACGAACACAGGCATTGTCAGTGACACCCATTGACTTCAATGCATTTGACACTGACTTGACATACTGTCCACCAGCTTGACACACTCTACACTGGCTTAACACTCTACACTGGCTTGACATGCTCTACACAGGCTTGACATGCTCTACACTGGCTTGACATGCTCTACACAGGCTTGACATGCTCTACACAGGCTTGACATGCTCTACACAGGCTTAACATACTCTGCACTGGCTTGACATGCTTTACACTGGCTTGACATGCTCTACACAGGCTTGACATGCTCTACACTGGTTTGACATGCTCTACACAGGCTTGACATGCTCTACACTGGCTTAACATACTCTGCACTGGCTTGACATGCTCTACACTGGTTTGACACTCTACAGTAGCTTGACATGCTCTGCATTGGTTTGACACATTCTACACTGGCTTGACATGCTCTGTACTGGTTTGACACACTCTGCACTGGCTTGACATGCTCTACACTGGTTTGACACTCTACAGTAGCTTGACATGCTCTGTACTGGTTTGACACACTCTACACTGGCTTGACATGCTCTACACTGGTTTGACATGCTCTATACTGGCTTGACATGCTCTACACTGGTTTGACACACTCTACACTGGCTTGACATGCTCTACACTGGTTTGACACACTCTACACTGGCTTGACATGCTCTGCACTGGTTTGACACATTCTACACTAGCTTGACATGCTCTATACTGATTTGACACACTCTACACTAGCTTGACATGCTCTGTACTGGTTTGACACACTCTAAGCTAGCTTGACATGCTGTACACTGGCTTGAAATGTTCTGCACTGGCTTGATACACTCCACTCTGACCCGACACATCCACACTGACTTAACACATTCCATACTGATTTGACACCTACTTTGATGCACTCAACACTGACTATGATTCACTGAACACTGCTTGCCACACTCACTTTTATGCACTCTACTCATTTTGATGTGCTTCGCGCTCACTTTGGTGCAAACAGTACCAACATTTACACCCACCACACTTTGATGCACTCAACATCAACTTTGATGCACTCCATGCTGACCTTGTGGCACTCCACACTCACCCTGATATCCATCATACATTGATGAGCTCCATACTGGCTTTGATGCACTCCACACTCAGTTCCATGTACTCCACAATGACTCTGATGCACACCACACTAACTTTAACCCCACAATTACTTTGATGCACTGTACACTGACTTTGATGCACTCCACGCTGACTTTGACACACGCCAGACTTACTCTGATTTACTCCAAACTTGCTTTGTCACGCCAGCACTGATGCACTCCACACTTACTTTGCTGCATCCCTCATTTGTTTTTATGCACTACACCCTCACTTTGATATACTCCACTCACTTTGATGCACTTCAAACAAATTTTGACGCACAACGTACTTACTTTGATGCACTCCACTCTCATACAGTGATGCACTAAATATTCACTCTGATGCACTCCACTCTGACAATGATTCACTCCAAGCTCACCCAGATGCACTCCACACTCTGATGCACTCCCAGTGACATTGATAAACTCAATACTCACTTTGAAGCACTCCACAGTGACTTTGATAAACTCAATACTCACTTTGAAGCACTCCACAGTGACTTTGATAAACTCAATACTCACTTTGAAGCACTCCGCAATGACTTTGATTAACTCAATACTCACTTTGAAGCACTCCACAGTGACTTTGATAAACTCAATACTCACTTTGCAGCACTCCACAGTGACTTTGATAAACTCAATACTCACTTTGAAGCACTCCGCAGTGACTTTGATTAACTCAATACTCACTTCGAAGCACTCCACAGTGACTTTGATTAACTCAATACTCACTTTGAAGCACTCCACAGTGACTTTGATAAACTCAATACTCACTTTGCAGCACTCCGCAGTGACTTTGATTAACTCAATACTCACTTTGATGCACTCCGCAATGACTTTGATTAACTCAATACTCACTTTGATGCACTCCGCAATGACTTTGATTAACTCAATACTCACTTTGATGCACTCCACGCTGCCCTTCATGGCCGCCTCATGCAGGGGCACCCACCCTGTCTGCGGACAGCGCACCTGGGGGTCGCAGTGACCTTCCTTGATCAGCAGCCGCACAGTGCTTGGTCGGTCCCCCACACAGGCTCTCTGTTCAACATGCAGCTTACAGAGATATACCATCATTCTGAAGTACAGCAGATGCCACAGCTGCATTGCAAAACAGGATTAATCAGTAACTGAGGCACGTCAGGCACACTTATCGCCTTAAAAACAAACGAACGGAAACACAAATCATTACAGAGGAACACACATCACTACAAGGTACACAACACCACAGTGGAACACATCGTTACAGGGGAACGCATCATAACAAGGGAACACACATCATCCCATGAGAAGACACATTATTACAGGGACGACATATCACAGGGTAACTTACAAAGGAATGCAGTACTGGGGAATACACATCATTACTGAGGAGCAAATATCATTACAGGGAAATAACAGATTATTACAGATGAACACATCATTACAGGGGCAGACACATCTATACAGGGGAAAACACATCATTGCAGGGGAACACACATCATTACAGGGGAACATCATTACATGGGAAACCCAATAATCAAGATGACTAAATCACATTATAAATCTGTGCTGTGAAAATCTGTGATTGCCCCTACTCTTGATCACTGGGAAGGGTGGGTGTGGGAGGGGGAGTGTACACTAAAGAATGCTGTGCGGAAAAAAAAATGATGAGGTGGAGTGTTTCATATCAAATTAAAAATGATCAATATACACTTCATAAACCCTATGTCAAGCTGAAAATTCTGACACCTAAGAGTGACATAAAAGTTGATCCTTTTAGTCAGAACCTCTTGGATGTAACGGGTTATGTCCATTAAGTAGCTAACATAGAACAGGGTGTGTCCACAAACTCATTCACATGTAAGGGGTGTAAGTCCATCAAGTCATGCACATATAAATGGGTGTGTACACAAACTCACATGTAATGGGATGTGTCCACCAAGTCACTCACACATAAAGGGTGTGTCTACTGACTCATTCACATGTACAGGGATGAATCCACTGAGTTACTCATACATAAGGGGATGTGTCCACTAAGTCACTCACATGTAAGGAGTGTGCGCATGAAGTCACTCACATGTAAGGGGGTATATCAACTAATTTGCGAACTTGTAAGACGGCGTGTCCGCTGAATTAGTCATAAGTAGAGGAGGTGTCTTCACTAAGTCATTCACATGCAATATGGGAGTAAGCCCAATAAGTCATCCACCTGTAAGGTGTGTCCATCATGTCATTCACATGTTAAGGCTGTATCCACTAAATCACTCATATGTAAGGGGCATGTCTACTAACTTACTTACATGTAAGGGAGAAGGGGGGGGGGGGGGGGGGCAATATGTTACTCTCAAATAAGGGGCTGGGTCCATTAAAAACTCACCTACGGGGTGGGTACACCAGGTCACTCACATGTAAAGGCATGTGTCCACTGACTCAGAAGTAAGGGCATGTGCATGCATGACGTCACTCACATGTAAAGGCGTGTGTCCCCTGACTCAGAAGTAAGCGCATGTGCATGCATGAAGTCACTCACATGTAAAGGCGTATGTCCACTGACTCAGAAGTAAGGGCATCTGCATGCATGAAGTCACTCACATACAAAGGCACGTGTCCACTGACTCAGAAGTAAGGGCATCTGCATGCATGACATCACTCACATGTAAAGGCTTGTGTCCACTGACTCAGAAGTAAGGGCATGTGCATGCCTGACGTCACTCACATGTAATGGGGTGTGTCCACTGCGATCTTTGATGGTGAGGTCGGGGGAGGCTTTGAGCAGGATCCGCACAATGTCGTCATTGCCTTGATGGGCTGCCATGTGAAGAACAGTGGACCCTGCAGGGCAAGCAATAAACTGTCAGGACACCCACTGTTTTCAAACACAGACTCTTGTCACTCCACCGTCCAACAATGTCTTCAAACTTTAATGTAACCCCATCTTCCACAAATGTCTACAAAAAAACAGACTTTCAGGTCGTCCCCTCCCCAATATTGTCTTAACCCCCCTCCTCGCTGTGTTCTGGCGAAAGACTTTCATGCCATCCCAATCGCACCATTGTCTTGACACAACAGATTTTCAGGTCACCTCATCCCCAATACCATCTTCACACTACAAGCGTTCACATCACTCATCTTCAACAATGTCTTCAAACAGCAGACTTTCAGGTCACCCCATTCCCATCAATATCTTCACACAACGAAACTTCCTGTCATCCCATTCCACCAAAGTCTTCAAAAGACTTCCAGGTCACCCCATCTTCTATCAATGCCTTCAAACGTAAGACTTTTGGATCAACCCATCTTCTAACAATGTCTTCAAACAGCAGACTTTCAGGTCACCCACTCATCTAACAATGTCTTCAAACTAAAGCTTTCAGGTCATCCCATTCCCACCTCTGTTTGGAAACAAGGGTCACTACAGGCATAGACCTGGAGCGGACATGGAAACAAAGGTCACTGCAGGCATAAACCTGGAGCGAACATGGAAACAAAGGTCACTGCAGGCATAAACCTGGAGTGGACATGGAAACAAGGGTCTCTACAGGCATAGACCTGGAGCGGATGTGGAAACAAAGGTCACTGCAGGCATAAACCTGGAGTGGACATGGAAACAAAGGTCACTACAGGCATAGACCTGGAGCGGACATGGAAACAAAGGTCACTACAGGCATAAAGCTGGAGTGAACATGGAAACAAAGGTCACGACAGACATAAACCTGGAGCGGACATGGAAACAAAGGTCACTACAGACATAAACCTGGAGCGGACATGGAAACAAAGGTCACTACAGGCTTGTAAATGCAGAGGACATTGAAACATTGGTCACTGCAGGAGCCCAGCGTCAAGGGCCATAGAATCTAACTCTGTTTTCATAACACATACCCAGCATCTACGCAACCCGAACAATACACGCACCAGCAGTGTTGATCAGGAAATTTCCTTCACACACTCAGAGACATATCCATTTAAATGGATAAAATTCCATTGTGGTTCCAGTCTTCATATTTCAGCTCACAGCAAAGTCAGATCTGACAGCAGTGAACCAGAGGCCCAAAAACCATACAAAGCAAATGGCTCTGATTGGAACGCAACACACAATCTTCTAGCCTGCATCCGTCATTAGGACTGTTGGGTTCTTACAATGCCGAAGAGCAGGCCAATCATGGGTACAAGGTGAAACCGGGTCCCCTCTGTCCCTGGAATCTTCATTCCCCACTCTTCTCTTGACTGGAGCAGGAGAGGGGTGGGGGGGCAGGGGGGGGGGGGTCCTCCATTCAGAACACACCATACGGTGACTGTTAGACATGACCAAAAGGACACAATCATTCCAAACCTACTGCTGTTGCCGTGGAACAAAGGAACCTTTCCAATCAGTTGAACGGGGCAGATGGAACAAAGCTGTGTTGAGGTGGTAAAGCAGTCACTCCATTTCATAACAGAAGTAAAATATAGATGAAAGGCCTGTTGATAACATGAAGAAAGTCAGCACGGGTGAACAGACACAGTGAAAAAGATATCTGAGTCCCTTCTGGATAGTGTGCACAGTCTCACTACCTAGTCACCATATGCAGAGATTTTTTTAAAAGCCGGTATGTTAGAAACTGCGGCAAGAGTGTAAAGAGATTCTAAACCACAGACAGAGAACAGTGGTCCACAAACTCAGAAAAACAGTGAACAAGAATAAAGACATACAGGCTGAGTGAAAGAGAAAGTGAAAGGAAAGTGGAAATTACTCAACACTTGCACAGAATTCCAGGAAGGCTGACATACAACTCATACAGAAGGAGACCCCAGCATCTCCATAGGGGAATTCATTTCTATAGCTGTGAACTGCTGGTGATGGACATGACACACCATGAACTGAAGTAGAGACGACCAAGAACTGATGTCCCTAGTGATGGACCCGACACATCGTGAACTGAGATGAGGAACAGATGGTCCAGACCTGATCTCACTGGTGATGGACCTGACACACCGTTAACTGGGGTGAGGAACAGATGGTCCAGACCTGATCTCACTGGTGATGGACCTGACACACCATTAACTGAGGTGAGGAACAGATGGTCCAGACCTGATCTCACTGGTGATGGACCTGACACACCATTAACTGAGGTGAGGAACAGATGGTCCAGACCTGATCTCACTGGTGATGGGCCTGACACACCATTAACTGAGGTGAGGAACAGATGGTCCAGACCTGATCTCACTGGTGATGGGCCTGACACACCATTAACTGAGGTGAGGAACAGATGGTCCAGACCTGATCTCACTGGTGATGGGCCTGACACACCGTTAACTGAGGTGAGGAACAGATGGTCCAGACCTGATCTCACTGGTGATGGGCCTGACACACCATTAACTGAGGTGAGGAACAGATGGTCCAGACCTGATCTCACTGGTGATGGGCCTGACACACCATTAACTGAGGTGAGGAACAGATGGTCCAGACCTGATCTCACTGGTGATGGGCCTGACACACCATTAACTGAGGTGAGGAACAGATGGTCCAGACCTGATCTCACTGGTGATGGGCCTGACACACCATTAACTGAGGTGAGGAACAGATGGTCCAGACCTGATCTCACTGGTGATGGACCTGACACACCATTAACTGAGGTGAGGAACAGATGGTCCAGACCTGATCTCACTGGTGATGGACCTGACACACCATTAACTGAGGAACAGATGACTACCATGGACTGAGGCCACCGAGATGGCTCAGAAGATAACAAAAAAAAAAGAAAGAAAGAGAGGAAAAAAGGGAATAAAAAGAAAGGGGAAAGACAGGTGCAGTGCAGATGGTGCGTCTGTACCATTGACATTCTTGGCGTTGACATCTGGGTGATTAGGGCTTTCCATGATCTGCTGGATGATGTCCACATCTCCTGCTCTCCAAAACAACCAAATAGGCGCACACGCACACACACGCACACACGCGTGCACACACACACATACACAACACACACACACACACACACACACACATACAGGCACACACATTTTTTTTACTTTTCTGTTTAGGTACTCTATTTATGTAATGCTCATCTGAAATCAAATTCACATACCTGTATTGATCGCTTACAAATTGTTTTCTGCCTATTGCAGCCATGCGTATTGTGCGCACATGTGTGTATGTGTTTACTGTGTGTGTGTGGGTGTGTGTGAGTGTGTGTGCATTTTTGTGTGTGTGTGTGTGTGTGTGTGTGTGTGTGTGTGTGTGTGTGTGTGTGTGTGTGTGTGTGCATGTGTGTGTGTGTGTGGGGGGGGTGTCATGTGCATGTGTGTCCACGTTTTTATGCGAGTGTGTCAGAGCATTTACATATGAACCTGTGTGTGTGTGTGTGTGTGTGTGTGTGTGTGTGTGTATGTGTGTGTATGTGTGTGTGTGCGCGCATGTGTGTATGTATGTGTGTGTGTGTGTGTGCATGCATGCATGATATATGCTTGTGTGCACATGTCTGTGCATATGTCTGTGTCTGTGTCTGTCTCTACACTTTTCTCTTTTGTTGTTGTCGTTGTTGTTGTTGCTGTTGTTGAAAAATGTCATTCCTTTTAAATAAATGCACTAGTTACGCATGACCAAATTGTATTCCAAAAGTTAATTTCAAATAAAAAGAAAAATGTAAGCACAAATGCCCAGCATCCATGCACCAACACCCACCTTCTTGCACAGCCCGATGCAGCAGAGTTGTGGGCCCTGTTTTGCGGACTTTGTGAGGAGGAGGAAGTCCCTGGCAGAAGGACTCCAGATTGGTCGGCAAACCATTGGCGGCCTCCGTGTAGTGCTGGATCAGGCACTCCAGCCCTGAATGAGGCACACACAAAGCTACAGTTTCATGGCATCACTCATGTTTTTAAAAAAATGACATTTTCATTTCCATCACAAGAGCGATCATTTTCATTACAGTCACCTTAATATAATGTTCATGTACCATTACTAATTCTCTAGTTTTTCACAATGAATGAGACCATGAAGATTGTGAGTTCATTACTGTATGCCGATCCATGTTAATGAAAACATAATGCAGATTTCTTTTAATCAGGAAGGGAACTATACTATCATGATACTCTTCAGTATAAGACCTCCTTTCACATCACTTCTAACATTCTACACTACTGGAGTCAAAATTCAGGAATCAGGGATGAACGTGCTCAAGTTGGCTGAAGAGGGGCAGTTTGGCTTCCGACTGAAAACATAACCCCTTATGTTACTACAGGGTTCCTACAGACTCCCAAGAACAAAATTCAAGGAGTTTTCAAGGAGCGTTTATTTTATTTCAAGGCAAGAGGTGGCATGAAAATTAAACCATTGTTCTTTTAAAACTTCATTTTTTTTCTATTATGTTAAAAAAAAATTTTTTTTTAAATGGAAAAAACATATTTGGGTGATTTCAAAGCTCTTGTGTGATTTGGAGACCACGAATGGGGGCAAAATGATGAACAATGAAAAAAAAGGTTCATGACAAGAACTGTACTTGTATCATAGCAGACATGTTAGGCACTTGAAACATGGCTTTTCTTGCTTTGCTGAGCTATAGTAATGCAATTATAAAAGGATTTTTACATATTGTTTTGCTGAGCTATAGTAATGCAATTACAAAAGGATTTTTATATATCTAAACTGCTTATTTTTCAATAATTTTTTCCATATGGTGGCCATCAGGCTTCGCATTTCATTGCTTTTGAATTTTTCCAATAGAAATAACAAATGATACGTGCTGTTTTGACTTATAAATAAAATGTAATTGCATGCAGAAATCATTTCTGATCAAATGAAAAAAAAAAAAAAACCAAGCTAGCTAGTCTGGATCCAGAGATATTGTACTCTTTGCACATCAACCACTGTCAAAAAAAAGTGATTGTGAGAAAACGGCCTTTGAAAATAAAGAAGTTAAGCAATTTTCACACATACCTCCTTTAAATAAAGTCATTTTTTTACTAAAAAAAAAAAAGAAGTGAAAATAGACAAAATGAACACCACAGATGGTTTCAACAGACTTTCTTGAGCACAAAAACACATAAAACCCAAAACATGATTTTTGAAAGAAAATGGTCAAATTTTCATGCCACCTCTCACCTTAAGGCTACACTACTTGCATAAACATTGAAAAAAGAAATGGCAGTTTGATTTTCCTGCGTTGAGGTTCATGAAAAAAATTATTTAAAAACAAATTTTTACAAACATCGTCACGATCCTGGATTATCGTCTGCTATTTAACCAAGGGAGATAATTTGTAATTCATCAATCATTGTCTCCCTTGGTTAAATAGCAGACGATAATCCAGGATCACGACATTGTTTGTAAAAATTTGTTTTAAAATAGTTTTTAATCAACCTGAACGCAGAAAAATCATACTGCCATTCCTTTTTG
This sequence comes from Conus canariensis, assembly GCA_033310375.1. Taxonomy (NCBI): domain Eukaryota; kingdom Metazoa; phylum Mollusca; class Gastropoda; order Neogastropoda; family Conidae; genus Conus; species Conus canariensis. Next base: position 54,950,318 of record CM065732.1, read on the forward strand.
CCACATTAAAGATTTTTGGCTTTATTTTCAAAGGTTTTCAAGGAGACTTGGTCAACAGAACCACATTTTATTGATTTTAAAACGTTTTCAAGGTCTTGAAATTCCCTGTCAAAATTCAAGGAGTTACAAGGAGTTTCAAGGAGCGTACGAACCCTGTATGTGTCAGTTGACAAATGAGGGTTTAAAAAAAAAAAAAAATTGTTTTCCATACATATAATTGCCAGCATCTGCATCACATCATTTGGGCTCTGTTCTGCAATGCTGCATTTAAAAAAAATGACCCCTCAAGTCCCATACTTTAAACAAAACTTTGAACGTCTGAACTTTGAAATGCATTTTTTCCCCACTAAATTCTGGATTCTGAGAATCATTTCTCTGTGTATTACTATTTTTTACACTATAATACGGACGTTTCAGAAAAACAAATTGGAAGGGCGGATAGCTATATAAAATCACCTTTAACTTGACACTTGGCCTAAGCAAAATTCAATACTAGATGAAAACGAGAAGGAATACAGTTAACATTGAAAGCTGGTTGCAGACCGGCATGAAAGCTAGATGCAGACCTGCATTACACACACACACACACACACACACACACACACACACACACACACATCACTCACATGTACACAGTTGCTCTCTCTCTTTTCTCCCCCCTCTCTCTCACATATGCATATGTATGGACATAGTATGCTCACATACTCACACACACATGCTCACACTGCACACACACACACACACACACACACACGCACACACACACACACACACACACACATGCCCATAGTGCACACACATATATATGCACACACACACACACAAACACATACCTATTTTGCCCCCCCCCCCCCCCCCCTACACACACACACAAACACACATACATACATACCATTGATCAAAGGCCCATCATCAATCCGGTAATAGCCTTCCTTCTTCTCCTGTATCTGGAAGTGGTAGGTCCGTCCTGCTGCCGTCAGTGACAGAGAAAAGTCGGTGGATGACACCGTGCTGTTACGCACCAGGAACAACCCCCCCATGTCACTCTTGTGACGGTACTTGATCAAGGCTGACATCACCAACAGAACAGAATTCATCTTTGAATTATTATTATTCCTCAATCATTAGCCATAGGGGTGCTTTGACAGTCATAAGAACCACTATCTTGCCGAGTTCTTTCAGTTTCACAGATGGATCAAACACATGGACATTAGTATGCGTATGTCTGAACAAATAAAACTAAGTCACTCAGTGATGGGTGAGAAACAAACTTGTGCATGCTAACAATTCATCAGTCATGATGCTCATTACAGCAGCGGCAGACCTCAGGTGCTGATGCACTTGACATTACACAGATACCAAGCATGCAGACTTGTTAAATATTAATTCTAAACTTCTGTATGAGTGAGAACTCAATCATTTGTAAACTGTATGTTCTCTACTCCAAGGAAATAAGATTACAGCACACACACACACACACACACACACACACTTTTTACAATTGTGGTTATATTGAAGCAGTCCAACTTTTGGGGAAATACCTTCTTCCATTAGCTTCTCTGCATTTTCTCTGGAGATTTTTCCATGATACCACCGAAGCATCTCATCTGCTTTGTCTGTTTCGGGCCTTGTCATCTACAAGCAACTGTTCCAAAGATTTTGATTTCAAAGCCTCAGAAATGCTCACTGTCGATGTAGTTGAATCAAAATAATTATTTGCATACAGTTCGTCTTCCGAAGCCATTGCTATGATCTATAGCACTGTCGTACTTTCACCGATTACTTTCTGTTGGGTGTGTTTGAAGTCACTCACAAGCTTCCCATTTCCACTTCCTTGTCTCAGAAGCGGAAGTCGCCATTTTAGTCACAAACACTAGAATTTAATTGATAACTATGGTATATTTCTCCCTCTCTGTTGGTTCATAAAATTCTAAATTCACAAGCACATAAAAATTTCAAGTTGAAACAGTCTTTTCACGTAACGTTTAACACCCTTGAAAAAAATCATAGATGTTTTTCGTTCACATTATTTCGTTAATGGCCCTTCAACCAAAGAGGAAGTAATATGTACGATAATGGCGTCCCCTTCTGTCGTCGGCAACATGACCCTCGCAGGTCCAGTGTCCACAGATACAAATTACTCTCAAAACTATATGATCCGTCAGAGAATCGTCCCTATTTAAAACAAATTCCCTGCACAGTTCAGTCCTTGAAGCAGATTATGCCCTATTCTGAAACAGATCAGATGTCTTGTTGTTCTTAACTACGAGTACAATCGACATGAACATTCACCTCCCTGCATTTTTTGGATCTGGTTCAATACGTGGCCTAAACCAATTCGGTTATTTTGCAACGGAAACTAGAGGAGCGCAGTGAGAATGTAACAGATAGGTGGAGAGGGGCTGAAATATCTCAGATGGCATCATGTCTGAATTGTAATTCTGGAGATCCTGGAGTTGAGGGTTCGAATGTCAGCAGGGGCCGTTTCTTCTTCTGTTATGTGGCCACAATCAACACTCTGATTATTTTGCCAAAGAATAGAAGGTTTCCATGAACCGGCTGCCCGACTTTAAAGAAAAAAAATCCTTTTCTTTTCTTTTTCCTATGTAGGCTTGAAATAGCTCTTCAAGTTGCATAAGTATATCACAACATTTACTCCAGATCACATTTAAACACTCCCTGCCCACTAACTGGATCAGAGGGAACGAGAAGTGACGGGCAGGCATCCTAGTGACGGCCCCGGCACCCCCCGCCGCAGCGGCCCTCCTACCAGCACACCCCTACCCACTACCTACCTAACCAAGCACTCTCACATTCATACAGGACAGTTTGTGTTTGTGTTTGTTTTAATCTTACTCCTGAAGTTTCGCAGCAGCGAGACTGTCAAGAGTGTCAGCACTGAGGTTGGAGGTGACTCTATTTTTAAAACTGTCAGGGGAGTCTGCCTCTACAATGTGTGCTGGGAGTTCATCCCACTCACGGATGGCTCGGGAGAAGAATGAGAAGAGCCTATAAATGATTTACCAAGCGTTTAAACTGTTGGTCATGTGATCTTCTGTCTCTTACTATTGGTTTTTCCAGGACACTTTTGTTGATCTGCACCAGGTCGTTGTGGATCTTATACAACATGGTGACCCTTGACGCTTGGCGGCGCTTCTGGAGAGACGGCCACTTGAGCTTTTCAAGCATGTCTGTTACGCTTGCATGCCGGTGGTAACGGTTCAGGACGAATCTAGCTGCCCTTCTCTGGATGTTTTCCATTTTCTTGATGCAGCCTATTTTGTGGGGGTCCCATACTGAGCTGGAGTACTCTAACAGAGGTGTAACGAAGGTTAGGTACGCCTTTTCTCTCAGCTCACTGGAAGCAACTATCAGATTATGTCTCAAGAATCCGAGGGCTTTGCTTGCTTTCTTTGTGATGATGTCAATGTGTTCCGCCCACTCTAAGTCTGTCCTCAGAGTGACCCCCAGGTACGACGCTGATTGTACTGTTGCTAGCGTGTGTCCGTGCATCTGGTATTTGTCGCTGATGGTACTTTTGCAGCGAGTGACCCTTAGCGTAACACATTTGCCTGGGTTGAAGGCCATCTCCCATTTCTGCTCGCAGACCTGGAGACGTTCTAGATCTTCTTGTAGGTGGGCATGATCGTCTCTGGACGCTATTGCGCGGTATATGGCAGTGTCGTCTCCGAACATTCTTGTCTTGGAGGTCAGTTTTTCATGAAGGTCATTAATAAAGACCAGGAAGAGACATGGTCCAAGGACCGACCCCTGCGGGACTCCCGACTTGACGTCGATGATGTCTGACTGAGCCCCCTCGACGACAACTGCTTGGCGTCTGTTTGATAAGAAGCTGGAGATCCATTTATTGATCTTGCCTCGTACGCCATAGCTGTGAAGTTTGTGCAGCAGGCGTGAATGGTTCACCTTGTCGAAAGCTTTGCCAAAGTCCAGCACAAGGATATCTGTTCGCTTTCCTGAAGCCATGTCAGAGGTCAACTCTTCCACTAACTCAATTAGCTGTGTTTCACAGGACCTCTGCTGCCTGAAGCCATGCTGCTGGGGACACAGGATTTTATTCTGTTCCAGGTGCGTCATTACGTTTCAGTACAGGTAGACTTTTCCCTCGGAGTTAACATTGGTTCTGACTCCATTCCCTTGAAGGTTTCAGTTTCGTAGTAATCACCATGGAGGCTGGATGATCACTGATGTGGCAGAGAAGTAGAACAAGGACAAGAACGGTGTTTGGGGTATGCTTGAGTCCACGATGATACCATTGGAGGGTTGTCATTCTGCTATCCCTTTATACACTCCTGGGTAAGGGAAATGGGAGTCATTGATGGAGTGACTTTTTTTTCTTTTTTTTTTTACTCCATAGCTATCCAGTTTCTCCGGAGGTATTGAGGGGGGTATTGTATCAAACGCCTAGGAGAAGGCCCAAACTGTGACATCTCTCCGGACACTCTTCAAAACTCTGGCAAAGGTTCTATCTTCAAATGTTGCATTTTTACCTATTATATGTGACGTCTGAAGAATTTATAACCGTTACTTGTATCTTGCACTGCGTTGAAAAAACGGGTTTTTTTTTTTTTTTTTTTTTTTTTTTTGGCTCCCTGTTTTTGGCTTGTGATATAGTTTGGAAGAAACATCCGTTTCAGTGTTCCATGTTTTTTCTTCTCCACTTTAAAGTTTCTCCACCTTTAAACGTTTGGAAGCGTGACTTTGCTGGAGAAAGAAAGAGGCAATGATAACGACAACAAACGTTAATGACAATAGCTTGGTTTCCCTAATGTCGTGAGGTAGGCACATTATCTCATACAAACAAGAGGTCAGATCATCATTAATCATCAAAATATACATGGGAAACATTCCTTCATCTGTCAGTGTTTATCTGCCGAAGCAGATGCGCATGCTCACTGTCCTCTTCGCCTGAATCAGACAGAAACCATCGTGCAGTAGAAATCTTGCCGACTGTCATTTCTACGACCATCAGAATTCACCAAAACGTTGCACTAAATAATATGTACACGAAAAACATAATACCTTTAACACTTAAATTAAATATTGTGTAATTTTCTATGATTCAGCGACAGCCTGTCCTAAACATTTAATGAGATCCTCTTTGTCAAGTGACAGAAATCTCTGATTCAGTCCGACTACGTACAACAGATGATTGAAATATTCAACTTTCTTTTGGATCATTGTCATGAGCTTTGCATTTACAAAAAAAAAAAAAAAAAAAAAAAAAGATATTTGTTTTCAACAGCATTAGCCCACAAACGTTGCATATATTTCCAGTTTCTGATCCTGGTAAAGACCGAGTTTTGTTCACATTGCCTTACCTTACCTTACCTTGTTCGCATTTAGACCCAAAGTTTTAGCTCTAAATCTAGCGAGCATGTCTCTATGCTATCATGCCATTTACGTGTTGTAACTACTAAATACTTTTCTGGCTGCAAATTACTGTTGAATTCGAGAAACAAGTCATACTTTTCTTTTCCTTCCACACATGAGTGCCAGTTTTGTTGGAATACGCGTATCAGTCTGCCTTTTAACCCTGAGATAAAGAAACTACCATCGCCTACTTCTTGGTTTAAGCATACGATACTAAACCCGTGTTCTCTAAAAGGTTTTCTTTTATCTTTGTCACCCAGTTGCATTTTCCAGCATCTTGCTGCTGAAATAGTATCTGGTTTGTCTTTTCCCTCTATCTGCCTCTCTTTTTCCTCGAGGTGAAATGGGATTTGACACTGAATTTTCCTTTTTCCCATTACACACACACACACACACACGTGTGTGTGCGCACGCACACACACGTACGCACACACGCGCGCGCGCCAGCGCGTGCGCAAGCATGCACGCAATCACGCAGGCGCGCGCGCACACACACACACACACACTGTTGTCTAATGTCACTTGAGGGTGAAGAGACGTTAAATTAAAGTACTAACACACACACACACACACACACACACCTTTAAGCACGTCATCGTCCGTTTACGTATATGATTTTATACGTCATTTCCTATACGTTGTTATTTGTTTTTCTTTTTATGTCACAACTCCTGAAGACGGTCTATGACCAAACCGTTGTCGATATTTGTTCTGTTTTCCTTTTTTTTTTTTTTTCAATCTTCTGAGAATCCTCAAAGGCATTTATTATTCATTTTTACTTGAAGATCTGCGGTCAAAAATCTGTTTTAGTATCTCGTGAACTTGTCTACATAACCTACTCAACGATCAATGATAATTTTAGCAACCTTAACCAATATCTTATACATTTTACTTGTATTCTTATATAGAATGGGCATCTACCTGCATCTCTATATGTCATATTGATAGAGAAATGCATCGGGACATTCATAAAGCGCTTACCAGCAAAGGTATGGATTTTTTCCCCCCATTTGCAAGTTTTCAGATAAACCCGAAACTCCTGACATATATGTTAGCTTAGGTACAATTTGAGAATCAAACAGTTTCCCAAAATGTTCATGGCTCAACTGAATTTAATTTTCTTTATGATCTTACTCTCCTTCTTTACATGTTTCTGACCATCCCGTACAAAAACTTCATTTAGTCGTAAACACGTACCTATAGTACTTATAATGATTTGTTACTTTTACATGACCACCCATTCTGAAAAGCATTACATTTGTTTGTTTGTTGTTGTTGTTGTTTTTCAAAATATCAGTTGCAATCTGTCTGTTTCCATTTTCAGAATGTTAAGTGGTTTTTCAAGACCAACAACAGTGTAAGAGATGAGGATCACATTATTCGCAAATAAACTTAGGAAAATCTCAAAAGCATTAAGGATCATTTGCAGCGTGTGTCTGCCTCTCTTATTAATCTCTATCGCCAGTTCAGTAATTAAAAAAAAAAAAAAAAAGAAAAGGTGGGGGCTCAATAAACATCCTTGTTTGACACCTCAAGGACGACTGAAAATTTCGGAGTACGTGCACTTATCACGAACACAGCATAGTACTGAATTGTATATTCACCTAAATGCTTAGTATACTATCCCATTAATCTCTGCTTTTCTCAAGACGTTCTGTAAGACCTTTCGGTTTGACAGAGTAAAAAGGTTTCCTTAAGTTCACAAAAGCAACACAAAGTATTTTGAAGAAGATATTTTTGTACTATTGCTTATAATGTAAGGATGTGATTTACTGTACTGTGGTTTCTTTCAAAGCCTGCCTGCTCTCCAGTTATTTTTGCTTCATTTTCAGTCCAGACAGTTATCTTCTGTTTGGTACAGGTGTGTAGATTTTACTGATAATATTTGTTAGAGCGATTCCTCTGAAATTGTCTGGGTTATTAGTTTCTCCCTTTTTATGTATCAGAAAAGTGACTGCTTTTGACCATTCCTTCGGAAATATCCTTTATCGAAAACTGAGTTAAACAGACTACCAAAAGAAAAAGAAGAGAAAAATCGAGTTAAGCTGAAATTGCATGTTTAAACAATTCACTTTTAAGTGTATCTGGACCAGCACCTTTTTTTTCATTGTTCAGTTTATGAATAACATTATTAACTTCTTGGTTGGTGATTGGATCATTAAATAGCGGCTCTTCAAATCCATCCTTGGTTACTTCCCTAGGTTCAGTCTCTTCGTGATCACAGCCATCAAAATTGTTTAACAGTTTGAAGACGGGGTTGTACAAGTGCTGACTGTTGAATTCAGTATATATCACCCCTTTCTTATTGATGTACTTATTCTTGACCAAAATATCTTGGTTCACTGATTGATCTTTTCAGTACGTTCATTTCATTTTCATCCCACTTTTTCTTCTTTTTTTTTTTAAATCAGAGTATTCGTTTCTTCTTTTGATAAAAGCTTCTCCTCTTCATGATGTCTTTATGCTCTAAGGATTTAGCTCTACGAAAACTTTTTAACGATTTCTTCACAGTTGTCCTCCTGTGTTTGCATTCATAGTCAGACCCGTTCGTTGCATTGTTTTCCTTATTGCCACCCACTGGTATCACCATACATGCTGCAGTCCCATGCATAACGTTGGTGAATATTTCTACGACACTGTTGACATTCATATTATGGTTCCAGTTTGCTTTTTCAAACACTCCTCAAATCCTGCAGACTCTAATTCAGCTTTATAGGTTTTCAACAATATCATCTGACCACGCAACACTGGCATATGGTGCATGTTATTTACAGACGAGCTTTTGTTCCCAAACTATTCAACTAGAAGATGCCAGGAAAACAGACTATCACCAACATGCAAGTTACAGAATTTTAACAACTCATCCGATACAATAGAATAATCAATTACACTGCATCCCTGATTTGACACAAAAGTAAACTAACCATCAGCGTCCTTCTCACATGATTAATTCACAATGACTGAATCAAACAAGTAACGAAATACAGAGATATATCAAATGTGTTGGTGATATTATCCTTTGAAGAACGTTTTACACACACACTCTCTCTCTTAATCCTCATAATCATCATCTGGCACATAATTCCTCCCACCTTCCACTTTGGTTTGTTCGCGCCTTGCCCTCGCATTCAAATCACCACATACCATCATATATACGTCATCAGTATTTATACACTGCAGAACATTTTCTTCAAGTATGAGGGTACCATTTAAAAAAAAAAAAAAAAAGAATGTTTATGTGCAGGTCCTCCTTCGGGAACGATATAACATGAAACAGCGATCATCTCTTTATCATTATTTACCAGCTCTTTTTTTTTTTTTTTTTTTTTTTTTTTAATCCTAGTGGCGACAGCATTATCACAATTCAGTTTTGATTTCTTCCATATAATCTGAGGAGCATTTCTTTGCAAGAAAAAGAGCATCATCCGCATTTCGACCGTGGGATGAGGGTTTTGTCGGTTTGTTTTGTTTTTACAGGAGCTCTGAACTTGATGAAATCATGAAAAATATTAACTTCAAATAATCTAATTGATGAAATCATGAAAAATATTAACTTCAAATAATCTATCAGTAAAAGTCTCTGTCAAGCATACAAAATCAAAGGATGAAACATATTTTACAACAAATATATATATATATATATATATATATATATATAGATAGATAGATAGATAGATAGATAGATAGATAATCACTTAATTTATCAAACAAATTTTCAGCATTATAGTTCAAGAAAGAAAAGCCAGAAGCTTGGCGGTCTGTTTCGCGCCGTTTATTTGATGAGCGAAGATGTTCTGTCATGGAACTATGACTTGAATTGCGTCTACTGTCACAGCACGTAGATAAGCGTGCAAACCATGTTGTTGCTGTGTTCTGTTTAACCCACCTCCCCCACCACGTGCACCACGAAATCGACTGCCACTGTCTCTTTAACTGACGTTGCCAGGGCGAGAATTCGACCCTAACCCCGTGTTACCTCAGCGGTTGCGCTCTGCTACCTGTTGCTGATTGGGTGAATCGGTCACGTAACTGTCACCAGGGGGAGTCCCCGTCCTGACTACACATAACCATGCTGACCCAGTTCTGTTTGCATGTCAAGGGTGGTTGGCAGGAGTCCCTGTGCACGGAAGTGTCTGACATGGGTAGCGTCGTCGTCGTCGGTGCTGTGCTTGTCAGTGTAGTCGTCTCAGCAGCTGTCACATCTGCGTATAACGTGGATCCGGTTTCAGTGGCCCAACAGTCACTGTCCCCTGAAATATAAACCGATTTACCGTCTTTCTGGCCTGCGCTGCGATGTCAGTCTGCCTCCGTGTCAAGTCATTACCTACACAAGCCCCTTTCTTCTCTGCTTTCCCTCTGTAATCTCTGTTTGTCAGTATGTACATTGTGTTCTTCCAATTCTTTAAGCTTTACCATGATTGGTCTTGGATCATTTGGTTTCAAAATGGAGTGACTGAGGGTGGAAAATGAAGCAAAATTTAGAAAGAGAGGAGGTTAGTTACCGCCAAGGACACAGACAAAGTACCGGACAAAACACAATGCATTTCTACCTCTTGGGTCTTCTTCAGGCAAAAAAAAAAAAAAAATAATGATAATAAAAATACATAACATTTAGGACAGTGAAAACGAAGAACGAGAAAGCACTTATCTTCTCACATTCGGCGCAAAAATCAAAATGGCTGTTGAATGAAAACAGCCATTTTGATTTTGCACTAAACATGAGAAGATAAGCGGTTTCTCGTTCTTCGTTTTCACTGTCCTAAATGTTATTTGTTTTTGCCTGAAGAAGACCCAAGACGTCGAAATGCATTGTGTTTTGTCCTGTACTTTGTCTGCGTCCTTGGCGGTAACTAACCCCCTCGCTTCCTAAATTTCGGATCATTTGGTCTAGCTTGACCCATACAATGTGAGCCAATGATAATTTCTTCTGTCCATGTCTTGACCCGTTCTACACTATTCAAAGCTGTTATCACTGAAGCGACACACACATTAGAGTCTTACTTTCCATGTTGATAAGGGATGGCGAATAATCGCCGATTATCAAGTCTAGAAACACCCTCAAGCCTGTCGATTTCTGAGTCCATGTGGAAAAAGTTTTCTCTGAGTGCTTGCACAGGCTGTGATAGATTCTTAGTTTCCTCTGAGGCCGTGTTTGCGACTAATTACAGTTCTGCCATCAGCTCTGACACTGTTGATGGCAGCCGGCTGTTTTCATGTTCCAGGCCATCACATGTTTGATTGATTTCAATACAGTTCTGCTTCACATTACTAAGTTCATTTCTAATTTCAGTCAAGTCATTTCTAATACCATTATTCTGTTCTTTCTGTTGTTCACCCAGACGCCTTATCACGTCCAGAATCTCTTTGGCAGTGACAGAGGAACAACAGAACCTACTTTCACTGACATCCCAGCGCACATCCTTATTAGTGCCCCCCCCTCCCCCCCCCCCCCACCCCGCCCCCCACGGTGATCAGGTACTGATATCTCCTCAACATCTCCACTGAGGAGGAGGCGACTAATACATAACATAGTGTTGTCAACACACACGACAAGAAAGGCTGGTACAGACGGAAATGTTTTGGAGCTGGCCTACTTCACTAAAAGGACAGGTGTAGATGATCACACCTGAGCATGTTCTTTCTTCATCCACGATCACAGGCACAAAATCCACGTCTGGAACACTAGGAATGTTATTGCTGACACAGTAGAATATCGCCATCAGAAAACACAACATAATCAGAGTGTACAGAATGTCACACACTGTCATATCCGTCGTGCACTTTTGACCTTTGTATCTGGATGCGCACCACATGAACCAAATTTCACGGAGACACGAAAGAACCTTATTCGCACTCGCCAATGACATAATTCGATCACGTTTAGTGTCGCACTTCAAAACAGAATTGTAATTAACCATCTTAATCCTTTTGTTTCCTTGACTGCCGCATGTAATGGGTTTTGGGGATCTTCAAGTGCTCTAAAATATACCTTCACGTGTCCTAGCTTGTATTTGACCTGCATTGAAGTAAGGTCAAGCAGGTATGGCATAGTTTTAACTAGTGTGTCCTTTGTAATTCCCAAGTTCATATTCATTGCTTAACTTTGAATTCTTTTTTATTTGAAAAAATGCTCTTGCACAATCTTGTAGGCGCTAATCCATAAGCAGTCACACTGAGTACAACTGCATGATACAGTCGGTAGAGATGGCGCTATTCAGTGCCTTTTGCTGCCATGGTCCTTTTTGCATTTAAGAACAGTATTCTCAACATGTTTTCGAAAGGTAAGCATTGATGTCTTGTTAAGTATGCAAACCAATGACTAATGGACGATCCAGTTCCTTGACACAACTGAGCTTTTTTTTTTTTCAACTGAGCATTGTTGTTCAACAGTTACTGAACAGCTTTCGGTCTTTCTTAAGCATTCTTTGATGCTTTGTAGATCAGACCATCATCTGCTAGTGTCAACACTCGGTCAGTTCTTTTTCTGTTGAAGTCTGCAAGGCCTTTAGTGTAAACATTGTATAAAACTGGGGAGAGAGGAGATCCTTGATGTAATCCCTTTGAGAGTTTATGAGGTTTATGAGGGGTGATGGCGGGTTATGGTGGAAAATGGCCGCCTCAACCCTGCCTAGTGCGGTGGAGAAGGCACTGGCATTCTGCTGCTGGACGGTGTTGTTGTCCAAGAGGTTCCACTCCAGGGGGGTTCGAATGGAAAAGGAGTTTCTATATTGTTTAGTTGCAGTGGGTTGTATGACGAAGGCTCTATTGTTGTTGTAGATCTGCCTTTGTAGGGGGTTTTGGCTTACACAGTCTGTAAACGTGGTTGGCTTAATTCTCCGCCTGGTTTGATCTGCTGGGGTGAGGAAGGTTTCGGCTGGTATGGCAGGGACCAGGTCGCCGGCAATCTTGTACAGCATGGTGAGTCGAAGCTGTCTTCGGCGGTCCTCCAAAGTGGTAGTTGGAGGTATTGGAGCATCTTGGTGACACAGCCTGGATCCCTGTCTCTGTAGTTATTACAAATAAAGCGGGCAGCTAGTCATTGGACCTTTTCAATTCGATTAATGTCCTGCTTTGTGTATGGATCCCATGCCATAGCGCCATACTCAAGGGTGGACCTGATGAGTGCAATGTAGGCAAGGCGGGTGACATTCCTGTGGGCAGTTACGGAGATTTCGTCGTAGGAAGCCCAAGGTTGATCCAGCCCTCTTGCACAGCCCCACGACATGGGCAGTCCATTTCAGGTCAGAAGAAATCTGTATGCCCAGGTAAGGGTTTTGGTGGACTTGCTTTAAGATTGTGTTGTTCAGGCTGTAGAAGTGGCTTGACCAGTTCGAGGTGGAGAGGACATGACATTTCTTTGTGTTAAAGCGCATTCTCCACTGGTTTGCCCACTTTTCCAAGTTTTTGAGGTCTTGCTGGAGGATGAGATGGTCCTGAGCGGAGCGGATTGGTCTGTACAGAAGGCAGTCATCAGCAAAGAGGCGTACTGTTGACTTTACTGATGCCGGAAGGTCGTTGATATGGCACAAAAACAGCAAAGGGCCGAGCACGGTGCCTTGGGGGACCCCAGACAAGACTGCTGCTTCCTCAGATGCGTCGCCCTCCAGCACCACCCTCATCCTCCGCTTGGTAAGAAAAGTCTGTAGCCATGTCAAGATGGGTCCACGTATACCATAGTGGTCCAGCTTCAGCAGAAGACGGTCATGAGGCACGGTGTCGAATGCCTTGCTGAAGTCTAAAATAATAATGTCAGTCTGGCAGCCTGAGTCATGGGAGGAGAGAATGTCCTGCTGTTGCAGTCCATCGTGTAAGTGTCTCCCTGACTCCGTTGGTCAAGTAGTAGCTCCATGAGAAACAAGATGTGGACTTTGAATGATCTTTTCCCCATGAACATTCCTTTATTCATGGAAAACACGAGTCTTATTGGAAGAACTCCGCCTTAAACTGAACATAATCCGATAATGTAAGACTCTAGGTTTTCTTCAGGACCGCTTTAAGGGGACGTGTATACATACTGATCAAAGGTCTCATTTATTTTGCACTGGCCGAATCAATGTTGAACAGCAGTCGACTGGAATACGTATGGCTGCAAAGCTGATATTATATGTCAGGATTCTGTTTTACATAAGGCTTTGATGTGAGTTGTCTGTGGGTGGTTATTGTCGATAATTATGCCTAGAACACGATGGATGTATACTTCTTTAATTCTTACGTTGTTGATAAGAACAGAAGTGAACCGTTTATATTCTACGTCTTTGACGTGTTGTTATGAGCACCATTTTAGTAGTCTGCTTGGGGTCCAGTGACAGACGATTCACCGTGCACAAATGAGAGAGAGAGAGACAGAGACACTTACAGAGAGAGAGAGAGAGAGAGAGAGAGAGAGAGGAGAGAGAGAGAGTAGGAGGGGTGGGGGTGGGGGGGGGGGGGTGTCGAGCGCCATACGACAACATCATTTCCGTATCAGCTGTCACGCACTGTCACTCAACTTTTCTACTTTTCCAAAACAAAAGAACAGGGAGCAATTCGGAATACTGTCGACACAATTTTCCTTTCAAATTGTTTCACAATAGTAATGACTCTGAAAACCATGCTGGGATGTGAATAAGTTATAATGAGAAAATTTTGATGAAAATTTATTTCAAAAGGGAGGAATGTCACTTATATCATGGAACAATTAGTAACGAATACGAGCGTACAAAAAATCATCCCTTGTGTCTAAAACTTCCGGCCATGCACGCGCCAACAAAAGTAGCCCAACAGAAATGACCGAAATTCTCGTTTGGCACAACGATGGCCTGCGCTTCGACCTCGTCAGCGACTCAGTCCGACAGAGAATCTCTGGAAGATTGCATGTGCACTATTTGTTTATGCATTCTCATCCATCCTGTGACCCTTCCTTGTGGCCACGAGTTGTGTATGCCTTGCTTCAAGCAAAATGTGGAAGAAGCCAGTTTGACCTGCCCTCTTTGCAGAACTCGTATTTCCACCTGGGCCCGCAAAGCGTCCAGAACAAATTCTCTTGTGGATCAGAAACGGTGGGAGCAGATTCAGAAGTTGTTTCCACAGCGAGTTCAAAGACGCCTCGAAGGACAGGATGACGAGACTGACGAAGAAATACAAGAAAAAGAAGACGTTGGTAGGTTAAAAGTTGCGAAAGTTTATAGATCTATGATCCACACTACAGTTGGCAAGTTAAAAGTTGCAGAAGTTCCATCTATGGATCAATGTTCCACACTAACAGGGTTTTTAATCTTTGGAATGGATTATTTTTCCATCAGTTATTATAACAGTAGGAACACTTGACTATTTTGAAAATCAAGTAGACAAACTTAGGGAAAAAAATTGCGTCAACTATGATCTAGATTGATTTGAGTAAATTGGAAGTTGGTCAGTCATATTTGGCATAAGCTGCATATGCTGCACAGCCATTTTAAATATTTGAAAGCCCAAAAAATTTCTATAGAACAGGCAAGCATGGTAAGCATACACATGTGCAAATATAATGATGATGGACAGAATACAAAAGAAGAAGATAATACCAATTCCAAAGCTGCACACTTGTAATTCTTGTTTTTCCTGCATACCACTGTTCAGCATCTATTTTTTCTTCAGATGTTATTTCATTTTAATTTTATCAAAAAATATTGTAAAAAATGATTTGTATTATTGATCTATCAAGTATTGTGAATAGTCCCATAAATTATAAATTCTTTGTTGACGCCAGTCCAGTAATGTTTCGTTTTCTACTACCCTTTTTTTTGGAAAGATATGTCTATGGTCGTCACATCACAGTTGAGACTGATCATAAGCCGAGCCATGCTAGAAGTGATCCACAAGACGAGTGTCCTTTCAATGCCAAAACGCATACAGACAATGCTTTTGTGAATGCAGAAATATGATACACTGTGATCTACAAAAGGTGGTAAAATACGAAGCATGGTCTTCTACATCATGTAGGGTTTTAGTTTTACAGGTCTACCATTTGCTTTGGGTGCAATCACCTCTTCTTCCTCCACCATGGCACCTGTAAGGAACAATCTCTGGCTCCAACTTATTTCCAATTCACAACTCACTTGATGTTCATCATGACTTTTTGTGACTGAAAAGTTGTTCAGTGGTGTTTGATCCCACTTCTGGCATTATCTTTCATTAACTACCTTTTTATAGCTCTTTCGTTAACTACCTGTTTATTGCTGTGCTCAGGACAGTTAGCCTTCAGATGGTGATCGATGTCTTTTGCTGTTTTCTCGTTACTCAAGGGAAGTCACTCTTACTGTTTGACAAAATGAGGGATTGTCTGTTGTAAGAGCCACAAACGTCACAAATACGTTGTAAAATCTTTATTGATGATACAGATAATTTGAGCAGTCATAATCAGATAATGACATGTGGCTGTCATATGTATTGAATTTGAAGTTTACTTATCTTTTCACACATTTTTTTGTAATGCAATGGCAAAGGCAAATGGAAGACTTCATTACTTGGCTTTATGTTTTTTTTTGTTTTTTTTTATGAAAGCGGCAGTTTCATATGTGGACAGTGATACATCAAAACCTTTAAAGCGTGTGTGTGTGTGTGTGTGTGCATGTGCACGGCGCGTGCGCACTCGCATGTGTGTGTGTGTTTGTGTGTGTCTATGTGTGTGTGTGTATACATGTAAACAACACTTTCTCTGTCACTAGCGTCAGTTCTGGTGTGCAACTTAAAATTTCACTTAAAAAGAGACAGGGTGGGGTGGCGAGGTGAAAACTGTACTTGTCTTTAATTTAAATCAACAACAGGATACCTATAAAAATTCCATCACACTTTTTTTAAACTCTCTCTGTGGTTTTAGTTGACAGTATGACACTCTCTCTTGACAAATGATTTACAAAAGTGTGTCTTTGAAATTTTATACAGTTGTAACTTCTTCTGAAAGAAGAATGGTAATGTAATGTAAGGTAAAAGGGGGCCGGAATAGCTCAGTGGGGGCTGGAATAGCTCAGTTGGTAGAGCGCCGGACTCGTGATCCTGAGGTTACGGGTTCGAATTTCGGTACTGGGGGATTTTTCCCTCGGAGTTAACATTGGTTCTGACTCCATTCCCCATACAGTCCTTCGAATGAGACTGTAAACTGAGGTTCCGTGTGTGAATGCACGCATAACATCTTGCACACACGTAAAATCCCATCACCAACTTTCGGAAGAGAAGGCCAGTTTGGCCGTTGGTATGGATGACACGTTACACATAGCATGCACCCTGTGTGAGAAATTGAAAGAATGAAGGAAGCAAGGACATTGAGTGAACGATATTGGACGATATTGACTGTATGACACGGGAAACGACTGAATGAAGCGCCAGCTGGCAGCTCTTCAGTCGGCACTACCCAGGTAGGCAGCCTATTGTGTAAATGAGTGTGGATTGTAAAGCGCTTAGAGCTTGGTCTCTAGCCGAGAATAGGCGCTATATAAGTATTCATTATTATTATTATTTATAGAGCTATTTATAGAGCACTTTACCTCGCAAGAGCCCAAAGCGCATATTACAGAAAAACATGATAAAATGCTAATTCTAATTTAAAGCACACAAACACACACACACACACACACACACACGAAAAACTCTCACATGCAGACAGACACACAAGTGCATCAACACCAGCAAACACGTGCACATTGATAAGTGGATATTGTTAATCAGTCCGAGGGAAAAGATGTGTCTTTAGGGAGGTTTTGAAAGTCTCTAAAGAGTCGATGTTGCACAGAGAAGAAGGGGGGGGGGGGGGGGGGGGACTATTCCACAGAGCATGGTAAGAGAAAGATTGTTGGCTTGAAGTTTTCAGGCAAGCGGAGGGAAGCCGAGGCAGACGAGAATCGGAGGATGAGCGTAAGTTGTGAGACAGAACATAGAGATGGAGGAGTCAGAGAGGTAGGAGGGAGCCAGATTATTCAGTGATTTGAAAACCAGGAGGAGAACTTTAAAGTCAATGCGAGACTGAATTGGGAGCCAGTGTAAGGATGACAGAATTGATGATATGTGATCAGATCTAGAGAAGCAGGAGATCAGACGGGCGGTATTGTTCTGAACTTAAAATTTGAAGTTTAGAGATGAGCGTTAAGGGACAACCGGCAAGAAGGGAGTTAATAATAGTCAAGCCGAGACAGAACAAAAGCACAGATCTATTTGAGTCTTCAGGGCATTTTGAGTGACAACAGTGTTGTCAATAAATAGATTATCTGTAGGCTGTTCTTTTCTCATTTCACTAATGAAATAGATTATCTGTAGGCTGTTCTTTTCTCATTTCACTAATGATCTTATGTTAGTTGCAAAGGCTGTATAAAGAGCAGTCAGTTTGAATGGTCAGTTATTATACTTCATAATCAGGATATGTAATGTAATATTTTCTTTTAGTTTTACAGTCCTAGTCATGGTTTCTATTCAGGCAACCTTGCACCAGATGGGGGAGGCGCACGCGCGCGCACACACACACACACACACACACACACACACACACACACACACACACACACACACACACACAACTCCACCTAAATAAAAAGCAGTGAGATACAAGTTTGTGTTTGTTTCCCATGGGATATTTTTTATCAGTTCTCTTGACTGTATAATATTTGATATTTATATATATAATCATTTATAGAAATAATGAACAACATGCATAGAGTGTCATCGAGGAGTCAGTGATTGCTGCCCAGTTTCAATTGTAGACCACTATGGATATGCAAACCATGAGGAGGCCGTGTACAAACTGTTTATGTTGCCACTGGAAAAACTCACTCTCTTTTTCACTATGATCAGTCTCTGTATGACTGAAACAAGTCGTCGTACTCATCCAGTACCAGGGGTGTCTGTCTCATTTTATATTAATTCATACCCTCAGTAACAAGGCCTATGAGATGGTTATAATAAAAGGATTAATATATATATATATACACTAAGGCAAAGCTGGTAGGATACATTCTTACATTTATAAGGAATGTGCATGCTGTCATATTGAAAAATTCGGGTTTTATCACAGCTTGTTTGTAATTACTGATCTTGTACAGGGTAGGAAGTTCAGGATATTGGAGGAGAGGGATATGATTTGGGATATGATTTTGAGTTAGATTGGTGAGGGAGGAGAGGAAAAGCATAAACTAGGACTGGGAATGGAAGACAGTCGTATGATTAAGATGTCTCTGTGTATTTTTTTCATAATTTAAACTGAGTTAAAGTGGTGAAACCAAATTTGCTTTGAATCATTGCTTGTTGTTGTTTTTTCCTCCCAGATGTAAGTTACAGACGTATGGTTCAGTTATCCCAGCCTGGGGAAATACGTAAAGAATATGAGGAAGAATTACAACGAGTAAGTTGGTTTTCCTTGTACGTGTGTATATTTGTGTGTTTTTGTCAGTGTGTGTGTGTGTGTGTGTGTGTGTGTGTGTGTGTGTGTGTGTGTCATGTGTGTGTGCTGTGTGTGTGTGTGTGTGTGTGTGTGTGTGTGTGTTCACTCTGTCTGTGTGTGTATGTGTGTGAGAGCGTGCATTCCTGCGTGTGTGCATATGTGTGCATGCGTGTGTGCTGTGTTGAATAAAAAGCGATACATTTGTTCTTGTGGTGCAAGGATTTCTGGCTTGCACTAGCAGAAGGTACAAAGAAGACAAACCTGAAAGGTGATGGAATAGTCATACTATATATACACACATCAGGAAGTCAGTAGAATTACACTTGATGTAAAGGTTGTTTTCTTCATGAGCATAAATTAGAATCAGAACTGATAAAGGCTTAGGTCTAGACTTATTTGTCTTTATGTTTGTCTTGTGGTTTAATTTTATTGGTACTTCCACAGTAGAAAAATAAAATGTACTGGCAGTTGCAAGACCAGTCTTATTTATCTTCATGCAGATGAGAGAGAGAGAGAGAGAGAGAGAGAGAGAGAGAGAGAGAGAGAGAGAGAGAGAGAGAGAATTTAAAGAACAGTCTGGCACCTGAACTGCAGAGCAGTAGTCAGTAGTCTCAGATTCTTAGAAATTAAGGGGTCAGATTCAGCCCAGTGTGCAAAATTTTCTTCCAAATGTTCCAGAGGTCACTAGGATGTTTAAGGGAAGGGGTTACATTAATTTCATAACCGCTGGACTGACTGGCTCTCCTACATAAACTCATACAGAAACTGAGAAAGAGAGAAATGGACAAGAAAAGAGGAGCCCTTGGCAATCACATTTGATAGAATAGTCAAGATTATTAGAAACAATGATTTGTTCACTGAGGAAGAATCAGCATCACTAACATAGTAACAGTCTTTCACAGTTAGTAATAATTTATAAACTGAAGTGAATTTGTCTGAGCATACAAGCACACACACAGTGATGATTTTAAGGGTGAGACTTGACAATAGACAGTTGTCTTTTTTTTCTTCCAAAGAGAGCTGCCATCAATGATTCTGATGCTTTTTTTGAGGTCTGTGCTGTTGATTATCTGGGTGCTGGGAAAAAAAGTCAGTAACCCCAGGGCCAAGACCCAGTTACAGTGAGGAGCTGCAGACCTGACATACGCAATGCTCCGGCTTACCCTAACAGTTTGTAAGGAAAGGGTTTGCCCTCACCCTAGCACAAGACCAGGGGGAAAAAATTGAGTTAAGGATGATGGGAGTGGGACAGCCTTAACATGAACATGATAGAGGTTCAAGGCTAAAAAAATCTCCTTTGGGAGTAAATTCCAGTCCTTCAGGGTTTTATGAAGTTCGAACTCTGATCATCATCATCACACCTGTTGGAAGTTCCACTACAGGAGTCATTTCCATTAGTGTTGAAACGTTACATCGTTTGGCCAGTTCCAGTCAAAAAGCAATGATCACCAGAAGTTTGGTGACGAACTAGAGCAAACTTTGAAGAGTTGTGAAGCACTTGATAAAAATTCTGAATTCAGAGTTGTAGATAGATTGGCCGCTCGTGCACAGAGTGTAAACGTTTCATCTCCAAGTCAGTGTACTGCACCCTTTTGAATTGTCCTAGCTTGTCGAGTTCGAAATATTACAAGGCTTTTGTTCCATTTTCTAGTTTATTACTGCAAGTCACAGCTGAAACATTGATTTTGATAATGAAAAGGTGAATTTCGTATGGTTTGCCATACTTATTGCTTTAGGGCAACTTGACTGAATCAGGTGATCTTGTGGTCCAATCATAGACTGCGTAGGCAGTTTTCAAGACTCGTTGATTGTCACAAAAGTTGGCAAGCACAAGTTGATCATCAATTCAGAAAATTCAAAAGCTATGAGGAAAGAACAAATTTATTCACTTACTTTAGATAGTGATATCTGGAGAAAAGTGCATTTGCATGACACGCTGCTCAAAGTTGCATCACATACAGCAGATAATCATTGTGTCAGGGTAAACCGTGGTACATTTTAGTGATGTGCTGTGTGTCAAAGACACACATTTGTGCAGCGTTGTCACTGACCCTGCTGATTTTTGGTGTATCATCTTCTTTGAACTAAACGAAGATGGTACTTTGTTATGACTGACCTGAAAGCATTGTACTGTTGTAGTATGTCATCTGCTTTGAACCAGTGAAAGATGGTACTTTTTCATGACCAACATAAAAGCTTCATATTGTTGTGGTACCAGCTCAGGGCCCAGCAGGCAGCAGAGCGGCGTGAAGAGGAAGAAGCCAGCATCACACTGATCCAACGTCTGCATAGCCAGGAGGAGCTGGCCTTGATAGAGACCCGCCGACAGCAGGAGGAGATTGCTGCCAGAGACTCACAGCTGGCCCAGGAACTCGGCAAGCTGATCAACTCAGTATGTCTAGCTGTCAGAGTGTGTGTGTGTGTGTGTGTGTGTGTGTGTGTGTGTGAGACCCATTCTTTAAAGTTGAAAAATGAAGTATGACAGAAGCTGTAGAAAATCAAAATGTATCTTACATTCTTAGATTTATTTTCTTATTACAGAAGACTCTTCTGTGTTATTTTAAATTTTAATAATCTCAGTTAAAAACATAGTTCGTTGATTTTTGTGATCATGATCAAGAAACATTTTTAAAATTGTTAGGTGTCAGACTTTGCTAGTGACATGAAACTTGAGCTGAAATACCAATAATCAATTAAAGTTTTTTCCCCATAGTTTTAGCCAAAAATCATCGGACTTTGAAAAATGAATTTATTTTTACCCATAGAATTAAGTGATGACAAAAAAATGTCAAGTTTCTATTTTACAGTGCTGCCACTTTAGAACACTAAAGGGAAAGTACCACTTCAGGTGAGGAAGTTGATGTCCGTTTATGGACCAAACTGAATAACATTTGTATTTGAGGTTACATTTGTGATGAGCAAGGGTGGCAGGTGTGGTCGTTACAGGAAAGGAATTAGAATGTTTCTCTATTAGAATTATGCAGTAAATTTCATATCAAAATTTATGTTTCTTTATTAGAATTATAGAGTAATTTTCATATCAAAATTCTACCTCCACCCTCTCTCTTGCTAGTGGTAGAATGAGCAACTTTCCAAGACTAGTCATGGAAAGACACATTTATTTTTCTCGAGACAGTAAAAAAATACTCAAAACATTTATTTTTCTCGAGACAGTAAAAAAAATACTCAAGAATGACTCGGGAATAATTCGTTTCAGGCTTATGCACTTTAAAGTGAGTGTGTTTCGAGTGACAGACAGAATTAGAAATAAGTTCAAACATGAAATGATATATGAAAAACAAATGACTAACACAAGCTAAGTGCAATTTCACACACCAACTTTCAAGTGTATACAAGAATAAAATGTACAAATTAATGAAAGTTCAATTGAACCAGACTATCTTTGCAAAGGCTGGCTTGTCCTCACTTCACCTTATCATAAAGGGGAGTGTTTTGATAATGAGTTGGGTGTCCAGGGGGTTCGATGTTACTTACATTGTTGGGAGTAGTTCCGTATTGTACAGATTTCCGTATTGGCGTTTTGGAGATTCCCCCCCACCTCCCCTTGCACTTCGATTAATGCATGCGCTGGTTCTCCAGTCCATATTCTTGACTCTTCTGCCTTGACTCCGTTGGACGTTTGTAGTTGTTCTGTTGTTTTTTGTCTGAAATAGTTTTAACAATATAGTACTGAGAAGTATAAAATTCGGGGTTTGAATCAAAGGAGAACATGGTAAACTATCCGTAAATGCCAAGTTTTCATCAGTGTCTGGGGGGCTTTACCCACAGAACCCCCCCAGCAGGGTGTTGCCCCTGCACCCCACTAGGGGGCCTTAAGTGATCCCTGTAGCCTGGCCACAACCTTTTCAGTATTACAGATATTTCTCACTCCCACCCATGCACTTGGCTTTTTAGCTGGAGAGATGTGTGGATCTCTCTCCTGATGCCAGTGACTGGTCCACTCGCCCAGTAGGCAGGCTGATCAGTTGCTGCTTAGCCACATAGAAGGTTTGATTCTTGAACTTGTGCTGGGCTAGTCTCAGGGAGTCCATGTACCCAGTCTGTAGACAAGATGACCTGGTTCATAGTTAAGTAGCTAGGAGTCTGGCTTGATGACTCCTCACACTTGCCCACTAACTTCCCATAAATGTGTGAAATCTCAGACGGCTAAGATGATATTAACATACATTATCTGCCTTAATTTCCAGTCTCCACTGTAGTTCTTCACTTGGGTTTTGAGTGGATTTCGGTACGAGACAGTATGAAACTGCTAAACGATTGAAGGGAAACAACTCCTCAGTGTAGTCACATACTTAGGTGATGTAATTAGGTACAGTTGGAATACCCTGTCCAAGTACACATGTTGAATACAGTCACTTCAGACAAATCATTAAGGCAAGCAACAGTATTCATAAACCACCTTAACAGGTCTAACTCAGTATAGGCACAAAGCTATCATTTCATAATGTAGTACTCAGTAATCATCTTGAGATAGAACCAAGTACTGGCCTCTGCATTACATTGCAGTGTGTCAATCGAATTTGGCTACAAGGGGCGAGATGTGTAAGAGCCCCCTGCATTAGTGCGTCTGTCAAACTTGGGCAACAAGGGCTGAAATAAGAGCCCCTGGCATTGCAGTACGTCCGTCAAACATGGGCACTAAGGGCTGAGATGTGTAAAGTGTCCTCTGCCTTACAGTGCATCTGTCAAACTTGGGCCATGAGAGCTGAGATGTGTTAGTGCAACCTGCATTGCAGTGCGTCTGTCAAACTTGGGCACCAAGGGTTGAGGTGTAAGTGCCTCCTTCATTGCAGGACATAAGTGCCCCATGCATTACAGTGCCACTGTTGAACTTAGGCCACAAGGGCAGAGATGTATGAGTAACTGGCCCCTGCATTGTAGAGGATAGGTTCAACATACTGTTCTTAGGTTACAGGGGATGAGATGTAACTGTAAGCTTTTTGTGTGAGCCCGCCCTGTTGGTTCTTTGACAAATGAAAGTGCCTTGCATACCATATGGGATTGGTCATGTATTGGTGTGTGTGCTTTGCTGTGCCAGTATGGGAAGAGTGTGTCTGGATATGTGGTACTGTGATCATGTCAGCGTGTGTCCAGTGTGGGACTGTGTGTGCTGTGATCTTGTCTGTGTGTGTCTGCTGTGATCATGTCAGTGTGTGTCCAGTGTGGGACTGTGTGTGCTGTGATCATGTCAATGTGTGCCCTGTGTGGGACTGTGTGTCTGCTGTGATCATGTCAGTGTGTGCCCTGTGTGGGACTGTATGTCTGTCAAAAGTGATGCAGTCAGTGAGGTGCACTGTGGTTCATAAGACTTGATTTCCATGGAAATGGCAGTGTGAGCTGGCTGTAGTATTTGTTAACATAATGAACAAGTTCCATTCTCTTTAGTTTTGAAGAACTGACAAAACAATGATTTGAAAATATGCATTCACACTATGAACTTTCTGGGTGCATACATTTTTTTCATCAGTCACAGGGAATATATTTGAACAAGGAGAAATATGATTAGCTGTACAAATGAGAGGTTAAGGTAAGGAGGAATGTGAGACTAGATTTCATGTCAAGGTACTGTTTAAATTTGTGTGTGGATGTCCTAGCTGTGTATGTGCTTTAAAAGGCTGAATGTCAGACACTTATTCATCTTCTCTCCTTTGTGTGTCTCCTAATCCTTCCAAAGATAAGTCAAGGTGGATCATGGCATTGTGTTTCTTTTCTTTGTTGATTTCTTTAATTCTGCCTGTGTCCACTTATGTGTTTGACGAGGTTTGGAACAGAACGGAAGCTGATCTAGGACTGGTCTTGTTGGCAGGTGGAATCAGAGACGCCTGTCAACCGACTGCTCCAGGAGTCCAGAGGCAACTACCCCAACGTCCCCCTCCCTCCTTCCACTCCCACTGCCCCCTCCTCTCTCTTCCATGAAAGTAACGACAAAGGGAGACAGAGTTTGGTTAAAAACAACAACAAAACCTTGGAGACATTCTTTCGTCGGTTGCCAGCTGCAGGGAAGAGAACGGTGAGAAGCGCCTCAGAACCCAAAATCCGGGCCAGTCATGCAGGGGGAGGAAAGAATTGTGTGGGAGTGGCTGCCCTGTCTCCACGCTGCCACAGTGCCCCTGTCAGGGACAAAGAGAACCTGCCCATGGTGCCAGATGTCAGCTTCCTGCATTTGGCCCCTGATGTCACCCATGACACCTGCTTCTATGAGGACCTGCAGATGGGCCTTAGCTACACAAAGGACAGTGGCAGCATTGTTGAGAATGAGGAGACAGGCAGCACCAGTATGACGCAAAAAGGCAGGGTGGAAATTGTGGAGGATGCTGTCAAGGAGCAGGGAGGGGTGGAGATTGTAGATTTATGCACTGGAGAGCAGGACAGAGATTCAGCATCCACAGTCCACAGCGATGGATCAGAGTCTGTGATCATCTGCGGGGGTCCGGAGGAGACAGGAAGCAGTCGAGAGAATGAGGACCCCCACTTTAGACCCATCCAGTCCAGTCCTCGCACCCCTACACCACAGACACGGCCAAACCCTGTCCCTCTTGAGCCGTGTGTGGTCCGTATCACTCCCAGAATCCTCTTCTCCACTGATTGCCTGTCCTCTGCCACTTTTCCTATTGTGCCATCTCCTGTGGTTTCAAGAGCGGCTGTATCTCTGAGATTTGACAGCGAACATCATCAGCCAGCCTGTAATGCTGCTGACTGTAGAGAGACGCCTAGTGAGGATGGGACGTGTGCTAACAGCCAGGGCCAGGCAGAGGGTCAGAACAGGACAGGAGAGGAAATGGGCACTGCGATGGATGGTCTGTCGTGGCAGAGGGACCAAGACAGTGGAGACAGCAAAGAGAGCACAGGGAAGCTTGGACAGACTGCCAGCAGTGTCCAGGCTGACCCAAAGCTTCGTTCCCGGCGAGCTAAGTCAGCCAGCCCTTCAGCACTGCACTGTCTGCCACGCCGTCGACTGCCCAGTGAGGAGGGTGGTGGGAAAAGGGAGTTCTGCCATCCCTCCCTGAAGGAGTCAAGGTGGAGAAGGCAGCTACAGTCTTTGATGGAAGATGTGGTGTCAGACAGTGAGCTGAGTTCTCCTACTCCCTGCTATAGACTGCGCCCTGGCCGCCTGGCAACACAGCGACTGATGAGAAAGGCCAGAGGGGAGAGAAGAAAGGAGACGAGGATGGAGTCTGAAAAGACTGACTGGAAGAGCGGGGAGCAGTCTTCAGACAGTGAAGATGAAGGACATCCATGTGTGAGCATCACTTCAACCGGTGCCACTGATTCAACTGTCAGCTCTCCTCGGCACCACAGTGTCAGGTCTGTTGTCCAGGTGAGGCTGGAGGATGTGTCTTCTGTGACCTCTGCCCAAGGATCTGTAGATGGGAAGGCAGGAGCCTCTCCTCCATACACAGAGAGTAGTCCAGGGGAATGCCCCCAACCCAGTACCTCCTTAGAGCTTGGAGATGAGCACCCCATGCCCCGTAAGCAGTGCCCCTTGCTGTCCAGACCTGCAGGCGCCTACAGCCCTGACCCTCTGCCCACTTCATCACAAGGCCAGGACAGTGATGAGCTTGTCAGTGGGAAGGGAAAACGCCTGCTGAAGAAGTCAGTCCATAGCAGCCTTAGCCACAGAAACTGTCCCAAGAGCTCAGGGAAGACCTCAAGTGTGATCAGGTCACAGGAGGAGGGTCTATGCACGGGGTCAGACTGGAGCAAAGCTCCAAGGTCCTCCCAGGAGCTGCCGCACACCACTCTTCACGAAAAACAGGACAGTCCCAGGACGCGCCGCAGAATCTTCACAACCACACTGAATGAAGGTGCTAGACACGCCACTAGCAGCACCAGACCTGCTGCTTCTGCTGTTCCTGACAGTGATAGTGATGGGCTGGTTCGTAGAGTGAAGAGACCGGACAAAAACCGGACCCGTCTTGGGCAGAGACCTGACCCAACAAAGAGGCAGCAGAGAATTCACAGAGACCCTTCTGCTGAAGAGAGATCAGAGACGGAGGGTAGTAATGACAGGGCAGGCAGAGTGGGCAGAAAGACCTCCCAAAAAGCTGCTGCTGACCAGAGACTGGAGGTCAGTAGTTGTGGTCAGAGATCCATTAAGCATTGGTTTTCCCCACATCAAACTGCTGGCAGCTCTCAGATGCTGACAACGCAACTGTCCAGAGGCCAACGCAAGACTCCCAACAAAACACAAGGCAGGACGTTGAAGAGCTCGGCACTTGAGTCGGAGCCGTCAAGCGCTAATTCATCAGCTGCTACATCACCAGAGAAAACAGGCATGAGGATATCTCAGCGTGCCAGAAAAATCAACCCTAGGCTGGAAGACTTTCTGTTAACAGTCACCAAGAAATTGTCACAGTTCCGAGCTGACTCCCACACAGGTAGTGATACAACCCCCATACCCTCACCAAGCGAAGGACTTGCCACACCCACTCTCACAACCACACCCACGAAAACTTTGAAGCGCAAAGTAGGAGGCAGTGACAGTGTCCAGAGTCCAGCCAAGAAGAGCCGAAAACACAGTCCTCATCCTTCCCCTCGGAAACTACCACGGTCCAGTTCTGGTGACTCAGCAAGGCATGCCCAGCCCCTGCCATTGCAGGACCACCATGGTAGGAATAAAACAAGAGCTACCCAACCGTCACCACAGAAGGATCACCATAGAAGTGATAAAACCAGAACTGCCCAGGCCTCACCATTGAAGGGTCACCATAGAAGTGATAAAACTGGAACTGCCCAGCCCTCACCATTGAAGGATCAGCATAGAAGTGATAAAACCAGAACTGCCCAGCCCTCACCACTGAAGGATCACCATAGAAGTGATAAAACCAGAACTGCCCAGCCCTCACCATTGAAGGATCACCATAGAAGTGATAAAACCAGAACTGCCCAGCCCTCACCACTGAAGGATCACCATAGAAGTGATAAAACCAGAACTGCCCAGCCCTCACCACTGAAGGATTTCCATGGAAGTGATAAAAGTAGAGCTGCCCAGCCCTCACAGTCGAAGGATAGTAATGGAGGAGATAAGATCACGACTGGCCAGACACCACAAAAGCAGGCATTCCACGGTCTAGAAGGGGAGGCCCTGCTTTCAGACGAGGAGGAGGAGGAGGAGGGCATGAGCCAGGAGGAAAGAGACCGACGGCTAGCTCTGCGACTGCAGGAGCAGTTTGACTTGGCTGACAAACTGAACCTCAATGTTGTGCGCTTTAAGGGCACCAATGACCAGTACTCCCTGCGCAGAGGTTGTTCCCACAGCAAAGAGTAGGCAGACCTGGAGACAGACGTGTGTGGTGTGAGTGTTCGCTGCACAAAGCTCCGTAACACAACAAACTGTGTACAGACCTGGAGGCAGATTTTATGTGTGTGGCGTGAGTGTTCAGTGCACAAAGCACCCTGACACAACCAGCTGTCGGCAGACCCGGAGACATGTTATGTGTGTGGTGTGAGTGTTTGTTCTGTGTTCACTGCTCAGAGCTGTCTGACACAACCAACTGTCAATAGACAGATCTGGAGACATGTTACGTGCGGTGTAAATGTTAGTTCACTGCACAGAGCTTCCTGACATAACCAACTGCAGACGGATCTGGAGACAGATGTTTTGTGTATGCGTGGTGCATGTGTCTGTTGCCGACATACCATGAGGCGTGACACAGCCGGTGCAACATGTGTGCCTTAACTGTCTCTTTCTGTGCAAAAGACCAGCAGAGTTGGAACTGCCTTGATTCTTCCTGGACAGGGATTTGGCCTTTTGACCAGGAAGATTCACAGGGCGGCTTGCTGGAAAATGTGCAAGGGTCAGTGGAGAATAGGAGATGGAAAGGAGTCTTCATCCGGTGGTCAGTGGAGTATCAGAGAGAACAGAGGTCAAGAAAAAAGCCCGAAGGAATCTTCATTAACAGATTTTATTGTTTACTGTAAAGGTATAGGAATGATTCTGTGTGTTATCTCAATGTTTGAAGTCACATAGTAAGGGGAGGGAGGTGGAATAAGATGGAGGGGGATCCTTGATCATTGTTTGAGGATGTACTGTGTGGAGAGAGAGGTGCCGACCTTTCTGTGTTACATCCACTGAATGAGGTCCTTCACTGTGCTGTGCGGAGAGAGGGGGACTGACCTTCCTGTGTTACATATATACTGACCAAGGTCCTTCAAAGTTCAATTGAGAGTTTTGATAAAAATTTACTGTTTTAGACTTCATGTGAAGTAGATTCTGTGTAGAAACAATCACACCTTAACATCGGGCATAGTTTTCTTTTTTTTTTTTTTAAAAACTTTTAACCTGTGAGATAATGCTTGCTAGAATTTTAAGTATTTAGTACTTTAGGAATAAAATATATTTTTTTTCTTGATTAACCTTTTACTTCTGTAAACTTTTTTGCAAGTAACAGTTAGTTGTTCTAGATGGATACATAAAACAGGGGCACTCTTTCACCAAAATTACTCCCAGAGACCTGCAAGCCTAAATTGCACAAAATTTTGTGAAAAGAACCAGTATAGTAGTAGTACATTATATGCATGTGTTGTTTTGAGAGCTGAGGTTGATTACTAATATTGTGTGTTCACTCATCTGCACCACTGTTTGGTCACCTAACTCCTTGCCACTGCAGTTTGGCTCTGCTGTAGACACACCTCTAACTGGTCCATGTCCTGTTTCATAACTGCACTCTGTCTCTGTCACCAAGTGTTGTGGCCAGTCAGGCTCAGTATGAGGTGAACTCATTTTCAGATGTCTTTGTCCAGAATCAAATTACATTGAAAATATCTTTCTTAGGATCTGGAGCATGCAGCTCAAAACACTGCATTTAACACTCAACCCTTAACCATGCCCATATTGAGAGAAGATGTAGGACATTGCACTCAACAGGCAGATACTGGTTGATTGGTTGTCAACAGAAAATGGTATTATATTGGTTGTTGAAAGGTTAGGCATACAGGCAGGGATTCCACTAGAGGGGCAGATACCAGTAAAATACCAGTAGAGTTTTGCGTTATACTGGTTACTAAGTGGCAGCTGGCAGACAAGAGCCTCAAGTGATTCTGTCTCTCAGGCAAGTTCATTGAAGGCAGATTCCCTCTCATGTGCTTAATTCAAATTACTGCCTTTTTCTCCTCCTGCCAGCTTAAGTTGTAAAACACAGTGTAGCTGGTCAGCTGGTGTTAATCAAACCTGGCATGTACTTCAGACACTGTCATGCTGTTCCCCCTACCCATTCCTTCCACCTCACTGGCCCTCAGAGCTGGGAGCCACTTGATAAGCCACTGGTGTAGAGTGGAATTCACTGCCCCAGGGAGTTGCCTGATCTTTTCTGAGCCCTCGGATGTGTAGACAACCAGGCTCGCTGCAAATGAACTGCGTTGCATTCCCCATCCCTCTTCCTCCACACCTCCCTCAACATTTTCCCAATCCTCCCGCCACCTCTCCTCCACTGCTGATTAGCATAGATTACAGCTTTAACAAGAGCCAGAGATTGTTGGCGTGGTTCAGATATATATGTGTGTGAAAATGCTGGTGGACCTCCTCAACACTTCCCCTCCATCCCCACCCCTTCTTCATTATCCTGCCAAAGCTGCAAATCCAACCTCATCATTTAGCTGCCTTTTTTTCTTGTTTTTTTCTTCTTTATTTCATTTGTTCATTCCCGAATGATTGCACTACACAGTGAAAGCACCCCAAAATTATATATCATCGGCGAATTGATAGTGACCTTTGTCACTTTGTGTTAGTGGTGTTAAGTCAGAGTCCATTGCTGACCATGAGGTGTTCTGTTCCACTCATTGTGTACTGCGTCAGTGATGATCTTTTACTAATTGTGATTTGCCAGGGCTGGAAATGTGAAAACTATGCACTGTAGTTAGATTGTACTGGCTTGTGTCTTTTTTTTAATTGCTTAGATTGTACAGGCTTGTGTCGTCTTTTTTTCTTATTTTATTTGCTATTATGCATTGGTTGTTTTAACAGGCCCATAGAACCTCTAATACAGGGCTTCCCAGCATTGCTGTGTATGAAATCCAGTCCGGCCAAGGCTGTGTAACGTGTGTGCTGAATATCTCGGTGGTAGATCCAAATTTGATCATTCAGGTAGTCAAGAAAAAGTCGTCAATTCAGTAAAGTTGGAGAGTACATGTGTAACACTAGGGTATGTGCAGTCGGAGATCCTCTTACACAGCATTGTGCATCATACATGCATGAAAGTCGCCAAATAGATTTCAGAATTTCAAACTGAGGGTAGAAACACACAGTGAAATGTTCGCCAGTTAGCATGTCCATACATAACATCAGTGTTGAGCATGCCCATTTTGACTAGCTCAGTAGCTGATGCAAGAGTTTGAAACATAGTGAATCTGGTCAACATTCCATTTAATTAAATTGTGCCCCATCGGTAGAATACAACAAAATGCATTTCAGCAAAGATTTTGATATTGAACAGAGTTATTTCAAGGGAATTTACTGTTATGTGTACGCACTCTCAATCTTAGTTATAAGGCGTACAGAAGAAAATCATTGAGTCACGGTAAAGTTTGGTACATTTTAGTTATACTGGCCAGAACTCTAATGCGTCAGATGGGAATTTGTGCATCTGAGATGCATGTTTGTGTGTGATAATTATGAATGGTCCATTCAGTGTTGTCTGTCAGATGCCCCACAGAGTTCTTCTCTCATTGATTTAGTTACTTGTTAATGTGTTGAGGTGTAAGCTCTGTGCCTTGTGGCTTTAGGGCTTAGCAGATATAGTTTGTACCATGGACTAGTCCACATTGCAGTGACGTCCCCATCATTACTCTGACACTGATCATGAAAGTGAGAAACCCATTGTGGAAAGTCATGTAACAGTCATGTTTATGTGCTCATCTAGTTTTGAAGACGGAATGTAGCTAGCGTAATATTGGGATTAAAACTAATGAAAGTGGTCTCATGTGGAAAAATCTGAGCTATGTGGAAGCTCAGAGTTTATATATATATAGAGTAGTAGTCAACTAGACTGAAAAAAAGAGAAAATCTATAAGGATTAATGTGCAATATATGCTGTATGTCTGAGACATAGAAATCAAGCTCTAGATATCCAAATGCTTGCATCTGTGTTCAGTGCAGTGTTCCCGAAAATGTTCTAAAGATTTCAGAATTGATTCAAATATTGATTCAGATCACATTTACAGACTTTAAATCTCAGGGTCATATTCAGTGATGCATACATATTTCAAAAGTGTCAGGTTAATCAGACAGATTCTCTGCTTTCAAGACTGACCGGCAAAAATTGGAAAATGAAAATCTGTTTTGGTAAGATATTACAAGCTGATTAGTTCTTATGGACTCATGCTTGTGCTTGTGCTGCAGTAATAAACCACTTCAGGTTGATCAACAAGCCTTTTGAGCTGGTTTCTTTGCAGAAGGAATAATTAGGTAACTACTGGATTGGGTAACGAGCATGAAGCATGCAGCCACCAGTTGCGGTAAAAGTTCTGACGCGTTGCAGAGAAATGGAATGTAATTCCTTAAATTAAGTGGTTACTGTTACAGATTTTTTCTCATTTTTGTTTTTTTTTTCCCCCATAAATAGAAGTATGTCCACTTTTTTTTTTGATGTTCAAATTGATTGAATTCAATAATACTGTATTAATCCACACAGAAATTCGTTTGTGACATCACAGGCTCATCATAAACACAGAATATTCCACGCGTGATAAAGTTTGCTTAGAATACATCATAGATCAATGTATGTCCAGCACAAATCTGCCAGACTGTTCACATACCTAAATCACAAACCTCACCACAAACATACACAAAAAAAACTTAAGCACACATGTGCACACACACAGGCATACATACATGCATGCACACACGCATTCATGCATACGCATGCACAAACACATAGGTGCAAGCACGCATGTGCAGACATGAGCATACAAGTTAAAACAAGATTGATCTCAGTAGAACTAGAAGCATGAATTTTTAGCTGAAAATCAGTCCCTCTGATAAGACATGATTTGCAATCAAGGGACTGATTTAAGAAATCATACCATTGATCTGAATTTATAGAAAAAGGATTTGTTATGCACAGACATACACACGCACTTGTACACTCATGCTGGCAGGCTATACCCAGTCATCCACCCCACTTTTATACATCCACACTCTCTGCTACATGTACACACGCTTACCCATGCATCCCGCATGCAGTTCAGGTTGCCAGTATGTCCACTTCTATAAACTGTTTACAAGGAGAACTCAATCCTGCAGTTGTTCAGTATACTTATTCAGTCCAGATACAAACTGAACAGTTTTATGAAACTGAATTAGGAAATATCTCTTGAGACAAAAGGAAAAAGAACTGCTTAACAGACTGTCAAAGTAAGAGTGGTAGCTGTAATATGAACTAAAAGACAGGTGTGTGAGTGTGTGTGTGTGTGTGTGTGTGTGTGTGTGTGTGTGTGTGGTGTGCGGGCGCTGATTTGTGTTAGAGGTCTTGATTCTTTCACTGTTTTAACATTTCTTATGTTTATGGGGTGAAATGTACAGTTGCACTGGCCTCATGGTATGTTTGATTTTTAGTGTTTGATATTGTCAATTTGTTTTTAAAAGCAATACATAATTTATTTTGATGGATTCTAAGTTATTTAATGATTAAAAAGAGTTTTTACAATATGTGTACAATGTGAAAGGTTGTTTGTGTACATGTAAAGTGTGAAATAGACATGTAATTTGGGTCTTACCTGTACTTCGAGGCCACGTGATGGGAATGGCTTCATTCAGGTGTCAATGGATCATAGTTGACAGCACACCCAAAACATTAAAAAGTGTATAATAACAGGCTGATGTGGCTCATTTTGCATTAAAAGTGATAATGTGGATGCTTGCCTGTGTTTCTTTATGTGACCCCCAGTTTTCAGATTTGACTCTCAGTTTGTGAAAGAGGGTCATTTTGACTCTCACTTTGAAATTGTGCAGGCAACACTTAACTGTCACTTGTGCTTAAGTGGTCTGTGTGCTGGAATCTTGGATAGGCTGGACCGTCTGCTTGATGGATCTGGGTGGATAAATTATAACTTACACACAGGAAAGGAAGAGGGTGGACATCATCAACCGGTTGACCTGATGCACAGTTCAATGCTTGCTCTGATTTCACCTCAGATACTGTTGCCGACAAGTTGTAGTCTGCAAACTAGGGTAGTCAGCATGTTTGCATGAGCTGTGGTCATACATTGTATTGGAGTCCTGTCACCCAAGGTCAGTGATCTGTCACACTGCTGTAAGATTTAATTCTTTTTTTTATGTTGGTCACAGCAGGCTGGCGTCCTCTCCAAAGAACAGGTATCGCCACTATCCAGCCTCAAGTTTTGTTCTGTCTGAGTGATATAAAGTTTTGTTGGCTTGCTATTTATAAGCAGATCGTACATCAGTCTCTTTTATTCTGCCTGAGATTGTACACCAGCCTCCATTATTCAGTCTGATGTATAAAAATGTATAGAAATGAAAAATTTAGTGTTACAATTTGATGCTGGATGCAATACGTGTTGTAGTATCTAGGCTATTTATTTTATGTAAAGTGTATATATGGGACACAAATTTTTTCTCATTTTCACAACAAAATAAACTGGATCAGAAGTAATGCCGATCATGGGCTGTGTCAGTGTGTGCAGCTTTCTGACTAGACAAGTGCTGTCACAGTGTGTTCAGGATAGGACAGAACTAAGGAAAGTGGAAAGTGCGGACTGTTTCTAATTCAACTGTCCTGTCTTCAACTTTTACTTTCTGTACATTGTATGCAGCCTTCTGATCTGAATAGTGGTGCTCAAAACTAATAGGAATGATAAAAATGATTGTGGACATTGATTATGAAACATATAAATGATAAAGTTGATCCAGTGGAAATGCTTTACAAAATGATGCCCCCTCCTTCCCCTCCCCTATCCCTGCTGCTGCCTTTCCCATATTCCTCTCCCTCCCCCATCCCTACCCACCCCCTTCATCCTATCCCCATTCCCCACTACTCCTCTGTCTGGTCCATGTGAGACCCCACTGAATGTTTTTTTCTGGTTGTCCAGTACTGGCAGCTTGACTGGGTTCATTGTTCTACCCTGGGTGCACCATGTTGATAGGATGGTGGAGGATCTGTGGAGGTACTCTGTCCTTGGCTCTGTTACATTATTCTTTCAACAGTTGTTAATTTCTTGAAAGGCTTTGCTGTTTCATTGTGTTGGGATTTCAGCGCTAGTAAAAAAATAATTTATTCATGTTGTGTGTGTTTGAGTTTTTTTGTACGAGAGGATGTGAAAATGAATGATTACAGTCCGTGCAGCGACTGACTGATCATTGCAAAATTTGTGGCTTTCTCAATCTGATGTTAAATGGTGTTGAGTATCTCGCATAACAAACGAAAAAAAAAAAAGAATATCAAACAGTTTTGAATTGCAGTTGCTCTGTAATATTCAAACATGAACTATTGAAACACAGTTGTTATAAAACATCGGATGATTGATCATGAAAAGGTGTAGTGCACTTGGAATGGAAGTATCAAATGCAGTTTATGTAGAACATTGGGTGATTGATTTCGACTGGGTGAAGTGCGTTTGGAATAGAAGTATCAAACACGCTTTATATAAAACATCGGGTGATTGATTTTGACAGGGTTTAGTGACTTAGATTAGAATAGAAATATCAAACATGCTTTTTTATATAACAGCTGGGTGATTGATCAAATTATATCATATGCATCATCAATTTATTGACTCTGTGAGTGGGACAAAATCACACACACACACACTTGCACACACATGCACACAAAATGTCTTGTGGTATCCAAAATGTTACTCAAAATAAGTTGAAGGTGAACATTTGGAACAAACTGGAACTGGAAATACTAAAATGCCTGTCAACAGGCCTGTTAGTGTTGGGCACTACCTGGCCTTCACTACGCCGGCGGGTTGTGCTCGGCACTAAAGTAAAATGTCTGTCACCAGGTCCATATTCATTAGCAGAAAGTGCTCAAGGGAAAGGGGCTCTACCTGGCTTTTGGCTTTAACACACGGCGGGTCATGCTTTGACTAGGTCACTGCACTATACCTGCCCTTTTCACCCTGTAGGGTGCACACAGCTGTGCTCCCCCTGACCTCTAAGAGTCCACCACAATCCTGGAGTGGCATGCAGGGCAGTTCATATTGTGGGTGTAGGTCCCATTGCTGCGTCTGATTCAGTGCGCTTTCGCAGAACAGTTCCAATGCTGGACACAACAACTAAGACAGGTCTATCTCCTGTTTAACTTCAGAAGTGACTCCTGTCTCTTTATCTCACCTTGCAGTCAGTTGTGACAAAGATGGTGGTGATATTTGTTTTTGACAGATTGCAGAGACATTGAATGTTGCAAAGAGAGGATATTATTTGTTTTGGACAGACTATGTTTGTGAATCCGGGCATTTTATAGACAGACTGCGTTTACTATAGTTAATCAGTCAGGTGTGAGATTTTGTTGCTGTTGGCTGGATTTCTGCCATCCATGAGTCAATTTGCTAAGCTTTTGTTTTTTCGTCATTCTGCTGCGGCCTCTGCTCGCGAAGAGAATCATGGGAGCTATTTTTTTGCCCTTCGAAGCTTGAGTATGGCGCACCAAAATTACTCCTCATTTCTTTCTGAGACTAAGACACTCTTTTCCACAAGAATAAGGACAATGATGAAAAACAAGCGTAGATGATTCACAATCCAATAAGCTGGCATACCGGAACATAGGCATGATTCACAGCAAGCTGGACAAGACCAGGGATGCTTCACGATTTTGATCCTTTGTCCAAGGACAAGGTTGTTAGCACATGCACTGTGTATGTACTGTGGGCATCTGACATTCAGTTCAGCCGTTGCAGCTTCGTATCGTACCACCCACTGAATCAGTGATCACCAGTGTACAAATGGCGATGCTCAAGTTCAGAGCACTAGCCTTGCAGATGACCCCCACATTTATTTGATGTTACTGTGAGGTACTTGATTTTCAACAGATTGATCACTATAGGGTACTATATCAACAGGGTGTAAATGCCAGTTGATAGATTGAATTGATATCAGAATCGTGATGAAGAGTCCAAGAAAGCGGGGGGGGGTGTGTGTGTGTGGGGGGGGGGGGGGGGGGGAGGGCCAAAGGTATTCGGGGTGTCAAGCAAAGAGTCATTCTCAGTTCCTGTCTCAATTTTTTTTTTCCTGTCAGCTCTGTGTTTTTCAGGAGTTGGAAATGAATGATGAAATAAAAGAGGTGTGGAATTGCAAACTAATTTTCCCATAATGCATCAGTAGTTCAGAGGTTCTTGATTAGAAATCATCAATGAATATGAAATCTTACATTTTGATTTTTCAAGGAGCCATGTTTCAAATGATATGCGTTCAGCATGTTTTGTTGTACACCAAGATTTTTAGAAATTTCTATGATCCTGTTGTTTTTTAAACATGCATTACAAAATATATCTTTTATCAAAAGACAAAAACAACAATAGAGAGAACCAAACTGGATACAGTGTAAAAACAAAGGGGAGAGAGTAGACAAATAGAGGGCGAGAGGATGAATAGAGGTTTGGGGGATATGGTAAGAAGCCCTCATGGTCCTTTACAATGACATTTGACTTGCATTCCTTTATCCTTAGCAGTGACAATAATTGTTGTTTTACAAGAAAGGGGACATTTTTTTAAAAAAGTATGACTACAAATACAGACTCAAAACAAGTTCTATGCAGCATGAACTATACCAAGACATAATAAATAAAAGAAAATCACCTCTGCGCTTTGGTGTGTTTGTATTTTGGCTTGTTGACAGCTGATAGAGCTGGTACTGCCTTGCTTTATACTCCCAGGGGTTGATAGCTGGTAGAGCTAGTAGTGTGTTGTCTGTTGCCTTACACTCCCACATGCTGATAGCTGGTAGAACTAGTATTGCTTTGCCTTGTTGGCTTTGTCTGTTTTGTACAGTGTTACTTCTGCACACTGGTGTGTATGTACTTGGGCATGTTGACAGTTTTCTGTTTTGTACAGCGTTACTTCTGCACATGGTGTGTATGTACTTTGGCATGTTGACAGTTTTCTGTTTTGTACATATGTACTTCTGCACACTGGTGTGTTTGTACTTTGGCATGTTGACAGTTTTCTGTTTTGCATAGTCTTTCTTCTGCACTTTGCTGTGTTTGTATTCTGGCTTGTTGACAGTTTCTGTTTTGTACAGTGTAAATTTCTACACATGGTGTGGTTTTATTTTGGCTGGTTGACAGTCTTCTGTTTTATACTGTCTTCTGCACTCTGGTATTTTTGTATTTTGGCTTGTATCAATAGTTGTTTTGTGTTGTACAGTGTTACTTCTGCCCACTGGTGTGTTTGTATTTTGGCTTGTTGACAGTTGTCTGTGTTGTACAGTGTTACTTCTTTCACACTGGGTGTTTGTATTTTGGCTACTTTGTCTGTGTTGTACAGTGTTACTTCTGCACACTGGTGTGTTTGTAATCTTGTTGACAGTTTTCTGCTAAGCACAGTCTTGCTTCTGCACTCTGGTGTGTTTGTATTTTGGCTTGTTGACAGTTTCCGTTTTGTACAGTCTTCTGCACACTGGTGTGTTTATAAATTTTGGCTTGTTGATAGTTGTCTGTTCTGTACAGTGTTACTTCTGCACACTGGTGTGTTTGTATTTTGGCTTGTTGATAGTTGTCTGTGTTGTACAGTATTACTCCTGCATGCTGGTGTGTTTGTATTTTGGCTTGTTGATAGAACAGTTTTGTACATCATGTATGTTACTTCTGCACGCTGGTGTGTTTGTATTTTGGCTTGTTGATAGTTGTCAGTTTTGTACATGTTACTTCTGCACACTGGTGTGTTTGTATTTTGGCTTGTTGATACTTTGTCTGTTTTGTACATGTTACTTCTGCACACTGGTGTGTTTGTATTTTGGCTTGTTGATACTTTGTCTGTTTTGTACATATGTTACTTCTGCATGCTGGTGTGTTTGTATTTTGGCTTGTTGATACTTTGTCTATTTTGTACATGTTACTTCTGCACGCTGGTGTGTTTGTATTTTGGCATGTTGATAGTTGTGAGTTTTGTATAATTGTTACAGTGTTATTTCTGCACACTGGTGTGTTTGTATTTTGGCTTGTTGATAGTTGTCTGTTTTGTACATGTTGCTTCTGCACACTGGTGTGCTTGTATTTTGGCTTGTTGATAGTTGTCTGTGTTGCACAGTGTTACTTCTGCACACTGGTGTGTTTGTATTTCGGCTTGTCGATAGTTGTCTGTTTTGCACATGTTACTTCTGTACACTGGCGGTGTTTGTATTTTGGCTTGTTGATAGTTGTCAGTGTTGTACAGTGTTACTTCTGCACACTGGTGTGTTTGTGTTTTGGCTTGTTGACAGTTTTACTTCTGCACACTGGTGTGTTTGTATTTTGGCTTATTGATAGTTGTCTGTTTTGTACATGTTACTTCTGCACACTGGTGTGTTTGTATTTTGGCTTATTGATAGTTGTCTGTTTTGTACATTATGTTACTTCTGCACACCGGTGTGTTTGTATTTTGGCTTGTTGACAGTTTTCTCTTACTTCTGCACTCGGATGTGTCTTTTATTTTAGTTTGTTGACAGTAAGGTGCCATCTAGTTCAGTCTTCAACATATTTATTATCTTTTTTTGTTGTTGTTCAAGCCGTTTTATGGGCACTTTAATGTTGAAAGATTCTGATGTTTATATCAAGAGATTATGAAATGATTTCAGCCGTTACATGTTGTTAAATAAAGGTTATGGGCTATACTGTTGATCCTTTTCCTGGGCACTGTTGCAAGGTGTGAGCACGTACAACACTGTGAGCTGGCTTAGCTGTTGTCACTGACCAATGGAAACCTGCGTCGTTATCAAGCAGCTTTCCCATACAATTGTGGGACTCCTCATTTATTGACACACACTACAGAAAAATATGGATGGTCAATATAAAAGGCAGCATGTTGGAGTTGTCAGTTTATGCACAGAATTAAGTTTGAAAATCACTCCATGACTCGTGCATTTCGGGCAAAAAAACAACCAAAAAGAAAAAAAAAGTAAAGTCATCAAAACTAATGGCAGCATACATATATAAAGAGACAAAAAGCACATCACCACAAAGTGTTTGTCTGCTGTCAAGTAAAGTCTGTGACAGTCATGCAACATGCTTCGCAGACTGCCTTTGTTTCACTATCTTAGCATGTTCTTACTGACATGTTACAGACCCATCATTCTTCAGATGAGACTTCCGATTGTGTTCATGAAGCTTTTTCAGTTTTTCTGCAAAATATTCTTAACTGAGATCAGTGTAGTGGCACCCTCCAAAGGGAGGGGTGGGGGGGGGGGGTGTTTGCTGGCGCGCTCTGTGACAAAACAGATGATCATCGGTAGGTATAGCCTGCATATGCTGGAACAGAGCAGACACCACTGAACACAGCCAGAGTGACGGAGCAGCAGTGCAGTGTTTCCTTTGGTAGGTGACCCTACGATGGCTCAATATTGTTAGCCCCTGTGGAGCACTGGCACTGGGTCTGAAATGAACACACATGGGGAAGGCTTGTGTTCAGGGAAGCCTGTACAAGCAGTGAGAGAATCAGTGAGAGAATAGGAGCGTGGGGAGGAAACAGGACGTTGAAACGGCACCACCCAAACTGTTCCACAAAGGTGTCCATTAGTTGCTGGTCTTCTGTCGTTGGGAGTTTAACTGACTTGTTATTTGGGAAGATAGGGCAGGAGGAAAGGGGTTGGCGATGGCAGAGAAGACTCCCAGGTGTTGACAGCTGGAAGAACTAGTACTGCCTAACACTCCCAGGTGTTGATAGCTGGAAGAACTAGTGCTGCCTAACACTCCCAGGTGTTGATAGCTGGTAGAACTAGTACTGCCTAACACTCACAGGTGTTGACAGCTGGAAGATCTAGTACTGCCTAGCACTCCCAGGTGTTGATAGCTGAAGAACTAGTACTGCCTAACACTCCCAGTTGTTGATAGCAGAACTAGTACTGCCTAACACTCCCAGGTGTTGATAGCTGGAAGAACTAGTACTGCCTAACACTCCCAGTTGTTGATAGCAGAACTAGTGCTGCCTAACACTCCCAGGTGTTGATAGCAGTAGAACTAGTAGTACTGCCTAACACTCCCAGGTGTTGACAGCTGGAAGAACTAGTACTGCCTAACACTCCCAGGTGTTGACAGCTGGAAGAAACTAGTACTGCCTAACACTCACAGGTGTTGACAGCTGGAAGAACTAGTACTGCCTAACACTCCCAGGTGTTGACAGCTGGAAGAACTAGTACTGCCTAACACTCCCAGGTGTTGACAGCTGGAAGAACTAGTACTGCCTAACACTCCCAGGTGTTGATAGCTGGTAGAACTAGTACTGCCTAACACTCCCAGGTGTTGACAGCTGGTAGAAGTAGTACTGCCTAACACTCCCAGGTGTTGATAGCTGGTAGAACTAGTACTGCCTAACACTCCCAGGTGTTGATAGCTGGAAGAACTAGTACTGCCTAACACTCCCAGGTGTTGATAGCTGGTAGAACTAGTACTGCCTAACACTCCCAGGTGTTGATAGCTGGTAGAACTAGTACTGCCTAACACTCCCAGGTGTTGATAGCTGGTAGAACTAGTACTGCCTAACACTCCCAGGTGTTGATAGCTGGTAGAACTAGTACTGCCTAACACTCCCAGGTGTTCACAGCTGGTAGACCTAGCACTGCCTAACACTGACAGGTGTTGATAGCTGGTAGAACTAGTATTGTCTTGCTTTAAATTCCCAGGTGTTGATAGCTGGAAGAACTAGCACTGCCTAACACTCACAGGTGTTGATAGCTGGTAGAACTAGTATTGTCTTGCTTTAAATTCCCAGGTGTTGATAACTGGAAGAACTGTACTGCCTAACACTCACAGGTGTTGATAGCAGAACTAGTGCTGCCTAACACTGACAGGTGTTGATAGCTGGTAGAGCTAGTACTACCTAACATTCACAGGTGTTGATAGCTGGAAGAACTAGTACTGCCTAACACTGACAGGTGTTGATAGCTGGTAGAACTAGTACCGTCTGGCCTTACATTCCCAGGTATTGATAGCTGGTAGAACTAGTACTGCCTAACACTCACCTGTGTCGATAGCTGGTAGAACTAGTACTGCCTTACACACCTAGGTGTTGATAGCTAGTAGAAATAGTACTGCTTTGCTTACACAACCAGGTGTTGATAGCTGGTAGAACTAGTACTGCCTTGCCTTGCTCTCCAAGATGTTGATAGCTGGTAGAACTAATACTGCCTTGCCTTGCTCTCCAGGATGTTGATAGCTGGTAGAACTAATACTGCCTTGCCTTGCTCTCCAGGATGTTGATAGCTGGCAGAACTAGTACTGTGTTGCTTTACATTCCCAGGTGTTGATAGCTGATAGAACTAGTACTGCCTTACACTCCCAGGTGTTGATAGCTGATAGAACTAGTACTGCCTTACACTCCCAGGTGTTGATAGCTGACAGAACTAGTACTGCCTTACACTCCCAGGTGTTGATAGCTGATAGAACTAGTACTGCCTTACACTCCCAGGTGTTGATAGCTGATAGAACTAGTACTGCCTTACACTCCCAGGTGTTGATAGCTGATAGAACTAGTACTGCCTTACACTCCCAGGTGTTGATAGCTGATAGAACTAGTACTGCCTTACACTCCCAGGTGTTGATAGCTGATAGAACTAGTACTGCCTTACACTCCCAGGTGTTGATAGCTGATAGAACTAGTACTGCCTTACACTCCCAGGTGTTGATAGCTGATAGAACTAGTACTGCCTTACACTCCCAGGTGTTGATAGCTGATAGAACTAGTACTGCCTTACATTCCCAGGTGTTGATAGCTGATAGAACTAGTACTGCCTTACACTCCCAGGTGTTGATAGCTGATAGAACTAGTACTGCCTTACACTCCCAGGTGTTGATAGCTGATAGAACTAGTACTGCCTTACACTCCCAGGTGTTGATAGCTGATAGAACTAGTACTGCCTTACACTCCCAGGTGTTGATAGCTGGTAGAACTAGTACTGCCTAACACTCCCAGGTGTTGATAGCTGATAGAACTAGTACTGCCTTACACTCCCAGGTGTTGATAGCTGATAGAACTAGTACTGCCTTACACTCCCAGGTGTTGATAGCTGATAGAACTAGTACTGCCTTACACTCCCAGGTACAGTCAACAGCTAGGAAGGATAGTGATGATAACAATGGATTTAAGCAGGAGTGGATAGCATACTACACTCAGCTTTTTGTGAACTTTTGGATAGGGCCATTTTGACAGGCGGTGTCAAAATCGCCTTCCATTCATGAAGTTTGCCGTATGAAGTATGTTGATTGTCTTGGTGGCTCAACAAAAATATTTGCAAATGAAAAATAAATAAATTTAACACAGCCGCACTGATGAAGTATTGATAAAGGTTTTTCTTTCAAATGTATCATGGTTTTTGTGTGATTGTTAGTATAGTAAGTAAACATGATGATGAATGGAGACTGAAACACCCTGCAGCCTTGCTGAAAATAAACCAAAGCGAAAATAAACACAAATGAACCCACAAAGCAATACAATCTTTATTTACTACACAATATAACAAACGAGTGAAGTGTCATCCAGTGTGTTTCTGCAGACGTCACAGATGCCACAATACAGCTCTCCTGACGACAGGTGTCACAGGCAATACAAGGACAACAGGCTGACGCCAAGAGTGAAGTACTTGATCATTAGCTGGGAAAGTCGAATGGACAACAACCCTCCCCACACAGAGAAACAAATCAAGTCATCGATATGTTGATGTACACTGCTCAGAGGATGCACGTATTGGAAAAAGAAGACTATACATACTAGAAGCATGTAAAGATTTGTGTGTGTGTGTGTGTGTGTGTGTGTGTCCTTGGTAAAGTTCACCGCTTTCATTTTCTTAGCAGTTACAACTGTACACATGATCAATCTTGGCAAAACTTAAAAAAAGAGTAAAAACCCAGCTTATGCCAGACTACCTTTTTTTTCAAATTTGGTTATGTAATTTGCCAACTTTAATACTGACACATATACATACTCTATCCTCATTCACACACACAAATAAACAGACACACACACACACACACACACACACACATACACACACACACACACACACACACACACACACACTATCCTCATTCATTCATTCACACACACACACAAACGCACACACACACACACACACACACACACACATGCTGTATGTAGTAATTGGTGAGCTTTACTACAGTCGCTACAGACGGGGTAAGGTGTCACATGTTGATTATAGTAGTTGGTGACCTTTCCTTCGCTTACTACAGAAGAAAAAGGGGGGGGGGGGGGGGGGGTAAGGTGTCACAGGTTGTTTGTAGTAGTTGGTGACCTTTACCCCCTTACTACAGTCACTACAAAGGGGGGTAAGGTGTTACACCTTGTTTGTAGTAGTTGGTGACCTTGACCCCCTTACTACAGTCACTACAAAGGGGGGGTAAGGTGTTACACATTGTAGTAGTTGGTGACCTTTACCCCCTTACTAGAGTCACTACAAAGGGGGATAAGGTGTTACACATTGTAGTAGTTGGTGACTGTACTTCCCCTGACACACTGTCACTGTTTAGGGGGGGTAAGGTGTCGCAGAGTATTTCTAAGAGTTTGTGAGCTACACTGCCCTCCACACACTGTCACCACAGAGGGGGGTATGGTGTCATAGGTTGCTTGTAGTAGTTGGTGACCTGCACTCCCCCCCGACACACTGTCACCACAGCTCGCAGGCTGCAGTCGTCAATGCGGTTACAGTAACTCAAGTCCACCTGTTTCAAGGATCCGCCGTAGTTGCTGGAGCGAT
The DNA here is from genome assembly GCA_033310375.1 of Conus canariensis. Taxonomy (NCBI): domain Eukaryota; kingdom Metazoa; phylum Mollusca; class Gastropoda; order Neogastropoda; family Conidae; genus Conus; species Conus canariensis. The sequence goes on from CM065732.1 coordinate 54,994,970, forward strand.
GCCAGTCTGACCTCCGCTGAGACAACTGTGGCCACAAACAATGAATACCCATGTCAGACCACAGGCCTTCCAAAACATCCATGTCAGACAATAGACCATCCAAAACATCAATGTCAGACAACAGACCATCCAAAACATCCATGTCAGACAACAGACCTTCCAAAACATCAAAGTCAGACAACAGACCATCCAAAACATCCATGTCAGACAACAGACCATCCAAAACATCCATGTCAGACAACAACATCAATGTCAGACAACAGACCATCCAAAACATCAATGTCAGACAACAGGCCATCCAAAACATCCATGTCAGACAACGGACCATCCAAAACATCCATGTCAGTAACAGACCATCCAAAACATCCATGTCAGACAACAGACCATCCAAAACATCAATGTCAGACAACAACATCAATGTCAGACAACAGACCATCCAAAACATCAATGTCAGACAACAGACCATCCAAAACATCCATGTCAGACAACAGACCATCCAAAACATCCATGTCAGACAACAGACCATCCAAAACATCCATGTCAGACAGCAAGCCATCCAAAACATCCATGTCAGACAGCAAGCCATCCAAAACATCCATGTTGGACTTCAAACCATCCAAAAATCTATGTTAGACAGCAAGCCACGTGAAACATCCATGTTAGCAAGCCATTAAACGGCAAGATCACCATGGACCAGGGGAGGAGCATAAACTCTGTACAACATAATCTGCTCTCTTCAAAAAGAAAGCTAAATACTCTTGCTATGGGTGGTTCATTTGCTGTTTCAAACAATTTTGCACCAACATCTCCACATTTCATCATTTCTTAGGAAAATTGTCAAACTTGAATCATCCAACGGTTTTCCAGTTGTGTGCACAGTAACAGGCAGACAGACCAGAAACAACGTTGTACTATGCTGCGCAGTATTTTTTTTGACTGCTTGTATATAACACTGAAGACAAAGGTAGTATAATTTATTTTTCCCAATTACTGTTCAGTACTTTAAAACAAATGACAAAATACCAAAAGAAATGTCTGTCATGATAGGACAACAAACAACACAGGTGTGGGAGACATCTGATATGACAGGACGAGACATAACAGTTGTGACAACGCAAAACACTTCAGACAAGGCCGAGGACAACTGATGACATCCCCAGAGGGCGATTCTGACAGCAAGACAAAGGGCAGCTGCAGCACGGAAGAACTGACCTGGTATCTCACGTCCTGATCGCTGTGATGGAGAGAGGTGTAAGGAGGGCGACTGGACAGGGGACAGGGAAGCAGCTGATCAGCGATCCATTCCTTCCAGCCATCCCCTGTCGGCAAACAGCTTTCTGTGAGTCATCTTGACCCAGCGTACCGAACACGAACTTTCTATGTCCAGTCGTTATGAATCTTCGGGTCTTCTGTGATTGTAGGACTGGACTGGCATCTTCAAACTGCTGAATTGGGACATGCTTAAAACAGGACTTTTTCACTGTCAAAGGCAACCTGTCTGTGTGAACTTTGATTCCCACCATGTGTCTAGTTACACACCGAGGCTGACCCGACTGGTTGTGTGCTTTTCATTTCGGAGCTGTATTCACACCTGCATTTTCACTGAAATCTGCAAGGTGAACTTTGGTGATCAGAAGGTTTTTTTTTTTTGTTTGTTTGTTTGCTTTTTTTTCAGTCAGTATCACATTCCATCACCACAAGTTACCATTAGATTTATGTTGGTGAGTACTGCTATTTTGCTGACCCTGATATATGACCTGTGGTGAAAACGAGGGGAGAGAATTGGAAACGCAGCACGTTATCTTGCCTAAGTGCACACAGCACTGACGACCGAAGGAAACTCCTCAATTTTCTCTGCCCCTGACAAGACCTTGGAAGCTGACCACTGCTGAGATATGGGGGTAGTTGATGATTTAGCACTCGTAGTCATGGGCACAGATTTAAACACATTCGACCTATTAAAACTCAAAGTCATATTGAGCACAGATTTTTGTGTATTTGACCCTTTGTAAATTCACACAGTTGTATTGGTCACAGATTTTTGCGCTTTTGACAATTCAAAACTTAAACAGCCATGTTGCACATCTTTTCTGGGGGGGTATCTGACTACATATAATTTATAAAATCATGTTAAATGCAGATGTTTGCACACCTGTTTAATGCTCAAAGGGTTGTCTTGGCCATAAATGTTTGCATATTTGACTGTTCATAACACAGAGCCATCTTGGACGCAGACTTTTGAGTATTTTGACTGTTTGGAACAGACAGACAGAAACAGAAACAGAAACACACACACACACACACCTGTGACCATGGGTACAAAAGACAGGGAGGTAAGTAGAGGCAGACAGGACAAGCTGAGTGTTTCCAGGTGGGGACAGAACATCATCAATGCCTGGACCGAGTCGTCACCAACGCCTGCAGGGCACAGATATACGTCATGCTTACATCACAAATACCTGTAGGACACAGATGTGTATCATATCTACATCATCATCATCCGCAGGACACACACGCACATACCTACATCATCAATCCTGTAGGACACAGTCATACATCATATACATCACAAACACATGTAGGACACAGACATACATAATATCTACTTCACAAACACCTGTATGACACTGATGTACACCATGTCTACATCAACAACACTTGTAGGACACAGACATGCATAATACCTACATCACCAACACAGACAACAGGACACAGACCTACATCACAACTCCCTGTAGGACACAGGCATACATCATTCCTACATCACCAATACCTGTAGGACACAGACATACATCATACCTACATTACCAATACCTTAGGACACAGACATACATCATACCTCCATCACTAACACATCTATGACACAGACATACATCATGCCTACATCGTTAACACCTGTAGGAAAAAGACATACCTCATACCTCTATCACCAACACCTGAAGGACACAGACATACATCATACCTATATCATCAACACATGTTGGACACAGACACAAATCATACCTACATCACCAACACCTGTGAACAAAGGCGTACATCATACCTATGTCACCAACACCTGAAGGACACAGACATAAATCATACTTATATCATCAACACGTGTTGGACACAGACATAAATCATACCTACATCACCAACACCTGTCAACAAAGGCATACATCCTAATTACATAATCAACACCTGTAGGACACACACATACATCATAACTACATCACCAACACCTGTAGGACACAGACCTACATTACACCTACATCAGCAACACCTGGTGGACACAGACATACATCAAACCTACATCACCAACACCTGTGAAAACAGTTATTCATCATACCACTATCATTAACACCCGTAGGACACAGACATACATCATGCTCAAATCATCAACACCTGTAGGACACAGGCATACATCATACCTGCATCACCTATACTTAAGGACATAGACATACATCATACTTCCATCACTAACATGTGCAGAACACAGACATATGTCATACCTACATAACCAACACCTGCACAACATATAAATCATACCAACATCATCAACACCTGTTGGATACAGACATTATACGTATCATACCTACATCATCAACAACTGTAAGACACAAACACACATCATACTTACATCACTAATGCCTGTAGGACACAGACACACATCATACCTACATCACTAATGCCTGTAGGACACAGACACACATCATACCTACATCACTAATGCCTGTAGGACACAGACACACATCATACCTACATCACTAATGCCTGTAGGACACAGACAACATCATACCTACATCACTAATGCCTGTAGGACACAGACACATCATACCTACATCACTAATGCCTGTAGGACACAGACACACATCATACCTACATCACTAATGCCTGTAGGACACAGACAACATCATACCTACATCACTAATGCCTGTAGAACACAGACACACATCATACCTACATCACTAATGCCTGTAGGACACAGACACACATCATACCTACATCACTAATGCCTGCAGGACACAGACACATCATACCTACATCACTAATGCCTGTAGGACACAGACAACATCATACCTACATCACTAATGCCTGTAGGACACAGACACACATCATACCTACATCACTAATGCCTGCAGGACACAGACACATCATACCTACATCACTAATGCCTGTAGGACACAGACACACATCATACCTACATCACTAATGCCTGTAGGACACAGACACATCATACCTACATCACTAATGCCTGTAGGACACAGACAACATCATACCTACATCACTAATGCCTGTAGGACACAGACAACATCATACCTACATCACTAATGACTGTAGAACACAGACACACATCATACCTATATCACTAATGCCTGTAGGACACAGACATCATCATACCTACATCACTAATGCCTGTAGGACACAGACACACATCATACCTACATCACTTATGCCTGTAGAACACAGACATACATCATACCTATATCACTAATGCCTGTAGAACACAGACGCACATCATACCTACATCATTAATGCCTGTAGAACACAGACACACATCATACCTACATCACTAATGCCTGTAGGACAGACAACATCATACCTACATCACTAATGCCTGTAGGACACAGACACACATCATACCTACATCACTAATGCCTGTAGGACACAGACAACAACATACCCACATCACTAATGCCTGTAGGACACAGACATACATCATACCTACATCACTAATGCCTGTAGAACACAGACACACATCATTAGCACTTGAAGGACACAGAAGTACATTGTATCTGTATCATCAACACCTGTATGACACATAAATACATCATAACCAAAGAACTGACACCAATAAGGCACTGACATACATATACATATATCACTAATACTTGTACTACACAGACATATATCAGACCTACATCATCAACACCTGTAGGACACAGACATACATCAATTGTAGGACAAAGACATATGTCACACCTACATCATCATCACCAATATGGCACAGACCTACATCATATCAACTTCATCAACACCTGTAGAACACTGGCATATTATTACAGCATACCTGCATCACCAACACATTCAAGACACAGACAAACATCATACCTACATAGCCAACACCTGTAGGTTATACACAAATCTCATACCTACATAACCAGCACCTGCAGGATACAGATGTACATATGTACATCATCAACACATGAAAGACAATACAAACATACTGACATCACTAACACTCGTAGGACACTGGCATACATCATACCTGTATTACCAGCAGCCGTAAGACACAGACATACATCATACCTACATCACCAAACCTGTGGACACGGACACCCATCATACCTATATCATTAAGACCTGTAGGACACAGACATACATCACACCTACATAACAAACATATGTAGGACACATACATACATCATAACTACATTACCAACACCTGTAGAACAGTGACATATTTACATCACCAACACCTGTAGGACACATGTACATTTCTACATCCTTAACTCCCTAGGACACAGACATACGTAATACTAAAATTACCAAAACCTGTAGGACACAGACATACTTCATACCTATATCATCAATGCCTGCATGACACAGACATACATCATTCCTACATCACCGACAACTGTAGTACACAGACACACAATCATACCTACATCACCAGCACCTATAGAACACAGACATGCACAATACCTACATAATCATTATAAATCAACGCCTGTATGACACAGACATACATCATATCTACATCACCAACACCTGTAGGAGACAGACATACATCATACCTACATCACTGGCACCAGTAGGACACAGACATACATCATACTTACATCACCAACACCTACAGGACACAGACATACACCATGCCTACATCACCAACATATGCAGGACCCAAACACACATCTTACCTACATCACCAACACCTGTAGGACACATACATCATACCTACGTCACCAACGTCTGTAGGACACAGACATACATAATACCACATCATAAATGGCTTAAAAAATCTCTTTTACAACATAATGCCACATCATAATTGGCTTTAAAAAATCTTCTTAAACAGAATCTCCATGAAAACTTCTGTTACAGAGATACATTACATCAAATATATAAACACCACCCCCCAACATCAGAGTAAATGAAGACAGAAAATCTGATGACACGATATATCACTGTCGAGAAACGTGGACTTCAAATGGAAGCGTGAAATACTATTAGGGCCAACTCCCCGGGGTGGCACGACCATACTCCCATTGAACGCTCGCTCTGATTTGAGGCTTACCATAGTTGTTGCTCACATCCAAAGAGGTGAGGTCATGCAGGGCGTGTGCCAGACAGACGACCGCCTCGTCCTGCAGGTTCTGGCCTCCAGAAATGTCCAGATGTTGCACGGCGGTGCAGTGCTGCGCTATGACACGCAGCGTGTCGCTGCTCACTTTGCACAGCCGCAGCCTGAGGGTGGTGAGGAAGGGGCAGAGAATCAGGCACTGGTTCAGCTGCTCTTCCTGCACCTCCTCACACCACGTCAGGTCCAACGTCGTCAGCTGAAACACGGAATGTCACATGACTTAAGTCACATTATGTCAGGTCCAACGTCGTCAGCTGAAACACGGAATGTCACATGACTTAAGTCACATTATATCAGGTCTAATGTCATCAGCTGAAACACAGCATGTCACATGACTTAAGTCACATTATGTGAGGTCCAACATTGTCAGCTGAAACATGGAATGTCACATGACTTAAGTCACATTATGTCAGGTCCAACGTCGTCAGCTGAAACACGGAATGTCACATGACTTTAGTCACATTATGTCAGGTCCAACATCGTCAGCTGAAACACGGAATGTCACATGACTTAAGTCACATTATGTCAGGTCCAACATCGTCAGCTGAAACACGGAATGTCACGACTTCAGTCACATTATGTCAGGTCCAACATCGTCAGCTGAAACACGGAATGTCACATGACTTAAGTCACATTATGTCAGGTCTAACGTCATCAGCTGAAACATGACATGCCTCATGACTTAAGATCACACCACATCAAGTCTAACGTCATCAGATGAAACACAGCATGTCACATGTCGTTGTCATACCACATTAGATCTGATGTCAGCTGAAATTAACAGACAGACAGACAAAAAGAGGGTGTGTGTGTGTGTGTGTGTGTGTGTGTGTGTGTGTGTGTGTGTGTGAAGACATACAGACAGAGAGGGAGGGGAACAGACATACAGACAGAGAGATAGGCAGAAAGACATACCTGCAGGCAGACAGGATGGTGGACAGACATACAGATGAAAGGGCGGACATGCATGCACACAGACCCATAAGAAGGAGACAGACATGTACAAAGACACATAGGAAGGGGGACAGACATGTATACAGACACACGGGAAGGAGGACATTCATGCGCATACACTCGGGAAGGAGAACGGACATGCACAAAGACACGCAGGATGGGAGACAGACATGCACAGACACAAAGGAAGGTGGATAGCCTTACACAAAGACATGTAGGAAGGGGTACAGGCACACAGACAGACAGGAAGGGAAGTAGACAGACAGAAAGGAAGGGGGAAAGATGTTCAGATAGGGAGGAGGACATATATACAGACGAGCAAGCAGACAGATTGGAATAATATAAGACGGCTAGATAGAAAAGGAGACAGACGTGCAGGCAGGCAGATAAGAGGGGGGGGGGGGGGGGGGGTGGGGGGGGGGGACAGACATGCACACGGGAAAAACAGATAAGCAGACAGGCAGAGCGACATCAGTCAAACCTGGGAAGGGTGATGAGGGTGGGTGAAAAAGGGGGTGGTAAGGGTGATGGGGTAGGGGGACAAACTGAGGTGTTCCAGACATGAGTTGTTCTGCAGAGGATCAAATGCCTTGTCTGTCAGGCCCCCCGCGTCCCCTGCACACACACACACACACACACACACACACACACACACACACACACACACAAAAACACACACACAACACACATACTCACACACACACACACACACACACACACACACACACACACACACACACACACACACACAAACTCACACACACACACACGCACACACACACACAAACTCACACACACACACACACACACACACACACACACACACACACACACACACACACACACTCACACACACACACACACACACACATACACACAAATACAGGCACACACACAGAAATATGAATGTAATTACAAAACTGAAGGAGCTACAGTGTTAGCAAATGCACAAACATTTTCTTTCCTATTCAAATGAAAACATTTCATTTCAACAAGCAGCTGTACCTTTGAAGTTCTGGCTACACAACGGCTCCACCAGCATGTCATGTTAGTTGTTTTGACTTCTTCTTTCTTGTTTGCCTCATCCAATGGTCACTCCAGTGTCCCGGATGAACGCTGGTGTCACCTTCAGGTTCTCCATGTGTCATACAGTTTGAGGCCAGTGTCCCTGTTTTCAGGTCCTCCAGGTGTATTACAGTTTGAGGCCAGTGTCCCTGTGGTCAGGTTCTCCAGGTGTCATACAGTTTGAGGCCAGTGTCCCAGTGGTCAGGTCCTCCAGGTATTGTACAGTTTGAGGCCAGTGTCCCAGTGGTCAGGTCCTCCAGGTGTTGTACAGTTTGTGGCCAGGTCCCTGCCATCAGGTCCTCCAGGTGTACAGTTTGTGACCAGTGTCCCTGTGGTCAGGTCCTCCAGGTGTCCAGTTTGTGGCCAGTGTCCCTGTGGTCAGGTCCTCCAGGTGTCCAGTTTGTGGCCAGTGTCCCTGTGGTCAGGTCCTCCACGTGTTGTACAGTTTGTGACCAGTGTCCCTGTGGTCAGGTCCTCCAGGTGTACGATTTGTGGCCAGTGTCCTTGTGGTCAGGTCCTCCAGGTGTCATACAGTTTGAGGCCAGTGTCCCTGTGGTCAGGTCCTCCAGGTGTACAGTTTGAGGCCAGTGTCCCTGTGGTCAGGTCCTCCAGGTGTCACAGTTTGAGGCCAGTGTCCCTGTGGTCAGGCCCTCCAGGTGTACCGTTTGTGGCCAGTGTCTCTGTAGTCAGGTCCTCCAGGTGTTACACAGTTTGAGGCCAGTGTCCCTGTGGTCAGGCCCTCCAGGTGTACCGTTTGTGGCCAGTGTCTCTGTAGTCAGGTCCTCCAGGTGTTACACAGTTTGAGGCCAGTGTCCCTGTGGCAGGTCCCCTAGGTGTACAGTTTGTGGCCAATGTCCCTGTGGTCAGGTCCTCCAGGTGTACAATTTGTGGCCAGTGTCCCTGTGGTCAGGTCCTCCAGGTGTCATACAGTTTGAGGCCAGTGTCCCAGAGGTCAGGTCCTCCAGGTGTTGTACAGATTGAGGCCAGTGTCCCTGTGGTCAGGTCCTCCAGGTGTCACAGTTTGAGGCCAGTGTCCCTGTGGTCAGGCCCTCCAGGTGTACCGTTTGTGGCCAGTGTCTCTGTAGTCAGGTCCTCCAGGTGTTACACAGTTTGGGGCCAGTGTCGCTGTGGCAGGTCCCCTAGGTGTACAGTTTGTGGCCAGTGTCCTTGTGGTCAGGTCCTCCAGGTGTACAGTTTGAAGCCAGTGTACCTATGGTCAGGTCCTCCAGGAGTCATATGGTCTGAGGCCAGTATCCCAGTTTGAAGCTAGTGTCCCTGTGGTCAAGTCCTCCAGGTGTCCCATAGTTTGATGCCAGTGTCCCTGTGGCAGGTCCTCTAGGTGTCCCATAGTTTGAGGCCAGTGTCCCTGTGGTCAGGTCCTCCAAGTGTCCCATAGTTTGAGGCCAGTGTCCCTGTGGTCAGGTCCTCCAGGTGTCCCATAGTTTGAGGCCAGTGTCCCTGTGGTCAGGTCCTCCAAGTGTCCCATAGTTTGAGGCCAGTGTCCCTGTGGTCAGGTCCTCCAGGTGTCCCATAGTTTGAGGCCAGTGTCCCTGTGGTCAGGTCCTCCAGGTGTCCCATAGTTTGAGGCCAGTGTCCCTGTGGTCTGGTCCTCCAGGTGTTGTACAGTTTGAGGCCAGTGTCCCTGTGGCCAGGTTCTCCAGGTGCTATACAGCTTGAGGACAGAGTCCCTGTGGTCAGGTCCTCCAGGTATTGTACACTTTGAGGCCAGTGTCCCTGTGGTCAGGCCCTCCAGGTGTCATACAGTTTAAGGTCAGTGTCCCTGTAGTCATGGACCAAAGACAGCAGAACACATCCTCCAAATTGACCAAAAGCATGCTGCTGCAAAGGACAGGGTCTGGCCAACATTAAACACCCCTGATGTCAAACTACATGGATCTTTACTCTTTACTGAACATGTTTGTTTCTGGCCAATTAAACAACTTCCATCTATAAATATGTGGAAACGAATCACAACACTGACACTGGAATGAAATTCAATCAATGTGTAGACAAAGATCACCAAAAAGGGAGGAGAGTTTTGTCAGAGGTCAATCTATCAATGTGTTGTCAAAGATCACCAAAAAGGGAGGAGAGTTTTGTCAGAGGTCAATCTATCAATGTGTTGTCAAAGATCACCAAAAAGGGAGGAGAGTTTTGTCAGAGGGTCTTTAAGGTGAGGTCAGTCTATCAATGTGTTGTCAAAGATCACCAAAAAGGGAGGAGTGTTTGTTCCAAAGGTCTTTAAGGTGAGGTTAATCTGTCAATGTGTAGACAAAGATCATCCAAAAGAGGCCTGAGTGCTTTTATATCAGAGGGTTTACAACAGGAAGTGTCCCTGTGCAGACGTTCCAGCAAGTGGGGAGTTACTGGGACAGTAAGAAATTCCAAGTACCCTCATGGGGGAAGAAAACGAGCGGGGATGGAGGTGGAGAGTTGTGGGGCTGAGGTGGGGGAGAGGTGGGGAGCACACTTTGTTATCAAAGGTGACCTACCTGATATGACCAAAGATTGAAGGTGTGTACACCTGGTCAGGAGATGTGAGACAGATGTGTCATCCAGGTAACTGCCTCCTGTGTCTTCCTGTGTGATGGCCAGGTGCTGAAGATGGGGAACATACTCCCCGATCGCCTCCAATACCTGGGTCACCAAAGTCAGAATGATCAGAATTCCTTTCTGCTATTGTTTATAGTCAAGTTTACGGCCCAAGCCACTCTGGAAAGCTGTAATCTATATTAATTTCTGTCTGCCACTGTCCAGCCAACAGAGCTGTGGGCCTTGTCCACGTATATTCCTTTGTTTAAGTATCGATGCCTCACCCTTCACAGCTGTTGGCTATGTCTACTTAAATTCCTGTCTTTAAGAGCTGACAGCCCAACCTACACACCTCTAAGCCCATGTCTATGTTCACTCCTGTCTTTTAATGTTGACATCCCACTCTGTATAGCTGTAGACCAAGCCTGTGTTCACTCCTGTCTTCTAATGTTGACATCCCACTCTGTATAGCTGTAGACCAAGCCTGTGTTCACTCCTGTCTTCTAATGTTGACATCCCACTCTGTATAGCTGTAGACCAAGCCTGTGTTCACTCCTGTCTTCTGATGTTGACATCCCACTCTGTATAGCTGTAGACCAAATCTGTGTTTGTTCCCATCTTCTAATGTTGACAACCCACACAACACACCTGTAGGCCATGTCTATGTTAATTTCTGTCTTCTAATTTTGACATCCCACTCCACACAACTCTTAGCTATGTCCATGTCAATTTCTGTCTTCTAATTTTGACATCCCACACTGCCACAACTCTAAGCTATGTCCATGTCAGTTTCTGTCTTCTAATTTTGACATCCCACTCCACACAACTCTAAGCTATATCCATGTCAATTTCTGTCTTCTGATGCTGACATCCCACTCTACTCAACTGTAGGCCATGTCTATGTTAATCCTGTATTCTAGTGTCCCTCAGCAACATGTTGTTAATGTCGAAAGGAATATTTCTCTTGAACTCTGTCACACTGCTTTGATCTGTCACAGTTCCGAAGATGCCGCTGGCAGTGATGTCTGTGATGTACACTCACTCGTTTGGATTATTGTTAACACTCTTTTGTCTGGCTCCCTATGTTGTCTCATCAAGAAATTTCAGAAAGTCCGAACTCATGCTGCCTGCCTCATCTTTTGCTCATCTATATTTGACCATATTTGCCCATTATTGCATTCCATTCACTGGCCTCCTGTTCAACAAAGGATCTCCAACAAAATTACGTCTCTCTGCTATAAATCTTTTGAATCCTCCTGTCCTCAGTGTGTGGATGATCTGTAGCTTGTATCCCCATCCTGTGAACTCTGTTCTTCTTCTGATACTCTTCTCTCCCACATTCCCTTTGCACTAAAACTTTCGGTCTGCGTTCCTTTCCCTGTCAGGCCCCCTTTATCTGTAATAATCCCCTACATCAACTCCGACACACTGCTCTCTTTTGAATCAAACCTGAACATTTTTCTTTTCCCTTCCGACAAATGCCTACAAATATGTGCCTGTGCTGTTTTCAGAAGTGTCACATGTGTTTATTCATCTAATAGAAAATTGATTTGTTTGAGATGTGGGTGATGGTGGAGAATGTTTGAGGGCTAGGCAAGATGCTGACATGTGTAGATAGGGAACCAGCTTATGACTGCATGGTGTATTTTTGTGTAGAGCCTGTTGTTCTATTTGGCTTGTAATTTGACATGTGTTCTTTGTTTTTAATTGTAAATGCGTCGGGCACTAAATTCATTAGGCATACAAATGTTCTTAATAACTGGCTTCTTTCCTTCTTCTTTCAAATCTGCAATTGTAAGACCTCTTTTGAAAAAGACTACTCTTGACCCTGACAATTTGAAAAACTACAGACCTGTGTCAAATCTTCCGTTTCTTTCAAAAATTTTAGAGAAAGTTGTTCTTGACCAACTGTTAGACCACCTTCATTCCAACAGCCTTGTCTATCCCCTTCAGTCTGCTTACCGCTCTGGACATAGTACTGAGACTGCTCTTCTCAAAATCTGTAACGACATTCTGACTGCCCTTGACTGTAACAATGTATCACTTTTGACTCTCTTGGACCTATCTGCTGCCTTTGACACTATTGACCACTCTATCCTCATTTCGCGCCTACATCACTCTTTTGGGCTTGATGACACAGTCTTGAGTTGGTTTCATTCCTACATCACTGATCGTCAACAAGTAGTTTCTATCAACGGCCTTTCTTCTAATCCCTCTTGTCTGACCTACGGCGTGCCACAAGGTTCTGTCTTGGGCCCTCTACTCTTCATTCTCTACTCTTATCCTGTCTCTTCTATCGTCCAAGAACACCTACTTCAGCATCATTCCTTCTCTGATGACAATCAGCTGTATGTCTCTGGGCCTCTCTCTGACCTTCCTCTCATGATCCAGAACACCCAGTCTTGTGTAGCCAACCTTAAGGACTGGATGACCCGAAACAAACTAAAACTAAATGAGGATAAGTCTGAACTGATCCTGATCACCCCACCAAAACTTCAAAACCACCCTTCTGTTCCGACTTCCATCAAACTTGTTGATTCACCTATCACTCTCTCTCATTCTGCCCGCAACCTCGGTGTAACTCTTGATCAAACCCTGTCCTTCCAACAGCATGTCAGCAATGTCTGTCGCACTTGCTTTCTTGGACTCCGCCGAATTGCTTCTATTCGCCATCTTCTCTCAGAAAACACAACAAAAGCTCTTGTCTGCGCATTTGTTCTATCCCGCCTGGATTACTGTAACGCTCTTTTGTCTGGCTCTCCCTCTCATTTCATCAACAAACTTCAAAGAGTTCAGAATCATGCTGCCCGTCTCATCTTCCGCACTTCTAAATATAACCATGTTACCCCATTGCTCCGCTCTCTCCACTGGCTCCCTGTTCAGCTAAGAATATCCTACAAGATTGCCTCTCTCTGCTTCAAATCTATCGAGTCTTCCTGTCCTGAGTATCTCACCCACCTGTTACATCTTTACACCCCATCTCGAGCTTTACGTTCCTCATGTGACACTCGTATCTACAGTATCCCCACTGTTCGCACTAAAACCTTTGGTCAACGTTCCTCTGCCTATCAAGCTCCAACTACCTGGAATCAATTGCCTCGCTCTCTCAGATACTCACCCTCACTGCCCACATTCAAGCGCCTTCTCAAAACTCATCTGTTTCCTAGGTAACTTCGTCTTCCCTGTGACCCGACGTTTGCAATGTGTGATGCGAGTGTCTGCTTTGTGTGCGTTCGTGTCTGTGTGAGTGTGTGTTTGCGTGTATGCATGCTTGTGAGTTTGTGTCCTTGCTTTGGATTTTGATGCCTTTTTCTCATGTATGATTGTTATATATTGTGTGATTTGATGTCTGTTGTGATATTGTAAACGCCTAGGGCATTCAATTGATTAGGCGTCATAAATGTTCATAATAATAATAATAATAATAATTATAAAAATCAAAAGTCTTCATAGTTTAGCCCACGCTCCAGTATGTTATGCCCAATGTCCTGTCCGAACTGAAAAACAAACAAACAAATACAGAATGGACCATGTGATACAGGACATCCTTCACCAAGCCACTAAAATTCTATGACAGAGACATGTACACAGATCAGATCCTTCACCATGCTGCTAAAATCCTATGAAAGAGACATGTATACAATGTGGGAAATCCTTCAAAATGCTGTTAAAAAATCTTATGAAAGAGATTCACATACAGTAAGGGATATTTCAGTGTGTTTAGTAATTCAGGCAACAAAAGGAAAAAACATACAAATAAAAAGAAATGCAAAATAAAATAAAAAAACCCCAAAAAACGGAGGAGGAAGAATAGAAGAAAAGGAAGAAAAGCAAAAGGAGAAAAAAGAGGAGGAGGAGGAGAAGGAGGAGGAGGAGGAGGAGGAGGAGGATGAATACAGCCTACCTGTGTGACCAGCAGCTGGCAGTACTCATGGAACAGTGGGCCCTCTGACTCCTTCAGTGTCCACTACACAACACACAGGGCATGGTCACTTCATTGTACACAACACAGGACATGGTCACTTCACTGTACACAACACAACACACAGGGCATGGCCACTTCACTGTACACAACACAGGGCATGGTCACTTCATTGTACACTACACGACACACAGGGCATGGTCACTTCACTGGACACTACACGACACACAGGGCATGGTCACTTCACTGTACACAACATACAGGGCTAGTCACTTCATTGTACACTACACAGGGCATGGTCACTTCACTGGACACTACACGACACAGGGCACGGTCACTTCACTGTACACAACACAGGGCATGGTCACTTCACTGTACACAACACACAAGGGCATGGTCACTTCACTGTACACTACACAACACAAAGGGCATGGTCACTTCACTGTACACAACACACAGGGCATGGTCACTTCACTGTACACTACACAACACACAGGGCATAGTCACTTCACTGTACACTACACAACACAAAGGGCATGGTCACTTCACTGTACACTACACAGGGTATGGTCACTTCACTGTACACTATACAACACACAGGGCATAGTCACTTCACTGTACACTACACAACACACAGGGCATGGTCACTTCACTGCACACTACACAACACACAGGGCATGGTCACTTCACTGTACACTACACAACACACAGGGCATGGTCACTTCACTGTACACTACACAACACACGGGGCATGGTCACTTCACTGTACACTACACAACACACAGGGCATGGTCACTTCACTGTACACTACACAACACACAGGGCACGGTCACTTCATTGGATACTACACAGGAACTTTGTTGTAAAAGCAATTCGTGTGGCACTGCTGTTGCCAAACTTTGAAAGAAAACACATTTTTGAGTCTGTGAGGATCTGTATGTCTGCATAATTAAATAAAGCCATAGTGGAAAAACCTGTAAATAATGTTAGAAGTTAAGTTATAAATTAAAAGGCGAACTGTCCTTAGTTTTGTCCACCTGGTTGTGTAATGACGTTACGTGAACAAGAGTCTCACACACAGACACACACACACACACACATTATATATACAACACTCACAGACACACACACAGACGCAGATACTGAGAGACACAGAAACGCAGACACAGCCACAGCCACACACATACTCTCTCTCTCTCTCTCTCTCTCACACACACATACACACACCACACATACTATATATATATATCTATCTCTCTCTCTCTCTCTATATATATATATATATATGACAGTCACAGACACACAGACACATACACAGATACAGACAGACACACAGATGCAGACACATCCACAGCCATACACACACACTCTCTCTCCCTCTCTCTCTCTCTCTCACACACACACACACACACACACACACACACACACACACACACATATACACACACATACAGACTCTTGCCTGCAGACGGAGATGCTTCAGCCCAGGGTTGGCACTCAGGAAGTGGCGGAAACACTGCAAGGGACACAGCTGATGACCCTCTCCTTTGACCTTGACCTTGCCCAGGTTGCTGCTGAAGGACACCCTCTTCACTTCAGACCTGAACATCAAACCTGGTGGGGAGGAGGAGGGGGTGGTCCTGGAACATGATGCCTTCTTCCTGTTCTTCATAACAGGTCCCCAATAACGTACGGGGGATAAGGGTCTGGGCAGTGATGCCTCCTCAGGTCGTGAGGCTTCCTCATCTGTGCGGCACAGGCATTTCTCATCACCCGAGGATGATCCGCACACTGGCTTGTTTCTGTCCTTGTCATACCACCTTCCACAGTCTTTGTCATCTGACCTTGTCAGGTCCTCACAGCCTGAATGCTCACTGTCCTTGTGACCTGATCTCCTACTGTCCTTGACCTGACCTAAATCCTCCATGTGACCTGACATCTGACTCTCCTTGCTTGCTGACCTCTCCAAGTCCACATGACCTGACATCTGATCTTCCTTACCTGGTCGCTCTCTGTCCTCATGACCTGATGTCTGCCTGTCCTGGTGCTTTACGCTGAAGGAGTCAAGGTCAGCGACAGTCAGCAAGACCTGCCGAGGGTCTGCCACCTCACGCTGTGACTCTCCACTGCAGGACGCCCCTGCATGAAAGCAGGGAGAAGAAGGCAGCAGGTGATGGTCAGGCCTGGATGGGGGTGAGCACAGACCCCATGCAACTGGCGCTGCCACAAACTGGGACAGGGCTGGGTGGCTGGAAGAGTGAACTGAAGTCAGCTGAACTGCTGCAGACTCTGCCAAACTCTGGGTCCACGTGGCCACGGTCTGTTGTGACACCGAAGGCAGTGTGACGCTTGCCTCGTGTGATATGGAAGACTTTGTGACACTCTTCTCTTCTGATATGGAAGACTTTGTGACACTCTTCTCTTCTGACATGGAAGACTTTGTGACACTCTTCTCTTCTGATATGGAAGACCTCATGACACTCTTCTCTTCTGATATGGAAGACTTTGTGACACTGTTCTGTTGTGACACGGAAGACCTTGTGACACTGTTCTCTTTTGATATGGAAGACTTTGTGACACTGTCGTTCTGCTGTGACATGGAAGACAATACAACAGTGTTCTGCTGTGACCTGTGAGAGTCTTTAGGTTCCCCCAGATAGGTTAATGACACTCCAGTGTCCTGATCTACTGTCTGTTCTGTCTGACAGGAGGCCTGTCCATGCTGAATCCCCTCAGCATGCTGAATCCCCTCAGCATGCTGAATCCCCTCAGCATGCTGAATCCCCTCAGCATGCTGAATCCCCTCACCAAGCGGAATCCCCTCAGCATGCTGAATCCCCTCACCATGCTGAATCCCCTCACCAAGCGGAATCCCATAGTCATGCTCTCTGTCTTCTATGCTGCCCCCTTTCCTGTGATCTTCCACAGCTGGGGGAAACTCTGCTCTCTCTTCCTCCTCTTCACCTTCTGCTCTCCAAAGATCAGCAGATCCTGGCTGAGAAGTGGTCAGGGTGGTGGTGGCGGTGGCATCGTCAGTGGCGGTGTCAGTGGTGGTGTCCACTGCCTGCAGAAGACTGTGAAGGAAATGTTTGGCCGACAGTTTGCTGTGACCCGAGAGGTAGAGCAGCCCATAGAAATCCACCTGTAAACACACACACACACACACACACACACACACACACACACACACACACACACACACACACACACACAGAATGATGTCCAAGAGCTGAGTAATATATGAGGTAGCTAAGTCAAGCTTAAGACACTTGAATGATAAGCGGGTAGAGGAATGGTGCCTAAGGCACTCGAATGATGTTTGAGGTGATATGCAGCACAGCTGAATGAAGAGATGGCTGGGAGATTGATGTGACAGCTTCACTGATGCATGCTGAATTGGTCTGGGTTCTTGGCTACACACAGCAGTGCATCACTGAAACACAAAAGTGAGGAACTGAGGAATGTTTTCGAAGGCTGTGTGTTTTGTGATACCCTTTTTTGCATGTAAATCTTAAGCTTAAAAACAATCGAATGACAGGCCTGTACATCATGATTAGCTGGTGAGACACACTGTCCCCACTGCAGCCTTAACAAGTCATGTTCACTGTGACTCTCCCCCCCCATTATTGGGAATGACTTTCTCTCTGTCCCTTCTCCATCCAGGGTAAAGAAATGAAGATGTATCTCCTGGATCACATTTCAAGACACAAACGAGAAGAACAAAGGAGTTACAACAGACCGAGTCAACACAGTTTCCATCCTGTAAACAAGATCAAAGAGACTGTCAATTGCCTTCCATTACAATGGGATACAAGCTGTTTAAGGTTCACCATGTGTAGAAGGGGGTACGGCTGGCAGTCCCATTGCCTGAGGACTGTCTGGAGAGTGAAATGTCAAAGGATCAGTCTACTGGGGGATACAGCTGGAAATGCTATTGCCTGATGACTTTTAAAAGTAAAGTGTTAAAGGTTCATCAGGTCTACTGGGGGAAACAGCTGGAAATGCTATTGCCTGATGACTTTTAAAAGTAAAGTGTTAAAGGTTCATCAGGTCTACTGGGGATACAGCTGGAAATGCTATTGCCTGATGACTTTCAAAAGTAAAGTGTTAAAGGTTCACCAGATCTACAGGGGAATACAGCTGGAAATGCTATTGCCTGATGACTTTCAAAAGTAAAGTGTTAAAGGTTCACCAGATCTACAGGGGAATACAGCTGGAAATGCTATTGCCTGATGACTTTTAAAAGTAAAGTGTTAAAGGTTCATCAGGTCTACCGGGGATACAGCTGGAAATTCTATCAACTGATGACTTTCAAAGTAAAGTGTTAACGGTTCATCAGGTCTACTGGGGATACAGCTGGAAATCCTATCTACTGATGACTTTCAAAAGTAAAGTGTTAAAGGTTCGCCAGGTCTACATGGGGATACAGCTAGCTGTCCCATTGACCGATAACTATTTGGAAAGTGAACCGTTAAAGGATCACCAGATCTACAGGGGACACAGCTGGAAATCCTATTACCTGATGACAGTTAGGACATCTTAAAGGTTCTCCTTGTGCACTGGCAGTTCCATTGCCTGAAGGCTGTCAGGACAGTGAACTGTTAAAGATTCACCAGATCTAAGGCATGCCTTGTAAGTTTACAGCTTGGTAAACCGGGTTTTCAAACCATAAAAATCTGACCCCAAGACAGATTTGAACTAATGATCGTCAGCACCTCAGACATAGGCTGAAACAATCTAACTACTTTCCCCTGGTTTCTGTATTCTCCCAAAATGGACACCCATTTCTGCAGACCTTTCTATTTCTCTTCAAGTGCATGTTTTCTCACCAGACATCACTCAACATAATTAAACTGCCTCATTTGGCTGAGCTGTCATGAAATGACACTGACATGCACACAAACTTATCGTTCAGAAACCATTCCATGTAACTATGAATATTCACACATCACACCTATAGAGATACATGCAGAAATATAGGTCTATGAAGAAGTTGAGACTGGTCCATAATGACCTTGTTGGTATAAAAAAAAACCCAAAAAACTCTGGGGAGAGTTTGACAGCAGCAGGTCTTCACTGAAAAATGCCACTCCGAGCCTTAGATTTGTTTTCAGTCATCATGGGACACACATCCCCTGGTAGCTTAAAGTGAGGGGACAACAAGCAAAAACATGAGACAAAGTTGAAGTTAATATCTCAGAGCTTTCATGCAGAGTTAACCGGTCATTATCAGTAAGCACCGTAAATTTGCTTTTGTTTTACTTTTTGCTTGTTGGATACTGTATATGTAGACTGTTTATCACACTGCATTGTGTGTGTGTGTGTGTGTGTGCGTGTGTGAAACTTGAAACTTGAAACTTTTTTTATTGTCACTAAACACCATCAAAGGATTTATGGACACAAGATGGCGATGATTAAACAACTCATCGTCCAAAGAAATAATGATTTGTTCATTTTACACAAAAAGTCATTATGTAAAGCAGTCATATACATATTTCGCAATTTCAACCTGAAGGTCATCATTAGACATCAAAGTACTTATTTTCAATGAGGTAGCGTCGTATATATCCATTTTGTTTATGATACGTTTTTTAAATGTATTCCTGATTTTATCGTAACGTTTACAAGAGTCTAAAAAATGTACCTCGTCTTCTATTATATTGCAAGTTGTACATTTCCTGTCTTCACGCTTAATATGGGAATATCTACCTCTTTCTATTGCGAGGTCATGTGCGCTAATTCTTAATTTACAAAGTTCTTTCCTGTAATGTTTATTTGTGCATTTGATGAGGTACGGTTCAAGCCTATATTTATTACTGATGTCATTATAAAATTTTAACCTTGGTGCTCTTTCCTTTTCTTTTTCCCAAAAGTGTATATATTCACTTTGTAACTTTCTCTCTATTGCATAACGCAATTTTTTAGGGTTAAGTGTACTTTGGTTATTCCATACATGTGTCATTCCAATATTACTTAAGATCTTCTTTACAGAAGATTTCCATGAAGATGATGGGTCAAGATCTTCGTACGCTTCTCTTAGATATGAGTCTTCCTTTGATTCCATTATATGGATCCAAAACATGACTACTTGACTCATTATTTCTTGACACAAGGGAAATCTTCCAAGTTCAGCTAGTACTGGCAATTTCATTGCTTTTCTGTGTACGCCTAATATATGTCTGCAAAATTTTACATGTACGTTCTCGATCGGATTATTGGATAATAAGTATTTGTGATAAATGTCGAACATTGTAGTCTGCTTTTCAACATGTCCTATCTTTTCTGTAAATGGAAACCAAACTTCTGCGCCATAAAGCATAACTGGTGAAATCAAAGCATCAAAGAGTTTTGCTATTGATGATACATTGACATGTTCTCCCTTTACTTTACGTAGTAAGGAGTGTACAGCTTTGTTACCTTGTTTTGCTAGATGATCTTGTGCTTTATGTAACTCTCCACTTTTATGAAGAATTATTCCTAAATATTTGAATTCATTTACTGTCTCAAGAGAATCGTTTCCACATGTAAATGCGGTTGAAAATTTTGAGTCAGTTTTAGTGAATATGACAACTTTTGTTTTATCTTTATTTAGTTTCATGCCCCATTCTGTACAATAATTATGAAGTCGGTTAAGTTTGGTTTGTAATCCTGATTTTGTGTTTGACAACATAACTATGTCGTCAGCATATAATAAATGCGATATTCGTGTTTCTTTCAGCTTGTTTATAACAGGAGAATCATTGTTATCAATATAGTTTGAGATATCATTTATGAAGATATTAAACAGCGTCGGGCTAAGCGAACTGCCTTGAAGAAGTCCTTGTTTGACCGGGACTGATCTTGTAAATCCATTATTTGATTTTCCACAAACCATCGCGTTTGTGTACATATCTTTTATAACCCGATAACAATAGCCATTGATTCCTATATTGTATAGTTTCAGAAGTAAAGCGTCATGCCATATGCTGTCAAATGCTTTTCTAAAGTCTACAAAACAACAGTATAGTCTGCCATTCTTTTTTCTTATTTCACTATCAATGATCTTTTTTAAAATGAATATCTGGTCTGTTGTTCTGTAGGATTTTCGAAATCCTGCCTGTTCTTTTATAAATAAATCTCTGCTTTCTATGTAATTTGTTATCCTGTTGTTTAATATTTGACAGAAAGCATTACTCAGGCAGCAGTTTAAAGTAATTCCACGATAATTGTTAGGATTTGTAGGATCGCCGCTTTTATAAATGGGCACACAAATGCCATGTTTCCACAGAGTGGGATACTGGCCATATCTTAGTACCCAGTTAAATATGTTCTTAAGAGGTATAATTATATTAGGCAAACTGGCTTTGATTATTTCATTTGAGATTCCGTCCTTTCCCGTGGCTTTTTTATTTTTTAAATTTCGAAATGTCTTATGGATTTCTGATATACTAATTGGTTCATCAACGTTTGGATTATATATAACATTTCTTGCTTCAGACAATTTGTGCTCAATCAGTTTTTTTCTCTGTTCTGTTATTTCAATATTCCTGCTAACTAATTTTTCTAAGTGAGATATCCATTTGTCTTCATGGATTTCCTTCCTTTTATTTTGATTCGTATTTTGCATGTTTGTTAATTCGTTTAGTGTTCTCCATACTTGATTTGGATCCTTTTCAAATGCTTCATTTAGTTCTCTAACAAGTTTGTCTCTGTATATATTTTTTGTCTTTCTTAAAGTACTTTTGTATGCCTTCACTGTTGAAAAGTATTTTGCCTGTAGGTATCGATTGAAAGGGTGTCTGTTCAGTGCATTTAAAAGTGATCTTACTTCTTTCCTTAGAAAAAAACATTTTTCATTAAACCATTTTTTGTGTTTCGGATTTTTTTTTCTTTTGCGCATTTGTCTTTGTTTGAGTGATAAGGATGCTGCGTCTTTTATTGCTTGGGTCAGATCATTAATCATGTTGTTAATGAAGACCGAGGTCTCCGTATCATGATCTTGTGTCTTCTCCATACGTTTTTCTATTTCTTCTATACGACTCTTCATGATAGGGTTATTTAAAGCAATGTTCAGCTTTACTGCAGATTCGTCATCCCAAATAAATGACGTAATGGTTGTGTTAACTTTTGTGTCATTTCTGTTTGACGTGTTATTACGTAAGGGAGCACTGTCAGCATGCGCATTTGTTTTCATATTAGGTCTATCATTGCTAACAGTAGGAAGTATAATTGACAGTTCAATAGGACAATGATCAGAATATACAGTGAGTTTATGAACTTTGCATGCAATAACATCTTTCATTAGCTCTTGTGTGTGTGTGTGTGTGTGTGTGTGTGTGTGTATGTGGGTGTGAGTGTGTGTGTGTGTGTGTGTGTGTGTGTGTGTGTGTGTGTGTGTGTGTGTGTGTGTGTGTGTGTGAGTGTATGTGAGTGAGTGTGTGTGTGTGTGTGCGTGCGTGCGTGCGTGCGTGCGTGCGTGCGTGTGTGTGTGTGTGAGTGTGTGTGTGTGTGTGTGTGTGTGTGTGTGTGTGTAAGTGAGTGAGTGTGTGTGTGTGTGTGTGTGTGTGTGTGTGTGTGTGTGTGTGTGTGTATGTGTGTGTGTGTTGTGTGTGTGTGTGTGTGTGTGTGTGTGTGTGTGTGTGTGTGTGTGTGTGTGTGTGTGTGTGTATGTATGTTGTGCATGCATGAGTATGTATGTGAAGGTGTGAGTGTCTGAGGGAGAAAAAGAGAGAGAGGGAGAGGGGAGAGAGGGAGAGAGAGAGAGAGAGAGAGAGAGAGAGAGAGAGAGAGAGAGAGAGAGAGAGAGTGAGTTCAGTGTTGTAGGCACAACTATAAGATGGGAAGGAAGATTGTACACAACCTGCGAGTCACGGAGCAGAAGGGAGTGAAGAGGGAGTGGGGGCTGCACAAAGGCAGGGAGGGAGGATTGTACAGAACCTGGGA